>JANBXA010000730.1:70017500-70725000 GCA_030556225.1 Cricetiscus sungorus
TGTCACCTGTGAATGTGGCAATAATTAAAGGAAAAAGTCTTGGGAGTGGTTGTGTACAGGAGCAGTTGGATAGTGAGAGATTTGTAAGAAAATGATGTAAGTACAGGGGTCATTTATGAAATCCTCACATAAAAATTAAGTAAAAATTCCTTTTACATGGAATATTACTCTGCAGAAAAAAACAATGGAATCTTGAAATTCACAGGCAAGAGGATGGGCCTTGAAGAAACCATTCTGAATGAGATAACTCAGTCATAAAAAGAATACGTGGTATGTATTCACTCATATATGATCTTAGACATAGAGCAAAGGATCACCAGCCTATAATTCACACTGCTAGAGAAACTAGGATACAAGGAGGATTCTAAGAAATTCATATAAGGCCCCCTCACAGAAGAGGGTAGAGGCAAGATCTCCTGAGCATATGGGGAGTGGGTAGATGGGGGCAGTGGAGAGGGAACTAGGCAAAAGAGAAGGGGAGGAGAGGAAAGCATGTGGGACTAGTAAGATTGAGTCAGGGGGAGAAGAGACAAGAGAAAGGAGAAAGAGGGGAAAGAGAGAGAGACCATAAAACCATAAAAGAGGGAGCCATTATACATTTGAGAGAAAAGTGACACTAGATAAATGTTCAGAGACCTACAAGACTAAACACAACTAACAATTTGAGCAACAGAAGAAAGGCTACCATAAATGCCTTCCCTGATAATGAGATTGAAGACTAACTCATCTACCATCATAGAGCCCCATCTTTTAGCTGATGAAAACAGTAGGAGATACCCACAAATAAACAGTGAGCTGAACTAGAATCCAGATGCAAGAGGGAGGACAAGACCAGGGTACAGAAACACACAGCGACAGCTGAACTGAACAAAGATGAGCTAATGGGTCCCCAGACTGATGGCTGGGAATCCAGCATGGGACTGACTCATAAACCCTGAACATAGGCCACAGCTAGAAGGCCTGCACAAAAGGACTTTGGGAGCACATCCTCCATGGAGGGATACTCCCTTTACCTAGAGACAGAAGAGAAGTCCTAGTCCCTACTCAAAATTACTTGACAGATTTAGATGACCCCTCCTAGAAGGCATCACCCTACATGTGGATTAGGGGGTGGAAGGGGAGAGTGGGAGAGGGCATGAGAGGGTGGGAGAGAAGAAAAGGGGGAAGGAGGGAGGGAAAGTGGGAAGGAGAAAAAGAGGGATAAGAAACTGACATCAATATGTAAAATTAAAATAAAAAATAAAAATATAAAATATATTTCTTTTAATATTCTTAATAAAAGGATAATATGATAGTCTGAATGAGAATGGTTGCCATAGGGTCATACATTTGAATACTTACTCACCAGACAGTGGAAATATTAGGAAGGATTATCGGGATTAGACAAACTGCCTTATAGTAGGTAGGGTGTCACTAGGGGTGGGCTTTGAGTTTTCCAAAGCCCATATGATGCCAAGGATCTCTCTCTCTCTGTTTGTGGACCAGGACAGAGAGCTCTTAGCTACTTCTCTGGCAACAGGTCTACCAGCCCCCATGTTCTCTTCCATTATAATAGACTTAGCCTCTGTAACTTAGAAAAACATCGAATTCATTCTATTATAAAACTTGCTTTGGTCATGGTGCCCCTTCACAGTAATAGACCAATAACTAAGGCAGAAACGTTATTACATGTTTTAGGAAAATCATCAAATAATTGTATGACTATCAATTAAAAGCATAGCTAAATATTCAATTCCTGGTAAATTTCAATACTCAAAGATAATTCATGTTATTTGAAAAAAGGGATGATCAATGTGTAATGATAATAACAGTACTGGAGACTTTTGAAGTTAATGATGTTTCCTTCATTCTCAGAAGAAAACTGAACAAATTTTGAGCTCCCTACTCTAAATCTATATAGGACCACATATTGCAAATCTCATATGTGATATCTCTTCTCATGTAAGTACCTGTACTGTTTTCACATTTTGGGATATATATATATATATATATATATATATATATAAAATTTTATATATATATATAAAATTCCTAAGGTTGTATCCATATAAGGTATTTACTAACAGCCAAGAATATGTTCAAGGTTTGAAAGAGAAGATTGGCACATGCATTTCATAACATAAGCTTCCCTAGTTTTCCCCATGCAAGTCTCTTAGATGCACATACTTTGCCCTGAACTTAAATGATATATGTAAGAACTCCCCATTTTTGAATAGTTATCAGTGTGTATATCTTTCTGTGGGGAGCTATTACAGATTCTCAAATTCGCAAAATGAACTGAACTTTGCCAAGATATTTAAGAGCATCATAAACCCTCAATGAAGATATGAACCAAAACTGTGTGTGTGTGTTTGTGTGAATTTGCATATGTATAGTGTATGTGTGTATTATTGTGGTGTGTGTGTGTGTGTGTGTGTGTGTGTGTGTGAGAGAGAGAGAGAGAGAGAGAGAGAGAGAGAGAGAGAGAGTTTTGAGAGATAATCAAGATTTCATTCACATAATCTGAATTTCCCTAATTTTGGTGCAAAGTCAAATATCACATAGACATATCACTACATATGTAAATTCAATACCATCTATATAACATCTGCTTTTTTGTAGCTCTATCTGTCAGGCTATTGAATCCCAATAGTTGGGATCATTATAGAGTTCCTAAAGACTAAATTCAGAATGGATTGATGCTGCTGGTGACCACCTCACAGTTTTCTGCTGTGTTGATCAATCTGTGTCAACTAGAGAGGATCATTGTGTATTGATCGCAGCAGCTGCAGGAGCCTCCTCTTCTTGAAAGGCATGTACCAGTTATGCTGAAGGTCAGAAGAGAAATACTTCTCATGCTGCTTTTATTTCTTTTTTTGAGTCATCTTTTTATGTATTTTTATACTTAATCTCACCACTTTATGAATGTATTAATAGAAGACTGCATCCTAATATAGTTTTCTCTAGTTATTCCGTTTCTTTTTCGTTCCTTTTCACCCAGTCATTTTATAATGTTCATGTTTCCTGCTAGGAGCTAGCAATGTCTACCATACTTAGATTCCCCTATTTACTGCATATCTCATTTCTCATTAGAAGCTTTAAGAGAGTGTCTGCTTCTGTTTCCATCAGCTACTAGATGAGGGCTCTATGATGGTGGATAAATTAGCCATCAATCTCATTATCAGGAAAGGGCATTTATGGTAGCTTTTCCACTGTTGCTCAAATTGTTAGTTGGGCCCACAACTAAACACTGAGCTGAACTGGAATCCAGATGCAGAGAGGGAAGACAAGACAAGTCTACAGAAACACACAGAGACAGCTGACCTGGACAATGAGGAGTTAATGGGGCCCCCAGACTGATAGCTGGGAAATCAACATTGGACCAAGTCAGACCCCCTGAACATGGATCTCAGTTAGAAGGCCTAGGCAGTCTAAGGGACCTCTGACAGTGGAACCAAGATGTATCCCTGGTACACAAAAGAACTTTGGGAGCACATTCCCCATGGAGGCATACTCCCTTAACCTAGAGGCAGGAGGGAGGACCTAGTCCCTACTCCAAATGACTTGACAGATTTAGATAAACTCTCCTGGAAGACATCTCCCTCCCAACCTCCCTGTGGAGTGGGGGAATAATGGTATGGAAGGGTGGTTGAGGGGCATGGAGGGAGGGAGAGAATGAGGGAGAGGTGGTCTCTTATGATGCCATCTATAACAATACTGCAAACATCTAGCACAGAAACTTACTACTGGTTGTTAAAAGCATGTTAAATGAAAATATTAATGAAACAACTGTAGTTATTAACCCAAGGCATAATAATAACCAATCATAGAATGTACTTCTTGTGATCTAGAAACTATAATTCACTTATAAAAATATAAAATTTATTACATTGACAAAGATTCTATGATGCTGCATATTCCATTATGGTATCTGCACAAAGATTTACAAGTGAGACTGTACCTACAGATTACCTGAGCTAATGTTTTGTGGCTCATATCATATCCTCTGTCTTCCATACCACATAAAACATATGTTTTAATATTGTGTGATCTACTGGATTCAGCTCTTGTTTCTCAGAATCTATACCCACCAAGTAAGCCAGGTGTATCTTTACAAATATAAATCAGATCATTTCTCAAAACTCTGTCATGTCCCTTCATTTGTAGTTAAAACCTAAATTCCTTAATAATGTCTAAAAGAATTGGCTTAATTTGTCCTCTTAGTACCTCTGTGACATACTTGTTCATTTCCCTAAAAATTCTTCAACCATATCTTTATATATATTTATGTCTCTCCTTAGTGCACTTGGACATGAGCTTTCTTCATGTTTTGTACTATCCTTCCATAGGGTGTCTGCCTGGCCCTGAAACTTATTCCAGTAGTGTTTGGTCATACGTCATTTCTTCAATGAGGTTTTCTCATATTATTTAAAACAAGAACATGTTTTTATTTATAAAATAATGTTCCAAATTCCTCTTAACTTGTTTGACCCTGTTTCTTCTTCATAAAACCTAAACATATTCAGATACTTTCTAACTAATTTGTTATCCATAAATTATGTACTGTCTGTCCTTCCTAATTAAAAGATTCTTGAGATAAAGATATCTGTTGGATTTTTGCTACTGGAATATATCATGTACCAGAAAAAAAATCACCATTTGCTCCTACAAATAAATGAAAAAGAAATATATAGGAGAGATTTTATTTTGTTTTAATATTATTTGTTTATTCTAGGGTTTGTTTCTTGGTGAAATCTATATGGTAAATACATGACCAAATTATCTGTAGTTCTTTAAAAAAAAAAAAAACGATGTAGAATGTACCTTTATGTACTTGAGTTCCTATATCTATTTATACCCAGGCTCAGGGTTGGTGGTGAGAGAAAAACAATCTGAGCTTTTCTACATCCTCAGGCATAGTGATTATGTAGGTAATTATGACAATGTAGAGCCAGGGCTGTGACACAATCATATTGTGCTTACAACATTTTTCAAAGTGCTCATTTTGCTTTTAAGTACTTAGCTAAATAACGAAAACTCAGCTATAGCAAAGTCTTGGTAAAGAACCCTGCATTATAAATAGTATAACATGTACACAAGTTTTGCTCCATTTATGGCTATGGGGGCAAGGAACATGTAACCTCTTAAGGCATCAACTTACACCCAGATGACAATGTGAACCATACTTGTTTGGGGCTATCTATTCATTATGCCACTTTATTTTGCATAAAATACATACTAAGGCTTCTGCTTTTTAAGTTCCAAGCCTATGTCACTGAGAAAGGTTTTTTTTTAATGCTAAGTACAATTATTAACGGCCCATTAATTTGTTTCTTTCTTGTTCTGTGATGGGTTTGCAGATTTTTAAATGCTCAGACCTTCTTAAGTTTGCTCTACCCAAGGGATGTCTTAGATCTTTGCTGACTCTATTGCTGGGGGCAGCAGAATGAGTTCATTCTCTTTTTAGTGAATTGCTTGCTGTCTGCCTCTTGCTCTAGAGTATCATCCTGCTCATCAGGCCTCTGCTACCTTGCCAAGCACGGCAGGAGAGTTATCATGGGGATAACTGATTGCTAGGCTGCACTTAGAGCTGATAAATATGCAGAAATGTAGAATATTAAATGATTTTTATTAGCAATCAACTTATTGTGTCATTATGCTCATTTATCAGTATGAAAAAAATTAGCAAAAATCAACCTAACATTTTAAAACCCTTTTTCATTTCTTTAAATATATTTTCCAGTTAGTGCAAGGTGACTAATGTTAAATGAAATCACCAAAACACTCCAACCCTACTGCTGTTCTCTCTAAATAAATGCATAGTGGTCTTAATGAGTGCAAAGAACTTCACAAGATGAAAAGCAAAGGTTAAATGTTTTAGAATTTCACAACTCAGTAAAACTGACAAGCTAGCACATCTGAAATAAAACGTCAAATGATAAGTAAAAATAAGAAAATATATCAAATTTCATTTTTTTTTGGTTAGGACTTTAAGCAATAAGTAACAAAATTAGTCCATCCATTTTCATTAATATCTTTCTGTAATATATTGTAATGTTTCTAACAATGATGTTTATATTCCCATGTGGAAATTGTTATGTTAAATCATTATTTGAGGCAAATGAGGATTTTGAAAGCTGCAGTATATCTTTACCATTTTACTGTAATAAGCTATGACATCTCTCTTTCCATGAGTGAAAAGAATCAAACAAGTTATGCAAGACAAAATAAAATATTAGAGAGTGGCATATTTTCAGCCAACTCTATATTGAAACATCCAATTACAATGCTGGCAAATGTTTTGTAAAATTATCAGCCTCTCTCTCTCACCTTAGAAGAATGAATTACCATTTTCCAGTTATGAATGAAGTTTGGGGATTGAAGATAAATAAAATTACTGTGGAAAATAGAAATTAGAAGTGCACATTTAGACATAAACTAAAGAAAACATACAAAAAAAATAGTTAGGTAATTCACACCTGACTCTATTTTGCAATAATAGTTCTCAAAAATAAATGAAACAACTTTAAATAGTGGCATAATTTATAATACTAATAATAATAACATTCAAAGGACAGTCAACCATTGTGATTAGGAACTGGCATTCACTTTAAACATACAAACATTTTCTTATCAGTGAATATACCACCAATTGTTATTAGAATATCAAAGATCCTAAGATGCTGCATATACCACTATACAACATGTACACTCATTCACAAATGAGAATTTATCTATAGGCTGAAGATTTTGTAGTATTACAAATTATCTAATGAATAAGTGAAAAAATAAATATATTTTGATAGGAAAACTCTGATAATATGACTACTTCCATAAGAAATTCTTTCTTTTATATGGTTAGACTACTGACTTTAAAGAAGTAATGGCCCTGGTGAAGAAGTAGCCCCTTAGTCTGGGCTTAAAAAAATAAAGGTGTGTGAGGGGACAGATAACAGGAATTGTGTATCATCACATACTGAAGGACTTCACTATTTGAATTGTAATTAATCATTCTAAGTGGTGTAAGCAAGAAATGGCAATACTTCCCTCTGTAGTGCTCTTACTGGTATCCAAGATGTAAGATGACTAGATTACTAGTTTCTATTTCCTGAAAAAATAAGTTTCTTTCTACCTCATACATGTCATCATAAGAGGGACAAAATTACAAAATAAAGACAGAATCCAATTAATTTTTTTTTTGCTTGTCAACATAGGATACAATAGAGACCCATTTCTGTGCTCATAGACAGAAGCACAGGGATCTAATAAAATGATAAGATGTACTTATTACCCCATAAAAGAACTGAGGGGAGTTGATGTAAGGGAGTCCTCCTAAACATTAAAAACACCAAGCTAAAACCACTTCATCCACAGCCATATGCCATCCCTCCTATGTTATAGGAGGATGTACTTCCTTCAAATAAGCTTTCCTTTCTCTTTGCTTTGAACTTTCTCCTTGTCCTTTTTTGTTTAACAATGAACAAGAGCCCAAAAGCCTCACTGTTCTTGTGTCTAAACAAAGATGTGAAAACCCTGGAAACAGTGGTTTTTGGTCTTCAAATCAATTATTTCTTTCACACTCAATTTCTTCAGTTGGCATTTAAAGGCAAGTGTTCCTTCTTATTTACTGTAACATTTTGTTTTTCTATAACAGGGTAAAAGTCACTTTTTCCTATGAATTACAAGTACTGTAAAGTTAGATAATCCTTAATGAGGGAAGTTGTTTTGTTGAGGAAAAAACACCCAATAAAAATAATTAAAAACATACTATCTATTTGCTTACTAGTTGAAATCTTGGTAGTGTCCTTGAATTCCATATTTACCTTGAACTCAGGATCTGCCTGCCTTAGATTAGTGATGAATATATGGGAGTTTTCCATCACACAAACCTCAATATCATATATTTTCCAGGAAATATTGCTTTATTTTTGTTATTATGTTACTAATGGAAATATAAAACTTCTATATAAAGTCAACATCTTTTTTAGTAAAGCTAAATAATTATGATAATGAACAATATTTATCCTAAAATGCTTAAAAAACTAAACACATAAATCAGCAGTTGTTTCTCACATACCCCATCATAAAAGATGTAGGGTATTAAAAAATAAATGAATAGTGTGAAACTAGGGGCTGAGGTTAGACAAAATACTTTCTGTTCAGTGTTGTCTATGTGAGAAAATTATAAGATAAAATCATTTTAGGAGTGAACATAGGAAAATTATTATAGAAATTCCTTGAGTGTAGATTCACATTTGTTTTTTAGAGGATCTTTGCTTAATAATTAGCATACAAATAGTCCCAAATAGGATTGGAAGTTAACGTTTCATTAACCTCATTTACAATACCTAAAGGAGATATCCACATTTAAATTCAGGTAGAAAACTTGTCTGTGTTTTTCTAATATAATATTCTTTAAAGAGCTGCAACTACATAGAGGACCAATAAAACTCCTTGTGTATTAAGAAATACAAACATACATATTTACCACAAATGAAGGAAGAACCTACGGATACTATATTGACCTCATTTTAATGTGCTTTATTTAATATTTTATTCATATTAATGTTGTAGTTCACAAGAGTAGGGGCCCTGTGCATGCTAGGCAATGATTTGCCAAAAAGCTATATCCCTACCCCACTGATGATATTTTGTTGAAGACTATAGCAAATGATATTTTAAGAAATTATCATCTACTGTTGAAACACATTTCATTTTAGAAAGCATATCACGTATATACCTGTTCTGCTATCAGGCAATTTATTTAATGTTCTCCTTATGGATTTACCTGCTTCATTTTGAGCACATTCTTTATAAATTACCAATTTCAAATAAAACTCAATTCTGAACCCAAAAGGAGATTGAAAAGGAGACAAGACCTAGGACCTAACTTTGTATGGTCTTCTGTCTTGCAAGGAAGATTGAGAACATGAACAGGACCAAATTCAAAAGGTATGTGAATCTTTAAAACTTCTCTGTGTGGATCAATGTATAAAGCTACTACTTCTAAGCTATAAAACTGAACTGAAAATAGCAACCAGGATGTTCAAGAGAAGTTGGAGCCTCCAAAAGGCAGAGTGAGGCTGGCTCAGAACAAGGTTATCCAACTCTGGTGACTCAAGTTTTTATGTGGGCTTGGTCATTACTTCCACTCTTGCTTTAGTTAGTAAAGCCAATGGATGTTTCATAGCTCCACTCTTCTGAAGTGTGGTAAAAGAAAATAATGAGGGCTCCTACCTTATAGCACCTCTCAGGCATGTTTGATAGACAGCATTTGAAATGTAGCACAGTTTGGGCCAAATAAATTTTATTTCTCATTCCAAGCTCATGTCCTTCAAGCAGATTGAATTGTAGGCTTTGTGATTCAATATAATCCCACCTGAGTATGGAAGAAAATAAAAATAATTATAACACAATATGTTTTTATATTATATTCAAATTTTTCTGATAAAATAATAAAAAGATTATTGGAAATTAGAACATTGAGATTTAGTATGAAGGGAGAATGAAAGAAATGTCTATTAGAAAAAATGATAATACTGTCTCTCCTTGATGTAACTGTAATTAGTAAAGTCCCACAATTTATCTAATACATATCTAAATGACAACCCTGGGTAAGAATCATTGGTCTAACTTAGAATAGATGTTGTCTATCTTGAATATTTGCAGTCTAAATATATAATTAAACCTGCTGTCATTGTACCGCAGTTGGTTGATGTCCTTCCTAGCATGCACATAGCCATTGGTCCCATCCCTACAACTTCATAGACTGAGTGTAAATATATGATTAAAGATGCTGTGATTGTAAGTCAGTTAAGTTGGTCAATGGTCTTCCTACATGCACATAGCCCTTGGTTCCATCCCTAGAACTTCATAGACTGAGTGTAGTAGTTCTCAACTGAAATCACAGCACTTGGGAAGTGGAAGAAAGAAAATTGGAAGTTTGAAAGCATCATTGACTATGAAAGAGAATCAGACCAGCCTGTGCTAAAGAAGATCCATGCTCAAGAAAATAATAACAAGGTAAAATAAACATCAACATTATTCAAGTTATTTGATAAACTTAACCAGGCATGAAATATTGATAATTTTATTTCATGAAATAAGTATGATGGAATACTAAGAACATTTCTATACCTTATTCACTTATGTAAGCATGACAGACAGAAAGACACAGAGAAAGAAATTCAAACAAACAAAATACACAAATTGGGAATGTAAAGTAGTTTAGAAAATGTTGAAAACATTGTTTTGTTTTGAGTATTTAAGAAGAGAAGGTTGGCCAAGTTAGAGAGGGGAACCATACTGAAAAAGTTCCCTATTATCAGATACATCTCCTTGACAACAGTCATAAGAAAAGCAAATGATATTCATGCCAGTATAGACAAGGTGCTTTACTCCAAATATCTTGGCCCAAAGGAGAAATATTGATCAAGCAACTAATGACAACTTGGGGTAGAGAACATGTGCCTTTATTTCCTATTACATAATACAGTTAAATGTTCATTTGTTTGCTTGTTTGTTTGCAAACTCAAAAGGTAGCTTATAGTTCATTCTTATCAGGAGAAGCTCCTGTTTACCAACTCAGAGTGTGTAAAGAAATACTCCCTTAGCCTAGATACATAGAAAAGGGCATAGGCCCCACCCCAAAAGACTTGACAGATTTTGATGATCTCTCATAGAAGGCCTCACTCTCTCTGGGGAGTGGATTGGGGATGAGATGGGGGGTAGTGGTGAGGGTATGGGAGGATGGGAGGGAGAAGAAACTGGGATTGATATATAAATAGGAAAAATATATTAAATAATAAAAAAGGATTTTCATTACAATAAAAGGAAATAAATTTAAATGACTAAGGCCAGATGCACTTTAACATAATGATCTAATTATGTTCTCCCTGTCAAGTCTTACTCCTTATAGTGCAAGATTATGAAGAAAAAAACAAAACTACAGAAGCTCATCAAATTCACAGGCACGGGATATTGCTTGGAATTGTCCTAAGGCCACTCACCAATCTGAGGCTGCACATCCATATTCAGGCTTCAGCTTCTTCAGAGGTCAAACTGACTCACATAAGCCAAGGTCTCTACAACCAATAGCTCTGTTACCATGAGCTCCCTGATGTGAAAGAAGGCATGGGATAAACAAATGTTATAATTATTCATAATCATGTAAGATCCTATATATCATGTTCCAGACAGTGATAAAGATCAAAACTCTTTTTGGCAAGTACATAGTTTATACAGCATGGTAATACAAGGTGAACTTTTCCCTCACAGGTGGGCAATTAAACAGATATTACACAAAGGTAATAATTAAGAATTTGTTTATAAAATAAACAAACTCAAATGCCTCAGTGTGCTCCTGCTCAGTGAGGTCTTAAAAGAAGTGTATAAAGAACCATCTGAAAATGCATTCTGGGTACATTCCAAATTTCAAAGTTATACTGCTAGTTTTGCAGTAGAAAAAAAAATCATGTACTGAATAAAAGAAAAAAAAAACACTTAACGTTTTCTGAACAAGTTGAGCAGCATTATGAGGAATTAATAGTTGCAGCAATGCTCTTTAAGCTTTAGAAGCCTCTGGAGGGTATCAGGAAAATATCCTATTTGAATACTGAAATGCAAGGAAGTCAATCTGGCCTGATCTATGCAATTTGGCCTTGAAGTGGCTGTCAGTCTTCCTTTCTGAATTAATGTTTCACCCTGCAGGAAACACTAACTTATGCAATGCAAACTACTGCCAGCAAGAAAAAAAAAAGAGTTTTCTATTTGCAAAAAGACACTTTATTGTTCAGGTGCTTCATTGTTTTAAAAATATCTTTGTAACTATGCATGAAAATTACATGTTAATTGTGTAACTGATATTTTTGCTACTTGGTATTATATTGAAATAATTTTCAATATATATTTTTCCCTTTCATGTTTGTGTAGTACATAAATGAAATGAGTATGGAAATGCTTCAGGGAATGTATTTGAAGTGATATAGAGTGCAACTTATTTAGATGTAAAATAAATTTATTATTTTATCATATTCTTTCCCTTTCCCTAAGTCCTTCTAGATTGTTCCCTCCCTTCAAAGCATGAAATCATAGTTTCATTTTCTAAACATATCTAACATTTGCACCACACATTTAAGCCACTAATAAAATTAAATTTCCTGTGTGTGTGCAGCTGATTGTGTATGTGGTACATAAATGTGAGTATATGGATATGCATGTCCATGTGAACATATTCACAGACCAGAGATATAATATATCTGCCTTTATAGCTTTCAGCCTTATTGCCCAAAGATGGGGTTCTGCATAGAACAGGAAGTACAGTGCTTTGCCTAGGCTGGGTAGTAAGTTGCAAGGATTTATCTATCTCATATATCACATTCTGTGGTTATAGCCAGGGTATCAATGTCCATTTTTTGCTGTGGATCTTGGAAATCAAAACTTGGTTTCTCTTTCTCATACAGCAAGAGAATTTACATACTGAGCTTAGTTTTTTACCTTGGCTGTGGAAATATGATGTGAATAAATACTTATATTCTTTATCCTTATGTAGACAAGAAATATTTTATTTTATTGATGGAGAAATTAAATAAACTACTATTACAATATAATTTATTACAAATTCTTAATTTGGACAATATACGTAAATAAGTGAAATTAAAAAAATAAACAAACATTCAACTAAGATTATATAAAAGTGTGACTTCATGTAGTCCTTTTAATCTCTCAAAGGTTAATATGTGGATATTATTAATAGTATTTAAACTTATTAGAACAAAAATGTGATCAATATATTCTAGTTTTTTTTTAAAAAAAAACAAAGCACATTTCTAGAATTGTCTATACACATGGCAAAAGAATTAAAAAACACAAACACATTCTTGTTGACATACATAACACATTTTTGTGAGATTTGCTTGCAAGGCAATGAACACTGTGTCATCTTACTGTATGTTGTGTATTGTATATCCTCTATTTAAAAAAATTAATTCTAAGGCCTTGTAATTTAATATTTCCTTAGCTATATGTATGGCATTAGGGAATGTTGTTCAGAGTTAGACTTTGAAATCAAGTTACCCAGGATCTTACTTGTTCTGTACTACTCTCTAAGGTAGGTAGGTTGCTAGGTAAGATGCTAATGTTACACAAATAATCATGGATTTAAGGGATTTAGTGATTTAGTAAGCTAATCCATGGAGATAACACACTGTGGACAATGTTAGTTTATAGATATTCAATAAATAATTGCTATTCTTATCATATGCTATAACACTTCAGAAGCCCCCAGTAATCCATGTTTAGAAATAAAAATCAATTGATTCTATAATTGTCCTGAACAATTCTGTCTCCTTAATGTATTTAACAGAATACTAAATATTTCAAGGGCAAGGGTATTTTCTATTTCAGTTCCTATTAAGGACACTTTAGTTTCAACATATTTCCTGGTTGCATGCAGCTATTGCTGTACTCAATTGCACTCATATTGAGGAAGTACTAAAAAGTCTATTTTGAAGTCCTTTAGAATGAAGAATAACAGTTTTCATTTCTTTATGTATAGATTTCCAGATAGAATCTTGGGGTTTAGAACCAGGCCTGACAGTAACCTCAGAGAGGTACCTGATGACACTGGAACACAGAGATTACAGATGCTTTAAACTAGCCTTGTTTCAATACCTGGGAGGAAACAATGACAGCAACTACTATAGCAATCTGACAATGTCATCACAATCAAAGATCAAGCTGTATAATTTTAGCTGATTCATACTTTCTCCTGAGTCACACAAAGGGGCTTCTAGATATTCAAAATCCCATTTCAAGCCACTTTGTCTCTCTTGCTTAAGATACATTCCTTTAATGAAGGTGGCTTAAGCAACCAAGGATCTTCCCTCTGGTGAGTATAATCAAAGATTAGACAGTGAAGATGGGCCTGCTGTAATCAGGCAAAGAGAAGATGGGCAAAATGGAGGCTCAGAAACAAGCAGAAGCATCAAACTTTGCTTATGATTGTGGTGTTATTGGACAGTGATTGGGAAGATAATTTCTCTACTATGAAAGTAGCGTACAGAGAAAATGGAAGAAGGGAGTTGATAAAACAGGAAATTATCCAAGGCTTTGTTACCTTTCCCAACTCACATTCCTGCTTTCTCTACTTCACAAAATAGCTTTGAACTTTTGTGTTTAAAATATAATCTATTTAATTTTTTATGACCATGTATTTCTTCGTAATGTGCTTTTAAATATATTGGACCTCTTTCTTGCTCTCCTTTCCCAAAGAAAGAAAAATAATATCTTACCTACACTAAAAAACAAAGAAGAAAAAAGGAAAGTATGTTTCTCAGTCTCCATTAAAGACTGTGAGATCAAATAATGGTTAATGTCCCACAAATTGATTCTTTAAAGTTAAATATTTTTGTACTTAAAATTAATAGACTTATATATTAATGTTTATCTCCTTGCAATGGAGATCTGAGGGAGCAGATTATAGAAATCATTAAGACGATAGAGCACACAAAGAGAGGTCTGTGCATCCTGAGGGCTCCAGATGAGCATGCCACAACCTTCCTCCTGCTAAACACCACCTGGTTTCACCTGTATAGGTTAACTAAGATGATAGTCACATAATCAGCTAGAAGCACATAAATGGAATGATGAAAATGCTTTAAAATATCATGTTTTAAACTTATTGAATCTATCAGTTCATTCATATCATCCATCTGAAATAAAAAGGAAAACAAAAAAACAAACAAACAAAAAAACCAGAAAGTTAAGTGGTGCCAGTCAAAGTTGTGTACAAAAGCTTATAGCTTTATAGCTTTATATTTGATTTGGAATATTGTGAAAAAAAACTGGAGAAGTGGTGAGGAACTGTCAGAGTCTGAGGAAATGGGAGGGAGCTCTGCTTCTAAAAATGTCTCTTGCAGTGTGAAAGGATGTAGACAATGTCCCCAAAATATGTGTGAATGAGACTATGAATAGTTTCAACTGCCTGCTGAACATGTACATGGGTATTTCATAGCAGCATGCTGAGGGTAAATGGAAAAAGATGAAAATGTAATTGTTTAGTTTTCAAGCATAATTTAAAGGAAATACAGAATTCCTAGGATTTCTTGCTTGCTATATAAAACTGCCTCTTAGCTTCAGTTTCTCACATAGTGAGCAGGAGAATGGCCAGAGTTAAAAAAAATGCCTGAGGACTTAAAATGAGTCAATATGTAATTATGTCACCCTCATAGAACTTCTCACACTACATTTAGGTCATGTTTATTTGGATGAGTTACCTATACCTATAATCCTCTGAACCATTCATTGTAAGGTGTTAGCCCCCAGCAGAGTCATATATGCCTCTAACAAGTGAGGTTTGCCCAATAATTGTTGCAACCAATAGCAGACTTGTTTTAGTAAGATTAATATGACCTTACTTTAAAAATTTTTCTACAAATAAAAATTAATTATTTGAAAATGACAACATTGCTGAAAGATAAATTTGCTTGCACGAGGGCAGGCATAGCAAAAAAACAATACACATTTAATGATGTCCCTAAATTAGTTTTGTCAAAACCTCATTGGTTAATATGATAGGAAATTCAAGTAATTTGAAATTAAAGTGAATTTTTGGAATTTCAATGTCATTATAAAGAGTGCTTATTAATAAAGCAAGTATACTAAAAATATGTGTCATGTCTTTATTGAGAAACTAGGATAGAGTAGATTAAGAGCAAACCTTATGCAGTGCTGCTGCGAGATAAAGTTATCAATAAAACTTTTTCCTTGTTTGTACCCAATAAGAGCCTAAGAAATCACATTCTCTGTGTTCAGTATTGAATGACATGTTCAAGCATCCCTGCTTGCATTTCAGAGTTCCTGCTTACAACAGTATAGCTTCCTTTTTTCTTTACCATTTAATTTTAATTCTAGAGATTTATATATCTTATTCCTACCCTCCAAAATTTCCCAAATCTCCTTCACATTCATGACATCAATTATGATAATTTGATATATGTATAAATATATATACTTATGTATGTATATATATATATAATCTGAATATAATCTAATGAGTCCATATGTTGTTACTTGTATATATGTTTTCAGGGCTGACACTTTGGACCCTAAAACTAGTGTGCTCTTCCCAGGAAACACCAATTCTACCTCACAGAGCTTTCTTGGTTGTCTATATTTCTTTATGTAGAGTTGAAGCGTATTGTGCATTCCCCATCCAATTAGGCATGTTCACTGGTGTTGTTCTTGTTCATCATGTGAGCAGTACATCTTTTCCTTCTTCCCATTCTTTGAAGCATCAACTACTTCCATTTTTCTGCTTTATTCCTGTAGCCTAGTGCACCATGAGAAAAGGATTTCCTGGATTGTACAGAAAGCAGAAGCTAAACTAGAGTTGAAGTCCTGAATTATTGACTATTATTATCAGAAATATATGTGACATATACAGCATGCACACACACACACACACACACACACACACACACATATATATATATATATATACACACTGTGTAAAAATTCAAAAATGTATTTATCTCTAGTGCTCTGGCCTATTATGGTTTGCATGAATCTTTAATTCCCCTGCATTTTTGGGAGGGGGAGAACAATTTGCTGTTGCATTGAATAATATTGTCTAATTTTAAAAAATTTTCTAAAGAAGTGTTCAAATTGGAAGTGTAATTTATGAATATTTTACATTAGGTCCCATAAGCAAATCTAATAGAATATGTTCAGTCTACTACAGGACCTGGTAATCCCCCTCTTAGGCATATACCCAAGTGATCCACATCCATGCAACAAAGGCATGTGTTTAACTATGTTTATAGCAGCATTATTTGTAATAGCAAGAATGTGGAAGCAACCTAGATACCCCTCAACTGAAGAATGGAAAGAGAAAATGTGGCACATTTGCACAATGGAATACTACTCTGTGGCAAACAACAATGGAATCTTGAAATTCGCAGGAAAGTGGATGAAACTTGAAGTAACCATCCTGAATGAGGTAACCCAGTCTCAAAAAGAGGAATATGGTATGCACTCACTCTTATATGTATTTTAGACCTAGAGGAAAGAATCACCAGCCTATAATTCACACTTTCAGATAAACTAAGTTACAAGGAGGATTCTAAGAGATTAATATAAGCTCCCTCACAGATCTCCTGATCATATGGGGAGTGCGGGGGTGGGGGCAGTGAGTGGAGAGAGAACTAGGAGAAAGAGAAGGGGAGGAGAGGGGAGCATGTGGAAGAAGGAAGATTGAGTCAGGGGAGGAGTAGAAGAGAGAACAGAGAGGGGGGGGAATGGAAGAACCATAAAATAGGGAGCCATTATAGGTTTAAAGAGAAAAATGAACCTAGAGAAATGTCCAGAGACCTATAAGACTGACCCCAACTAACAATTTGAGCAACAGTGGAAAGGCTACCATGAATACCTTCCCTGATAATAAGATTGAAGACTAACTTATCCACCATCATAGAGCTCTCATCTAATAGCTGATGGAAACAGAAGCAGACATCTACAAGTAAACATTGAGCTGAACTGGAATCCAGATGCAGAGAGGGAGGAAAAGGCCAGGCTACAGAAACAAATAGAAACAGCTGATCTGAACAAGGAGGAGCTAATGGGCCCCCAGACTGATAGCTGGGAATCCAGCATGAGATTGAATCAAAACCCCTGCACATGAGTCTCAGTTAGCCTGAGTAGTCTAACGGACCTCTGAAAGTGGAACCATATTGTATCCCTGGTCCACAAAAAGACTTTGGGAGCACATCCCCCATGGAGGGATACTCCCTTACCAGATACAGGAGAGAAGGCCTTGTCCCTACTCCAAATGACAGATTTAGATGACCCCTCCTGGAAGGCATCACCCTACATGTGGAAAGGGTGGGGGAAGGAGAACATGGTCTGGGTGCATGAGAGGGTTCAAGAGAGGGAAAGAGGGAGGGAGGAAGGGAGAGGAAGCTGGGATTGATATGTAAAATATAAATAAAAAAAGATTGTAAAATAAAATTGTCTCACTAAAAGAAACTTGCCAACTGATTTTGCTGATCAATGTAGGAAGATGCTCCTTTTCCAACATCATGTAATCATTTTTGTTTTGGGTATTCTCCTATCATAATTATTTAAAGGCCCAAAATTGCAGCTATTTCAGGTTTACAATAATTATTTTCCTTTGTAGAATACATAGATGTCTAGAAGTAAGGATTATCTCTTGGTTATGGAAACACAGACCATTGCATTGCACTGTCTTGATTTCCTTCCTCTTTAGACTGTGCATTTAATAATGAGTTCACTAGATTCTCTAGCATGTTTATAACTGAATCACAATTGCATTTATGAAGTGGTATAAATGTCTTGTAGAAATTTTTAATCTACTACAAGTTGTTGATGGGAGATGTTATTCTGTATATATATTGCTCATACTAATTAATAAAGCCCTGTTGGCCAATAGAAAACTAGATAGGTGGGGCTAGGAGACTAGTAGGAGGAAAGAGGAAATAGTAGGGAGGAGTCAAGATGTAGATCTGAAAGAAAGATGCCCGCTGCAGCTCCCTGATAAGATAACCACGTGGAAATACTTAGATAAGTAGAAATGTGTTAATAATTAAGACAGAGCTAGCCCATAAACAATGATGGTAACTGGCCAACAGGATTGTATCAAATACAGAGTGTCTGAGTGTTATTTGGGGTTCACGTGGTGGCGGGACCATGGCGGCAGGACCTGCTGCAGCCGGCGGGAAGAACCTGCCGTAACAAGTTGTAACATATAAGATTTATGATACTAAAATATTGATCTCTTTTCTCCAAGAAACAATCAAATATTTGACCAGTGACTATATTATTTGATTAGTTTTTTTTAATAAAACTTGAGGAGGATATATGACTCTTAAAGACAGTTATAAGACAAAATATTTATTTGAAAGTTTGAACCTGAGAAACAGACAAGCTTAGAACGATATATTGGAAATTAACAAATTAAAATAGTTCCAAATTGAAATTTGAGTGTATTTCAAACAACAAACATCTATGTGATTTGTGCTGTGGTTGGCATTTCACCCACATTCAATCAGGGCTTACCATACTATACATTTAATTTTTTATTTAAGAATATTACATGTGTGTAAACATTTAACATGATTTAGAATATATAACCACTTCTGTAACACATGAATTGTTAGAAGTTGGCACTGAAGTAAAACCTGTTGGCGGTATATTCATCATTGTTTACTCTTTAATTTTTCATCATGCCAAATGAAACTTCAATAGGAATTCTGTATCAGTATATTACATTCATAATGATTATTTATATTTTTAGAACAATTATGAATATATTTTCCCAAATAAGTAAATATTTAACAACACTTGATCAACTGCTCTTTTTTATTTACAAAATACAGAGTAAATCACGATGTGTTGATATACCTAGAAGTTTTTAATGTCTGAATATTTTATATAATTCAATAATTAAACTAACAATTTGGTAAATATGACTATCACATCAATGTTCAAAATGGGTATCTGCTTTATTGAAAAGAGTTATTTAATTATGGATTCTTTAGACTTTCATTCTTATCGTAAAAAACAATCATTCTTTTTTTTTTCTTGTACATACCAATTCCACCCTCTCTTCTCTCCTCCTACTTTTCCTCCAACTCATTACTCTTCTACTCCTCAGAGTGGGTGAGGCCTCCCATGCAAAGTCAACAAAGTTTGAGAAGGGATCAAGGTCTATCCCCCTGCACATAGGATGAGCAAGACATCCCTTCATAGGGAATGCTACATTTACACAATGGAGCACTACTCAATGATAAAAAACAATATCATCTTGAAATTTCCAGGCAAATGGATAGAACGAGAAAAAAAAAAACATGTTGAATGAGATACCCTGACCCAAAAAGACAAAAATGATATTTACTCACACTTTAAGCTATTTATGGTCAATATTTACAACATTTTCTTACCAGTAAATCAGTATACTAATGATTATGAACTAAATATTATAAACTAATAATAAACTAATATTTTTAACTAATTTTTCTGAGATTAAGTCATTAAATTTTACAGATAATAGAAAAATGGGAAATATTAATTTCTTCACATATATTCTAAGTGATATGCTCTTTAAATAGAATACAAATTAGTGAATTCATGTATTGTAATTGTGTAGTGTATAGATTAAAATCATTCATATAAATAACATGTTTAAAACTGAAACTCACCCTTATCAGTCAGAGATTTCTGAGAACACAATACACAGAGATAAGAGATGTCCAATAGTCTTGAAATTATCACTGAGTAGGGTAGCAGAAGGACCCTCTCTGTAGACAGAGAAGGAAAGATCCTGGGCCAAGAACACACAATTTATCTTGAACAATCCTGGATTTCATTTAAACAAGCCAATGGATAAGATAGGATGTGAGGATTTTCTTAAAAAGGGTGTTTAAAGATGTGTTCTATTTGTTTTTAAAATATGTCTGTTTGTATGCATGTTTATGATGGCATGAACACATATGAGTGTAGATACCCACTGAGTCTCAAAGAGAGGGCTGGGTCTCTTGAAGCACAAATGACAAGAGATCACCCAAACTCAGATCCTCTGGAAGACCAGCATGTACTCTGTTTTTGTTTTGTTTTGTTTTGTTTTTTTAATTAATTTTTAAATTAAAAACAATCTTATTTTACTTAACAATACCAGTTCCCTCTTCCTCCTATCCTCCCCTTCTCAATACCTACTCTGCAGCCTAGCTCACTCCACCCCCATCCACTCTTCAGGGAGGGTGAGGTCTCCCATGGGAGAACCATCAAATTCTGTCACATCATTTGGGGTAGGACCAAGGCCCACCTGACCCCTGCCTCCTTATCTAGGCTAAAAGAGCATAGGGAATGGGTCCAAAAATTCAGTTCATGTACTATGCATAAATATTATATCTACTGCTAGTGGCCCCATAGACTTCACAATCAAAACCCAAGTTTAGGGGACTAGTTTGACTAGTTTGATCTTTTGTAGGTTCCCAGGCTGTCACTCTCGAGTGAATGAGCTCTTATTTGCTTAGGTCAGCAATAACTATGGGTTTCCCCAGCATGGTCTTGACCCCTTTGCTCATCAAGAGGCTAGTTGCCAAAACATCAAAAAATCCAATTAAAAAAATCAGGTACTGCAGATCTATATAGAGAATTCTCTTTTTTATTGTTTTTATTTATTTATTTTTCTTATGTCACATGTCAACCACAGTTCCCTTTCTCCCTTCCTCCCATGTCACCCCCAGAACACCCTCCCATCCCAAACCCCCCCCACTCAACTGTGAGGGTGAAGTCCTCCAGGAGAAGTCATCAAAATCTGTCAAGTCATTTGGAATAGGGGCTAGCACCCCCCCTCCTTCCTCTAGGTAATGTGCTCTCAAAGTCCTTTTGTGAACCAGGGATACATCCTGGTTCAACAGAGGAACTTCAAATGGAAGAAGGCCACTTAAGGAATTGCTCAACATCTTTAGTCATGGGGGAAATGAAAATCAAAACAACACTGAGATACCATCTTACTCCTGTCAAAATGGGTAAAATCAAAAACACCAATAACAGCTTATGCAGGAGAGGATGTGGAGAAAGGAGAAAACTCCTCCACTGATGGTGGAAGTACAAACTTGTACAGCCACTTTGGAAATGAGTATGGTATTTTCTCAGGAAAATGGGAATCAGTTTACCTTAATCCAGTAATTCCACTGTTAGGCATATATCTAAAAGATGCACATTGATACAATAAGGACATCTGTTCAACTATTTTCATAGCAGCATTATTTATGGAATAATAAACATGGAAGCAACCTAATTGTCCCTCAATTGAAAAATGGATAAAGAAAATATGGTACATTTACACAATGGAATACTATTCAGCAGAAAAAAAGGAACAACATATAAAATTCACAGGCAAATGGATGAAACTTGACAAAAAACATTCTGAGTGATGTAACCCAATCACAGAAAGACAAACATTTATGTACTCACTAAGAAATAGATATTAGATATAGAGCAAAAGATAATCAGTCTATAGACCACAACCCCAGAAAATCTAGGAAACAGGGAAGACACTAATAAAGACATACATAGATTTCCTGAGAAAGGGAAAGGGACAAGATCTCCTGATCAAATTGGGAGCATGGTGGGAGTCTGGAGGGAGAAAAAAGAGGGAAGACAGGGAAGGGGCAGCATGTGCTCTTAAGAACTATGCCCTTCTCCAAAGCCTCCATCAGGTTACTTAAACAGGAATTCTTACTATGACTGTGCATGGCACATGCTTAGGTACAGATATAAGGAGTTTGATAAGAGAAACTGCTTTTTCTTCTGCTTGTCTTCTCTCTTTTTGGCAAGTTCATTCACCTGTTGCTGCTATTAATGCTTCTCCACTTCTTTGCTGACATCAATTCCCTGTTCCTTCAGGCTTCCATTGTAGACTGAAGGGAAGCAGTTTTCCAGGAGGACACCAGCTTTGCATACAGAGTAGCTCAAGTCTTCTTGGCTTTTCCTGTGTAGTATAAATCATACCATGTAATGTAATCTAATAATTTCTTTTATTATATATATTTATTCTTTAGAGAAACTTGACTAACATGAGTTCCTACTCAATAATTAACCAGGCATTTTGTTGTAGTGGTTCTTAAACTGTGAGTTATGTTCTCAAGGGGTCGTATATTATATAGTCTGCATATCAGATATTTAAACTTCATAACAGTAGCAAAATACATTTATGAAGAAGCAATGAAACAACTGTATTGTTGAAAGTCACCACAACATTAGAAACTCCATTAAAGGTACATAATGTTGCAAAGGTTGATAACCACTGTTGAATCCATCGGAAGGATCAGAGAAAAAAATAATAACTAGAAATGCCAAGAAATAATCCCTCCTTTTGTTGAAAATGGGAATAACATCAGTTTTTTTTAGAGAATGCCTGATAGTTACTAAACAAGTTACTGAAGCAATTCCAAATAAATAGTATCTATTTGCAACATGAATAATTAATACGCAGAAACAGATATGGCACTTCAAGTTGAATAACAGAAAAACAAAGCAGCCAAGCCACTAGGAAGTTTTTAGTTCTACCAAGGTTAAGACCAAAGAGGGACACTCCTATCAACAGCATGACTGCAAACTAAAATGCTGTTCTCCAAACCTCAGACTACACTACTGTCTCTACTTGCCTTATGCTGGAACTAAAGGTGCGCACCACCACTACCCAACTTCTGTGGCTACCAAATGTGGGTAGCTTTCACTCTGATCTTAAGGTAAGCTTTACTTGTTAGATCATAAAAAAATCACTACATTTATTATTGCATTTAAATCTCCCACTAATCTAGCTATAATGATAAGAAACTCAAACCAAGAGAAAGAAAGGTAAATAAATGGACTACTGTGTACCTTAGAACACACAGATATACTTTTGCAAGTGAAGTCTGAGTGCAGGTGGCTAAATCTCCAAACAGCCTTAGCAGTTACAAAACTTATATCCTCTGCTTATAATTTTATGCACTAAAAAGTACTTTCTCAATGAATAAAACTTCATAAAAATTCAATGTAGAGTTATGGGCTGATCAGAGAAATTGGGGCTGGCATTAGTACCCCTAAACCATAGCAATTCTTTGCCTAAATAAACAAAGGAAGGCAGTTAGAGAAACTTATTGAGACTGAACTCTTTTGTGCATCATATGCTACCACAAATAAATATACTAAAACTTTGTGGACAGATTTAGGTTGGATTTGTGTCCAAATAAAATTATTGGCCAGGGTTTTCTTTTTAATTGTATGATCAGTGTCCTTGAAATAAAACACTGGTTCCTAGATAATTAAATAAATATTCAAGTACAAAAAACTCAGAATATGTTAGATAGCACTGAGGTTATTATATTTTAATCCCAGAGAAAATAATTTGTGAATAGTTGTCATCTGAGTATCATTTTTGGTTTCTAGATCCAACATCAGCTCCTAGTTAGAGGAGTACACAAACATTTTTAAAGCCAATGAAAAATAGACTCCATACAACCAGTGTGTCAAATTTTCATGATATCATCATATATGCCATATTACCATTACTGTGTATTACATGGAGATATGAATAGGAGGCGATGTCCAAGTGGAGAGGAGAAATTATGTAATGTCATATTAACAGGAAGTGAGACTGTCAAAGGCTGTACAGTATAAACACTAGCTAATCACTATTAATCTGCATAAACATGTCCTTACATAAATGTTTCTCTACAAACAAGTGGATGGATTCGTTGTGTGGAAACAGCAATGTGCATTTACTGTTATGCATATCTTACATAAAAGCTAATTCTCAATATTGTTACATAATTTATGTTAAGTTTAAGATGAAAGGTGGGGAAAAACAAGAAACATATTAACTAATATTAGTAACATACCTTGAGATAAACACCATGTTTTAAGTTTATTTCTTTATTAAAAGAATCTTT
The DNA here is from genome assembly GCA_030556225.1 of Cricetiscus sungorus. Taxonomy (NCBI): domain Eukaryota; kingdom Metazoa; phylum Chordata; class Mammalia; order Rodentia; family Cricetidae; genus Cricetiscus; species Cricetiscus sungorus. Next base: position 70,041,938 of record JANBXA010000730.1, read on the forward strand.
GGCTGTAACTAAAATGAAGCCTCCTCAGGTGCCATCCAAATTTGCCATGGTGCCTGTTCAGGAAAGGTTGTTTGAGATGTAAGAATGCTTGTGTTATTGTCCTATTAAGATTAGGTACATTTTGAATTACATAAATGACTAACTTGAACTCTTATGTTTATCTTACATGGAAAATGGTATAAGATTGCACAACTTTCTTTTAGTTCCAGACTTTTGAGCTCTTAAGCCTTTTTTCTTCTGGATATAACTTTCTTTGGACTACTGCTCCATTGTTAAAGCACATTATGTATTATTTTTATATCTCTCTTACTATGCACTATCTGATATTTTCTTTCCTCTGTGATTACATTTAACACAAAATCAGCTTCCATTTCTAAATATTTAATTAGGTCAAATCTGAAAATATTTCTTTAGTATCTAAGATGTCATAATCACAGGTTCTGAGGATTCTGATATGTATAAATCTCTGGGAAGTCATTATTCAACCTACCATAGTGGCTTAAGTGGAAGCTCATTCTCATCTGGAAAAAGGAAATCAGTAGACAGTTAAAAGTTAAATAACAGTGAAGTGGATATCTCTCCATCTCTATTTTGTCTGTCTGTCTTGCCCAGACACAATGACTCTGTTAAGGATGAAGAAAGGGGGAAATAAAACAGTAATTTGAAGTCAGGACATGGCTGGTAACACATCTAAGTGAGCAAAGGGACTTACTGCAGTCTAGGTGGTGAACTGTACTTGATCCAAAGAATCTACATGGTTTGGAGAACTGACTCTCTAAAATTGTTTCTGACTTGCACATGAATCCTTCTCTCAACACACACACACACACACACACACACACACACACACACACATACACACACATGCATATAATGAGTACATGTAGTACAACACTTTTTAAAATGAGCATATTTTGAAGAATTCCTCCATATGTCATCTTTAGATACAACAATGACAGGAAATGAAATATTCCACTCTCACAGAAATTTAGAGTGAGAAAAGTAAAAATAAATGATATTAGACTTTAAAGTCTGGAGTTGTATGAGCATATTTCCTAAATTTTCAATAACTTAGATAAAATAAAACATTTTATTAATTATTTGATAATTTCATGCATGCATAAAATAGACCATGATCATATTCAACCCATTTCACCACCCACTCCTCCCTCTTTCACTCTTCTTTTTGTCACTCACAATTTGTTCTGCCAATATAATACAAGGGGCCAAATCCCTAAAGAGGAAGTTAATGTCAGTAACTCCACAGTCAGGGCTGCAGGCTTATGAGCCTCTCTGTCTGTTCATGCTGAAATGTTGACTGATGTGTTCTTGTGAAGCAGCTGTGAGGTCCTGAGTACAGTGTTTCTGTCATGTCCAGAAGATACTATTTGTTTTCCTTGGTTATTTATGACTTCTGCATTTTATCATCTTTTTGTTTTCAATTCTAAAATAGTTCCTGAGTGAGCTTTGGAGGTAGCTGTAACATAGCATTTTTGCCTGATCACTCCACTGACACTTTTCTGAGATTTGACATGTTGTGAGTTTTTCATTATCCACTTTCAGCTGCAAAGAACACTTCTCTGTTGAGGTCTAGCCCTGCACTAATACCAGAGAAAAAAATTGTTATACTAATTTTTAACTCATAAAAAAATTCATGTAAGCTATTTTACTGGAACAAGTAGTCCTTTGATAAATGAAGCTAATTCACAAATCATCTTTGTAGAATTAGTTTACTAAGCATGATTTATCTTCTCAGGAAAGCAGGCAACCCACAGTTTTATTTACTTACTTATTTTTATTTAAAAAAATATTTTTCATTTTACATAGCTGATGGGAGATGTTATTCTGTAAATATGTTCCTCATACTTGTTAATGAATAAGCACTGTGGCCAATGAAAAAGCAAGATAGGAGGGGCTAGGAGACTAGGAGGAGGAAAGAGGAAGTAGTAAGGAATAGTCAGCATGTAGAGCATGGAGAAAGCAAGATGCTGGCCACTGTGCTTGGATAAGATGACCATGTGGAAATACTTAGATAACTAGTAATGGATTAATAATTAAGACAGAGCTAGCCAATAAGGAAGTAGTAACTGGCCAACAGAATTGTATCAAATACAGAGTCTCAGCATGAAATTTGGGGCTAGCATGGCTGTGGGACCATGCAGCCAGCAGGGAGGAACAAAGAATGGGACCAGGTGGCCAGTGGGGAAAAACCTCCTTATAACACATAGCAACCTCAGTTTGCCCTCCCTCCCCTTCTCTTGACACTGGACATTCACCTCTTCTCACACACACCCCACCCCTACTTATCAGCGAGGGTTTGGTCTTCATTGGGGAGTCAACAAAGTCTGTCATACCAAGTTGAGGCAGGACTAAGACCCACCTCTCTGTTGCAAGGCTGAGAAAGGTATCCCACCATAGGTAATGGGCTCCAAAATGCAAGTTTATGTACCTGGCATAGGTCCCAGTGTCTTGGTCAAGGGCTCTCACAACAGATCAAGGCATATAACTGTCACCCATATTCAGAGGGCCTAATTTTGTCACATGCAGATTCCCCAGCTGTCAGTTCATAGTACCCAAGTTCCCAACAGTTGAGATCAGCTGCCTCTATGGTCCCCCACTCTTCCCACCTCTTCAAATGAATTCCAGGAGCTCAGCCCACTGCTTGGCTGTGTATCACTGCATCTGCTTCTATCGGTTACTAGATATAGGTTCTATGATGACAATTAGGCTAGTCACTAATCTGATTAAAGGATAAGGCCCTTTAGATACCCTCTCACAATTTCTAGGAGTCTTAGCTATGGTCATCCTTATGGATTCCTGAGAATTGCTCTGACATCAGGTTTTCCCTAGCCCCATAATGGTTCCCTCTTTCAAGATATTTTTTATTGCTCTCTCCCTCTGTCTCTTATCCAACTCTGTCTTATTGATCCCTCATGTTCCCATCCCCTATCCCTTCCATTCTATCCTCCTCACACTTTATCCAGGAAAGCCTAACTATTTTACCTTTCTGGGCCCTCCATGTGTGTTCGTTTTAGGGCCCCCCCCTTTTTTTTAACCTTGCTTCTCTGTGGTTGTGGATTTAAGTGTGGTTATACTTTGCTTTATGTATAATATCCATTTATTAGTGAGTACATACCATGTTTGTCTTTCTCAGTCTAAGATACCTTACCCAAGCCACACAAAGATATAACTAAGAAAGAATTACAGATCATGCACCATCATGAACATTGACACTAAAATACTGGCAGACAGAATCCAAGTACACATCAACATATGAAAATCTGTCAATGCAATTGACCATATAAACTAATTGAAAGAAAAAAATATGATCATATCATTAGATGATGAAAAAGCCTTCAACAAAATCCAACACCCTTTATAAATATCTTAGAGAGATCAGGGATACAAGATATGTAAACATAATAAAAGTAATATAGAGCAAGCCAATAGCCAACATCAAACTAAATGGAGAGAAACTCAAAGTGATCCCATTAAAATCAGGAACAAGACAAGACTATCAACTCTCTCCACATCTCTTCAATCTAGTATAAAAAGTTCTAGATAGAGAAACAACAACAAAAGGAGAGGAAGGGGGTACAAATTGGAAAGAAAGAAGTCTAACTTTCACTATTTGCAAATGATCTGCTAGTATAGGTAATTGACCCAAAAATTCTATCACAGTTTTAATTTCCCTACTTATATGTATTTCTACATAGACTTCCATTAGTCCCATGTATTCCCCTGTCTTAATTACTTTTAAATTGCTCTGAAGAGGTACCATGAACAAAGCAGCTTACAGAAGACTTTCTTGGAGGCTCACAGTTACAGAGGGTGAGTCAATGAACAACATGTTGTGGATCATAGCTGAAGGCAGGCAGGCAGGCTTGTTGTTGTAACAGTAAGTAGATGAAAGCCTGTATCTGATACTAAAAATGATGATATAATGTGTGTGTGTGTGTGTGTGTGTGTGTGTGTGTGTGTGTGTGTGGTGAGAGAGAGAGAGAGAGAGAGAGAGAGAGAGAGAGAGAGAGAGAGAGAGAGAGAGAGAGAGAGAGAGAGAGAGAGAGAATTAACTAATTAACTGGGAATGGCATGGTCTTTTGAAACCTCCAAGCCCACCTCCAATGATACACTTCCTCCAACAAAACATATCATAATTCTTCCCAGTATGTTCCACTTACTACCAAGCAATCACTAGAAATGAATATATATGACCCTGTGGAGAACATTCACACTAAAATCACCACAACCACACCCACATTATTTGTTTTCTTCTTGGGAATATGAATTGATATTTAAGAATGAGTCATATAAAACTAGATTTTATAGATTCTGGCTGTCAGTGAATTTGAGCTATCACCTTTATTGTTTCCATTTTCATATTATGATAGCCAGAAGAATGCCAATCACCTTTGTCTGCATATACTTTCACACAGGGTGGAATGCAGAAATGACCCTGGAAATGAATTTTGAACATTTAAAAGGAAAGGGGGTATTTTTCTCACAGGAACAAGGCATCCATCAGGGGTTAAGGTCAGAACTACAGTACTTCTGTCAAAATGCTCCCAGATTTACACTATGGAAGCTAGAGTCGTCTTAGAATCCCCTGTCTGTCCTTGTATGAAAAGGGATTTGAGCTGTCTTGACTCTCCAGGCACTAAACAAATATTGCTTTAAACTGGTTTAGCTTAAAACACACTGAACATTGCTTTGTGTATTTCCTTCAAGTGAAGGTATTTGGTAACTATTGTTATTGTTTAAGCATTCAATGAATAATACATTTTGTTCTGTGCATAATATAAATATGACAATGTTTAAATGGAAAAACATAATAACCTATAGAATTCATGTGATCATTCTTTTATTCAAAAGTAATTCTTCCATAAACAATAGCATATGATTTATCCCTATGAAAAAATGTTGGTCATTAGTATGTTGGAATTATATTAATATAGAACTGTATTTGGGTGTACTTCTGAGAATATCAAAATTCATGTGTATCTTTTAAATAAGAGAAAGGAGAAATATTCTGAATGGTTATTTCTAAATGACTTTTAAAGCAACCCAATTGCATATGCCTACTTCAAACCTAAATCACAATGTTACAAACTGTCTTTGAAATTTAAACATTAATTGGATGGCTTTCTGAAGTGGAAAAGGAATACATTATAATTTGAGCATCATGAAATAAAAATATGAATACATTTTTCTAATAATAGATCAACGTTCCAAAGATTTAGAATTCAATCATAATTTATCTGTCAAAATTTAATATCTATTAAAATACTTTCAACATTTGACAATACATTAGTGAAGCCCAGAGCTATCATTAAAATCCTAAAAAGCTTTCATTATGAAGAAGAGACTCCAAAGTTACCTTTAGGGAGAACACCATCTTCTACCATTTCCATTCTACATTTTTTCTATTATGCTCAAATATAAAAGTTCCTATAGGTTCTATTATACCCAAATATCCAATAGTTCCCATAGGTACTAAATAGGTTCTCATAATCCAGAAAGGAAAGTGAAGAAGAAAAATTAAGTTCAGATTTACAATATTTTTTATAGTTTGTGATACATAGTTATTACTTTACATGCATTTACATATATGTTTAAGAATATATTAACATTTAGATTTATGTATCTTATTGTATTTTATGTCTATGCACTGATGCTTTTAAAATCAAGTCAGAGATCTTTTCTACATATGTTTTTAGTTTTTTATTCTGTTTATGTGGTAAGAATATCCATTCTAATATGATGTCTTCTCTCTGCATCAAAATCCCTGAAGGATATTCTCTAGATGGTAATATAACCAGAATACAGTCTAGATTTGGATCCACACGGTCCACATGTGCTTCTAATATCCTCTTTTCTACCCATTCTAATTCCTTTTCCGCTTCAGCTGATAGTATTCAGGGACTATTCAAATCCTTGTCCCCTTTTAGGGCCATTTTCAAGTTTTTCAAATCATGCCCTTCAACTCCAATAATAGTTTGCAGTTGAGAATCTCTCCTAGTAATTTTTGAAGATCATTAAGAGTCTGGTAGCGATCTCTCCTGATCTGTACTTTTTGTGGTCTAATTTTCTGTAGACCTATTTTATATCCTAAGTAGTTGATTGACTCTCCTTTTTGTATTTTTTCAGGTGCAATTTGTAATCCCCAGCGAGGTAAAACTTCCTTCAGTTTCTCAAACATTTTTTCTAATATGTCTGCTTTAGAGTCAGCTAACAATATATCATCCATGTAATGATAGATTATGGATTGTGGAAACTGTTTACGAATTCTTTCCAGTGGTTTTTGTACAAAATATTGGCACAGGGTTGGGCTATTTAGCATTCCCTTTGGCAAAACCTTCCATTGATATCTCTTCACTGGTTGAGAATTATTGTAATTAGGCACCGTGAAGGCAAATTTCTCTTTGTCTTGTTCTTGTAAAGGTATAGTGAAGAAGCAATCCTTTAAATCAATAACTATAATAGGCCATTCTTTAGATATCAAAGAAGGCAACGGCATTCCAGGCTGTAAAGAGCCCATTGGCTGGATAACTTTATTAATGGCTCTCAGGTCTGTAAGCATTCTCCATTTACCAGATTTCTTTTTGATAACAAATACAGGAGAATTCCAAGGGCTGGTTGATTCCTCGATATGCCCAGCATTTAGCTGTTCCTGAACCAGGTGTTCTAAAGCTTCTAACTTCTCAGAAGTCATAGGCCACTGCCCTACCCAGACAGGTTCCTCTGTTAACCATTTTAAGGGTAAGGCTTTTGGTTCATCTGTTTATTCAGCACTTGCATTCTGTCTTTGTACAGCCTGGATATTTGGTGTCTGTCTTGTATAGTACTTTATAGCATTTTTTCCACAATCATGAGGTCGTTTATGGTTCCTATGTAATACTGGAGGAATGTTAATCTGTGTATTCCATTGCTGTAATAGATCACGACCCCATAAATTTATCAATACATCAGCCACATATGGTCTTAACCTTCCTCGCTGTCCTTCTGGTCCTACACATTCAATCCATCTCATGCTTTGTTTTATCTGAGACAGGGTTCCAATCCCTAAGAATTGAACATTAACCTCTTTCAGGGGCCAATTTCGAGGCCAGGATTTATTAGTTATGATAGTTACATCCGCCCCTGTGTCCAGGAGGCCTTCAAACAGTCTGTTATTCATTTTATCAATCTAGGTCTTTGACTGTTTATAGAGCTTTGCCAAAACACGTTTTTTTATTTCCTTCTGTCGTGTCTGATTCAACTTCTGTCACTAGTTTGTCATCCAGAGTGGTATGAGTTTTTACAATAGGCCAAGGATTTTCTAATTGTCCTGTGGGAGATTGTCCTCTACTATGACTGGGAATATTAGGTCCACCTTTGACGTGGGGGCCTTCGAGAGGCCCCCCCAAGGGTTTTCCCAGTGGTAAAGGGTTTCCTTGCTTGTCTCTAGTCGATCTACACTCATTTGTCCAGTGTCTGCCTTTGCCACACCTTCTACATAACCCAGAAGGCTTAGGCCTTCTGTTCGATTCATTCTTGGGAGTATTATTTCTAGAGATGCTTTGCCTACAATTTCTTTTTAGATGTCCTATCTTACCACAGTTATAACATCTGACATGTTGATATCTCTTTAAACTTTTAGAGACGGCTTCTCCTATCCAAGCTTTTATGTCACCATAGTTACAACTTCTGTTCTCTTGATTACTGCTCAAACCTTTAGATATAGCTTCTCCTACCCATGCTTCAGTGTTATTGCTATTATAGTCAATGTTGGCTGTATATCGGACCCATTCATCCAAAGGTGCTGATTGAATTTTTAATGGACAAAGCACTTGTTTGCATTGAGGATTTGCATTCTCATAGGCTAACGATTCTATGATTATTCGCCTAGAATCTATGTCAGCTACCTCTAATTGTACGGCTCTAGACAGCCTTTCTAGAAACACACTAAAGCATTCTCTTGGTCCTTGCCTTATTTTGGTATAAGATTCTATCCTCTCCCCTAGTTCATGAACCTTATCCCAAGCATTCAGAGCTGCTGTACTGCATAGAGACAAGATATGTTCATCATAGGCAGCTTGGGTTTCTGGGTCAGCATAAATACCCTCACCAAGAATTTTATCTTTGGGAGCTTCATAACCTTTCTTTAAGCCCTGAAGTTCAAGAGCCTTTGCTTCTTCTCTCCATAAAGCCCTCCATTCTAATTGAGAGGAGTTTTCAAGGACAGCTGATATTAATTGTTCCCAATCCTTAGGGGTTACCTTGTTATTCATTGCCCATGATTCTATTAATTGCTTCACATATGGTGAGTGCATGCCATAAGAGACTACTGCTTCCTTTATACTTTTTAAATCTTTCATACACATTGGTTCCCATTGATAAGCAACAACACCTTTGGGTGTTTTTTCATTGCTGATTTTCCATTAACAGATACAGGGAAAGCTCCTCTGACCCTAAATGGTGTGGAAAATTTTAAGTTTTTTTCATGCCCTATTACCTGGAGCTCTTCTTCTGATGTATCAGATTGAAGGTCTTCTAAAGCCTGAAGTCTATTAATTATTGCTTCTTTGAGTGTCTGAACTTCTTGAAGCATATCCCTTTCTAGAGCTTTCATTGCATCTGTCAGTTTCTTACTTTCTCCAACTACAAATGATTCCATGTTTTTGATATTCTCATCCTTAGATATTATCTGAATGGCATGTAAACTGCCTTCTAAAAACAATGTTCTATCTGCTAGCTTGACATTATCTTCAGACATGGAAGGGATTCTATCTGCTATTCTTGCCATCTGATATTCCAGTTATTTAACCTTATTAGTAGCTTCATCCAACCAGGAATGAGCTGTTTCTGCTAGCGTGTTAATGCATTGCATTGTTTCTGTTTTAGTTGTTGAGGCAACATCAGACATGGAACAAATTTTGTTTTCTATTTGATCATTTTTATGTTCCATGTTCTGTATTCTACCTGTCAGCTCTCTGTTGCCATCTTCAATATCCTGAAACTTTTTTCCTAAACTTTCCATGTTTTGCATTCTGTCATTTTCAATGTTTTGAATCTTTGTTACCAAGTCTCCTATGGTTTGTACAAGTTCCTTATTGTTTGCGCTAATCTCAAACCATTTCTTTAAGAATATCATATTAATGATAAAACCCATTACTATTATGAAAAAGGTGTATATATTGATCCAGTCATAATTTTCTTCTGCTAAGATTCCCTCTATATATGAAGTAAAAAAATTCCTAAAATACTGCATTGTAAAATTATCTGCCATAGCTATGGAACAATTGATCTCAGATATTATATCAGCTTAAGTTGCAAAAGATGTTACAATTACCTTAGATGTAATTCCGCTGTCCTGGAGCTTTGATGCTTTTAGCTGTAGATCTCAACTTGCTGTAGTTACACTCGGAGGTGTAGCAGTAAAAAGCGTCCTGCAGCAGAGGAGCCTTCCAATTCCGGTTCTATCCGGAATTGTACCACCAAAGAGTGTCCGCCAAATAGCCTCTAGCAGGAAACGATCCTTCTGATCCTGGTCCCTGTAGAATAGCTTTTAACAAACTAAGGCAAGCAAAATTTTGTTAAAAGAAGGAGTGAAACGAGCCTTGTACAATTGTTGAGACCACAGGGAAAACAGGAGCCGCAAGCAACTGCAGTGTGTATATTTTCTGCCAGTCCACTGGCCGCAGCTGCCGCCGGAGCCTGCAAGCAAACAGAGCAGGCTGAGTACAGGCCTAGTGCCGCAACACAAAAGGCAGGGCTAATGCCGCAGGGCTCTGTGCGAATACAATCTGAGGGAATGGGCGGAAGATGAGCAGTAGTCTCAGGGCCAAGATGGAGATAAAAGGAATTCTAGGGCAGGGTATATCCTGCCCATTCAAGGAAGGTGGGGGAAGGGTTGCTGCAGCACCTGGGTAAAACCCAGGTGCGGTGAAAATCCTGATTCCGCTTCTGACACCAGATATTGCGGTCAATAAGGGTCAGGATAAACAAATAGGTCGAATAGATGTTTATTAAGGGAGAAACAACTCACAACACAGACAGATGAACACAGCAGTTAAAACTGGATGCTCCTCTCTCAGTGTCCCGCCAGAAAGGGCCTTTCTCCATCTCCTCCCGAGACTAAGCTCCACAGGTCACTTCCGCCCCTGGCTCCACCCCTCAATGGGTGTGGTCAGTGCCACAGAAGCAGACACAGTGAATATCCCACTACACTGATGTGCAAACGTTTGTGAGTACATGTGTGTATGAATACAAAAAGTTGATATTGGGTATCTTTCTCAATTTCTCACTTAAGAAAATTACCCACACAAACCCAAAGTTCTCTGATTTGTTAGTCTAGCTAGCCTGTATCCAAATCTTGAGAACTTGGAATACAGAAAGAATCCACACAGGCCCAGCTTTTTGTGAATGCTGGGATATGAACTCTGCATTCGATACAGTCCAACATGGTGGAGCATGCCTGTAGACCCAGCTACTCAGGAGGCTGAGACAGAAGGATTGCTGGCTTCCAAAAGTTTTGGACTATAGTGCACTATGCCGACCCAGTGTCCTTACTAAGTATGGAATCAATATTATGACCTCCCAGAATTAGGGAGCCACCAGCTTGCCTATGGGAAAGGGGTGACCTGGCCTAGGTCAGAAGCAGAGCAGATCAAAACGCCTGTGTTGATAAATAGTGGGGTCAGTAGTATACAGTCACCTCATGCTTGTGCAGTATGTATTTTACCCACTGACCTACCTCCACAGCCCCATTGCCTCAAATCTGATGTATGCTTGTGTAAACATGGCTTCTTATATATGCCTCGTATAAAAGTTCATACTGTAATACTACTTGAGGGAGGGCAAGGAAGAGAACCTGATGATGCCATTGTGAAACTGTGTTAACCATGACTGTTCTAATTTAATATCAGGGCTTTTAAGTAAGAACTCTGGGTTTTAAGACAAGTAAGTTTCAATTTTTTCATGTCTATGAGGAAAACAGCTTGACTTACAGGGGCCATCTGCACCCTAATCAGAGCCACATCTATGTGGAATTAAGGTTTAGCCTTGTAGATACTCTGTTCCTATCCTCTCTTGTGAAATCCCCACAGTGTGTATCTGTAATGACAGCCAGTTCAAAGCAATCTGTCAAGTTTCTCAGAACTCACTCTTCTAAATAATTTATCATTAATATTTCTGTCAGAGACATCTTATCTGTTATAAAACTGCAAAATCATCATTACAGAACATTTATTTTAATTTAATAGCTAAATTTTTATTGAAAAATAGAAACAAAACTGCAAACTTGAGTACCACTGCTCTAGAGTTAGTGTGACCTGGGAGAATAAAGCTTATCAATGAGTCAGATTATAGTCTGATGCAATGGCCACTTTATTTAGAGCATCAGACAATGTATATTCTGAGGCTTAAGTAAGGTTCCATGAGCAAAGTTTATATGAATTCAAACTGTATACAATCCAAAGGACAAGCAATGCATGGCCAGGTAACTAGTAAAATTCAATGGGCAAATCCACTTCTATCTGCTACCCCTGGGAGAGGCTAAAAGACACATTCCAAAATCAATCCTGTGCTTTGGAGGACGTATGTTCCAAGACTCTTGTCCTGTTATCTTGAGGTTTTCTCATAAGCAGTCAGATTTTGTCTCACACAGATTCCTTCTTGGACAGTGTTCTAACATAAGAAAATATTTTACTTTCATTTCAAGTTTATAGCTGTATGTTTATTTGTGTATTTTGTACATGCATTGCCTGTAGAAGCCATAAGGGACATCAGCTTCTCCTGAAACTTTAGTTATAGATGGTTGTGAGACACAATATGGGGGAGTGCTGAGACTCTAACCTCTGTCCTCTGGAAGAGGAGTTAAAGCTCTTTACTAATTAACCAGTCTATTTTTGTTAGGTAAATGTGATACATTAAGCTGGCATACACTATGTGGTGACCCATATCTGTAATTACATTTACACTGCTGAGATAGAAATATTATAATTCTCTACCTGCATCTGTTATACAGTCACATCCTATCTCAAAAATCAAACAATTAGATTAGGCACATCCCCTCATATTGCAACTTGATGTATATGCCGTACTTCTATCCCTCGGAGACTTGACTTTTTATAGGGGTCAGGTGGAGAAGTGGATCTGGGGAAGAGGTATGGATGAGGGATGGGGAGGGAAGGAGAAAGGGAAACTGTGGTCAGGGTGCAATATATAAGCAGAGTAAAAACTATCAACTAAATAGTTTCAGAACAAACTTCTATCAGCGAAAGCTCTTCGGTAATCAAGACACTGATCTGTTAGGTTTAGATTAAACATATGTGCCTTTCATTTTCTGATAGAGAAAATACTGAAAAAGTGCACAAAATGTAATCCTGATGTGGCTATTAAAGAATTACATGGAATAGCTTTATAAAATAAAGTTTATTTAAGTAAACTGAAGATATTTAGATAAAAATATCTTAAAACTTCTATTCCTTTGAATCTAGACAATAACTCAAATCAATTTCTCTCTGTTACCCAAAACACTATTCATATCAAAATGAAATGAAGTATAATTTGGCAAGACTATCTCAGTTAAAACACACACACATATGCATATGTATATATGAATATGTATGTATCTATGGACAAATAATCACTTAAATACATGGTTTCTGTGAACATTATGATCATGTATGCACTGGAAATGAGGAGACATAAATGGCACACATCACTAAGATGAAGTTAAGCTGAAAGTACTCCGGTAAAGGCAGACTAAATTATAAAACAATAATGTGCATGACTCTATCCAACAATAGATGGGGATCTTATCCTTCTGGCCAATTCTGTGCGATAGATGTTACAGAGGTAATGAGATAATGTCTTGTAAGTGCTTTCAGCGAAAGTAAATTTTTCATTCCCAGTGAAGAAGGACTCTAGTCACTAACACTTCACTTTGCCAAACACAACTCCCACAGGGAGTGATGCCATAGAAACAGTGGTAGCCAAAGCTCTTCAACTAAACCCTCTGTGAGGTTGTATTTATCAGTAATAAAAGTGTGAGTATGTAGGTCATATTGGTAATGTCTCTAAAATTATCAGCACTTCTTATGAGAAGAACAATCACATAAAAGGACATTTCATAGATATTAAAAAATCATTTTGAAACTCTTATTTTCTTAAATGCTGGAGTTTTTCTGATTAACATACATATATTAAGTAAAATATATCCTACACTATATTTAAAACTAGCCAAGAAACAAAGAGCAGATGCCCATTTAAGCAACTATTTCCTACTATTGTAAACAGCACTTCAGATATAGTCATATATCTGTTGGCTATCCTGTTATATTCAAAACACACAATCAATTTTTGGTTGTGAAACCAAAATGCAAGGTATATTCAAAACATATGTGGTATTGACTATCTAACCAGTACATTTTAGTTAAATAAATGTGATACACTAAGCTGGCATTTACCATCTGGTGACTCATTCATGTCTGTGATTATATTTACTCCTATGAATTAGAAACATTATACATTCTCTACCCACCTTTGTTACACAGCAAAATCCTATCTAAAAATTCAATTAGACTAAACACATCCCCTCATATTCCAACTCTATATGTAATATTTGGTTTATATCCTTGAGAGGCCTGTGTTTTGTGGGGGAATCTAGAGGGGGAAGGGATACCAAGGGAAGCATTAGAAAGACAGGAGGGAGGAGAAACAGTGGTCAGGGTGTCATGATTCTCTCTTGATCATCTATGTTTCTCTTTCAGTTTGATGAATAAGTAATAAGTGGATTGTTAATGAAATGCAACAGATGGCATTCTTTTTTTTTTCTTTGTCAAAATTATAATAAATTCTCATGAATTTCTTAAGATACTTAATTTTACACATGATGAAATTCAAGACTCCATATATTAGTAAATGTCCATAGAACTAATAAGAAAAATATTTGCACTGCCAAAGAGGAAAAGTTACAGAAAAATAATAGACAGTTTCTACATGGAAAGTACAAAATATAGAAGAAAAACAAATAAAAATAACTGCCTAGAAAAATCATTAATTCCTAAAAGAATCAACTATTTAAAATATTAGTAATAGATTTTTTGCTTTAGCCATTAAACCATAAGTCCTGTAAATGTATATTTTATAGTTTAGAATTATCAAATGCATGAATAATTTATTATATGTTGATTTTCATGGCTATGTTCTATGACTGCAATGAAATTTAGGCATTTTCTCATAGGGAAAATGTGATTCAGTAATAAGCAAGGCATATAGATATGGTCTACATCTGCACAAGTATTTAAGAATCAAATACCTGGAATGCTAGCTGTAACGTTGCATCAAAATGAAGAAGAAGATCCAAAATGCTGAGGAAAAAGTAACAGAAAATGAAAACATCTTTTGTTCCAACAATGTTCTTAAAAGACACACTGGTAATGGTGGCAGCAATTTCATCTCTAGACATTTTCTTTTTCCAATATGGTATTAGACTATATACTCCTGGTTGACTTGGAACTTCCTGTATAGACCAAGCTTGCCTCAAGCCCACCAAATCAGCATATGTTAGCCATCCTGGATGTTATAATTAAAGGCATGGGCTACCACAACCAGCTATGTTAAGGCATTTTAATAAAAGCTCTTAATTTTGAAGATATTTTAGTTTGGGTTTTAGAATTTGTAATGCATTCTGACTCAGTACACAAATTAAGTTGACAATTGGTTTAGATTAATCATATCTGAGAAGCTTTTTAGGGACCATGCATCTAGAAGTAACATGACTGCCATTATACTGTTCCTACCACCTACCTAGTTGGCATACAATTAATGTACTGGATAAAGTGGCTGTGTAGCTTAATAATTAAAAATGTAAAATTAATCTTACTACTTTCAATGAGTAAAAGGCAAGTGTTTGTTTTTTCGAATTTCAATTCAGCCACTATATACTCTGAAATCTGGTGAGTTTTGTTTATAAATGTATCCTAGGCTGGGCAGTGGTGCTGTATACCTTTAATCCCAGCACTTGGGAGGCCGAGAAATGGAGATCTTTGTGAGTTCAAGACCAGCCTTGAACTAGCTAGTTCTAGGAAAAGACAGGCTCCAAAGCTACACAGGAAAACTCTGTCTCAAAAAAACAAAACAAAACAAAAAAATAAACAATAACAAAACAAACTCTGTCCTGTTCCCATCCAGTTTGAGATTATGAGAATTTGGAAGTCTTGAATATCTAGTATAAATAGTATAAAATTATATATATATATACATATATATATGCATAAATGGCAGTGTGAACTAATAACTACTAACTTAAATGCAATTTTCAACAAATGAAAAATTAAATTTTGCAATAATTTGATGGTGAGATCTATTGCTTATACAATTAATGCCTGCTGGGAAGTCTGAGAATGGAACTTGCTAATGATAGATGTCTGGGTGTCTGTCTGTACAGACAGACTGTTAGTGAAGTCGCTGGACAAAAACAGGACATAAACAGGGAGAAACAGGAAATCACTCTCTTGTTTGCTGAAATGCTATGAGGTAAAGTGTGCTGTGGCTTGCTCCTTCTCTCTGATCCCTCAGCTGTCCCTTCTATATCTGACTCTGGCTTTTTATTATCTAGACCAATTATGAACTCCATTTACAACTTGGTTTAGGGACTTTTTAAAGATTTCTTCCTTTCTTTAATTATTAAGTATACAGTGTTTTGCCTATACATATGCCTAAACAGGGCAAGAGGTACCCGATCTCATTATAGATGATGGTAAGCCACCATGCTTGTAATCAAACTCAGGACCACTGAAAGAACAGCTGGTGCTCTTAAGCACTGAGACATCTCTCCAGACTTGGTTTATGAGATTTTAAAATAATCATAAAGAATTGACATCTATATAAAGGCAAAAGGCTTGTTGTATAGCATAGTTTCATATTTTGTCTTCAATTTTGTTTTTTTTTGTATTTTTCATTTTAAAGTACTTATTCTCATGAAAGCAATTAAAACTTAAGAAGTCTAGTAATTTTTACTTTAATTATGCCCTTATCTAAAGTCAAGAGTTTTATTATAAATATTCAGGATGCTGGCAAATAAAATTCATTTATAAAAACACAAACCACTAATGGATGGGAAGTTGGCAAGTTTCATCTTCTTAGGAATTATCAATTCTCTGTCTGAATTCTGTCATTTGATACAAGTTTCCTCCTGTCTCAGAACCTTCTCTTTCCAGAAAATCTTTCAATCTTCTGAAATTACTCAAGAGGTACAAGAAAGCAATCATGATTATTCCTGAAATTCAATTCTCTGAAGAAAACCATTTCAGTATTTACAGAAATTCTTATGAGCTGATCTTTTCAACTTATTAATAAGAGTTACAAACTTTCTTCACAGTTATTGTCTCTTTTTTCATAAATAGCCAGCATTTTGGTATTTTTACATTCAAATGCAGATTAGCAGTGATTTCTGTGTGGCCTGTGAATGAGAACAAAAGCCCACAGACACACTCCTATAAGAGAAAGAGTTTAAAAAAGAAAAAATGCAAAGTAGCTTGGATGAAATATTTTCCACCAAGAAGCAGGAGTAACTATTATCCTGCACTCATGAGCTTTGTAGTGGTTGCATAAGCAGTCCCTGCCTAGGAATTGGCCTTCTCAACTAACCAGGGCAGTGAGTGAATAATGAACTGGAGAATAGGACTGGTCTGATGAGCTATGAACAGGGTCTGTGTATACTATGTGAAGAGATTCAGATGAAGAGACAAGAAATATATGTTATGAAAACCTGAGCTTAGATAATGCAAGGGGGAGATAGACGTGGTATCCTGAGAAGGCAGGACCTCAACCACTTCATTGGCAATAGAAACCTGAATACCAGAAGTATATTGTTGAACTTGGCACAATAGTTAGAAACTTGAGAGATATATAAAAAACAAGGAGGAACAAAGCAGCAAGAGTGAGAATGATAAAGGACAAAAGAAATAGTGGAAAGAATGAATTAATCAGACAGAGCATATGACATCATCAAGTGATAAATGCCAAGCAAACAAATTTCATTGATGGAAAAACAATTAGACCTATAGGGGGAAAAAAAGTTAGACCAAAACATCCAAGAACCTTCTCAAGATAAAAAGCTTAAGATTCCATGGAGTAGGAAAAGCTAATGAGATAAAACATGGAAAACATTAGCAATTTTCTATATAAATACAGAAAACTTCCAAAATCCAGAAAATCAAAGGAACACTGAAGCACAACATTTAGGAATTCAAACAAACTTAAACAGGCTAATTTTTCTATGTATTTACTTGGGATTGGCAGGTGCTTGGGCTTTTCGATTTGTGAATGCATATGAAATGCCAAATTTACTGTAAAGTTTAAGCATTTGATTTAGTTCAATAATTCTGTGAATCTCTATTGCTGGACATAGGTAATTTTTACTTCAATCTTCAAGCTAATTTGGAAATCCTCTTTGTACTACTTAAAGCACTGCTGACAGCTCTTCTCAGTGACTATCATGCTGAAATGATTTATATTATTTCTAGATTAATGGTTACGTTTTCCTAAAAATATCCTTGTATATTAAATAATTATGAGTGTATTTTCACACATGTTCTCACATATATTTTAAGTGGGTCATTCTCTTTACTAGCATCTTTGTCATTGTGGGATCCGTTGTAGATATTATTTCCTAGGCTGTAAATTGTGTATTCCTGTTCCAGTCTCCTTTCTTTTTTGTTTTCTATAGTTTCTATTAATGTTGTACTTTTAAGTGGTATTTTCTATACACTCTTCATATATGTTACTGTGAAGAAAATTAGTTCTCTTTCAGTTATTATTTTGTTTGAACATTTTTTTTTCTCTACACTGTTTCACCTGGTGAAACAAAGCAAAAAAAAAAGATGATACAAATCTCTAAAAGATGTCAGTTGCTAGCATATCCTTTCCATCTTTCCATATGTAAAATTCAAGGAAGAAGCAGATAAACTTTGGACAAACTTTACAAATTTGTTTTCTGGCTCCATCGTTCTCTCCCTGTCTATGACTTTGACTTCTGAGTGGCTGGTTTCACTTATCAGCTTCTCTGTTCTTTCTGATATATTCAACATTTCACACAGTCAACACTGGTTAATTTGCTTAACGACATTTAGGAGTTTGAGGCAAGCCCTCAAGCAAATTGTGGTGAAAATGAACTGAACTTGGCACAGCTTAATTTATGCCCATACTTTGTTACATTGGCTTCCATAAAAATCATCTTTTACAAATATGTTATTATTTTTTGAAAGTTTGACAGACACCATTGACTAAGCGAGTTCATAGGATTATATCTGATAACTTACATAAGATTACCCCATACATATAAGAGTACAATAAAAAATAAGAAAACAAAGTTGACACATTAATGGTTAAAAATTCAGTTTTTTCTACATGACACAGTCTAACAATTTCATTCATAAATGACATAGGAGTGAGATTTTTTTGCCAAAAGTGCATAAAAATTGTGAAGATAATAAAGACATTTTAAATAATAGAAAAACTATGAATAGATTATTTGATAGGTCTCTTACTGATATGTGATGCCAGAAAAAGAATACAGCTAAAACTCTTTGTCTCTTCTGCTATCTTGAAACATTGATTAATAATCACTATAAACAAACAACCTACCTAATGGACTTTCTCACTTAGTCAACACCATGCATTGGGAACAAAATTTTGCAATTCTCTTGGTCAGCACTACTAGTGATTCAGTGATATATAAGAGGGTTAGTGGGTAACAATCTTGCTCAATCCAAGTTCATCTACTGATGGGATTCAGGAACTTCTACCAGTGCTGAAGTGCTGTGGAAAACTTTCTTTTGTTTTCAGGCCAAACTGGAAAAGAGATTTGCTTCTGTATTTTCTTTTGGGAAAAGACCCAAAGACAAGAACCATGGTGCCTCAAATGTGATTACATGTCTTCAGCACCATTATAGCTCAGCATGGAGACTATGACATTTGTGAAAGATTGATGCTTGAGAAACCAGTTTAGTTTCCAGAATACTCTTTATCCTAAAGTTCAGTTTGGGTAGGTACCAAGGGAAAAGGAAAAAGTTTTCAGTTGTGCTTCCTGCATAGGCAGAAAATGACTTCAGCATTTCTAATGTGTTCATACTAAACAAAAGTGGTGGGTGGGGGGATTTAATCATTATAAATATTAAAAACATAGAATTTTATATATTGAGCTGAATAATTTGAACAGTTTCATACGATTAGTTTTCCTCCATCTAAGTGAAAAAATGACTCCAACATAACATTATTAAGAATAACTAGGAACAAATATAGTTCCATAATTTCAAAAGAAACCAATTGACCAAGGGACATATATTAAATAAATGGACTCACCAATCAAAGCTTGTCACAGAGCAATCTCATAAGTTTTTCAATGATGTGAGATGTTGATTTTGTCAGCAGTTTTGGAAAGTATGAATTCTATAAGATACCTCTCCTGAACACAATCAACTCCATCCAAAATGATGTCAGGTATTGATAATTTAGCTCAATGTAGCCAGCAAAAATTAATAGCTAGATAGTCATATCAAAAATAACAACTTTTAGCAGATGGCCATTCTGACCAGACAGTCATTTTTACTAAGCACATATCTTGTGTATTTTCTGTTCCTTGAAGAAACACTTTCAGTTTTTTTTAAACAAATTCAGCACTCTTGCAATAATGTTGGTTTGTAACACCAACTACCTTGAATGGGTCAAATATTTTCCCTCTTCTGTATAGAGCTAAATAGATGACAACAAAATATCATGTTGCTGCTGTGAATCTTTTCTATATTTCCTTAATTCTCCTCTTTTAATTCTGTTCTCTGGTATGTGAATGTTTTTCAAGAAAACCTTATTGCATTACTTTGAAGTAAATGCTTCATTTCACAATTAGATATTTGCTTGCCAAAGTTATGGCTTAAGTTAATGTTATATTATAGGAAACTACCATGTAAAATAAACACAATAAAGAAAGGTACATAGAAATTGTTCTAACTGGTTATATTACATAAACAAAAGAAATTTGAGAGCAAAGTTGAATGGAAATGATGAAAGATCAAACAATTATATCTCCTGTAACCAGATTGATTCCTAGCCATTTGTCATCAGAGAGGCTTCATCTGCTAAATGATGGAGGGCAATATAAACCCACAGTCAAACATTAGGTAGAATACAGTGAATCTTGTAGAAGAGGAAGAAAAAGGAATTGAGGAGCCAGAAGTGTCAAGGGCACTTCAAGAAAACTCACAGACTCAACTAACCTGTGTCCATAGGGGTTTACAGAGACTGAACCAACAACCAGGGAACCTGCATATGACTGAACTAGGTACTCTGCATGTATGTTACACTTGTATAGTTTGGTCCTTTTGTGGGACTCCTAACAGTAAGAGCAGGGGCTGTCTCCAACTTTTCCACTGACTTTTGGGACTGTATTCCTCATACTGAGTTGTCTTGCCCAGCCTTAATACAAAATGAGGTGCTTAGGCATACTATAACTTGATATGCCATGTTTTGTGGATATCCATGGGAGGCCTGTCATTTTCTGAATAGAAATGGAGAAGGAGTGGATAGGGGCAGGGGGAAGATGAGGGAGGAGAGGAAGCAAGGGGAACTACAGCCAGAATGTAAAGTAAAAATAATTTTCTTTTCAAAATTATATTTCTCTTATTGTAGACTGACAGAAAGAATTAGAAAAATGAGAAAAACATTGCACCAATTGGCCTTCCCCTCCATAAATATCTAAGCACTTCAAATTTCCATGCTCTCAATCTATTTCTTATGGAAACCAAAGTCATCGAATAACCAAGAATATTATAATGTAACTGAAATGAACTAAAACTTTTGAGTTTTTACTATGTGTTAGGCACTTTCTCTAGAAGTTTCTATATAACACCTTTCTTAACAAATTTGATAGCATTGCAAGTTTGCATTGTTGAGGTTACAGGCTTTGTAAATTTATATATGTCATAAGCAAGATGCAAACAGTATTATAGGGGCCATAGTTGTTTAATATACCTACAATTCTAATCTGTCTACATAGGTGTAGAATTGTCTCATTTCAAAATCATCCAAGTGAAGGAAGTAATCTCTGAAACTAAAATGTTGTGTAGGAATCTAAATAGTTAGTTCAAAGTCATGTGAGTGTAAATCATAGTAAACTTTCTTTCTTACTTTGTATTTTACCATTCCAGTCTATATTATTGTGGCAGCATTAGCTTGGTAGCTAAATACTGTTTCCTGTGTTTTGTACCATATACTAAATCTAAGATAGATTAGAAATGATACAATTGTTAACATTTTACATGCATAATTGTCACTTTAATGTTGTAGTGGCATTCATATGATCGTCTTCATTTAATGTCTGGATGGAAAAAAATGACATCATAAATACATGTTACTAAAATAAGGTGTTTATTCACAAGCCTCTCAACATCACTTGATATTTAAATCTTTCACTATTTCAAGCACCTTGTCACTGTTCTTGCCAATGGTCCTTTTAATTTTAAACAAGTGAACTCATGCAGATGCATAATTTTCAGTGTTTCCTATTGCAATTTGCTGACTTCATTAAAGTCTGCAACACCTTCTTAAAATGTATGCAGGTTCACCTTGCGATAATTTCCCCTTTATGTGTATTTTTAATTTGAGGTGTTTGCAGCATCTAAAAATAAAATAAAAAAATCTAGACATTGAACTGTTTTAGTGTATATACATGCATAATGCATACATGTGTTAGAGGAGAGAGCTGATATTTCAGCAATAAGTTTAGTCTATAATATGTTAATGACAATTGTTCCCATTTTATATTTTTTGTATTCTTGCAATTTTGCAATTTCAAAACTAAAACTCAGACCACTTTTATTATAAAATGCTTCCTTCATGATAAGAGTCCTAATGTAAGGAACAAAATTCTAAGGCTGGAAGAAAAGATATGGGGCAGAAGCAAATTTCAAGAAAGTTACTGTTGATTCAACCATTACCAATATTTTTTCAAAGATGATTTACTCATATCCAATTTTTTACTAATGATGACAGGAAACAGATTCTAGAAACATAGTAAACAAGTACTGTCCCCTGATTAATCTATATTTCCAGTTCACCCTTCAAAATGAATTTGAAAATTCATAAGCCATTCCACCCATTTTGCTATTGATGTTGCTATTGTTATCATAGTAATTGAGTTGTTCTTAAAGTTAAGATTCTCATATTCTTTGCAAATCATAGAGTTTATAGCTGGGTTAAGACCATTGATGCCCCCTATCCCAAGCAGATGGAGTTTAGGAGTATGAAAATTACACTGGAAACTTCTGCCTCAGTTCCAACTTTGTCTATTTCCAAGAGAAATTTGTGATATCTTCAGTAATAGGGTCTTATTATTTAGTTTAAGGGGCAACCAAAAGACATTGAAGGAGACTGAATTTCTATGGACATTTGTGGTCCTCACAGATCCATGAACAACTTGTAAGGAATTATCTCACAACTGGTACTGGGATTTGATTAATATATTTTGGCTTCTAGGAATAGCACTTTCCACCCATGCAGGATATATACATTCATATTCATTTTAAAGTTATCTTTACTTCATTTTTAATTATGTGTTATGTGTTTCTTTCTGTCTTTGTGTGTGTGCATGTGTCCTTGTTTCTGAGGAAGCCAGATGAATGTGTTAGATCCCTGTATCTGCATTTACAGCCCATTGTGAGCTACTCCTTGTAGGTGCTAGGAGATGAAGTAGGGTCTTCTGCAAGAACAATATGTACTCTTCACTGCACAACTATATCTATAGCACCTTAATTTATTTTCTGAATATTTTAAGGTTGGGCTATAAAGTAGTATGTTTCCATATACACCTCTTTTGTTGACTCCTATTCTTCCTCTCCACTTTTGTTTAAACCTTTCCACATCCAGCATTCCCTTATGTACTTTTGCATCATTTATGATGTACTACCCCCACCCATTAAGCATCTTCCATTTATGGCCATTTCCAGTCTCTAGACTTCTACCCATGTGTCCTCCAAGATAAACATACAAATCTAAAAATTCAAAGCAAGGCTCTACATATAAAAGAAAGCATATGGTATTTGTCTTTTGGCGTCTAAGCTACAAGTCTATCCATTTACATGCAAGCTTCATTTTTTCTTTACAGCTGAACATAATTCCATCATGTTTATTTTTTCCCATCTTCATCATTGACATTTCTGTGATAAACACTTGGCTGCTTCCATTCCTTAGCTACTGTAAATAGAAAAATATTGATCATAGATGTACTTGTATCTCTAAGGCAGGATATAGCCTTTAGGGTGTTTTCCAAGAAGTGGTATGGCCAGACCATATAGTGGTTCTATTTCTAGAATTTTGTGAAATATTCACATTGATTTCCACAGTGGCAATGTTAGTCTGTACCTCCACTAACAATGAGTAAGAATTATATCTTCTGCCATTTTATAATTAGTAAGTCTGACTGTAATATTCACTGGAACAATCTTAGAACTACTGGCATGAGTGTAACCAGCTGTTCCTGGATTGCATTTGAGACCTGCTTAACAGGAGGGAATGCATGCCTGGTTTGGTGAATCTAGGAAAAACCCACAGCTAAGAACGCTGTAGACCCTAGTTGGGAATTTAATCCTATTGCTTAAATGAATTGACATGCTGCCAAGCTGCCTTCTAAATAACATTTGTGCCCTTAGACAAATTATACTCTCAATTTTAATCAGACATCATTGTCTTTCTAGTAAAACAGTGAATATGTGGTGATTGATGGTTCATCCCTGAAGGTGTATATTCAAACACCTCCCTTTGTGGCCCAGGGAAGATAGGATTCAATCACCAAAGTCAAGAAGAAAGAATTGAAAATCTATCCTCAGGCCATGGAACAGTTTTAAGAGAATAGCTGGATGAATTATTAGCTCACACTTCACAATTAGATAGTGGGTCACAAATGTTGGACTTTACTCGACCATCACTCAAGTTTACATAGAACTATAGCACATAGTTACAGAATGCTACTATTATTTTGTGCTGTCCCAGTTGCCCCTCACTTGTCATTTTCCCAACAGTGGAGTGACTATTTAAGAGTCTGACAACAATTTTCTGCTCAGTAATATCATGTGGCAAGACTACATTTTAACTTTAAAAATATGAAAACCATTCACTGCACATATAATTAGTTTGGCAATATAAGAGGTAGAACCATTTCCAGTGATTACAGGGTCTATAAGGGTTCCTGTCAGCAGTTTCCAATTAATGAAATTATTGTTGGAATCACACTAAGTGGGGTCACTCTTGACTCTTTTCACATTAAATGAGGATTCTTAAGATTTGGAAGGAATGGAAATAGCCATCATATTTCATAAGACCTAATTTTCAGCAAAAAAGGCTTTAAAAAATTAACTGGTTCTATATAATGTCCCCAAATGAGTTAAGAATCATGAATGAATTATTTAAAGCAGTTATATCTCTTGCATAAAGTTTCAGTGGTTAGCTAAAATTGAGGAATAATAAACCTTTATTAAATTATTTATCCACTTGTTATAACTGTTGTATATATTGCTGAATATAAGACTTGTATGCTGAACCTCATTTTAACATATGCTTTATAGCAAAATCTGAAGTATTTAAGGAAAGAATTTAAGAGCTACCTAAAACACCACTATGAAGGCAAGTACCGAGGCTATATACAAATAACAATAATTAAAAATTCTTAGTAAAGTTTTGATTGGGCCAGTACCATATATTAAATATTCATGAAAAGGTAAAATTTCTTTGTATTAAATTCTGTGCAGAAAAATGTGAAGTATTTATGTAAGTTTAATATGAATGTGACAGAAGGGACAGAGAGCAATTAACAACTTAGAGTTTAATTATGGCAAGTAGAATCAATTTGCTGGAACAACCTAATCAAACTTCCTATAGCATTAAACTTCAAGAGAAAAGCATGGGTATGAGGCAATAATATGGCTTTTAATAACCATGTTACTGTAGTAGTCTGTATGAATAACAGAGAAATTTCTTAATCAGTATAATTTTAGAATATACTGTTAGTACAAGAAGGAAATACAACACCCGAGGAAATCAGGAAACATTGATTTTCCTGTCCAATCTTTTTCTTCTAAAATTCTTATTAATATTATACTCCATGAAAATCTGCAAGAGGAAGAGAAGGAGGAAAACAGTGTGCGTGATACTGCTGTGGACAAATGCCTATGCCTGATTAGAGGAAACAACACTGAAGGAGATTTAACTGAGATTCAAGTAGAATGGACTATGTACTGTGTGGGAAATTACCAAAAACACATCTGAAATTAATATCTAAACACACAGGAAAAAAGTCTGTGCAGAGAATCAGTACTTTAATGACTCTTTCTTTATAGGGAACACACAGTAATAGGCAGAGGGCAAAGAAGAAGAAAATGAAATGTCATTTTTGTGTTAACATGCAAAGATATAGCATGATGAAATTCCAGTTTCTTGTGGACCCCCCTCCCATATTGTATGTTATTCAAGGTTAGCTTGCATACTCTCTATGTCTCTCTCCCTGTATTTTTTTCCTTCTCTTTGTCTCATGTTTTCTTCTCTCTCTGTCTCTATCTTTCCAGTTTTTGCCCCTTGCTCCATTGTCTTTATCTATGTTCCTGTCTCTCTGCATCTATCTATCTATCTATCTATCTATCTATCTATCTATCTATCTATATCTATCTATCTATCGATCATTAAATATCATATATCTGTGTGTATGTATTATGCACATATGTGAATGTATCTGTGTATGTGTGTGTATACATGCCAAGGAAATAACTAAAAAATGATTATGGACACACACAAGCATGCAAACACATATGGGAGAAAAATGTATACATGTTTCAAATATAAGATTGCAAGAAAAACTTAAAAAGAGATTTTGAGCAAGAATGAAGAAAAATGAGAATCTAATAAGAGTGGCAGAGAAATGAAGGTGCCTTGGAAATGAATAACTTTGAAGTATGTATACAGCAAAATTGTGAAACAAGTAGCTGCAAATTAAAGGGAAGGGAAGAATACAAAGCA
This sequence comes from Cricetiscus sungorus, assembly GCA_030556225.1. NCBI lineage: Eukaryota > Metazoa > Chordata > Mammalia > Rodentia > Cricetidae > Cricetiscus > Cricetiscus sungorus. Next base: position 70,067,984 of record JANBXA010000730.1, read on the forward strand.
GAAAGAGACACACTCCAGATGGAAAAATCAAGTAGGACATGAAAAAATTACCTCTAATTAGAGTGATTGGGGTGGGCAGCACAGAAGAGGGGATTTGGAAAGAGCATAGGGATGCCTTCTGCTACTCTTCAATCACACAAACCAAGTTATTAAAATCTGCAATTAAAATAGGTATTAAATGAATCACAATATTTTTTAATTGTGAGAGAACAATCAAAATTTAAGTGGTTTATGATTATTAATCCAGATTACCACAAAGCAATTATTTTTACAGTCACATGAATTGATCTTACTCATCATAGCTTACAACACACTTCAATGCATTTATGATTAAATCTGCACATTAATCAGTCAGCTTCAAGATGCATCAAAAGGCACTTACAACCTTTTTATGTAATAGTACTGAAGAATGAAACACTTAAAATATAGAGGATATATTCTCCTCCAAATTTTGGCTCATACATTTGAGTTACAAAAAATATTAATTGAAATTCATCACAGTAGTAATTATATAAATATATTTGATTTAATCAGGCAAAAATGAAGCTTCCCAGAAATAATCACTTTTTAAGTTCATGCAATGGCCTGTTAGAATTTGCCTGAAAATGTCTTTTGCAATATTCATGACATAGTGTCCTCTAAATTAAACATCATGTGGCAAATCAAGTTAAGTGTAAACTTGAAGGTGTGGGTGTAATGATTTCATTAGCCCCAAGATAAATGAAAAATGAGTGTTTATTGGAGAACACTTATACAGATAATAAAGAACTGCAAGAGCACTTCTCTGCCCTTCCTATCATATCAGCTGACCCAAGAGAAAAGACCCACCAAAGAAAGACCATGCCTTATACTTTCCTTTTTAAGTTTCCATCTGTCTCAAGCCACACCCAAAGGGGTGTGGCCACCATTCATTATAGGTTCACAAGCAAGATACCTCTATAGAAACTCTTGGGATTTTCTTTAACTGTCAAATCTCACAAGATTTCAGAAACTATGTAAGCAAACATATATTCACTCATATCTTCCTCTACATGAAACTACACAAATATGTTAAAAGCAGTTTTTCCAGCCAGCCTGGTCCCACAGCCATGCCATCCCTAAATAACACACAGGGACACTGTATTAGATATAAAGCAGATAGCCCGTTACTAGCATTTCTTATTGGCTAGCTCTGTCTTAAATATTAACCCATTTCTATTAATTTGAGTATTTCCACATGGTCTTATATTACTAGAGAGAGGGCCCAGACCTCTGTTCTCTCTCTGTCCTGCATGTTGAATCTCCTACTACCTCTTCCTCAAAGAGGAAGTCTCCTAGTCCTGCCTATCTTGCTTTCCTATTGGCCAATAGTGTTTTATTCACTACCTGATATGAGAGACATATTTACAGAATGATATCTCCCATCCAAAATATTCTATTTTTTTAAAAAAGTAGAAATTTGCAACAGCATATATACAATCATCTGTGCATATACCACATATATACATACAATAAATATATATATCTATATATAGATATATAGATAAATAGTTAAATTGATAAATAAGAAGTACTATATATGTCACAAGATTCAATCAGGAAGATAAGAATTATATTTTATATTTTATACATAAAAATAAATGGGATCCATAACATATATTTTATAGTCAATAAAATATTAACAAGTGAGATTTTTGTTCTCCCAGGTGTTTTACTCTTTCAAAACTCCTCCAGATTGACAATATAGTTTAATATAATTGAGAGAATTATACCCAATTTATGAATTACTCAACAGTTATTCCAAACTAGTTTGTATTACAGTTCCCATATATTAGAATAAATTCATGATATTGCATCACTTTTTGACATTGCTAGTAATACAAACACTGTTGTTTCCACTTTATCATAATAGTCACAATTGTGTTTCTAAAGTATTTAACATCAGTGGTTTTATACTAAAGACCTGTTGTTTTAGTAACTGGACTCCTTTTGTGGGTTGTAAATGACTTTTGTAGTTATTTAAAATTGTACTTCAGAGAAAGCCCAAGTAGGCGTTTCTTGCTAACAAGACATTATTGTGGAAGACACCAGATACTGAATAGACTATGAAGAAATCAAGCAGATACTCACCTATGGCCTTCATCCCTACTGACTAACTTGCCTAGTGTTAGAAGGTACCAAGTATGCTACCAGAGTGGAAAAGTATTTATCAGTGCTACTCAGCTGTGAATGCTGTAAAGTATGACGGGAAAGCAGGCCGTGACTATGTTACAAGAGGGATATCATTTCATGAGTGTAACCAAATACTTTAGGACTGGGTTTATGGCATGATCCACAAGATGAAAGCTTTACATAACTCTGTTACAGGAACCAAGACTTTGTGGCTATAAATATCCTAAGCCCACTGGGAGGTGGTGGCACTTGCCTTTAATCCCAAACCTGGGAAGGCAGGGGCAGGCAGATGGCTGTGGGTTTTAGGCTAGTCTGGTCTACAAAGCAAGTTCCAGGACCAAGTCCAAAGCTACACAGGGAAACCCTGTATTGAAAAATTAAAAAATTAAAAATAAATCTTAGTTAAGAACCAACTAATAACTTTTCTACTGAATGTACATCATATTAAACTGACTACTCATGATTTATAGTTATACTCATACACTAAATCATCATACAAGTCTCATCTAAGTAACATCTTTTTTATTCAATAATAAGTAGCATGGAGACAGACTTGTAGGAGCCCATCTTTGGGGGTCTTCAGTAGGATCTAGCAGAATTGCCTGCTTACACTTCACAAGGGGAGTACGAATTGAGATATGACAGGAAACAATATTAAGGGAAAGACAGAGACACAAAATAGAGCCAGAAGGGCAATCCAATGAATATTAAACACCCCAAGTTTATTCTTCAACATTCTAATATACCTAATCCAGAAAGGAGGAAAAGGCAAGAGACTTCTTTATCAAGATTAAAGGAACAAATACAATTACTTACTTTTATTAATTTTCCAAATATTCAGTAGAATATAATTCTGGTTAGCTGACCTTGAGGGTTAAGTGTAAGCACACCTTAAACCAAGTCTCTTGTTATTTAGATAAGACATTCATATTTTGGACCAAACAACCTATGGTAGCCACACATTTAGATCTTACGAATTTAACATTGGAAAAGTAAGGGTAGTTTTTAACTTTATAACCTTAAGCCAAGATGTAGCAAAACCATTTTTTGGGCCACAACTATTACCCCTTCTAAATTTAATTAATTAATACCTGTGCTTCTGCCACAGGACAAATGACTGTATCTGGCTTAGGTTGTCTTCTTTCACCTTTCAGCCTTATCTGTCACTGGGACACACATTCTGTTACATGTAACCTATCTATCCAAAGTGTAAAGGTTTCATTAGCTGATATGACCTCATTTCCATTTTCACAGAACTTTGCTGGATGGAGCTAAGAGACAGATCCTTGAGGCCGTAAGTCATAAAATTTTTCTCAAATCTTGAAGTAACCTCCATTCTCTAACTTCTTTTTTAACTACAGAAATATGAGAATTCCGGTATTCTGTCCTCTGCTAAAGGCTATTGAACCATCCATGCAAGCTCCTTGAGCTCTCAAGCCACATTGGTTTTGGCCATTGTCTGCCAGTTGGCCTTGGGGGCCAACAATGAGAAACACACCTTACCAAACATTCCTGTCAAGACACTGTCTGACCTGGTGCCCTTTTTTACAACATCCAAAGCAATTACAAGGAGGTCCTTAGGCCCCCCTTTTCTTTAGGCATGATTAGTTTGTTGGAATAAAACATCTTTAACTGAAATCCCTTGAAATACAGCAGCCATAGTTAACTCCTGAACTTCTGAGGATCTAATATCTGAAAAATTTTGAAAAAAAAAATCAATGATAACTGCTCTCTTTCTAAAAGATATTAAAGCAGTGTCTTTCAGGCTGCATTAATTAGCATTTTCACATACACTTTGCTGGGCAGTGGCCACTGCAAAAGGTCCCAAGGCTGCATACAGTTTTCATAGCTCAGCCCTCTCACCACGGACTGGGCAACCTGCAGGCCTCTGCTTACCTTTGCCCTCTGGGCCTGGACTTACCTGCCATAGGTCATGGGTTGCTGTGACTACTTTGTGAAATCAAAGGCTGTCATCATAGCAGCTGGGAGACCATGGCACCTCCATGTCCTGCTGAGCTAGAGTTTGTGCATGGCTCACCTTCACTTCCCTGAGCCCAGCTACAGTAGTTACTTCAGCATGGGGGATAGAAATTTACAAATTCTAAAAATTACTGTACCAGATTCTGCTTTACTCCCATTCTCCTGACTATTAAATTGTACCCAAACAAATGTACAATCAGCTAACTAATATTTTTTTTCAAATCTACAATTATATGCATTTTGTTCCTGATCTTAACTCATCAAATCTCACTTCACATTTTTTTCTGAGCACTCACTTTACATTTTATACCTGTGGTGTCCATTTGTGCCATCCATCTCTGCTTACATACAGGTTGTGTAATAGTAATCTGTAATAGTCCCCTGTTTGGCACCCATCTGTTGTTGCCCCTGTTTGTTTGTGTCCCAGGGGTCATCTGTAGGACCCATCTTTCCAGGGACTTCATTCATATCTAGACTATTTTCCTAGTTTGTATCTGAAAGGGGAGTATAGATTCAGAAAATAGCAGGTGAAGGCACTAAGAAAAAATTAGGGACACATAACTCAAGACAATCCAGTGAATACTGAATGCCCCAAATTTATTCTTCAACATTCTAATATACCCAAACCAAAAAGGGGAAAAAGGAAAGAGAATTTTTTTTAATCAAGATACAAGGAACAAATACTTTCTTAATTTTCCAAACATTTGATAGACCATATCTCTGGTTATCTGACCTTTAGGGTTAAGAGCAACAACATCTTAGATCATATCTCAAGTTATTTAGATAAGTTATGCAGGCCTAAGATAAAACATATTAACCATTCTTCAGACCTTTAAGTCTTATGACTTTAACCTTGTAAGAATAAGGATAATTTTGAACTCTATAACCATAATCCAAGATGAAGAGAACCATTTTTATGGACCCTGACAGAGACTAAGCTAGGTACAGAGATCCAGAGACTAAAAAATCCTCAAACCTAAACTGGGCATCTATGTCTCTGTCTCTATGTCTCTCTCTCTCTCTCTCTCATGCACACACACAGACAAACATACACACACATACAAACACACACATAAACAGCCACACCAATTTTTAGCTTTTCAATGCTCCAATGGGGAACATTAAATTTTGCCAAGAGTATTAGGATTTAGTTCGATTTAAAAAAGGGACGTACTCATTTTAATTACTAGACTTTTTCAAGTAATAGACAGTGAAATTGTGACTCACAACATTTTAGTGGATGATGTTACTCATTGCAATCATTTGAAATAAATTATGAATCTTTGAGCAAAGCTGTGCTTGGACAAGAGAGAATAGAGAAATTGATATTTAAAAGCTCTCCACAGGGAGAAGCACTCAGTCACTCACCAATCAGGATTCTTTTTAAAAAAATACGTACTTTAGATTATTTTCATTTTTTCTATTTGTACATGGTTTTAGTTAAAGGGCTTTAGCACCTATAAAATTAAATTTCATGTGTGTATTAGGTTTCTGGCTCTCTGTTCAGACACATAAATTCTTTTTCTTCAAATCAATTCAATAAAATACTCTTCCATTATGTAAGAGGAATTGTATTCTATCCTAAGAGGTACAAGGATAACTAATTCATGAATACTGCTCTCTAAGAGCTGATAATTTCTTTTGCTGAGTACACTGAACACCAGCATGTCATTTTGACAAAGGGGATAAACATTTTCACCCTAGAAAACATGTTGTTCCTGTGATTAGTTTTCTTAAAACTTTTGTTCAAATTAGAAACAACTATTATGAAAAATCCATATACACAGTGTTTCCCCCATTTTTGAACTTCTGTAATGTATTCTCTGGTATAATTTGAAATCATACCAAATTATTCAACTGAAAATTTAGCCATACCAATTTTAATATATGTTACCAGTCCAAGCATTGAAATGACTCTTGCTCTTTTTAAAAAATCCCTCTATAAAAGGCACGCAATGTCAAATACTTTTTCTACATTTCCTTTGGGTTGGATAGTCTTTAATTTATAAATCCTTCATTCAGGAAATATTGGAAAATATTGTGGTTTAATAAGGATCAGGATAAACAAATAGGCAGAAAAGATGTTTATTCGGGGAAAAATAACTCACAACATAAACAGATGAACACCAGCAGGTTCCTGGTCCCAAGGATGCCTCGGATGCCTCCTGATGTACTCTTGTCCTGGGAGCTCTCCGAGCAACCTACTCAGTCATTTCTCCCAGGTTATGTCTGGCCCTGTCTCTACCCCCACAATAAGTGTGGTCTAAGCCACAGATGCGGACAAGGTGAATATCTCGATACAGGGACACTACTGTTATTTGAAAGTGTTCCAAGCATGTAGGGTAGAATTTTAAAGGATTCTGAAAAACAGCATGACACAACCTCTAAACAAGATAACAAAGAGCCCAGAATCTTACTGGTATTAATTTGGTTTAAAGGCAGAAAACAAGCAAGAAAATCCATTGTATGATAAATAATGATAGGTATTAAAGAAACACAAAGTGGGAGAGAAACAAACAAACAAACAAAAAACAAGAAAGCCATCTCTGAAGACTCCAGTGCTAAATCCTGTATTGTAGAGTCAGGAAAGTCCAGTTACCTGGCTGTCACTACTGTAGAAGATAGAAAAGAGCAAAGAGGATTGTATAACTAACACTGGCATTAAAAAATTAAACAGCATACAGCATAGTAAAATTTCAACTAAACTTAGAAGAGATTGTGCAATCTGAGACCTGAGTTTGTGCTCTCAGAACCTAAGTTAAAAGCTAGATATGGCTGTATCATGACAGTACTCTGTGCATGAAGACAGAAAGAATGCTTGTTATTGATTGCCTACTAGTTTCAGGTGCAGTGAGAAGACATGACCCAGATGAGTAAATTTACAGAGATTTATAGAAAGGTACTCCTATTACTTTAAGTCTCTGCATGGTGCATGCACATACACAAATACATACACACAACTGTACCAAAACAAGCTTTTTTAATAGAACTATTTTTTTTTCACACAAAGATATTTCTATCCTTCACACCTCAATACCATAATCAAGTTTAATAAGCCATTCTCCTGACCCTGAATTATGCTCATTTTTCATTAAATTCATCAGCAACCCATCTTTGATATGTTTAATATCAACAAAAATTTTTATGTAAGGCACTGATACTTCATGTAAATTAATATGTGAGAAACAGAGAAAGTTACTGGCCAATATATGAGGATGTATACATACTGAGGTAAGGAAGAAATACAAATATATTCAGATATCCAAGTTGTCTTTTCTCAATGGCTCACAAAGTACAAGTCTTAAAGCTTAATTTCATTTTACCTTTACCCTAGGCTATATTTAGCCACTTTGATTTTAAATTACATTCATGAACAGTAGAAGTCTTTGCTGGAAATATCTTCATTGAGTTGTTTTTTTTCAAAGAATGTTAAAAAGTGAATTCTGCTGATAAGGAATCTCTTAGGATTCAAATATGCATCACTTTTCCCCAGTTCTGAGCATTAGTTTTGCTGGCCACTTTCCTAAACTATTTTTCAAAAATGGCTGAGAGGACTGAAGGGGGAGGGGGTTGTTTCAGCATTTAAGAGAACACTGGCTGTATTTCTGGGGAACCTAGGTTCAATTCCTAGCATACACATGGCTGCTCACAACAATCTGTAACTTCAGTCTCATAGGATATGACTTCCTCTTCTTGCCTCTGTGATATAAGACACACACAAGTAGGACACACATGCAGAAAAAACAAAACAAACAAACAAACAAAAAACCAAACACTCATACTCATAAAATAAATAAATAAAACTAATAAAGGCAATTACACCTACAATGGAAATCTGAGAGGGCTGCATGATTCTGACTCCATTTATACTCTGAAATTTTCTCTTAGGTTTAGCCTAAGTATTACACATGGAATATCTACCAAGGCTGTTGAACATGAGCTTCTACTTGCAAAGGCTGAACTGTGCACAGCCCAGGGGAAGCAGTTGTAGACCTAGTATCTGAAAAAAAAATGTCCTTTGTCCTTTGTAATGGGGGAAACCAGAGACTTATTCTCAGAACTATTCATCAACTAAATAGTTGTACTATTTCTATGAAGCCCAGTATCATTTCACTTCTGAGGAGATGTGTTATTGGTCACCATGGTGTCCATGGTGCCCAATACTCCTTTAAGGAAGATCAAACAGCTAATGTACACTCATGCATTGTGAAGTCTTTGTATTTGACTGTTGCTAGTATAAATGGAACCAATGATTTCAATGCTGTTCTGTCTCCAACCATAATAAAATGCTATTGTGTTAGCAAAATAAGGTCTCTGAAAACTATAAAAATTGACATGTAATTGTATGCATAAATATCCACAAATATAAATACATATAAATATTATACTTTCAGGATTTTTAAACCCTCCCAATTCTGAAGAAGTCTTGGGAAGTTGTGTTGGTAACTGCCACCTGAATTAAGAGAAGGCTCTGAAAGTTTCTCTAAAACAGAGGCCCGAGATAATTCCCTCCTCTGCCCTAAGTTTCATGTCAGTAGGGGGCTTCTCTTCCATTATCTGTACATTTATGCAAATTGCATTGATGTGTTGATGTTAGAACTGTTTTTAAGGTTTTTAAAAAGGGGAACATTGTCCTCATGTAGTGAGGCTTTTACAAATGAATATTTCAAATCATTCATATATTGATGATTCAGGGACATGATAAGTAGTGAGGACAGATACTCTATCATGGTTCTCAACCATCCTAATGCTGCAATTCTTTAATATGGTTCCTCATGTCGTGGTGACAGACAACCATTAAAGTTCATTGCCACTTCATAGCATCAACATTTTTGCTGTTATGAGTTGCAATGTAAATTATGACATGCAACCTCTGTGAAAAGGTCATTAAACACCCCCAAAGACATGGTGACCCAAAAGATAAGAACCACTGATCTAAAGTGTGCTCAACAATAAAGAAGATATCATAGGAAAGATTCTGAGATTGGCAGTGAGAGCAAAGGATTTAATACAAAATGTTGGTTTGCATGAATCTTGATTAGAATAAATTAGGCAATCAAAGACAATGGAGGAGATAGACTAAGGAGAAAGTAGATGTTAATTACATCTGTGAGAACACCTGATTCCATCAGTGAGTAGCCAGTAACTGATAATAAAATCCAGATGTAAAGATGAGGTGTGGTGCATTCCTACTCTCCAGAACAAAACCTCAAAACTTCCCTTGCTAAAGAGGTTAAGCAGCAGTTTGCACTTGGAAAAAAAATGTTAATTTTTTTGTTTTGATAATATTTGTTATTCAAATTTGAAAAATCTTGTTTTACATGTCAATCCCAGTTCCCTCACCCTCCCCTCCTCCCCTGTCCCCCATTCAACCCCCATCTCATCCCCTTTCTGTGTGTAAGATCTTCCATGGGTGATCTTTCTAAAGAACAAATATCTCTAAGCTTGGTGTTGGCTGGAGAGATAAATTTTGAAACTAAAGCACTGTACAGAATAAAAGTTCTGTGTATTCTTTTGCCCCCCACTATTTGTTATATTATCTCAAGCAATTGCAAGCATTTGCAGTGTCCTGAGTATTTAAAAGAAATGACGGCAAGGACACATTACAAGAGATTGCCATGAATTTTTTCTTAAGAGGGACTTTACTTGTATGGTCTACTCCAACTCAATGGAAGAGAAAAACTTGCCAGACTGTTAATGTATCATGCATGCCCTAGAAATAAATGACAATTTATAGTTTTCAGAAATGTTTGCAAGATGTAGAAACATCACCAAAATTGTAGCCATGGACTGGGCACTTTGACAAGTGGAAAAGGACTTCACCTTTATAAAGACTATTTATACCCTGCAATTATTATTGATGGTTGAAGTTGAAAGACCAAAATTAAAGTTAAGGAAATATCCCATTTAAGATGAAGGACAGACAGTCCAACATGGAAGGTTAACCCAGACCACTATCAGTTATCTGGAATTGGCTAACTCAAAAGGCCCTAGGAGAGCAGGATACCAAGAATTCACACTGCCCATCCAGTCAGTGATAGCCGCAACTTAGGTTTGCCCAGACATGATTAATTAGCACACCCCGAGGCCCAAAGGTCCTTTTAATCCAAACAGAGAGACCATCCAGTCTCAAGGAGAAAACCCATGACTGGTCACATATGCAGCCTACAGGGAGTCACAGCCCCAACCTAAGCTGTAGTTTTTTTCCTTTAAAAGTACCTGAAAGCGAGCCACCTTCAGGGAAATTTCTGGAGCCTATGTGAGCAAAATAGACCAGCCTATCAACATGGGACCACCCGTAATGGCCACCTGCCTGGTCTCTGACCCCCACCACTGGTCTTCTACTGGAGTTCTGGGCACCTGCCAGAGATCCACCTATATCTGCAGTTCCACCCTGAGTTCCTGCAAGCTGGATCCTTCACCCCCATGGCAGGACCTCTGCTAAAAAGGCACTACTCAGTTGGAGAGTACCAGCTAGACCTGCCTATCAGTGTGGAAACATCCTGAGTATCAGCTTAGCCTTTGTCCTGCAACACCAAAACTTGGCTAGAGGTCTTGGCTAGAGCTTGCCCCGACTATCCCTGAGGAAGCCTCTTGCGGGCTAGCATCTGCTAAAGAGGCCTCAGCTCTCCTCTGCTGGAGCCTTAACTTTGACCCCAATCATCGGGCCCCTGCCTACAGAGACCTCGTAGATAATGTGGACCACCCAGAACTACAAATGTTGAAACTCTGACCCACCTAAATCCATAGAGAGAGAGAGAGAGAAACCCACCAACACTTACTGGAAGAAGCTAGGGGACAATGGCAATACAAGAAAACACCTAACATCAGGAAGACAAGTATAATACCACCAGAATCTAGGAAAGCTACACCAACTAGACCAGAACACAACAAAGCCAATAAAACAGAAGAGAACGACTTAAAAATTATCATCATAAAAATGATAGAGGACCTCAAAGATGATGTGAGAAAATCACTTAAAAAGTGAAAGATAAAATAAACAAAAAAAATGGAAGAAATGAATAAAATTCTTAAAGAAAGTATGGAAAGCCAAGAAAAATCAAACAGGTTCAAGACTTGAAAATTGAAATGGAGACAATAAAGAAAACACAAACCAAAGGAATGTTAGAAATGGAAAAACTGGGCAAATGATCAGGAATTGCAACAGCAAACATAACCAACAGAATTGAAGAGATGGAAGAGAGAATCTCAGGTGCTGGAGATAAATTAGAGGAAATAGATTCATCGACCAAAGAAAATCGTAAATCCAACAAATCCCTAACACAAAACATCCAGGAAATGTGGGACACTGTGAAAAGGCCAAACCTAAGAATAATAGGCATAGGGGAAGGTGAGAAAGCCAAGCTCAAAGGGGCTGAAAACATATTCAACAAATTATTGAGGAAAACTTTCCCAATCTGAAGAACATGCCCATGAAAGTACAAGCAGCATACCGAACACCAAATAGACCGGACCAAAGAAAAAAGACCCCTCAACATGTAAAAATCAAAACACATAACATACAGAATAAAGAAAGAATATTAAGAGCAGCGAAGGAAAAAGGACAGGTAACATATAAAGGCAGACCTATCAAAATTATGCCTGACTTCTCCATGGAAATCCTCAAGGACAGAAGACCCTGGATAGATGTTCTACAATTACTAAGAGTCCAGGGATGCCAGCCCAGGCTACTATACCCAGCAAAACTCTCATTCACTATGGATGGAGAAAACAAGATATTTAATGACTAAGCCAGATGAACACAACACATATATACAAATGCAGCGCTACAGAAACTTTTGGAAAGAAAAATACAACCCAAGGAATTTAACTATGCCCCCACAGACGTAGGCAATAGATAATAACACTTCACCAGAAACCAAATATAAAGTACGTAAAATATATTCACAATACCACTGCTAAAAGCAAATCTATAATAAACAAACACTAACAATCAATGGTCCTTACTCTCACTCAACATTAATTGTCTAAACTCATCTATAAGAAGGCACAGGCTAACAGGATGGATACAAATATAGAATTCATCCTTCTGCTGCATACAAGAAACACACCTAAGCTATAAAGATAGTCATTACCTCAGAGGAAAGGGCTGGGAAAATACCTTCCAATCAAATGGACTCAAGAAGCAAGCATGTGTGGCTATCCTACTATCTAACAATTTAGACTTCAAACCAAAATTAATCAAAAGAGAAGAAGATGGTCGTTTCATATTCATCGCAGGAGAAATCCATCAACAAAAAGTCTCGATTCTGAAATCTATGCCCAAAATACAAAGGCATCCACATTCGTAAAGGAAACTAAAACTCAAAGCTCACATTAAATCCCAAACACTGAGAGTGGGAGACTTTAAAACACCACTATCACCACTAGACAACACCACCAATCAGAAACTCAACAAAGAAACAAAAGAACTAACAGAAGTTATGTCTCAACTGGGTTTAACAGACACCTATAAAACATTCCATCCAAACACAAAAGAATATACCTTCTTTTCTACTTCACATCGAACCTTCTCTAAAATCGACCACATAATAGGTGGCATAACAAACCTCAACAGATACAAAAGCATTGGAAGAGTCCCCTGTATCTTATCAGAACACCATGCTTTATAATTGGATTTCAACAACAACACGAATCACAGAAAACCTACAAACTCATGTAAACTGAACAATGGGCCACACCCGAGTCAAAGAAGAAATAAAGAAAGAAATTAAGGACATCCTAGAAATCAATGAGAATGAGAACACGACATATCTGAACTTATAAGACACCTTGAAAGCAGTGTTACAAGGGAAATTCATTGCACTGAGTGCTCATATGAAGAAAACAGAGGATAGTACATTAGAGAATTAACAGCACCACTGATAACCTTAGAACAAAAAGAAGCAAACTCACCGCAGAGGAATAGACACCAGGAAATAATCAATTTGAAGGCTGAAATCAATAATATAGAATCCAGGAAAACAATACAAGAAATCAATGCAACAACGAATTGATTTTTCAAGAAAATCAACAATATAGACAAACCTTTAGCCAACTAACAAAAAAGCAGAGAGAAAGAGATCATGCAAATTAACAAAATCAGAAATGAAAAGGGGGACATAACAATGGACATAGAGGAAATCCAGACAACTTTCAGGTCATACTTTGAAAACCTGTACTCTACAAAATTTGAAAATTCAAAGGAAATGGACAAATTTCTGGACAACTATCACTTACCACAATTAAATCAATAAAAGACAAACAACTTATATAGACCTATAACCCCCAATGAAATAGAAATAGTCATTGAAAGCCTTCCAACCAAAAAAAGCTCAGGGACAGATGGCTTCAGTGCAGAATTCTACCAGAAATTCAAGGAAGAGCTAATTCCAATACTGTTCCATACTATAGAGACAGAAGGCACATTACCAAACTCTTTCTATGAGGACATAATCACCTTGGTATCCAAGCCTCACAAAGATACATCTATGAAAGAAAACTACAGACCAATATCCCTGATGAACATCGATGCAAAAATACTAAATAAAATACTGGCAAACCGAATCCAAGAATACATCAGAGAAATCATCCACCATGATCAAGTAGGCTTCATCCCTGGGTTGCAAGGATGATTTAATTATGAAAATCTATCAATGTGATCTACCATATAAACACACTGAAAAAGAAAAACCATATGATCATCTCCTTAGATGCTGAAAAAGCCTTTGACAAAATTCAACACCCTTTCATAAAGGGTGTTGGAGAGATCAGGGATAACTGGAACATACCTAAACATAATACAAGCAATATACAGTAAACTAGCAGCCAACATCAAACTGAATAGAGAGAAGCTTAAGGCAATTCCTCTAAAATCAGGAACAAGACAAGGCTGTCCTCTCTCTCCATATTTCTTCAATATTGTACTTGAAGTTCTAGCTAAAGCTATAAGACAACAAAAGGAGATCAATGGGATGTAAATTGGAAAGGAAGAAGTCAGACTGTCTCTATTTGCAGATGATATGATAGTTTACATAAGTGATCCAATAAACTCTATCAGGGAACTCCTACAGCTGATAAGCACCTTCAGGAAACTAGCAGGATACAAGAAAAACTCAAAAAAAATCAGTAACCCTACTTTATTCTAATGACAAAGAGGCTGAGAAAGAAATAACAGAAAGATCACCCTTTACAATAGCCACAAACAACAAAATATTTCCGGGTAATGCTTACCAAACATGTGAAAGACATATACAATAAGGACTTTGTGTCTTTATAGAAAAAAAATAAAGATACCAGAAAATGGAAAGATCTCCCATGCTCTAGGATTGGAAGGATAAATATTGTAAAAATGGCCATCTTGCCAACAGCAATCTACACATTCAATGCAATCCCCATTAAAATCCCAGCACAATTCTTCACTGACCTTGAAAGGATAACAGTCAACTTTGTATGAAAAACAAAAGACCCATGATAGCCCAAAAGAACTGTACTCTAAATGAACTTCAGGAGGAATCATAATCCCTGACTTTATGCTCTACTACAGAGTTACAGTCCTTAAAAAAGCCTGGAATTGCCACAAAAATAGACAGATAGACCAATGGAATCGTATCAAAAATCCCAATATTAATCCACACACCTACAAACACCTGGTTTTCGACAAAACAGCTAAAAAAAATACAATGGAAGGAGGAAATCATCTTCAACAAATGGTGCTGGTACAATTGGATGATGGTGTGTAGAAGTCTACAGATAGACCCATGTCTATCACCATGCACAAAACTCAAGTCCAAATGGATCAAAGACCTCAACATAAATCCAGCCACACTGAACCTCTTAGAAGAGGAAGTAAGAGAACAAATTGGTATAGGAGACTGCTTACAGAACATAACTCCAGTAGCACAGACACTGAGATCAACAATAAATAAATGGGACTTCCTCAAACTTAGAACGTTCTATATGCAAAGGACACAGTTGACAAGGTTAAATGGCAGCCCACAGACTGGGAAAAAAATTTACCTACATCTGACAAAGGGCTGATCTCAAAAATATACAAAGAACTCAAGAAACTAGTCAACAAAACACCAAATAGCCCTATTAAAAAATGGGGTACAGAATTGAAGAAAGAATTCTCAATAGAGCAAACCAAAGAGGATGAAAGACACTTAAGAAAATGTTTATTATCCTTAGTTATCAGGGAAATGCAAATGAAAACAACTTTGATATACCATCTTACTCCTGCCAGAATGGCTAAAATTATAATCACCAATGACAACTTATGCTGGAGAGGATGTGGAGAAAGGGGAACACTCCTTCACTGCTGGTGGGTTTGCAAACTCGTATAGCCTACTTGCAGATCAGTATGGCAGTTCCTCAGGAAAAATGGGAATTAGGTTACAACAGGACTCAGCAATTCCACTCTTAGGTATATACACAAATGACTCACATCCAGCGACAAAGACATATGTTCAACTATGTTCATAGCAGCATTATTTGTAATAGCAAGAACATGGAAGCAACTTAGATGCCCCTCAACTGAAGAATGGATAAAGAAGATGTGGCACATCTACACAGTGGAATACTACTCTGCAGAAAAAAATAATGGAATCTTGAAATTCACAAGCAAGTGGATGGAACTTGAAGAAACCATCCTGAATGAGGTAACCCAGTCACAAAATGTGGAACAGGGTATGTACTTGCTCATATATTGATTTTAGACGTAGAACAAAAGATCACCAGCCTATAATACTCACCACCAGATGAACTGGGATACATGGTGTATTCTAAGAGATTCATATATGGTCCCTCATATAAGGGGGAAGGGACAAGTTCCCCAGAGCTCATGGGAAATGGGGGTGCAGTGAATGGAGAGAGAACTAGGAGAAAGAGTAGGGGAGGAGAGGAAAATATTTGTGACTAGATAGGTTTAGTCAGGGTTGGGGGGGCATAAAAGAGGGAGCCATTATTGGTTTGAAGAGAAAACTGAACCTAAAGAAAGGTCTAGAGAACTACCAGACCGACTCCAACTAATAATTCGAGCAACCATGGAAAGGCTGCCATAAATGCCCTTCCCTGATATTGAGATCATCAACTAAATTATCCACCATCATGGAGTCCTCATCTAGTACCCGTTGGAAACAGAAGCAAACACCCATAAGTAAACACTGTGTCGAACTAGAATCCAGATGAAGAGAGAGGGGACAAGACCAGGTTGCAGAAACTTACAAAGACAGCTAACTGGAACACGGAGGAGCTTGGGTCTCCCAGACTGATGGCTAGGAACCAGGCAAGGTACTGACTGAAACACCCTGAATATGGGTCTCCACTAGAAGGACTATGCAGTCTGGGGGACCTCAGACAGTAGAAACATAATCTATTTCTGTTACACTAAAGGGCCTTGTAGACACATCCCCCATGGAGGGATACCCCCTTAACCTAGAGACAAGAGTGAATTCCTAGTCCCTACTTCAAATGACTTGATAGACTTATATTACCCATCCTGGATAGCATAGCATTACTAATGGAATGGGGGTGGGAAGATGGGAGGGAGGGTGGCCAGGGTGCATATCACAGAGGAAAGATGGTAAGTGGGAGGGAGGAAGTCAAAATGGAGGGAGGGAGGGATGTTTGGAGGGAGGAAGGGAGAGCAAACTGGGATCCACATGTAAAATTATTAAATTATATTTTTAATTAAAAAAAGAAAAAAATGCTGCTGGATTAATTATATACATATAAATATATATATTTAAAATGCTTTGACTTCAAAATTTAAGCCTAAGGACAAGTTATTCAGGAAAAAGATTTCTAATTTTGTTTCTACAGAAAATGAAAAGCTGTGGATCCCTTCCAGACTAATGTGGTTTGATTGAGCAAGACCCCCTGAAGCAACGTCAATGGGACAATGCAGCCTTGCAGACCACTACAGGCTTGATTTCTGCATCTTCTTAGGATTCCCCCATGACACAATCCCCTACCAGCAGGAAGCAGTTTGAAAAGAATGACACCCAAATTCCCAAATATTGTTTATAAATGTTTGTTTTTATTAAAAAAAGCCATGTATAATTATGTCCAGCATGAAATAAATAAATATTTTAAAAAAATTAATAAAGGGGAAAAAATTACCTGATCCCAGAAAATGTTTCTTCTCTAGCCTGTGTGCTGAGTGAAGCCCGTTTGCACAAGTGTAACTCGTTCATTAAAGCCTCTTGCACATCAACTAGACTAGACATTGAGTTCTTGGGTGTACCGACCGAAATGGGGAGACGCCTCATTCTCAGGGTCTTACAAAGTCAAATGCCTAATACTAACTTACTAATGAAGACATGCTACTGAGTGAACTATGGAAGTGTTAAAATAACAAAATGAGGTTGTCCAGGAGTGAAGATAGAATCTGCATGCTTTGTTTAATTTAAAAAATTCCTGGCTGTGTTTATAATGAACACAATTATTATTTTAAGTTTTGAAAATATCTACAGTATAGAGAGACTAATGTGGGAAGTTCTATATAAGTTGTCCAGGTATCATGTAAGCATCTGCATGCAAAGGAGTGTGGTCTGGGGTCCATTCACTTCACGAAACTGAGACCCAGAGCTAAAAATTCTAGCTATTCTTTCCTTCCTTATCACAGTCACATTCTATGAAACCCTTTTGCCTGGAAGATCTGAGGGCATCCTATCTATCTCTATTTAATTTTAAGCTTTATCATCAGCAGACATTTTGGAGAGGTTTTCTTAGTAAGAGATGGTTTTATATTACATGTTGTAAAACACAGTTCAAAATTACCTGAGTAAATTTATTTTCTTTAACAAGTGCTTTATAAATATTCATTTAGAAAGTCATGTTTATAAATTGAAATGGTCTTTTGTAAATGTCCAATTACAATCATTTGACAAGTATAAATACACTTTTGAGGCAAACAATACCCTGATTTATGCAGATCCCATTAGACACAACTGTGAACTGTAATTATCCTAGGAGACTATAATTTTGCCTGCCCAGTCATTCATAGATTTTAATACACTCGACTGGGACTAAATTTCCAAAGCAGTTTCTTACAGTGGCAATGATGTATGTGTCACCGCCCTTTCTAATTCTGTTTTCACTTGAATAAATAATCTCAGCTAGGATCTCATTCATGCCATTTTGCTCGACTCAACAGCATCAACCAGATAGAATAAGAACAATATTAATAGCATGCCATTATGGTCAGTCTACAAAGATTTATTTGTGATTTCTCATATATAAATATATATATATATACATATATATGAACATTTGTATTTAAGTAATAATTATTGCTTTGCTTAAATAAATTGTATTTCTTTAGAGAGTATTAAACATGAATCTGTAATATATAAATTAAATATTATATGTATTACTCCATATATATATATACATATATATATATATATGTGTGTGTGTGTGTGTGTGTGTGTGTGTGTGTGTGTGTGTGTATCTATATATGGACCAGAATACACACATATACATATATATATATGGACAAGGAGCAGCAGTTAAGATATTAATGTTGCATTTGAATAAAAAAAGCACATTTTTAAAATATTTGAAATTCAGGATTAATCACTCATATTTATAGGCAAAGTGAAGATTTGCAATTGGCCGCATAATGAGAAATAATGGATAAATATGCAGAACCTAACTTTACCTTGAGAAAATATATATTATCATTTTGCAGGTACCAAAATAATCAGGTAGGTAAGATAAATGGTTTGCTTTGGTATTTCTCAGATACAAGGTTATCAAATGGTACCAGTGAACCTTTATACTGTTCTTTATTGACATTTATTGGCATTGAAATAGTTTATTATTTCACACAGTTGTTGAATGTAGCCTTATTTTTATAATTTTAGATGTCATTTTATAAAGAACAATATCAAATCTCATGAATAATCTTTTCATTTACTCTCAAACCAAATAAAATTCAACAAAGGGTAGTTATTTGCTTCAAAAATTGTGTGGTACTTTCTTCTTTTGTTGTATTTTATCATGTTTATTAATAAAGAATGCAAAAGTAAAGGAAGTTTCCATGTAACATGTGGAATTATAGAACTGAACATGAATTTAAGATAAAATTCATATAGGAAACTGAATTGTTTCATAAGGCCAACTTTGTTTTTTCTTCTTTTTTTTCTGCATATATTCAGTTAGGCAATTGCTCATGAAAATTTTCTGAAGATAAGTGCCACATTCTGCACTTGTGTTGCTTTCTAAAACATTAAAACATATACTAAACTATTCAGTGACACAGCATCTTTGATGCACATGTGTTAACAGAGTTAGAGATGCTTCTTATGTGCTAGTACCATTTTGTACTCTTCATGCCCTAAAATAACCTAGACCCCAAATTTCCAATAAAACAGCATTGGTTCCATGCCATATGTGACTGCTGTTTTGCTAGCTTTTCAGCTACATCATGTTGAGCTAATTCCTTTTCCTTAGATTCATCATTGGAAGTTTAACAACAACAAATATTCTACATCTATAAACTGGCTTTAGATAACTAGGCACATATTTTTTCATATATGCATGTGTGCGCACACACACACACACACACACACACACATACACACACACACACATACACACACACACACACATACGCACACACCAGTTTATATAAATTGTATTTATATAATGACAGAATGACATGGAGAGAGGGGAAGAGAGAAAAAAATGTGAAGCACAGAGAATTGGAAAACTAGGACCTTTTAATTCTAGGATTGTATGCAATGCAGTACTTTTCAAACTAGTTATTTCTCTAGTGATCTAATGTCTTCTGCACTATAGTACCCTCTCTCTGTCCCCGCAAACTGCTAAGTTTAAAAGATAGGCATAATGGGAGATGTCATTCTGTAAATATGTTTCTCTTATTGGTTAATGCATAAAGCCCCATTGGCCAATAGGAAAGCAAGATAGGTGGGACTAGGAGACATGGAGAATTCAGGGGGAGGTAGGAGGAGTTCAACATGTAGGACCAAGAGAGTAGAAGTCCATATCCTTTCTCCAGTAAGTTAAGACCACGTGGGAATATTTAGACTGATAGAAATAAGTTGATATTTAAGACAGAGCTAGCCAATAGGAAATGCTAATAAAAGTTCAGCAGCTTCATATCTAATACAGTGTTTCTTGGGACTTGTGCATCTCTTGGACCAGGCCTGCAGGAAAACGTGCTTGTAACACAGGCAACATCTTAGGGCAGTTTCTTATGCACTGGAAAATGCATGGATGTGTGGCAATGTGTTCCTTTTTATTTCAATCACAAAAGTTTGTAAATATTTAGTGCTTAATGACTATGCTATTAGAAATGTCTGAAAGAAATACTTGTTTAAAAAATCACATTTGCTACTTTCCTTGTAGATATTTTTTCTTTTTAAGTGTTTTTTGCTTGGACTTCATAATAAGAAGTTTATTTGTTTTATTTTCCTTACAACATTTGCAATAACAGAAGATTTTAAGTTTTTAAGCTATTATGATACAAGGTTTTTAATTTGGCAGTCAGTTCCTTGTTTTTGTTTTATATTGCTCCTGAATAAGAAGTATAATACTATTCAAAGAATGTTTGCTGTGAACATCTTGCACACTAAGACATTGTGATTATTACGTATGTATACCATATTTACATATGGATCCCTATTATTGGTTTACAATTGATAAGTTTATTTTAGAAATCTTAATTTAAAAAATTTGCTTTCAGGATATATTGAACATCATCCTTTTTTCTGAGATGAATTAGATGTTTGTTTTGGCATACAAAGTTAGAAAGCAAGGAGGAAGACAGACAGACAAGAAACAGCGAGATAAAGGCAGAGCAACAGTGAGAGCAGCAAGAAAATGAGAAGGCACTAAGGAAGGGAGGCCTAGTGGCCATGTCTTTAATCCTCTGAGTCCTTTTTCTCTAGTGGTCTATTCAAGAGCAGAGTGCACCAAACACACTTGTGTACTCCCTAAACAATGACATTGCACTGAGCCACTCCTCTGAGCACTAAGTGTTGAAATTAGAAAAATCCAAAAATAAAATGAATGTAGCCTTTCTCAGTAAGCTGGTTAATTGTATGTACACTCATTTTGATTGATTCTTTTATTAAACACCCATGGAAAGAAAGGTTCTTTTCAGTGAAGAAACTATTACAGCAGGAACTGCTATCCTTTTACTGGATGAACAATGCTATTTATAAAGGAAGGAAATTACAAAGGTCTGTTTCCTGCTGTTAATTTTGCTAGGGTACTGAATTAGTGTGATACTGCTGGGAACTGCTGGAGACCTTTAAGATACATGAGCAGGAAGGAGTCTACCTGATGAGTAGATTAATCTTCAAAAGTTCCAGTTAGTGAGCTTGTCAACAAGGTTGAGAGGCATGGCTCCCAGCCCCCACCTGCAAAGAAGTAAGGAAGGTAATTTTAAGCAGCAACTGAAGTGACCCAAATCATTAATTGGTTTTTAAAGGGAATCACTTAAACTTAAGAAACAGAATCCATGGAAGGAACAAAGTCTTTTGTGAAAGGCAAAACAAGAAAAGAAACAGGCATACCTCCAACCACTCACCCCCCACCCCTCCCATTTATCTGTGTCATTAGAGGGCAGGATGTGAGGTACAGTTGTAGCAGCTTTGGTTTCTCCTAAAGATAATAAGAAATCACCTGCTTCAGTCTTCAGTTTCTTATGGGTTTGCTGGAAATCTTTGTATCCCCATGCTTGATAGACAGGCTATTCTCATCTTTGCGGTACCTACCAGGACATCAATTTAAGAATGCCTATTCTTCAGTTACCCCTTTTAATAAGGAAGCCTTTCATGTGGAATCCTGTCTACCTTAATGAACTCATACTTGTTTAACTGTCCTGAATGACCTATATCCAAATTTTGAGGCATGATTAGATTATAGTGTTAACAGTGAGAAAATATTTCACCTCCTATTATAATTGTAAATTATTTAAAGACTGAGGGCATAATTTTCATTTCTAAAGGAAACAACTTCAAGTTTCCTTGAAGCCGGAAACATAAAATCAGGAAAAGTTGGCAGGGGCAAACCATAGAAACATTTGCATATGATATTCACTGAACTACTTATAGCTTAACAATGTTTTTTGTCTGATGGATGAAGATAGATTCATTGATCAGATCCATGAATATGTTTTTAATTTTTGTCCATTAGAAAATTGTTTCTTCACTGTTTAAGAGCTTATATAAATTATTATGAGAATAAATTCCTGGATAGAATCATATTATATTCTCAGCTTTTTTTTTTCCCAAGGCTGATTAACTGATTGTGGAGAAGTTACAATGTAACATTCCCCAAGGTCTAGTGGTAATTCATCTTGGGTAATCTTTAGCTCATTAATATCCATGTGTTGTCTATCACTGTTTGGACTTAATATCCTTGTTACCACTGGCTAAATTTTTTGGAATATGCAAAAGTTCTAAGAAAACCATCTGATGGCACGTGATACCAACAACTAAGTTTCTCCCATTTGCCATGTTATTTGCACCAAAGTATTTTAAAAGTGCCTTAATTTATAACTTTCTTTGTTTTGTTTCTATAAAATAGTCATTGAACTATTATATTGAAAGCTGTAATTTGGGGGAGAAATTTTGTCATTGGGACATTACACAAATAATTTGCTTCCTTATCTACTTTGAGGTTAAAGTAGTATTTTAGAGGTAGGGCCATATAGAATGTTAAAAATTGGCATCAGTTCGACAAAATACAACAAAAAAAATGGTAGGTTCAGTACATTGTATATATTTACTAGCAAATATTTCACTTATTTGTTGCCACAAAGCATGCAATATTTAAAAGCTTGCCCATGTAAATAAGGTTATTGTGTGGCTCTGAAATGAATAGTACATTTTAATAGACTTACATGCATTATGTGGGCAGATAGAACTTTAATCAAAAATTTTTTTGCTGACATACTTCTCAGGAGAATTCTGATCACATGTGTCAGTGCTAACACTAAGAAAGTTATATTTCAAATGTTATAAGCCATGCAACATTTGTACTGTAATAAGGATATTGAGGAAATAATTGCATTACCAGGCTTATTTTTGAGACCCTGGGTAGTAAATGCAAATGTAAACATCATAGAGGTTTCAATCATCCGTGATCATGTTACATGTACCTTCCAAACAAATTTGTTTCATCGTGGTCCTGGGATTGACAAGAAAAAAGTGCTGATTTAAGGCTGAAGTTAAAGGGATTGTTTGTGTTTGTTGTGTTAGATTTCTATTGCTGTAACAGACACCATGAGCATGGGAACTCTTATAAAGGAAAACATTTAAATAATGTCCATTATCAAAATGGCCAGATATGGCTGCATGCAAGGCAGACATAGTGATAGAAAAGGAATACCCGAGATCCCTACATATTGAACTGTAGGCAACAGGAAGTGGCTTGAACATATATGAAACCTCAAAGACCATCTCCCCAGTGAACCACTTCCTCCAACAAAGTCATACCTATGCCAAGAAGGCAACACTTTCTAATAGTGTCAATCTTTATCAGCTTATGGGTCAATTACATTTAAACCACCTCATTTGTGTTATCATTTTTAAAGCATGAACCTGCACCTATCTCAAGCTTATGGCCATAAGCATGATCTTCCTTCAATTTTCTTTTACAAGGGATTAATCTGCCTTCATTAAGTCATTCCATTATTAAATATATGAAATAAGTCTGATTATTTATCTGCTCCATAGCCAAATAATGATATCAGGAATGAAAACTTGAAGAGAATCACATTTTAAACCTCCATTCTCCAGAATTTTAAAAACCTTTCACAATTCGATATGAAGTACTGTTGTATCACTTATTTATACTTAGTTGAATTATGATGAAAAGAGTTTGCTTGCCAGTATGATATTGCAAGCTTACCACTATATTTTTATGAAAGATTAAGAAATTTGTTAAGTATTCCTATCCTATATTTTCATTTGCTCATATAATATTTGGAGGCAATATATTAACAACATTTGTAGCAATGTGAGTGCATTCTTAGGTGTTAATATTAAGAAAATTATCTTAGAACATTACTAACTTGCTACTTTGCTTATTTACTTTGCTAAGCAAGCCTAGCGCTGTGAAAGGCCTGGTTTAATGTGTTTCATTTGATAGATAGCAGACAGATGCTGATTGAATAGAAGTGTTAGAGAAAAATCGATAATAAGATTCAAGTTTAAGAAAATGCTGGATCCTTTTCAAAGCACTTAAAATCAATCATCCCATTTAGTGATCACAGCAGCTCTGAAAAGTGTTAAATGTCATTCCCATTTTACAAGGAGAGGAAGTGTATGTAGCATGGCATGCCGTAAAAAGCTGCAGAGGCACTGTACACACAGGTGGTCTAGTTTCAGAACTTATGGCACAGTTGTAATACTATCTGTTAAAAAATATGTGCTTTAAGGTTGTTTAAAAAGACCTTTTTTCTATTTTTCTTTTATGCATGTGGGTACTATACCTGAATTATTTAAATGTATTATATGTATACCACTTGATTATGGATCCACGTGATGCATAAGAGGATCTCAGATCCCATTGAATTGGAGTTAGTCAGTTTTGAACTAGAAATTGGCTTCTGGAAAAAGAACCCAGGTCCTCTGAAAAAGCAACAAGTACTCCTAACCACGGACTAATTCCCCAGTCTCCAATCTTCTTAGCTTTTAAATAGAGTGTCAAGTGAAAATTCTGTGATACTGGGCCTGTAAAGGTGTGATACTGGTGCTTTTCCTTGAATAACTTTATTAGTATTGAGTACGTGAAGCTTGTAGCAATGATTTAACAGGTGCCTACCGGCTAGATTCAAACCACATAGAATCCTTAAGTGGATCATGCAATTGAAATACTGCTTTAACATAGGTAGCCACAACATCTATATTTTTTATATTCCAGGATGTATTCAAGAGGAGCACATAAACAGTGAAGAAAATTACAGCTTGCTAAATTCTGAATCAATATTAAACAGATTGAAAGAATAAAACAAGTAGGTATTTCAGTATTACCCAATTTATACACAATGGCTGTTCACCATAGATTTAAATTTAGCTAATAAGGGAAATAAATAAATAATAGACTAGAGTTGGACCTTTGATACTAATTATGCAAATTATAATTTGTATTTTCAATAGGAATATCTTATTTTTATTTTTGATTTTTGATTTTTTCCTTAATTTACATATCAATTCCTGTTCCCTCTTCCTCATATCTTCCCATGCCCCCTGCAAACACACCATACTTTTCTCCACCCACTTCCCAGGGAGAGTGAGGACACAAATGAGGGACCATTAAAGTCAGTCAAATCCACTCGGTGACTGTAGACTAAGAGAGTATCCCTCCATAAGAAAAGGTCTCCCAAAATCCATTCCCGCACTATAAATACATCCTGGTTCTATTGTCATTGGTACCATAGATTTCCCAAGCCTCCCAACCGAGACCCAATTTTAGGGAGTCTGGGTTGGTCTTATGCTGGTTACCCAGCTATCAGTCTAGGGTCCATGTGTTCCCCCATGTTCAGGTCAGCTATCTCTGAGGGTTTTTCCAGCCTGTCTTGACTTCTATGCTCATTCCATCTCTGTCCCAGAGTTCAACTCAGTGTTTATTTGTGGGTATCTGCCCCTGCTTCCACCAGCTACTGTTTGAGGGCTCTAGCATAGTATATACGGTAGTCATCAGTCTCATCAGGGAAGGACATTCAAAATAGCCTTACCACTATTGCTTGATTGTTATTTGGGGTCATGATAGTTGATCTCCGGACATTACCCTAATGTGAGATTTCTCTTTAAACCTATAATGGCATATCTCCCTTCTTGGTTTTTTTCTATTCTTCCCCACAAAACAATTTTATTGCTCTGTCATGTTATCCTCACCCCCTCGTCTTCTCCCCTTTTCCCTCTCCTTATCCCCTCCAGCCACCTGCTCCCATCTTTCTGAGGAGATTTTGTCCCTTTCGTCTTCTGTAAGGGATCATGTATGTCTCTCTTAGGGTCCTCCTTGTTTCCTAGCTTCTCTTGACATGTGGATTGTAGGCTCTATATCTAAAATCCATATATAATTGAGTACATATGTTTGTTTTTTGACTGGGTTAACTCACTCAGAATTGAGTCTTCTAGTTCCAACAATTTGCCTACAAATTTCAAGATTCCATGTTTTTCTGCTATGTAGTACTCCATTGTGTAAATATACCCCACTTTCTTTATCCATTCTTCAGGTGAGATACATCTAGGTTTCTTTCAGTTTCTGGCTATTACAAGTAATGACTGCCTTTATTTCACTGGAGGTTATAGGTCTATATAAATTGCCTATGTTCTTGATTTAATTTTGTAAGTGATAGCTATCCAGAAATTTAGAGAACATGTTTTCAAAGTATGACCTGAAGAGTCTCTGGATTTCCTCAGTGTCAGCTGTTATGTCCCCCTTTTTGTTTCCAATTTTGCTAATTTGCATGTTCTTGATCTGCTTTTTTGGTTAGTTTGGATTAACATTTTGTCTATCTTGTTGATTTTCTCAAAGAAACAACTTTTTGTTACATTGATTTTTTTGTATTGTTTTCCTAGTTTGTACTTTTTTGAATTCAGCCTTCAAATTGATTATTTCCTGCCCTCTACTCTTCTGGGGTGAGTTTTCTTCTTTTTATTGCAAGGTTTTCATTAGTGCTGTTAATTCTCTAATGTTAATTCTCTAATGTTAATTCTCCATTTTATTTATACGGGCATTAGTGCAATAAATTTTCCTCTTAGCCCTGCTTTTAAAATGTCCCATAAGTTCAGGAATGTTGTGTCTTCATTCTCATTGAATTCTAGGAAGTCTTTAATTTCTTTCTCTATTCCTTCCTTGACCTAGAAATGGTTCAATTATGCATTGTTCAGTTTCAATGAGTTTGAAGGGTTTTTGCAATTTGTTTTGTTGTTGAATTCCAACTTTAGAGCATGGTAGTCTGATAATATCAGATACTGGGGGCTGTTTCCATTTTTTTTTTAATCTGTTGAGGTTTGTTATGTTGCAAACTATGTGGCAAATTTTAGAGACAGTTCCATGTGAAGCTGAGAAGAAGTAATAATCTTTTGTGTTTGGATATAATGTTCTATAGGTGTCTGTTGACCCTGATTGGGACATAACTTCTGTTCTTTTATTTCTTGGTTGAGTTTTTGTCTGGTGGCTCTGTGTAGTGGTGAGAGTAGGGTGTTGAAGTCTCCCACTATGAGTGTGTGAGGTTTTATGTGAGATTTGAGTTTTAGTAGCATTTATTTTACCAGTGTGGGTGCCTTTGTATTTGGGACATAGATGTTCAGAATTTAGACTTTGTACTTATGGACTTTTCCTGTGATGAATATGAAATAACCTTCTTTATATCTTTAGATTGATTTTTATTTGAAGTCTCATTGCTTAGATATTAGGATAGCTACACCTGCTGGCTTCTTGGGTCCATTTGTTTGGAAGTTCTTTTCCAAGCCCTTTACTCTGAGGTAGTGTCTGTCTTTGAAGCTGAAGTGGGTTTCTTGTATGCAGGTATGCAGCAGAAAACTTTTTTTTTTTGTCTTAGTATCCATTCTTTTAACCTGTGTCTTTTTATAGGCAAGTACAGACTTAAATATTGAGGAAAAATGAGAACCTTTGAGTTTCTGGTAGAGTTATCTATTACCTATATTTTTGTGAGTGTGATTAACTTTCTTGGGTTAGTGTTTTCCTTCCAGAACTTTCTATAGGGCTTGATTGGTGGATTGTTACCAGTAAGGTTTTCCCTGCCTGTCTGCCACACCAGCCCCAAATAACACACAAAGACCCTTTATTTGATATTATGCTGTTGGCCAGTTATTATCATACTTATTAGCTAGCTCTGTCTTAAATATTAACCTATTTCTATTAATCTAAGTATTTCCACGTGGTCTCCTCTTACCAGCAAGAGGGGCTGGTATTCTACCTCTCCAGTCTCTCCATGCTGACTCCTTCCTACTCCTTTGTCTTTCCTGCTTGTCTCCTAGTCCCACCTATCTTACTTTCCTATTGGATAACAGTACTTTATGCATTACCAATAAGAGAAACATATTACAGAGTGACATCTCCCATCATCTCCCCATTTCTGTCTAAATGAAAAGAAGGGTTTTAGCTTAGCATGGCAAAATATATCATAGAACAGTTATCAAATAAGAATCACAGTTAACAATATTTAGTCAATTAACATTTAGTAAGAAAAAATATTCTATCATCTATCCTATCTTTGTGAGTCTAAAGTCCTATATGTAACTTATCTTTAATCCTAACTAAGGAAAACTATAACCATAACTGTCTTCAACTCCATCAAAGACCATAGAAGGATAATATATAAACTCTAGAAATGACAGAGACAACTCACTGCCTGGTCAGTCATCTGAAGTTCTTCTATAATGTTCCATCTTCAGCCTATAGGCCAAAGTGTTTCTGGCAGACTCCTCAGCAGCGCAGGAAACTTTAAACTGTCCATATGTATTGGCAGTTTGTCAGTCACTTTTCTCCGTATCCTGCAGACTGTCTGGCAGATTCTTCCATGAAGCAGGAACCCTGTAGCATTTCCAGCTTGTTTCATCAGTCACTTTCCTGTGGGCCCTGCATGTACAGTTTATAGAGCATAAAGTCAAACAGCCCAGACAAGAGCAGTATCTTGCCCAAATGGCTAGTCATGCCATATTGAAGAGCAAACTTCATCATGTGTTTCTTCTATGTCCATATTCCTTTCTGATGCAGGTTGTATTGCCAAGAGCAGTTAAGTCTCATTGTCAAGACAACCCTAAATGATTTTAAATGCCATATTCTGTAGGTCTTTGAAAGGTTTGAAGAACGTCTATTTTTATCTCAAATGCATCTTTGTATATCTAGAAATCCTAACTAACGTAACTCTAAGTTTTGACTATCATAGGTAACTATCTATATTCTGTGCTAAATTATACATTACATTTTAACTGAGCTATCTAAACACAATACCTAAACAAGAGGAGAAATATTCACATTACAATATTGACCTTAAATTTGTATCAATAAATGAAAATCCATTCCAAAACAAAGAATTCTATACCACAATTCCCTTTTTTACCTTTAAAAAGATTGGATGTGGTCATTAACCATTTATAACCACCCCATTTAAATGAAAACAAACATTTATAAATTATATAAGGTATTTTGGGGGTCATTCCTTCTAAACTGCTTCTTGCTGGTAGGGGGTGCTGTCATGGGGATTTAAGAAGACGCCAAAATCCTGGCTTTAGTAGTCTGCAAGGCTGCATTGTTCCATGGACATTGCTTCAGGGGGTTTTGCTTGATCAAACTATGTTAGTCTGGAAGGAATCCACAGCTTTTATTTTCTGTGGAAACAAAAATAAAAATCATTTTCCCCAGTAACCTGTTCTTGGACTTAAATTTTGAAGTCAAAATATTTTTAAAATATATAAATTGGATTGATCCTGAATCATTTGTTTTAACAGTTGTTGCTATTTCCTCAGCAGTCAAATAATTTAAAGATAACAGAGCAATGCGTAGTATTCAAACTTTCTCTGTGCTTTCCATCTTACATGGCTTTTTTATTACTCTATTTCTTCTACTTCTATTTTTTTATATATACATTTTGAGAAAGGGTTTCTCTGTGTAACTTTTATCTGTCCTGGAATTTACTCTGAACACCAGGTTTACTTTGAAGTCCCAGAGATCTGCTTGCCTCTGTCTCCTGAGAGCTGGGATTAAAGGCATGTGGCGCCACACTCACTCTACTTTTATTTTTCTTTTTAAACCATTGTATCCTGTTTCTTTTCCTCTCCTAAGCCTACGTATATTTTAAAACACATTTTAAACCTTTAGTGGTTTTTCTTATCGGAATCTGTCTTTACTGTAAATCTTTATCTTTTTCTGTCCATAAGTCTTTATCTGGTAAGTAACAATATTGCTAGAATGAAAGTTACAGCTGTATTAGCCACAGTCTATCCAAGATGGCAGCCAGTACTTTTACTGCCAGAAATGAGAGCTGTGCTTACTGCCTTGGTCTATGCTGTCATCCAGCAGCATTGTTGCCAGCTTTGAGATGAGGTCACTGCCATTGCCAGCTCTGATAACACACCAATACATTGTTAGCAGCACTTCTTAAAAGCTGTGCAGGTTTTTTTTGTTGTTGTTGTTGGTTTTTTCCACCTATGCTGAGTCAGGAAACCTCCCTTAAACGAGCTGCACAAATCTCTGCTTGTCTATAGCATAGCAGAATACAACAAAGAAAAATTCTGCTACCAAGAAGCCTTGATTGTCTCTGTTCTTTTGTTTCTAAAAACTATTTTTTTAGCTTTTGTTAAGTTTTAAGTGAAAGGTTCTCAGTTCCACTTCTGACACCATTTGTTACAAGCAGGTTTTTCCCTGCTGATCTTGTCCCAAGGCCATGCCAACCCTCAATAACACACAAAGACTCTGTATTTGATATAATGCTGTTGGCCAGTTACTAATTTCTTATCAGCTAGCTCTGTCTTAATGATTTCTATTAACCTAAGTATTTCCCCATGATCTCATCTTACCAGCGAGAGGGACTGGCATTCTACCTTTCTGGTCTCTCTGTGCTGACCCCTCCTTACTTTTTCCCGGAGGGCCCGGAGTTCTGCTCTCTCCCTCCTACATGTTTAATCTCCTTTCTACTTCTTTCTCTCTCCTCCTTGTCTCCTAGTCCCACATATCTTACTTTCCTATGGGACAACAGTGCTTTACTCATTAACCAATAAGAGAAACATATTACAGAATGACATCTCCCATCAGTGGATATGTATTGTATAAATCTGAATATGTTAGGGAATATCTTGTTTTCTCCATCTATAGTGACTAGGAATTTTGCAGGGTAAAGTAGTCTGGGCTGGCATCTGTGTACTCCTAGTGTTTGTAGAACATCTATCAAGGACCTTCTTGCTTTCACAGTATCCACAGAGAAGACAGGTACAATTTTGATAGGTCTGACTTCATATGTTACCTTGACATTTTACTTTGCTTCTTTTAATATACTTCCTTTATTCTGTATGTTAGGTGTTTTGAATATTATATTTGCGTATCTATCCCAGTATCCCAGTTCCCTCTCCCTCCCATGCCCCGGACCCCACTTCCATTGGGAAGCCTTCTAGGTGAGATCACCAAAATCTGTCAAGTCATTTGGAGTAGGGTCTAGGCCCTCCCTACTGTCTCTAGGTTGAGAAAGCATACCTTTATGGGGAATGTGATCCCAAAGTTTTGTTGTTTTTTTTTTTTGTGCACCAGGGAAACACCCTGGTTCCATTGTCAGAGGTTCTTTAAACTGCCAAGACCTTCTAACTAAGACCCATGTTCAGGGGGTCTGAGTTTGTACAATGCTGGATTCCCATCTATCAGTCAGGGAACCCATTAGCTCTTTGTTCAGATCAGTGGTCTCTGTGAGTTTCTGTAGCCTGGTCTTGTCCTCCCTCTCGGCATCTGGCTGGATTCTAGTTCAGCTCGGTGTTTAGCTGTGGTTGTTTGCTTCTGTATCCATCAGCTACTAGATGAAGTAATCCTTTGCTCTATGTCTAAAATCCATATATGGGTAAATACATACCATGTTCCTTTTGTTGTGACTTGGTTCCCTCACTCAGGATGGTTTCTTCAAGTTCCATCCACTTGCCTGTGAAATTTCAAGATTCCATAGGTTTTTTTCCATAGAGTATTATTCCATTGTGCAAATGTGCCACATCTTCTTTATCCATTCTTCAGTTGAAGGGTATCTAGGTTGCTTCCAGGTTCTTGCTATTACAAATAATGCTGCTATGAACCTGGTTGAACAGATGTCCTTGTAGCATGAATGTGGGTCATTTGGGTATATACCTAAGAGTGGCATGGCCGGTTCCTGTGGTAGACTGAACTCCATTTTCCTGAAGAACTGCCATATTGATCTGCAAACTGGCTGTACAAGTTTGAACTCCCAACAGCAGTGGAGGAGTGTTCCCCTTTCTCCACATCCTCTCCAACATAACTTGTCATTGGTGTTTCTAATTTTAACTATTCAGGCAGGAGATAGTTGGTATCTCAGAGTTGTTTTTGATTTGCATTTCCCTGATAGCTAAGGATGTTGAACACTTTCTTAATTGTCTTTCAGCCTTTTTGATTTCCTCTATTGAGAATTCTCTCTTCAGTTATGTACATCATTTTTTAATAGGGTTGTTTGGAGTTTTGGTAACTTGTTTCTTGAGTTCTTGGTATATTTTGGAGATCAGACCTCTGTCAAATGTAGGGTTGGTGACGACTTTTTCCCAGTCTGTGGGCTGCCATTTGGTCTTGTCAAATGTGTCCTTTGCCTTCGAGAAGTTTCTCAGTTTGAGAAGGTCCCATTTATTAATTATAGATTGCAGCATCTGTGCTACTGGTGTTATGTTCAGGAGGCAGTCTCCTTTACCAATTTGTTCAAGAGTACCACCTACTTTCTCTTCTAAGAGGTTCAGCGTGGCTGAAATTATGTTGAGATCTTTGAACCACTTGAGCTTAAGTTTGTGCATGGTGGTAGACCTGGGTCTATCTGCAGTCTTCTATACACCGTCATCCAGTTGTGCAAGCACAATTTATTGAAGATGCTTTCCTTTTCCCATTGTATACTTTTAGCTGTTTTGTCAAAAATCAGGTGTTCATAGAAGTGTGGGTTAATATCAGGATTTTTGATTCAATTCCGTTGGTCTACTTGTCTATTTTTGTGCCAATACCAAGCAGATTTTAGGACAATAGTGCTATAATAGAGTTTGATGCAGGGGATGGCGATGCCTCCTGAAGTTCCTTTATTGTACAAGGTATATGAACGCCGGAGTATGAGAGTGGAGCAATGGATTATAAGGATCCCTCGGTCCCAGGAGTCAGCAAATTGCTGCTGCTAGGGGCTGTAACACTCGGGTCAGGGGAAAATTTATCATATATGTCAGGTTTTTACTGAGAAGAAGTAGGTTTGGGAAAATTAAAAGTTATATATGCTGTTGTAAAGTTTGAAAATTTGCAGTGAGTATTTATAGACTATAAAAAATAGTTCTTGGGACTTCAAATGTCAAAACACTAAAAAATATTTGCAACTGTTTTAAAAAAATTAAGAACTTAACAGGAATAAATGTATATGTATTTGTGATTATATGTTGATAAATTTTTCTATGCTCAGTTTCTACTATGTTGTACAGACAAGAAACCATAGACCTTAGAAAGAAATGGCATGTTGAATTGTTGGTAGAAAAAACCCACAGTAATTCCTTTTCTATTTTTTTTAATTTTTATTTCTTTTTTCCCATGCCCCCCTGACCACCTTATCCTCCCATCACCACCACCCCCACTCCACATGTAGGGTGATGCCTTCCAGGAGGTGTCATCTAAATCTGTCAAGTCATTTGGAGTAGGAATTAAGCTTTCTCTCCTGTATCTAGGTTAAGGGAGTATCCCTCCATGGGGAATGTGCAGTCAAAGTCCTTTTCTTTCTCAGTTGTGTATTTGTTTGGCTTGGGTACTGAGATGATCGTTGCCTCCTAAAAAGAGTTTGGTAATGAACCTCCTGTTTCTATTTTCTGGAACAATTTGAGGAGTAATGGTATTAGCTCTTCATTGAATATCTGGTAGAATTTTTTTTTTTTGGTTGGAAGGCTTTTATTGACTGCTTCTATTTCATTAGGGTTTATAGGTCAATTTAAGTTGTTTATCTGTTCTTGATTTAATTTTGGTAATTGATAGTTAATCAGAAATTGGTCCATTTCCTTTGAATTTTCAAATATTGTGGAGTACAGGATTTCAAAGTCTTACCTGAAAATTGTCTGGATTTTCTCCTCCAGTGCCCATTGTTATGTTTTCTTCTTCATTTCTGATTTTGTTAATTTGCATATTCTCTCTGCATTTTGATTAGTTTCAATAAAGATAGGCCTGTCTATCTTGTTGATTTTCTTGAAAAACCAACTCTTTGTTGCATTGATTTTTTTGTATTGTTTTCCTGATTTCTACTTTATTGAGTTCAGACCTCATATTGAATATTTCCTGGTGTCTACTCCTCAGGTATTGGTTTGCTTCTTTTGTTTCTAAGGCTTTCAGTTGAGCTATTAATTTTCTAATGTGACTATCTTCTGTTTTCTTCAAATGGACTTAATGAACTTCCCCCATAACACTGCTTTCAAGCTGTCCCATAAGTTTGGGTATGTTGTGATCTCATTCTCATTGAATTTTAGGAAGTCCCTAATTTCTTTTATTATTTCCTCTTTGACTCAGGTATGATGCAATTGATCATTGTTCAGTTTCCATGAGTTTGTAGTGTTTCTGTGATTTGTGTTGTTGCTGAATTCCAACTTACAGCATGGTGCTCTGATAAGATGCATGGGCCTATTCCAAGGTTTTTGTATCTGTTGAGGATTGTTATATCATCTAGTATGTGGTTAATTTTAGAGAAGGTTCCATGTGGAACAGAGAAGAATGTATATTCTTTTGTGTTTGGATTGAATGTTCTATAGATGTCTGTTAAACCCAGTTTAGACATAACTTCTGTTAGTTCTTTTGGTTTTTTTTAAGTTTCTTATTGGCAGTTTTGTCTATAGGTGAGAGTGGGGTGTTGATGTCTCCCACTATGAGTGTGTGGTGTGGGGTTTTATGGGAGCTTTGTGTTTTAGTAGAGTTTTTTTTTTCAAATGTGGGTGCCTTGAATTTTGGCATAGATGTTTAGAATAGCGGCATTGTGCTGATTGATTTCTCCTGTGATGATTGAATCTTTGTGCTGAACGATTTCACCTGTGATGAATATGAAATGACCATCTTCATCACTTTTAATTAATTTTGGTTTGAAGCCTAACTGGTTAGATATTAGGATAGCCACACCTGCTTGCTTCTTGGGTCTATTTATTGGGAGATCTTTTCCCAACCCTTTGCACTGAGGTAATGTCTGTCTGTGTAGCTTAGATGTGCCTCTTGTATGCAGTAGAAGGAGGGCTTCTGTCTTTGTATCTATTCTGTTAGCATGTATCTTTTAATAGGTGAGTTAAGATCATCAA
The DNA here is from genome assembly GCA_030556225.1 of Cricetiscus sungorus. NCBI lineage: Eukaryota > Metazoa > Chordata > Mammalia > Rodentia > Cricetidae > Cricetiscus > Cricetiscus sungorus. The sequence continues at coordinate 70,103,116 of JANBXA010000730.1, forward strand.
TGTTGAGGGAAAATAAGGACCATTGATTTTTAATGCTTGCTTATTTTAGATTTGTTATTGGCAGTGGCATTATGAATGTATTTGCCCTGCTTTACCCTTGGATTCTGGTGAAGTGGGGTTATCTATTGCCTATGTCTTTGTGAGTGTAGTTAATTCCTTGGGTTGGAGTTTTCCTTCCAGAACTTTCTGTAGGGCATTTGTAGATATATATTGCGAAAATCTGGCTTTGTCATTAAATATCTTGTTTTCTCCATCTATAGTGAATTAGAGTTTTGCTGGGTATAGTAGCCAGGGCTAGCATCTGTAGTCTCATAGGACTTATAGAATATCTATCCAGGACCTTCTGGACTTGAGAGTTTCCACAGATAAATCAGGTGTGATTTTACCTGCCTTTTTACCTGATTTAGCTCTGCCTTTTATTTTACCTGGCCTTTTTCCTTTGCATCTCTTAATATTCTTTCTTTATTCTGTATATTAGGTGTTTTGATTATTATGTGTTGAGGTGTCCTTTTTCTTTGGTCCAGTCTATTTAGTGTTCAGTATGCTTCTAGTACTTTCATGGGCATGTACTTCTTCAGATTGAAAACTTTTTCTTAAGGTTTTTGTTTAATATTTTGTTTAAAGACTTTGAGTTGGTCTTTCTCACCTTTCTCTATGCCTATTACTCTTAGGTATGGTCTTTTCACCGTGTCCCACATTTCCTGGATGTTTTGTGTTAAGGATTTGTTGGACTTATGATTTTCTTTGGTAGATGAATCTATTTCCTCTAGTTTATCTTCAGCACCTAAGATTCTATCTTTCATCTCGTGAATTCTGTTGGTTGCTTGCGTCTGTACTTCCCAATCATTTGCCTGGTTTTTCTATTTCCAGTATTTCTTCAGTTTGTGGTTTCTTTATTGTCTCTACTTCAGTTTACAAATCTTGAACTGTTTACCTGTTTAATTGGTTTTTTTTCTTGTCTTTCCTTACTTTCTTTAAGAGATTGTTCATTTCTTCCAATTTTAATTTGTTTGTTTTTTTCCATTTCTTTAAGGGATATTCTCACATTGTCTTTGAAGGCCTCTGTCATTTTTATGAAGACATATTTTAAGTCATTCTCTTCTGCTTCATCTGCTTTGGGATGATCAGGTCTAGTTGTTGTAGAGTCCCTAGTTGTCTTTCTATTATTAGGTGTTTTCTTGTATTGCCATCTTACCATTGCTTCTTTCAGTGGGTGCAGGTGGGGTCTTTCTTTCTCTATACTACTCCTCCAGTGGGCTTAGGTAGGTCAGAAGTTCAATGTCTGTAGCTCTGGGTGGTCCAAGTTCTCTAGGAGGTCTCTCCTCAGGCCTGGCAATGGGGGTCAAAGGTCAGGCTCCAGCAGAAGTCCTGAGATGGTGGTCAAACATCCAGCAGGCAGGGACTTGGGATATCCTTCGGGGATAGGTGGCTCTCTGGCTGATCCTGCAGCTCGGGCAGAACACTGGTGGTGGGGCCAGAGCAACTCACAGTAATTTAAATGAAAGAAAAATAGGGCTTGCGTTAGTTGTTACTAAAACAAATGTCTGAGAAACTTAAACTATATGTAAAAATGTATTTGTTGGAATTCACATCTTTATATTATTTTGCCCATAGACTGTTTGACTCTTTATTTGGGATGTCTTATGGAACATTAAGATGGGGATGCATTTTGGACTAAGACAACTCATGTTTTATCCAGGAAACAAAAGAGATATAAACTGGGACAACTTTGTCCTGAAATTTCCAATAATAACCTTACAAAAGAACCCAATGCTCTACTTTTTAAATGTCTTCCTATGCCCCAGTAGTAAATAGTACATGGGGCCTTTAATACATGGTCCAATGTGGTGGGTTCTATCTGTATACTGAGGAGGCATCCTTAGATGTAACATGGAACTTTAGCTCTATGCTGATGAGGAATCCCCATTGTCTGAACCTGAAAGCATTGATGAATGGCAGAGAAGGATCCAAACACCGTAGGCATCAGTACAGCTTTCTTCTTCGGAAAGAGAAAGCAATTATTTTGAAGCCATCATGTGTAGTTATAGTAATCCTAGAGATTTTTTTCCCCAGCCATATGGAAAGTGGGATGTTTATATGAGTGAAAGCAAAATATTACATGGAGCATCCTAAAACTCGGGGGCTTTTAATTCTCAACTCATCAATGAGATTTGATATAAATATTTATATATGTGTGACCAAAATTGAATGAAAAAATCTACGTGGTTGATTTCTGCTAAGACTAGGAGACATGAAATGTAATCTATCTCTTCTTAAGAATACCCAGCATCTTTAGTGTTACCACCCAAACCCTTGCCTGTAATGAAAAAACAAATAGTATTATGCGTGTAATATGTAAAATGCTACTACAAACCATATAAATGAAGTATTACATCTCCTTAGAGTGTTCACACCTTATCAATTTCTTACATAGATTAGTTTATGTGCTTTCATTAAAGAATGTTTATGGGGTCCCTACAAACTCTATTATTGTCAGAGAAATGAATGCAGAGAGGAAAGAAGGAAAATCAGGCAGTGCAGGCTTAGTTATCCAGGCTGGTTCAAAGTTCTATAGTCTGACACCAGGTTATTTATTTTAGACATACTTTAGTGCAATGTAATTTTGGAATAAAGTTTCCTGGTAACAATTTTCTCAACCCCATGTGCACAATTATACCTAGAGCATGATCATGTGGAAATTCTTTTGCAAAGTACATGGCACCTCTACCATGGATTCTATAGCATTAGGTACTAGGAAAGCATAGATAATGTACATAGGATGAATTCTCTTAAATAAGAAACAAAGCAAAAGATTAAAGTCTAGGGAGAAAAGGCCTGAGATAAATATTCTAGGGGTTTCACATGAGGTCAAGCTTGACAGATAACAAAGCTCACCAAGTTATAACTGCTTCCACCCCCAGACTTCTGTTTGAAAACAAGTATACATATATTATATTGAAGAGTTAGGCTGTGTTATTAACATTCCTGGTTTCACTAGTGTTTATCTTTGAGCGCCTGCCTATTATTTCCCTTCTTACTCCAATCTTTGTAAAACAATATGATGGATATATCATATATATATACATATATATATATATGTATATATTTACAGCATTTCTTCTTCTCTCCTTATGAAATCTTCTGTATTTTTAAATATACATATTATTAATTTTCTTCATGTTCTTACTTGCTGCTTCTTTTATTCATGTGCAGTGAGATGCAATATTAAATTGATTTTAAACAAATAACTTTTTTATAAGAATATGATTTATGTGAACCCTTTAGTCAGATAGTTTAACACAAATTTTTGTCATCAGTGGCACACACAAACAACATGCAATATATATATATATATATATATACATATATATATATATCAGGTATTTTTAAATTGAAGTGTAATTTTTATTCATAATAATATAGAGTATGCTTTGAGGATTATATATTCAGTATCATGTATTAGATATCACTTACATATAAATTGAAAATTACATATTTTGAAGACATTGCACCAGTCAACCTATTACCCACATAGTTTCTTGGTTTCTTAGTTATGTTTTTCACACTCTATACTTAACCCCTTTGTCCCTGTCCCAAGCACATTTAATTCTTACACACTGATCATAAACAACAATATGATATTGAAAACACACTTATGTTTAACTCTTATATGTAGCTCTTTAAGTGCAAGTATTCTAAAAAAAAAAAGTACTATAAAATGTCAGCAAGTTTAAAGAATTATCTCACTTGCTTAATTTCATGCACCATGGTTCTCCCTTTGCTTTATACAACCTTATGTCTTTTTAAAAATGTTCTCTAATTTTACTATGGTCAAAGGTCATGTTGGATACTTGCTAATTTCATGTGTTTAAAGGCTAAGGGATCATTTTAAAGATAAAATTCCTATGTAGGAAACTAGAAGACTTAGAAGTGAATGGCACATTGTAAATTTTACTTGAAGTCGGTCCTAAGAAATGCTAATACAATACTAATAAACAATAAAAATGCAAAAGTCACAAGATAATTTTAGCTATGGAAAGAATCTGATCACTTATCTTCACCAGCTTCTGGAGCAAAAGGTGCTTCTCTGTTACTACGGTGTGGCATTAGGACATCACAGCTTTTCTTCTCTATGGGCTTCTCTGCGAACCAAGTTAAGTGGTTTTACTAAACTAAACAACACCATACTTGATACCCACCAGAGCTGTCCTTAAATGTTTGTTTCTCTCTGGAAAGATCAGCTTCTCTCCTACAGACAAGGGATCAACCTGGGTAGGGGAGAGAACCCATAATTGCAAGGAATAAGGAGTTTTCTGCATTAGTGCTACTGTTTTCAAATGTGCCAAGTGGAGGGGCTAATGACTCTGTAAAGTTTGGAAAATCCAGAAGGGTTCATGACATTCATGAAGATAAGAAAGTAGCTGAAATTACATAGAAGCTCTTAGGAACACAGAAATCTCCTCAGCGCATCCCCCAGGCTGCTCTGGCAGCTTTCATGGCCTTATTCCCTTAAGGACAAGTTTACTAGAAATAGAAACAACAATTTCTCAAGCATAGTTTTGGCTGCTAAATGCGAGTATTATTGTGCTGTTGAAAAGCCATGGAGGTTTGTAAAATCTTTGATATTGTGGTTGCTCTTTTAAATGTTTTAGTTACTGAGGAATGAACGGGTGGGTTTTATTTATCAAGCATTTCTTATTGACTTTTGGTGCTCATCTCTAATTCACTTCCATGATTTGCATATACTAAATGAACTGAACAATATTTTATATGAATTATCCATAAAATGTATTTAGTACTTTATTGATTCATATAGTGAGACACAAGTTTCATCATGAAGAGGGATCTATGAAACAAAGTAGAATACTCGTGCTCATTTATAAATCAGCTTTTACTAGACATTTAAAATAATTTTGGAAACTATTCCTTTGTCACATATTTACTAATCAGCCTTGATAGTGGAAGAATTAGAAAAAGAAATAAAGAATTGCACCTGACAACAACTATCAATCTTGGAACTATCTACAGCTATGATGAGATAAGGAATCAATTAATAGTAAAATTTACAGAGAAGAATCTATACAAACCTTAGTATTTGCATATTGATGAAAGCATAATAGTTATAAGTTTCCTGCTCTGAGTTTTGCTTTCTAAACTTTCCATTGCATTCTGCCATTCACAATCTGAATATGTTAAATGAAAACTTCCAGAAATAAACAATTTATACAATTTAAATAACACATCTTGTGAAAGGCATGATAAAATCCACACCTTGTTCTTCTTCTCTGAGACACACCTCATATCACTTAACCTAGAGAATCGACTTTGTACAAACTGTGCAGGATTTATCAGAGGAACTGTTGTATGGCTCATTATTTTTGTTCAAGTTATTTCTATTTTACTACATAATGATTTCTTAAACTGTTGCAATGGATGCTAAACTATATGATTTTGTGTCAAATTTATATAAATCATACTTAATGGGAAGTATTCCTTAAAGATATTTTTGGATTATTAACTGTTGCTAGAATAAAAATAAATAAAGTAGTACATTAATTACAGGGATAAATACTTGAACAAACCTCAAAAAATAGCTATAAATAGCCATGGTTTAGAATCTTTGATTCTTCAAGACAATCAACTCTGAGCAATAACCCATGGAGTATCTACTGAGCTTCAGATGTAAGATATTAGATCTTAGGCATAGGAAGAGCAGATAGGGGGTAACTGAAAGAGGAAGAGGAAAAAGAACCAGTGGTCTCCGGTGATGGAATATATGCAAGAAGAATTTACAAAGAAGATAAACTGTTGTACAATAAAAATGTAGTGAGCCTATTAGAAAAATACTTATTTATACATTAAAAAACTCCACAGGAGAATAATCCAAGAATTTCATCAAGGGACCTATAGGAGAGGCTTGTAACTCTAGCAGAGAAGGAAGTGAGAAAGTTTTTGACCGTTTCCAAGCAAACAGGTGCCTATTGTAGAATTCCTATTCACATATGGTGAGCTGCTGCTTCTCAGTGCCTTGGTGTGGGTATGGCTTTCCTTACCAGATTCATGTTGTCTGGAAAATACTTCAGGCCCATTCCCTTCATTTATGTAACAGGGATTTTGAAAACTGAAGATTAAGAATGAAAACATCTACCTGAAAAATCATTTGCATTTACAGTGATTGTTAGGAACCTAATTTATTCAGATAGTGGATTATATTCCCTTGAATAATTGTCAACAAAATTTATAAAAGATATAATTTTCTAGTGTTTATGAGGAGGAGTTCAGGTAGATACATTACAAGGACCCTGAAGCTCAACCTCCTTCGTTCCCTGAAATAGCAGTCATGTATCAAGACACACACACTATCATATGTATTTTATATGTGCATGAGGTTAATGCAATGCTTAGCACACTGATCTAATTGCTAGTTTATTAAAATTGAATAGCTAAGTAATGAGCTATTTTTTATTTAAAAAAGGGGGGAGCAGCCCTTTTCCGTATTCTTTAAATGTACTCACAATGTATTCAATGCACCACTCATTTCCTATTTTTTACATGCAAGCAACCACTGTGTACAGATTAAGACAACCCATTTTAAATACAGATTGCATTACTTTGAGTATTTGTCAAAAAATTTCAAAAAGAAAAATATAATGGGATAGGTAGATTTATGGACAACTGGATGCTAAGAAAAGGCTGGCTTAGGAGTTAAGGAGTTCATAATGCCAGCTCAGAATTTATAGCTAACAATTTTATAGTTCAAAGCCACTACGCAGGCATCCTTATCCTGCAGTGTAAATGGGATTACCCTTCCAAGCATTATCCTAATGTGGAATTAAACTGTCAAGTTGGCTTCCACTTGCTGCATGGACTTGTGCATAAGATGAATGGAACGCCGAGGAAAGTTCAGTGTTGCTCCATCTGTTATACACTTTTGTCTTCATGGGATACAAAAGTAGAAATATACCCATGCACGACATCTCCTTAAGCACAGAGGCATTTGGGGCTGAGTTCATTATCCGACAATCACATCAACCTTATCAATCATTATTAAAAACTTAATATTTCAGACACTCTGCATATTTGCTGTTACAGTTGTGTAGCTTACTCTCCATGTGGGACTCATAACAGTGGGTACACGAACTGTCTCCAAAACTTATATTGGCTTTTGGGACCCTACTACTCATACTGGTTCACCTTGCCCAGCCTTAATATGTGGAGAAGTGCTTAGTCTTACTGCAACTTGATATGCCATGTTTAGGGTATACTCATGAGAACCACAGTCATTTCTAAACAGAAACAGAAGGAGAGCATATTGGGGGTGAGATCAGAAGGGGAGTGCATGGGGCAGGAGAGGTGGCAGGGAAGGACTGGGATGAGAGGAGGAAGGAGAAACTGTCCCTTGGTTGTAAAATTTACTTAAATTTACTTTAAAAAATCACAAACTTTCTTATTTTTTAAAACATCTATAAAATGACATGATTTAATTATTTGCATTTACAAAATATTGAGATAAGGACTGTTATAAAAATACAAAAGTAAACTATAAAAAGCTGAGTTTTGCAATTAGTGTCAAACTCTAATATCAATGAGTGTTTTATTTAAATACTTGTTTGTGTTTGTGTGTGTGTTTGTGTGTGTGTGTGGGGGTGACTCTGTGTGTGTGTGTGTGTGTTTGTGTGTGTGTGTGTGTGTGTGTATGTTTGGTGTGTGTTATCTCTCAGTGTGAGCACAGACAAGAATATGCTATTTGAATATACTCATTTTCAACTTTTCCCTTGTTTCAGCAGAGTACATTTTTTACTAGATTGGCTTCTGTATTCTTCCATCCCATCTACCACCTACAAAAAAGCTGAAGGATGACAGAAACCCTGTTCCTCAACAGGCTTTACATGAGTTCTGGAGTCCAAAATGGTCTCCTCAGACTGGCAAGGCAAGTGCTTTAATCATTATGCTATCTTCCCACAATCAAGTGGTTGGATATTTTTCATTTTGCTTATTTAAAATAAATAAATATTATTGATAATTTATGCTACTACAATGGAGACTATTCACAGAGTGAACAGAAAATAATCAACAAATGTTAAAGAGGTAGCTCACTTAAAATTTTCTAATATAATTAATATTAGGATTAGAATGAAGAACTGACATGTAATTACAGAAAATAATTATAAGGAACTACATTTTAATGTAGTAGAGCAATCTTAGTACTTTTTATACTCTATAACACAATAATTGAAGCTGGCCAATTTAAGAAGAGAAAATATTATATGCTTGCAGTTATAGAAGTTGACAGGGCCATGATAAGTTACCAACAGGTTTAAACATGAGAAAAGCCTAGTCTTTGGTTACAGGAGAATACATTGAATGTTGTAACCTACCCTTTTGTGGCTTCAGTTGGATCCAGCTGACTTGCCTGGTTCATACATGAGAAAAGGGGTGTAGATGGAGAAACAGCATGTAAAAATGTTAGAAAAAAGAGACACAGAATAGAGTCAGAAGGACAATCTAGTGAATACTGAACAAATTTTTTATTCTTCATCATTCTTAAGTACCCCAACCAAAAAGGGAAAATGGCAAAAAGACTTCTTTGGTATATACAAAGAACAGACTTTCTTCATTAATTCTCCAAGCATTTGGTAACCACACATTAGACTCAACTTCTCATTGACTGGCCTTGAGGGTCAAGAGTAACCACACTTCAGATCAAATCTGTTGTTATTTAGATAAGACATCCATGACCAAAATCAAACTTCCTACAGCAGCCACACCTTAGAGATTTAGGTCTTACATATTTAACCTTTCAAGACTCAGGAGAATCTCAGACCTTAAGTCAAGATGAAGCAGATACATCTTTGTGGGGGTCTGACACTTGAATGTCTTATCTCTCAAAGGTGCACAGTGTTTCTCACAGCAAGATCAAAGGGGACTAACTGTAGTCCCTAGAGTTCTTACTGTAGTGGCTTTAATACTTCAGGAACATGCAATCATTGAACCTTAAAGCATTCCATGAGGTTAAAACTCCCAACTCTATTGTTTTGGAGACAAACTTCCCACACAAGAATTTTGTAGAGATCATTCAAGGTTTAAAGTTGCATCTTGTGGTAGAGATTAATAATTATTCTCTTTTCATGAATGCACAACTAATATTGTTAAAAATTATTTTAGCTGTGATATATATGTATATATATGTATATATATATCACAGAATATATATAACATATGAAAAATTTCTATGTTAACTGATGAGTCATCTCTCAAAAACAGAATTTATATTATATAGGCATTGGTATTTAGAATTGAGATAAGTTTCTAGCTTAGATGTAAAGAATATGTATCAAATATGTTAAAACGTCCATGATGGACTCTGCCCCTATGGGCTTACTCTTATCCATACATATATGTCATCTTTTATTACATGTGTTAAGTGAATTGTTCAACTACATTAATCAAGATTCAGGCATAGCATATCTGGGTGAGTTTGACTCATGATTTGCTCACAAATCTGTGCTCCAATTGTCTACCCTCATAGGATAGACTGAGGCTGAAGGGTTATACTGCATCATGGCTTATTCACATAGCCACTGAGGGAAAATCAGTGAACCTTAATTGTTACTTCCATGGCCTTCAGCACTTTTTCAGAGGACCTGTCCTTGGATTGATGACCCACTCCTAGGTCCTAGCAACTGGCTTTCCTCAGACAGTGGTATGATTTGGAGAAAATGAAGTGATAATTGAAAAATCCTTTATTAAACTCAAAAATACCTCATTTTTCTTTATTCTGTCTCAAATACTTTGTTTTGTGGAATTCATCTGGCCACTTCTGATGCTAGCTGGAATTTGGAAGGGTAGCTTCTCAGCAATATCAATGCCAACATCAAAGTTAGATTTTAGTTTTAATGGCCTTGGGAAAGCCTGAGCCACAGAAGTTCTCATTGCTCCCAGGTGGTTTAATGTACAGGCATGCCAATCCTTCCCTACTGTTACAACTGGCAAGAACACCAATCAACTGGACTCTACTAATTTAAATTTACAAGCTTAGCTTAAATATTTATTTATTTGGAAAGTCAACATTAATGTTAAAATGATCATATTAAATAATTTTCTACACATATTTAAATACCTTATTAATCGTATTTTGCTTTTCAGGGTGATTATTGATAGGACATTTGACTGTAAATTAAATTTTATTTTGAATTTTGAGTTACCATCTCTTTGTATAAGTCAGGCTGTCCTCAAATTCATCATCATCTGACTCAAGCCTCTTGAGAGCTGGGTTTATGGGTGTATACTACAATACCTTGCTTAGTTCATCTATCACTTAATGCCTACAAATTAGTTGTAAGCATATATTTTGTATAATACATATTACCTGCAGAACATTTTAGTTGGGAGAATATTTTTGCAATCAAACTCAATAATTTGTTTGCTGAAAAATGTTAACAATTTATATAATTGAGCCTTCAATAAACATTAGTGAAAGCCAAATGATCTACTTTTTCTATGTTATCAACTCTTAAGAAATTTATGTATAGCAAGAATCAGGAAGTTTGCGTAGCTCTGACCTATGCCTTGTGAATATATGTTATGGTTGTGTAAATGATCTTCTTGTGGGACTTCTAACAGTGAAAATGAAGACTGTCTAACTGTTTTGCCTGCTTTTGGAACCCCTTCCTTCCTACTGGGTTGCCTTGTCCATCTTTAATATGAAGGGATGTGGCTATTCTTATTGTAACTTGATATGCCATGTTTGGTTGATATTGCTGGATGTCTGCTTTTTTTTCTGAACAGAGATAGAGAAGGGATGAATCTGGTGGATAGGAGCAGTGGGAGTTTGGGGATATGGGAGAAGAATTTGGGGTTAGAATGTAATATATGAGAGAAGAATAAAAAAGAAGAGTTATTTGTATATTTTCTAGACAGTATAATATATTGAATTGTAATTTCATTATGAAAAGAGTTCTGAAAACAAAAGTAACTTCTTCTGCCTCCCAAGGTTTTCATAGTCAATTAATATCTCATCAAATTTTTTACAGATAAGGAGGAAATTGGAATTTCCACAGAGAGTAGTGAAAGGTAGTTAAGTCACAAGCTCTAATATGAAGATCAGTACCTGACAAGCAATTGGCATCTGTTTGGGAAGGCTATGAATGAAAAGTCTGACTGCAGAAGTAACTAAAATATCTTCAAAAGTAAATGGTTGATTAAATTTATATTCGTATATACATTTTCAATAAAATTTTAGCTTGGCTCTGAAGAAACTGTTCTCAAGAAGCAGTCCTAGTAGTGGATACAATATTCATGTCTATGGTTATGAGGTCAACAGGGGACCTGTTTTCTAACTAATGTTGGCATAGAATAAATGATTTTCACTTTGTTGCTTTCAAGAAATGTTTCTGTATTTTCTACTGGGATTGTTTTCTTTCCTTTGATGTGTCTAATTGTTCTCTTTGTATGAACTTTTCATAATTTATTGAGTTTCCACAATGAGTATTTCAACATTTATTGTATTATGTTTAATATTACATTATTATTTATTACCTATTTTTTTCATTTATTTTACACCTGACTACAGTTTCCCTCCCTCCTCTATGCCCATTCCCTCTTTTCTCTCCCCTCTAATTCCACCATCTTTCTATCTCCATCTCCATTAAGAAAGGAACTGGACTCCATGGTAGTCAACAAAGCATGGTACATCAAGTTGAGGCTGGACCAAGCTCTGCCTCTTGCACAAGTCTGGGCAAGGAAACCCAGAATGGGGAATAGGTTGACAAACACCAGCTCAAGCTCCAGAGACAGGTACTGATCCCACTGCTAGGAGCCCCACAAACAGACAAAGCTAAAAACTGTCACACACAGAGGTGGTAGGCCAGTCCCATGCAGGCTCCCAAGTTGTGGGACCAGAGTCCATGAGTGCCCATGAACCCAATTCAGCTGTCTCTGTGGGTTCCCCTGTCATGACCTTGACATCCTGCCTCCTATAATCTCTAGTTCCTCTCTCCAGTAATACTCCAGGGACTTGGCTCAGTGTTTGGCTGTGGATCTGTGGATCTGCTTCCAACAGCTACAGGATGAAGGCTCTCTGATGCCAATTAGGATAGTTACCAATCTGATTAGAGGAGAAATCAAGTTCAGGTACCCTCTCCATTATTGCTAGGAGTCTTATGTGGAGTATATTTGTGGATTCCTGAAGGTTTCCCTGGCCTCATGTTTCTTCCTAATCCTGAAATTCTCTCCCATTAAGATATCTCTTTCAATACTCTCCTTGCTCCATCCTGGCCCCAGCCCATGAAACCATATCCCACATATTCACACCCTCCTCCCTTGGCCAAGTTTACCCAGGAAATCTCTTTTATTTCCCCTCCTCAGTAAAATGCATACATCCCTTTTTGGGCCCTCCTTGTCAACATTTATTTTTACAATATATATTTTTTTGTTATTATTATAAAATGAATTTCTCTGCTTGATGGCCATTATTATGACATTCCTCTTTATTTCCTTAGTCACACTTTTCTGAGTATACATTGATGGATGCTATGATATCTTTTTCTATTATATATGGCATCTCACTGTTTCAGTATTATTTTTGTTTTGTTAAACAGCATTTTCATATGCTGGATATCCTCTGGGAAATTCTCTGGTTCTATCCTCTTTTGTGTGCTTAATATTGAAACTTGCTTGTCTGTTAAACTCTTAAGAGAATGATTTCTATGTTCAGTATTTTATATTTTCTCTAATAGCTCTTTCTAGCCTTTTTCTCCAAGTCTTCCATGCAAATGATCTGCCTACAGCACAGGTTGCGTATTCATTGGCTGCATCAATCTTTCACCAATATCCCTCCAGAATTACTTTCATTGCTGTTACAAATGGTATTAGATTAAAACTTTCTGTTCTCTATTACAAAAGAGACTGATTTCTACCAGAAGAATCTGAGACTTATCTTTGCCACATTCCACTTACATCGCAGAGCCTTGCTATAGGACTTTGGAGGTGGGTGTGGAAACACAACATTGTTGACCTGTTTCTAAGCAAAGCTTTTACTTTAGCTGGTGAAAGTTCAGGTTATATTTCCTTTTAAAACTCTAACACCTCCAAAGCAAGATGAAGGATGATTAAGGTCACTTTATTTGAAGCACTCTAAAGACAATGTTGTGTCTTTATACTATGAGTGGATTGGGGAAAAGAATGGAATCTCTGTAGAGATTTTCTTGATTCATCAACAGGTAGATGGGAGTGTTACAAGACATAATGCATTCTTTCCTTTGCCAAAGTCTTACTAGAAATCAGGAGAATCTTGTGTTCTGGACTTGGCAAACTTGAATGGTTTCTCTGCTTTGCTGAATTTGGTAGTGTGTGTACAGAAAGTGTGACAAAGTCAGTTCTATTGTTACAGATTTAGATTTTCTTACTGAATTTTTTAGGTAGCATTCTCAAAGGCTTTAAATTATAACTTTTGAAAAATAACCTCTAACGATTTTAATAGAAAATACACTGTGTGATTTTTCTGTATATTATCAAAAATAATTTGGGGTTGATGTATAAATAGATAGTGTTTACTTTGCCTAGCTTTAAAAACTGGCATTCCAGTTGTTTTTACCTGATATAGACTGTCATGAAATGCCTGCTATTACTCTTACACCTATCCCATTTTGTGTCACAATTCTAATGTCTGCTTGAAAGATACTCTTCATCTGAAGATTTTTTCATCAGTTTAATTATGATATTTCATGGTGGAGATACACTTTCTTCTTTTCAGTTTCAAGATTATTTAATATGTTGGATCTTTAGGTATGCAACTTTTAGAAAATTACAGAAAGTAACAATTAATTCATTATTTTTCCCTGCACTCTACCATTTCTGGGACTCTAATTGTCCAAATGTGTTTGGTAACAATACATCTAATATACATGATATATAATATATCATATATGTGTTATATTGTTCTCATGTTATCAATAATTTAAATAATGTTTACCTTTGCATTTTCTTTGGTCTTATAGGTATCCAATCTGTACATGTTCAGATGTAGTATATTTTTCAATTTATTTAAATTCATACAAGTGTAATTCACCATGTCTATATTTCTTCATTATTTTTCTCCTTCCTATACATTATTAATCATTTGCAATCTAATTACAATATAACATTATGATATCTAATTTTATAATTTTGCCTTTTATCTGTTATTAATTATTTACTTCCATTTATCCCTTATGCTTATCCATATCTTTGCTTCAATAAGAGGTTTTGAGTTTCTGCTCCTTTCATGCATACTATATTTTCTTGATTTTTAATGGTTGGATGATATGTAGCAGTCAGACTATTAATCCCAAGGATTCCCCTTTTTGTGTTCAACAAGCAGTTAAATTAGGGACATCATTTTCCTATGTGTATATTTAAAATTACTTATTTTGGAGTGCTACTGTGTGAATTTTCTTCCAAAATTTTGTATTGTTATTATTATTGTTCAAAGATATGGGTGCTTGATGAGTTTCATGCCTTCGGTAATAACTTTGGAATATCAAAAGTCATAGATGGTTTATAGATGATTAAAGAGTTTTCTTTCACTAGGCTATGCTGGAACTCCAATGTGTTCCACACCTTCTATCTTAGTTTAATTTCAGTAGCTGTGATAAAACACTCCCATAGAAAACAATTTATGGGAGAAAATTTATTTGGCTTAAAATTCCGTATTACTCTTTATCATTGTAGAAGAGTCACAGCTGGAACTAGAAACAGGTATTCACAGTCACATTCAAGGGCAGAGCAAAATGAGTGGATGCATGTTTACTCATGTTCAGCAACAGCTCTACACTTCCACAGTCTAGGAAACCTCATGTATGGAATGCTGCTGTCCACACCAAGGTGGGACTTTGGATATCATATAAGACTCAAGATTATTGCCAATGTAAGTGAGGCTAAAGTTATCTCAGCAATTCTTTAGTAAAACTCTCTTCCTACATGATGTAAGGCTGTAAGCTGACAATTAAAACCATCACAGCTTCATAATTCCTGATAATTCCTCATACTTACAACACTGATAAAGAGACTCTCTCCTATCCCTCAGCATACCTACACTTCCAAATAAGCTCTTTGCTGGGGAAACATAGTGTCCCTTTACATATGCTAGTTCCTCACTCTAATAATCACTCCAGGATTCTTGGATTTTATTTTAACCACTACCCTTGAGCTAAAATTGACTGTTCTTATTCTCTGGGAAATTGTTGTGTTAATATTACTGGACTACAGTATCCAGAACTGGGTCCAAAAGCTTCAGGAATCTGGAACTCAGTTCATTCTTCTTCATGTCTCAGACATCTCACCATTTGATATAAGTAAGTAAAATTAGACAAACTTATGATTATTAACTTTTGAGACTATATTAACCTCAGAATTAACCCATCTGTAACTTTACTCCCCAATAAACTGTGATTAGTTCATGCTGTGTAAAAACCTGAAAATTAGTAAGTGAATGAAAGTGAAAATATATCTGCCACCTTTATTTTAATACATAAAAGTAAATTATTTCTGAGAATGAAGTTATTTCTATGGCAATATTGCCTATTTTTTAGGCACCATTGCTATTTTAGCCTACTATGAATCTAGCTGTATCTTCATATTTATATACTAGTAACATAAAACTGTGATTATAGAGAAGTTACAGAAAATAATAATTCTTTGGTATGTTTCTGAACAGAAAATAAAGGTGTTAAGGATAAATATAGCTCATAGGCAAACACTATTCTAAGAAGAATGTGTCCTTACTTTATTTCCTTTTTTTCCCAAATCTAATTTGAAAGTAGGCAGTATATTTCTCATTGCTTCCCGAATCTAACTGGCAACCAATTAAGAGCAACATTAAAGCAAAGGTGAAGCGCTGATGAGAAGATTGTTTCCATTTCCTTTGCCACAACTTGACACAAGATGCAAATTACAAGATGCCACTGACCATCAATCAATCATCGATGTAACAAAGACTAAGAAGACAAAATGGCTAAATAAATATACCCTTAAAATGTAGGGGAACTGAGAACAAAATCAGCTCTTTGACTGAACAGAGGTGACCCAAATATTCTTGTACTTGAAGCAATGTATTAGAAGGCATACTATACAGGATTCATTTTTGCATACAGTGTATAAGAATTTCTAAGCACTTAGAATTAATCTCGGGAGTGATTTTGTTAAAGTAATGGAGCATCAGTTTATGTCATTTCCCAAAAATACATTAAAAAGTTATTTCATTATTAAGTACTTCTTATTTTACTGATAGCATTTGGAAAGCTACATTGCAATATTCCCTACCTGGCATTGTATGAACTTGTGTGTAAAAGATCTATTTGTTATCAAACCAAATGAGTTTAAATCAGGTAAGAAAATGATAATAATGACTTAATATTAGTTATTATGTTTTAACACATACTGTGCTCCCTAAATACAACACACACACACACACACACACACACACACACACACACACACACACACAAGCTAAAACCCTTTGAGACAAGGGTCTTGATATAATTAATATAAAGTACACTTACTGTTTCTAGAATTCTTTAGATTTCTTCAATAAAACTAAGAACACAAATGTGAAATTATGAATGTGTGGCTCATTTTAATGTGTTGAAATGGCTATGTGAAAACTTCACATAACTAACCATTCTGCCCCCAAATCAGGTAAATAGAGGCTGAATGAGGACATAAGCTGGAACCAAGAAAAAAATGGGCATTTAGAAGAAGCTAAGTAAAACCCCAGTGACAGTGCATTCCACCAGTCCTCTTCAGGTGGCTATTTACAAGATATACATAGTACAGAGGTATGTGCAAACATATTAAGCTGTCATTTCAGTCATGTCTCCAGCTAAATGAAGGGAAATCAAGATATATCATTAAAGCTTATAGATTATAATTAACTTAGATGATGAAAGTTACCTAATGAGTCCCACAATGGAAACATATGACTAATTCATGTATGACTACTCATGTAAAAATGGTTTTGGAAGACAAAAGATGACGTTTCAGGGAATGAATGTTTGCCTATCATGGATAGGTCAGGAATGACCCTGGATACAATGAAAGAGGAGCAAGAGAGAAAGAGAGGAGAGGAAGAGGTAGAAAAGTGGAGGGGGAAGGAGAAGCAAGAGAATAAGGGGCATTTTTAGTATATCAGCATTAAAAAGTGGTAAATACGGGATAATACCACAAAGGATGTGTAACAAGAGGCTTCAGAAGGGGTTTAATTGTGAAGATCCTCTAATTGATCCATATCACCCACATCAGTCCAGTTCATACTTTTTTTAAGATCAGTCCCAGTGTATCCATTGCCCTCTTCTTGCTACCATGGACGTCTAGTATACACAGTGCATATATACTCAGAGGTGTACACACACAAAGATTTAAATAAATTAAATAAATGTTCTATTTTAAAGTATGGCTAAGGATACAATGGTTAGATTTATTTCCTCTATCGTTTTCCTAAACTCTTCTGTTCTTAAAACCTTTGTGATGAACAAAGTGTAAAAAGAAATGTTTTATTTCTACTCATGACTAAAGATACTATTTACAAATGTGGTTGTTTCTACACTCAAGACATTTGTGTTATGATAGAGCATGACACAATGCCTTATCTTTAGGGGGAAATGGAGACAGGAATTCATATTTATATTGATATAATTTTAGCAAGCAATATCTAGAACACACCGGGCACAGAGTTCACTCTTCATTAAAGCATATACACAGCTTTACATAATCAATTAGTTTTCCAAAACTATACTGATATAGTTTATAATTATTTTTGCTTTTTCACATATTCATCAAATCCACTGGAAAGCAAATTTTAAAACTGGATAGCTTACTGAAAATGCCCTAATATCATTTTATTTAATATAATAAGAAAAAATATAAACAAAGGCCAAGGAAATATATTTTATAAGTATTCATCTGTACTGCTAGAACTAAAATAGCTAATGTGTGCCTATAGTAATTTGTCACTCATATTCATAAAACTCATACAGCTTTAACAGAGAAAATGCACACCACACATGATACTTCAATAAATACTTATTGAATAATTCATTATATCAGCCATTTTCTTATGTACTTAAACCATAAAATGGCAGAAACTAATATCACCATTATTATTATGCCAAGAACACATATTCCATAGGGAGAAGACAGAAACAAAAAACATATGTCACTGTGAAAAAGAAAACAGCAGGAAATAATATCCTTTAGAACATGATACAGAAATACACATGTAGAAAAAAATGTATAAAAATAACTTATTTATACATTTGCTCAGAAGCATAGTATCTATTTATATTATCCATATGGATTAGTCATGCTAAAACTTATGTGAAAGTTCCCAATATAAGAAACACATTATTTTTCATATGTGAGGCAATTTCAGCCAAAGGTACTGGTGAGCCTTGTGAATAATCACATTCATGCAGAGTCCTAGATCTATTTGAGCTAGATGTTACAAAATACCAGATTTGCATATCTGGAACTGAAGAAGCCTGTCTTCAGACATTCATATTTTCTTTAGAGTCGTCACAGATTGTGATATCTAAAATCAAGAGATCAATTATATGTGCTTCCTATTGTTGTGCAAACAAGATTACAAGTGTCTTATTGGCTTATTTATTCATCATATGTTGATTAGCACAGACCTTCCTACTAAAATGTTTAAAATCAATACAATATGATTACTCACATATTTTTGTCATGTAAATATTTTCATTTTGAATTTAATTTCAGTTTTCAGAAAAAATTGATTTTTTGATAAAATTGTTATCTTCAGCTTTTTTATTTTGGTTCATCATATTTATTTTATTCTTATAAGTGGCTGATCAGTAATTGGGCACCCATTTAAACTATCTAGATATATTTAGTGACAATATACATAGGTGAATTTAGAGATTTAGGTACTTTATACTCTCCCTGTACCATTCTCTAAAAGAATTAATCAACACTTCATGTGGATATGGATGTTAAATTCTGCATCCTATTTTTTTATGTTTTCTTCTTTCTTTCTAATTTAGAAAAAATATAGTCTGAGCAATCGTGAGAATTTATAGTCACCTTGACAACACTTAGAGTCAACTGGGAATATAGTGTTAATTAAGGCTTTTCTAGACCGATATGGCCTCTGCTACTAGACTATATAGAAAATTTCCTTTATTACACTAATTGATATGAAAAAACACAGCCATTTTGGGTGACATTACTCTGTCAGCTTTCCTAGATTCCATAAAGCTAGAGAGAGAATCAAGCACTACAAGCAAACATTTGTGCATGCATGCATTCATTCATTCATTTCCATGTACTCTTGAGAGTGAATGTGGTTTCATGGGATAATCATCTGAGGCTGTAAGCAAGCCTTCAAGTAATCCCTTTTCTTTTTAAAAAATATCTAGTATATGGAGTTTTTCAAAGCAATAATATAGTATCTAACACAAAGTAAATGATTTGTTCATAGTTGATGTCCACATGAAGCTTCATTTTTTCAAAACAATAATTCTAGATTTCATGTGATGGCTAGTCTTGGTGGTCAACTTCATCCCATATATAACTAGCTAAATAAGATAATCTGAAAGAGATTTTCTTGATTGGGTCATTCCAGGTGGAAAGACCCACACTGTATATGGGCCGTGTTTTCTCGTGGCAGTGCAAACAAAAGAACATAACAGAACAAAGCTTTGGTTTTGCCTGCTTGCCCTTATTCTCAATGGGAAGTTAATCTGTTCAGTTGTCGAGGCATTCTCTCAGTTGATACTACAATGCACCTTTAGAAATCCGCAGTAGACTGAAGATCAACAGGTCCTTAAGAATCCTTGGGACTCTAGGACCAGATTAGGACTGCAGAAACTGGATGTCTCTCTTGAACTGAACACTACCAGATTATTTGCCTTTCTTTGAGGGGAACAGCATTGCTGAATTACGCAGATTGTAGCTTTAACAAACACTTTAACAAACAGTCTTTGAATGTACATCAAACTATCATTTGTGCTCCTGTGGAGTATCCTTACAAATACATGAGCTTAATGTAGAAATAGTTGGTGTTCACCATGTACAGTTACATTAAAGATTTTAGCAGTTTGCAGTATTCCAGTGTTGAGTAACCTTAGAGCCTCAGATCTGTTGCCTGTGTTTTTTAAATAGCATCCTACCTTTCATGTAACAGAAGTCTTCTTCTCAACTGATGTTAAAATACTAGATAGATGTTGATAGATAAATTAAATGAGCACTTCTCATATCTTAGAATTAAGATATTAGGTTTCTTCTCACTGATGTGTCAGCTAAAGCACATTTTTAATAGTCACAAAATTATGAGGTATCAAGGATAATTGATTATCTATTTGCAAGAAATGGTCTAGCTCTTAAAAAAAATAGTATACAAAACATACACATCTCAGACTGGGCAGTAAATTAATGACTTTGTCTTGTCAAGGTCAATGCAACTTCCCAAGCTTAAAAACAAATCTTTTTTTTTAATTTCTCTGCTTAGTGAATGTCTGTTAAATTTCAAGATTATAATTCACCGGCTAGATTTATGCACTTAATTATACAATTATAAAAAGAGAATGAAAGAATCAAGAACAGAGAGAGATAGAGAATAGGAGGAGAAGCAGGAGGAGGAAAGAGGAAGGGAAATACTTCTCCTATTTGTGTTTTTAATATTACCACATACTGTGTACTTTTCCAAACTATGATAATCAATTACTAAGATGTAGGAACTTATCAGGACAAACAGTAAGAATACGTTGCAAGAACTACAAGTAACTTAGGAAACACATTCTATGTTGTTCATATCTAAAATGCAGATCTTCTTTTTGTTGCAATGTCTTTCATAGTACTGCATAGGCTTCATTTAAAAAAATATAAAGTAAGTCAATGATTACCTTATTGAGTTATTGTTATTTGCCCAAGGCTATTATTGCTATTGAAGAAACAAGAGGAAACAGATACTGAACATTGGAAATTTATATTCTAGGAGATAAAGTAAGGAAACAAATTAATGTTAAATCAGTAAAATAACTGATTAAGAGTGCTGTATTGGTGCTTCTAAATATTGGGGAAAGTAATGTAGTAATGGTAGACAGCTACAATGGCCAAAAGGAATGATAGCTGTAAATGAATTGAAAATGAGCAGGGATGTTAGGAACTTTCAGTGAAATGAGAACATTTTGTGCCAAGACTTAAAGATAATGAGGCCAGAAATCCTTGCAAATATTTGTGGCCTGAATGATCAAGGCTGTGAAATACTGAATACATGAGAAAGAGAACTAACAGCAGAGTGTAGAGAAAGGTGGGAGCAACATAGAAGGAACACTTTTCAGCCAGCATGGGAGCTTAGTCTTTGCACTTTAACCAGTGTGTTTTAAGGACACAGAGTGAAAAAGATAAAACATCATCATTTAAAATGATCCAGTCACCTGTTTGCTCATTATAATGCTGTTTTCCAGTTTGAGCATTACCAAGCAGCGAGCAATAGTATCTGGTTGTTTATCAATGACCTTAGGATAGTTTCCCACAATATTGCAAGATTGGAATTGACATTAAAATCCTCATAATAAAATCTAAAATGCAAACAGTTGTCTACATTTTCTACTTTAATTTCTCACCATGTGTGAACATGCAAAATTGAACCATATCAGTTTTAACTGAAAGTAATTTGATTTCTGAAATTGTTATAGGTAAACAAGAATACATGGCTCCACTTGTGCTTGCCACTTAGGCTTTTTCAATATGGAAACTAACATGGATGAAGTAGAGTATCAGTACATTTCTATATATGTTCTAAAGCATAATTTTCAAATGAAAATGATGTCAACAGAACCCATATCACACCAAAAAAGTATTAGAAAAGTCTTTGAAGATTGGTTATCTTCTGCAAACTGAGTGACTTAATATTACACACCCATGCATTATAATGCTTTGGAAATAAAGGCATCATATACGTCTACAGAGAAACTCTTTTCTTTTTTATTACCTACAAAAAGAGTTCCTACTGCCTTAAAATTGGGGCAGTACTTGCCCATAACCAAAGAGCTATGCTGCCACCTACTGGCAAAATACTTAGCATTTACAAGATTGCAATTCCTTACCTTTGAAATAAACAGTAAAAAATTATTTACATCATTCATTTTAAAAGTAGAGGCTTAAAAATTTGTGTTAATATTTTTAAAAATAACTAACAGGTGGAATACTACTTGGGAATTTGTGCTTTTAATAAACAAAAGCAACAACACTACTGTGTTTTTCAGTTTGCCTTTTATGTTGATAATAGAATAAAAATATGTTATGGCTTTTGGAGTTGGAAATCATTGTTTATTTTTATCAGCGTCATAGAAAATTTAAATTTCAAAAGGATAGAGTTCTTTGTGGATTTTTCAGAATCAAAGCATTCAGTTTTAGAAACCAAGATATAAATTACTTTTAAAAATGGAAAACTCCAAAGCGCGTCTTGTTTAATGACTAGCTGTATTAAAAGTGAGTCACTGAAGCCTTAATAATACACTGGCTTTTTGAGCATTAGTGTTCCTAAAATAGCCAGGCACTTAAAGCCCTTCCATCCAGAAACATTAGCACCTAAGCATCTCAGTACAGCCTGAGAAATAGCCTTGTTCTTCTTTCTGGCTCTTTTGCTGGAAGAGGGGATGCTATGGGTGTGGTCATAAGAGGCAATTCCACTATGGCAAGCTAGCCCTGAGGCACTAGGGACCTTCATGGAGTCCATAACCCCAGATTACATGATAACTCAGTCCTTTCTTAAGGATTTTTTTCCTTCAGAAAAAAAAAATTAAAAAATGAAACAAAAACCCAACATTATATTCCAAAAGGTGCCTCCCTTAAAAAGTTTACATTTTGATAATGTAATAGAAAACAAACACTAAAGGATGCAATAATAAGGCATCAATGTTTAAATATTTTAAATCATGTAGTTGGTAACCTATTTTTTTTTCCACTGTTGCTCAACCCAGACAAATAAAAAGTCCTGCCATGTGTATCTCTTCACCTTCATTTAAAATGAAAATGATAAAAACTGGGGAAGGAAAGGATGCATGGAATGAAGCCCATGCATGCTCTCAGAGCAAAGCTACTCCGAGCCAGCCGAGCACTTTGAACAACCAGGCTTTAATGTTTCATCCCTGAATCCTTAATCAAATAGATTGCCTCATCAGAAAGATTTTTTTGAACACTTGCTTAAAATTTAATTTGCCTTTAACAAAGCAAACTCCCACATTTTCCAAAACATGTTTGAAGCTCTGTGTGACACTTTAAACTTTGATAAGGAATTGCAGTCTCTCTCCCTTCATGTTGCTACGTACACATCACACATGGTTTTCATTTCTGCTGGTCACTTACCTTCCTCTCTCTCTCCTTCATTAGCTCTTCCTTCCGTGTGCTCTCAACATAGCCCCGGAGGATCATATTCTTAGACATAAAACAGTCATATCTAATAAAGGAAGCTCGGGTCTCTTCTTTTTATTTTGATACAATTGATTCTCACACATCGACTTAGAACAACATCACCTCTTTAAACACTGAAAAAAGGAGCAAAACAAATTGTGATTTTGTGTGTGATAATAATCTGAAGGCCATATAGAATTTGAATATGAATACTTAGCACCCTTATGTTTCATTTTAATTATCTTTGAATTACTTTGCACTGCTTGGCTTATACCCAGAAATTTCCATAACCTGCCACAGAGATATTTGCTCTCTATATCTGTTGCTGATTTATTCTCTATAGCTAATAACTGGAAGCAACCCAGTTGTCCATCAGCAGATGAACAAGTAATGGAGAACAGATATATATGTATATACACACACATATATGTATATAAATATATATATGTATATGTATATACATATAATATGTGAATAGTATTTACTATAAAAAATGAATTTTGAATATTTGCAGGAAAATGGATGGATACATTGAGAGATTGTCTCAAGAGAATAAGTTTCAGAATTATTTAGC
This sequence comes from Cricetiscus sungorus, assembly GCA_030556225.1. NCBI lineage: Eukaryota > Metazoa > Chordata > Mammalia > Rodentia > Cricetidae > Cricetiscus > Cricetiscus sungorus. Next base: position 70,127,102 of record JANBXA010000730.1, read on the forward strand.
AAGGTACCTGATATCCTCTGATTTCAACATAAGCCTCCAATAATTTCCATCATATTTCTAGATATTTGTGATAATTATTGAAATTATATTATCTAACATAATTTAATTGTAGCATAAATTCTTCAAAATATTTTATTGAAGGATTAATCTAGTATCAGGTTTAAATACCATTAATTAAAATTTCATTTTACTAAGAACATTGCATAAATAATATTTTAGAATATATTAATTTATTTGTGTTTCATTAAATTCATATTATGGATATTTAGAAATTGGTCAAGGAGTTGAAATATAGTCCTGATTTTATGTTTTTAGGTAAAAGATTTAGACCCAGCTTCTGGTTACTAAGAGAGCAGAGTGTTAATTTTTCTTGATTGTGGCCAGGAGGACACATTGCCAGAAAACTGTGTGCTGAGTGAAATACAAGCTATACTTGGATAAAATATATAGATGTCAGGTATTATGGTTGTACTGGAATCCCAAAAATTTACAGATATATATATTATAGTGAGGATAGAAGAGAGACCTTCCTCTTTGATATATCCCTTGGTAAAATGAAATCTCAAGTCTTCTTGTATCTCATAAGTTAATGAAAACAGATATTAATAAATGTTATACAGATTTTCACAATATTTAAACTTCAGACTACAAACATATATCAAATCTGCATCTTGGCAACAAAGAGATAGACATGGAGAAATAAACGACACCATATGCTCTACAACGGTTGAATGGCACAATTGAATTACACAGTTTCCCAAATTTTTACTATAAATAGAATTGTCATTTTCTCAACATATTTTCTTAAACATAATTTATTGTCTAGATAACATTAGTGATAGCACCCGATATCTTATAGTGACACTAAGACTTCATTCGAATACGTCAACATTTCACTTTCTCCATATAGTTCACTGTTGTCACCCTCAATCACCATGAAGAACACAAAGCATGTGAGCTTGCATATATATTTTGAGAAGAGTGGATGAGATAAGAAGCAAGCGAATGACTAAGAGGCACAGATAGAATGCATATTTGGTACCCTTGCACAGGGCTGAGCTCAGTTAAAAGCTGCTTAAGCAATAATACACCCTGTGGATGTAAACATCAGCAGGCAAAATAAATCTAAGGTTGCCTTCTAATAGTTTTAAGTTTGATTATTGTCACGTTTCCTCATGGGACATATTTTCAATAGCCACAAAGATATAGGAAAACTCTAAAAGGGAGAAAGAGCAGAACATAGTTGTTGACACACTGATCACAACACGCTGATCATGTCCACACCTTCCTACTCATATGTCACGCATAGGACCAGATCTGGGTCTTGTGTGTTGTATTAAGGTGGGCAGAGGGGAGGAAGAGAGAGAGAGGTATGGAGGGAATGAGGAAAGGAAGGAGGAGGGAGACGATGATTTCTTTAATGTTCCTTTGTTAAAGGGCCTGTCTCCACAATGCTGCTTCTGCTGTGATGGATAACCCTTAGAAGGGGATTTTGTACCAGAAGCTGAGCCATCTTTGCTTCCTGGGCAGTTAGATAAGAAGGCTGTTCTTCCTATCCCAAAGGGTATCACCACCCCAGACCCCAAGTGAGACACTCATCAGATCCTACAACAAAATCTCCAAAATCAGAGCCAGAAGACACCATTTTGTCTTTTAGTTACTAATTACCTATATAGCTTGTCTTTTTAACTCAAGGCTGACCAGAACAGATTAATCAAAGGACAAAGAACTGATGGGGGTATTTCAGAGTCCTACATAGCTAAATTCATTTTCATAATATTAGGTTTCCCTAATATAACACTTCTCACATAAATCAGAAGCTCTACCATAAAAGAAACTGCATGATTGTAATTTGTATATTTACCTCTTACCCACACTCACCTCCTTATACACACACATCTGGAGTTGAAAGTTATTTCAGTTTCTCCAAAGCAATAATGCCACAGTAAAGATAGCTATAAAAGTGGAAGGACCAAACTATTTACAGTGTCTCCAATGTTCTAACAGATTTTCATTCTAAGAATCAAAGTTTCAATTAATTTCCACAGATTTGCTACCTAGCAGTTATAATTCAGAACTGACAACATATTGCTATGCTACTTAGTGTCTGCCCTGGCATGAAGTAAAAGTAAGCAATTAATATTTAACCTTCTCCAAGAGACTCATTGCACCCTTAAAGGGACATCTCAGAAAGTCTTAATTTTCTCTGTCACTGTGTTTATAGAAATGCTCAATGTAGGTAATTCAGAAGAGAATAGTCAAGAGATAATTTCTATTCTTTTCATTCTATAGCCCATTAATTATAGAGATACAGAGAATTAATTGGAGGAGAGAATTCACATGGCACTTGGGCTTAGCTTTCCATTTAGCACTAAAAAATTGGTTTTGCACAGAGAAAAGTCATTTAAAAATTACAAAAGATATCTCCAACAGTCTTGTTGGTGAGGAGCAGCTTTTGTTAGTAACAGAAAAAAGAAGAAATAATCCATAGTTACTTAAACACCTCTATACCCAAATTGAGTTTATTTAGCCTGCCAAAAGAAATTGTAATGATTACAAGTGATAACTTAAAATTTTTAAAGCCCAAAGGTAGAAATTCTGTGGCACTGTTCTTCCACTTAAGTTAATAATATGCCAATAGGAATGATGTATACACACACACACACACGTGTACACACATGCGTACACACATACACACACCAAGACATTACACATATATGGGCATAAACAAAGAGATACACAAGTTCAGTGTCAGGTAGATGGTTCCACACAGACTTAGAACATTGGCACATATTAACACTATTGAGAGTTCTTAAGTTAGAATCTGGAGAGTGGTAGGAGAGGGCCCCATATATGAAGATTATTTTAATTAACATTAGTTGTTCTTCTCAAAGTCCTTGACCTTTAGTTAGGAAAAGGCAAATCAGCTGTAGCATGCCAGGCGATGTGCCAGGGCAGATTCCTAAGTTGGGATGACTCCATAATACAGTTGTAACATAACAGACTACTTTTTGTCATTTTTTTACTCTATTGGGATTAGTGAGAGAAACATAAATAATCCATGGGGAAGATGTACAAAATTTTTAATTAATATGTATTCTCTATAAACTATGTCATTTCACCAATTACTCACATTAATTCATAAGTAAAGTTATATCTTCCTATGTCTTATTATGAATGTATTAAAATAGATGTGTACCTTATTTTATGAAAAACTTACAGTAACATATATCACATACAAAATTATGGAGTATATGTGTACCACATATTTTAGTCTGTTTCATTGCTTTTTGTCAAGTTTGACTGTAATGTCTTACCCAAATATAGTTTGTGTTTTAAAATGCAGAATTTATTTAAACATAATATCAATAAGTATAAAATTAAGTGTTCACAAACACATAAACTAGAAATAACATCAGAAACCTCATCAAACAGGTTACATTGTGATAGTCACTGAATGATTGCCTAGGATTTACATTTCTGATCATCTATTTCTTTGTGAAATGATTGGAAAAATTTGAATACATGTCTCCATGCTTTTTTGATGGATACTCTTTCTTTGTGTTTTTGCTGAGGGGTAACTTAAGGGCTATACAGTAACCTATTTATGGCTTTCATATCTAAGTAGATATGTTTGCATTATTGTCCTATTCTATTCTTACATCATATTAACCTGTCGAGTGAAATTCACTGTGTACTATGAGAATAGTAACTTATTTCTATCCAAATGTCCCTCTTATAGTTTCAAACAGTGACACACATTTTTTAATGATATGGGCAGAACACAATGTATCAATAAAGGTAAACATTGGAAAAATGTTATCTAGAACTGATGAAATCTTATAAAAGAAAAAGAAGCAGCAAATGATTTTCTCATGGTAGATAGGGACAAAATTAGCTCATTTTCACATTTGAAAAAGTGCCCTGAAGAGTTGGTCGGGAGAAAGCCTTGCACTCCATGCAATATGTATTAGCAGATCATATCTTTTTGTTTCCCTTGCTACTGTCACCGTTCAGCACAGTTTGTTTATGGGAGGCCTCATTAGTGGTTCTTTACAGCTGACCCCTGCTGTAGAGGGTATTACCACTCCACAGGTTTCTATCACACAATTTTCTGGGTCTGTCAAAAGCATATGTCAGAGCAAAAAGGGCAGAGATAAACCTTGGGGATTCCTAAGAGTGACACCTGGCTAGAATTCAATTTGTCATGAAATGTAAAGCTTTGTTGCAAGGAACCAGGAGGCTTGGGTTAGCTCAAAATGACTCATTTGCTGGTATTTTAAATTAACTCCGAGGACCCTCTATGACTTGTTCAGACTCAGTACAAACAAAATACTGAAATATTTAAGCCCAGTGCAAATTATGTTTTGATTCAAGACAATGAATATGCTTAATTAAACTGGCACAGAAAATGTAAATATTTTTGCTAGTGTTGTGTTAATGTTAAAACCCTGGGAATTAAATTGTACATTTCTAATCTTTCATAATAATGAAATCCCAAATTTTATTGTTATGTTTATAAGGCAGCCCATTGTTTGTAAGAATATTCCTTATGAGACAATGGCTACATATCTAATTGTACAGCAGGGAATGGATTCAGTGGTTTAATATTTTGTTCAATGCTAATAAAAGAATTTACAAAAATTAATAAATATAGAAAATAACTGAATTCTCAACTCTAAAACCATAAGATAGTGAAGTGTCACATGTGGTGGGTATTTTTGGTAATTACAGACATTCTGTGCTCTAACACATAGTAAAGGAATGTTTGACAATTATAATAAATTGCCATTGGAAACTGGATACAGTGGTGCGTTTATGGGGGCAGTATTACGCTGGAATATGTTCCATTGTATGTATAGCCCATGTTTCCTTTAGCCCTTCTTCCATCCATGAATGTTTACATTACATTCTTTCAGATTCTACAATGTGGTAGAGTGATATAACTAAAATAGAGATTTTTTTTATTTATCCAAAGATTTGTAATATTTAGGAAATAATACCAAGGCATTCAATTTTAATTTTGTGTGTCTGTGTGTATGCATGCAAAACTGTGGTGTTTACAATCATGTTCTGTGTGTATATGTGTTAGCAGGTACATAACCACATTTGTATGCATATGTGAAATGAAGATTAATGTCTGTCTTCCTCTGGTCTAGTTTATTTCTACTGATGCAAGAAAATACTCTGACTAAAAGCAGCTGTGAAGGAAATGGTTTGTTTCAATGTATAGGTTACTCTATAACTAACAAATGTCTTAGTAGGAACACATTCAGAAACCTAGAGGCAAGAAATATGGAGGAGTTATATTTGCCTATTGGCTGTTTGTTTAACTATTTCACTGGCTTAGGCTTAGCTTAGTGAGCTTCTTTTTACAGCGCATGAGCATCCACATGTGATGTTTCTGCTCAATACAGGGTAGACCCTTATGTATCTTTATTAGTCAATGTATTATCCCTGAGTTGTGCCCTTGGGCAAGCAAGAAATCTAGAAATATACTCAATGGAGACTTTCCTGTCAGAGCACTCGGAGCTGTGTGAACCTGACAATCAAGGGTCAATCTGTTCATAGTAGCTCTATTTGTAACAGCCAAACTGGTAATCACCCAGATGCCCCTCAACCAAAGAATGGATAAAGAAAATGTGGTACATTTACACAGTGGGATACTATTCAGTTGTTAAAACCTGCAGCATCACCCATGATAAGCAAATTTAGAGACAGTATAAACATGGGCTTACTGAATTGTTAATAATAATAGGCTTTACTGGCTGGCCAATGAGCTTTCAAGAATTACCATCACATCAGAAATTTTAGTAGCTCTTTTTATTTTATTTGTACAGTTGCCCTACATCTAAACTCAGGGCATCATGCTTGTCCAGTAGACACTTTACTAAATAAGCTGTCTCTCCAATCCTACAAATACTTTATTTTTAAATATTGTGATAAGCACAGATAATATGGACTTTGTCTTTTTAATGATTTGTTAACTGTACGGTTTAATATAATTAGGCAGAGTGCTGAGGTTCAGCTATTCCTTAGGATATACTTATTACACGGAACTAAAACTCTTTCCAGTAAATGCAACACCATGTTACTCTTCCTATGCCTCTGGTAGCCACTATCCCACCTACTGCTTCTGTAAGCTTTAATATTTAATATTCACATATGGAGAAAATTCTGCAGCATTTGTCCATATGTATCTGCTATAATCATTTACTGACAAATTCTCAGGTCCATTCATTTATCATATTGTGGAATTTCCTTAATTTTGAGGTCACATTGTTCAATTGAAAGTATGTACCAAATTAATTGATGAAAACTTTTGTGAGTACATTTTATACTGTTTTTAACTCTTGGCTATTGTGAATGCCCTATAGTCAAAAGAAAAAGGATGCCATCCATGGTAAGTACATGAGTTCTTATAAATAAGTTCACAGCATTTAAATTTTTCTATTTACATATGATGGAAAAAGTATATTTTTTCATACTAGTTGCATGTCTCTGTATCTGTCAGTGTCAGTCAAATCCTCTACCATCTTGTCTGTTCATCCTTATTAACTCTACCTTCTTTCTCCTACCCCCCTTCCAGTCTTCATATAGGCATGAAGAAAGGTCCAGTTCATTTGATTTCCATCATCATGTTGATTACTTACTTTCAAGGTATCTTTTCATTGATACATTGCCCACTTGTTTGCCATATGAGACTAATATCTAATTATCTGTTATACAATATCATTTTGAATATATTTCCTTCCAATTGGTCATTTAAAAAATACAAGTCATGTGTACATATTAAATTTATACCATAAGGAATGAGACAAATGAATTTCAAACATAGTACAGTGGAAAAAAATATAAAGTTAAAAATGTGATTAGTAAAGGCACATACATTTAAACATTTACATTTAATTGGTTATTATGGGAGTATAGAAGCCGTAGGTGTCATAATGAAATATATATATATATACATGCATATATATATATATATACATATATATGTGTGTGTGTGTGTGTGTCTGTTTCTGTGTGTGTGAACATAATTTTTTTTCTCATTCTTCCTCACCCTAGTTGTCCTTTCTCATGATTTTGTCTTCTACTAGCTCTTTCCTTTTCTTCCCAGAGAAGGCTCTTTGATTTTTTACCATATGCATTCTGGTATTCTCTTTTTATCATTATCTCTTTCATGATAATCTTTATAGGCTCACAACCTCCACACAAATATATTAATAACCACACACACACAAAATTTATCTTCCAGTGTCTGCTTTATTTTACTTAAATGAATTTCAGTTATATTCACTTTCCTAGAAATGTCATAATTTAATTTTTATAGTTTCATAAAATATAGCACATATCCATCACATTTTCTTTTTGTATCTATATGACAGACATTTAGTTTTATTACTTAGCTCATGGGAACAAGTGAGAAAATAAATGATGTACAACAGAAAGGGATTTGTAAAAGCTAAGTTACTGTTTTGAAGACATAAATATATTGGAAAATCTTTAGCAAAATAAAGAGTGATATTGAACTCACACAGATACAATTAGATATGAATAGTGGTTGAAAATTGAATCTCCAGAAATAAAAGAGATCATGAGATTTTATAAATAGTTACACACACACACACACACACACACACACACACACACACACACACACACACATACAAACACACAAAATAAGTTAGTTTTAGGAGAAATGGGTAAATTCCTAGAATCCTCAACTTTATATAGGTCAATTAATAATGGAATAGAGAATCTTCATTGATCACTGAGTAAAGACAATTAACCGATATTAATAGTAAATTTCACAAGAAATAAAATCCCAGGAAAAAATGATTATCTGATGAAATCTATCAAACATTTAAAAATTATTTGAATCTAAACCTCCAACTATATTCAATAGTTTCAGGAAGTGGATGCTTCTAGGCTCATTTTAAGAGTATAATATTATCTGTGCTATTGATGTAAAAGACCTTAAAGAAAGGTATTGGGTGGTATACTTGATTCCTCAACACCAACAGTAACAACACACAATTGTGACTAAAAAAGGGAACCCATATCAAAACTCAGTGGGCTTGTTACTTTACTCCTGGGGTCCAAACATGATTGATATTTTTCTAATAAGATGGGTGACATGTCAGACTGAACTATATAATGAAACCCTGTGTCAGAAATTGTTCACTAAATTAAAAATATGAATATAATGCTGTACCAGAATCAAATGTTAGTAATGCTGTGATAATTTCAACAGGTACAAGAAAAACATTTGACAATATTTAATACCTATATGTTAAAACTGTGAATGACTTCACAAACTAAGTATAGACATATACATAATAAAATCAGATCTATGAAAGCAAGCACTATGTTTAATGATTGTAAAGTGGAATGCATTTAATCTGTGATCATGGACCTGTTAGGAACCCTTACTTACATTGGTTTCACCCAATGTCATTATAGCCCTTGTCATCCAAAACACTGGTCAAAGAGACACACAACCTTCATGTCATACTTTTTCCTGTGTTTTTAGACCAAGAGGCAAAGTACACTAAACAGTCTAAAGCCTCTGGAAAGAAAACTCCATCCTCGAGAAAATGAACAAATATAAGCTATAAAAAGAATATATACATATATATATATATATATATATATCAGATATATTCCTGTATATAATAGAAAAATGATAAATTACCAAAAATTAAATTACCATGACTGAAATTTCAAATAGTAAATTGAGAGATTTAAAGAGTAAATTGCTTAAAGGTGTATGGTTCATCAAAGAATTGAATAAATTTAGTGGATAAATAAATCCAATAAAATAATAGAACATATGTAAAGATAAGATGTTTCATTTTGTAGGTTCAAGGTCTGCTATTAAAACAATGATATCATGAAAGTACCTTTTAGGATCAATACACTCAATAGCAAAATCAAGTTGTTAAAACAAATTTTATAGAAATAAAAAGAAAAACAAAGCAAGTCCACCAAGAAGCACAAAGAACCAAGAATATTTTGAACAAGAACAAAAATGTAGCATCAAAAACTTTCTGGTTTCAAAATTTACTATAAAATGCTCACTAAAAATATAGTATTGTCACAAAAAACTAAAAGACAAACACACATAAATTAAAAAAAAATGTGTCAGAGCACTCAGGAATGAATCCACAATGTTTGCTGTCTGGTGAGGTTCTTAATAAAGGCCAGCAGTTCAAAATGAGAAAAGGCTTAGTGCCCTCTACAAATCTAAGAAAACTGACTGATTTCTTGGAAAATAAAGGATGTGAATTTTTCATATGTTTTAGTCACTTTTTTCCTGTGTTGATAACATGTTATGATTTATTAGAAACAGTTTATTGGGATAACACAAGTTCAGAGGCTGAGTCCATGCTCATTATGGTGTGGAGCTTAGCAGCAGTTATGGCATTCATTGTGCTGGCGGCTCACATCTGATCCATCAGCATGAGGCAGAAGACAGAGAATGAGCTAACTGGAAAGAGTAAGGAGGAAAAAAGACAGACACAGACACAGAAGGGAGAACAAATTGGGAATGGCATGGGCGTTTGAAATCACCATGCTCATCTCTAGTCACACACCTCCTCCAGCATGTCTATACCTCCTAAATATTCCTAAATGGTTCTACTGAGGTTCAAACATTCAAATGCATAAAAACTGTATAGTCATTCTCCTGCAAATTATTACAGCATTCAACCATCCATTAAAAATAATTCAAAATGGATAAATGAATTAGTCATGAAGCAAAGAGCATAGAAAATTCTAGAAACAGGTGCAGGGAAAACTATCATGATTTGGGTCTTAATCCATGCAGTGAAAACACCAGTGTCCATGTAGGACTATATCAAACTAAAAATTTCACAGTAAAAGAACTGGTTAACAAAATTAAATATGACCTGTAATGTTAGAAATCATTGGCAAACTTAATAGAATATAAGAGAATAATGGGTTATTTGTTTAACATGTGAGAAGTTATTGTTCTTATAACTCAGTGGTACAAAAAGACCAAACACAACAAAAGAAAAAATCTGTAAACAGCATCACATATATATAGATATCAACATTCATATTTATAGTTGACAATAATTTTGCAATCATTTGGAAAACAGACTCTGATGATGGTATCTTCCTTTTGGTAATGCTAAGAAAATAAAAGGTGCCAAAGTTATACAAGCATGTGAAATTTAAACTAGTTATTTTTTCTTATTTTTAATTTTAGATTAAACTCTAGATGAAACCCTTGCTATTTTAAAATGTTGAAATGAAATGGTATTTTGAAAGTGAGAGCACATATGTTAAATTTACATATATTAACCCATTTTATATAATTTTCTTCCTATCCTGTACCCACAATCAAAATTAGAAATCTTTTATAAATGGTATTACAAGTTTGTATGTATTTTCTTTAATTATATATCTCAGGAAAAAAATCAAATGGAATGTTAAGGAGAATAATTTGAGGACATTGAGCACTAATAATGATGTTGTAGATATTGATAGAATGTGACATGTATCACAGATGATCCCTCTATAATTATAATCATGTCCTCCTGTGATTCTTCAGGCCTAGATTAGGTGTGTAGCTAGTTGGGGTGGAGAAAACAATTGAACTACCATTTCTAAAACTAGGGTGTTAAATGAGACTGAGTTTAGTCATATGTAATTTTATGTATCCCTTCCACAATTGTTAAGAAGGCAGGCTACTGTCATGTTTTGATTAGAGCTGTGAATAGGCCTTAAAGTCAGGAATTAAAGCATATCAACAATAACCAGATAGTGAACAAATGTAAGTTTTGAATCAGTGGTATCCTCAATGGAGACAGCTGTTCCAACTAATGCTGTATTCAGCATTATGATGTTGGGACTCACAAAGCTACAAATTTGGGATCATGAAGGACTGATGTAAAAAAATAAGTGCTTACTGTTTTAAACCATGAAATTCTAGATTGTGTGTGTGTGTGTGTGTGTGTGTGTGTGTGTGTGTAAAACTTAGTATGATTTTTTTAAGACAGCATCTCCATATTCTACACTGGGTCAAACTACTCTGTAGAACAGGTTGTCCTCGAACTCATAAATATACCTAGCCATTCCAATGACATGTTTACAGGATTGTGACATTATTTTTGAACATTGTTTTGTATATAGAAGCATCATTACTTTTTTTTCCCTTAAAGCAATTTCTGAAATGGAGAAGCATTTTTAAAATTAGGAGTTGGTTCATGCTTTTATTCCAAGCACTCGGAGGGCAGAGGCAGGCGGATCTCTGTGAGTTTGAGGCCGGCCTGGTATACAAAGCTACATAGAAAAACCCTGTCTCAACAACAACAACAACAAAAAACCTACAAAAGTTGTATCACATAAAATTTAAATCCAGATACAAATAGCCTAGCTTTTATCATTTAACTAGACTAGTTAACTTTAATTTTTCTTTTGAAAAGATACATTAACAATAGACAACATACATTGATTACAGATATTATCATATAAATTAAATATATGACTGAGATCAAAATAGAATTTTTATATGCTATGCCATTTAGATTGGATCAACAAGGTTGTTTGTAAGTCTATGGGAAAGAGGTTGTTAGGTAATAAAATAAAAATATTTTAAGTTTGATGATTACTGCCTTTATGTGAATTACAATAGTTCTTTTCTATTTAAAAACACTACATGTACCTGTAAACAATTTGTACACACACACACACACACACACACACACACACACACACACAAAGTGCTGGTCATGTTGTGTGACTAGACAAGAACAATAAGAACTTGATTATGGACAGAGTGTTTGTACTCACGCAAGGTGCTGAGTTCACATATAATCTTCATTGGCGCTTATACATTTCAATGTGACTGGAGGTTGCACCTAAGATATGTAATTGATTACCCAGGTAAAAGTATCAGAAGTACAATTAGTGTCCTTACAAGAAGACGTTAGAGAATAGCTCTCGTTTTTCCTTCTCATACCCATTCAATGAAAAATTGACAGATTGGATCTTGGAGAAGAGTCTCCTTCAAAAGCAACCACTGTGACAGACTGACTTGAGTATCCATGTCTCTGGTATTGTGGGAAACGTATTTGTTATTAAGCATTTAGTCAACGGAAGAGAGTTAAGGTGTTTTATACTTTTATATATTATTTTAAATGCTAATATACAGATAAAATGTAGACATAGGTATAGCATGTATGTTTTCCGCCAGCCCGCCCGCCCACTGCCAGTCTGGTCCCACAGCCACGCCAGCCCCCAATAACACCGAGAAACTTTGTATTTGATACAATCCTGTTGGCTAGTTACAATTATTGTTTATGGGCTAGTTCTGTCTTAATTATTAACCCATTTCTACTTATCTAATTATTTCCACGTGGCTCATCTTTCCGGAGAATGGTGGGCCGCATCTGATCTCTTTCGCCTCTCCATGCTGACTTCTTCTCCCTACTTCCTTTTCCTCCTTGTCTTCTAGCACTGCCTATCTTGCTTTCTCATTGGCCCAACAGTGCTTTTTTGTTTAACCAGTATGAAAAACATATATATACAGAATAACATCTCCCATCATCTCCTCTTTTTTGTCTAAAATAAAAGAAGGGGTTTAACCTTAACAGCAAAATATATCATACAACAGTTACCAAACAAGAATCAGAGTTAACAATATTTAGTCCATTAACATTTTGTAAGACTTAAAGAAAATATCATCTATCCTGTCTTTGAGAGTCTAAAGTCCATTAAGTGAAAGTTCTTATAGCCACGTTGTGTGCCATCTGTAGCTTGTATGTTTTCTGCCAGCCTGCCTGCCCACTGCCAGTCTGGTCCCACAGCCGCACCAGCCCCCATAACACCCAGAGACTCTGTATTTGATACAATCCTGTTGGCCAGTTACCATTATTGTTTATGGGCTATCTCTGTCTTAATTATTAACCCATTTTTACTTATCTAAGTACATAGGTAGAATATATAAAATAATTTTGACTAAAATGAATCATTTTACTATTAAAGTAATGACTCTATTTAACTATTATTGGCTTAGATGGTATTCCCAAAATTTTTAAAAATGTGTACGAGACACATCATTATTAATTCCATTTGAAATATATTATAATGAATTAAAACATTAACCAATCAATATGCCAAAAATATCAAAATTATAGGCACAAAGTGAAAGGCTTAAAAATAGAGCAAATATGGAAAGAACTCCAGGGAAAGAGCAAACCAATAATTAACATTAATGACAGCCAAACATCCCCTCAGCAATTGATAGATTTCAAAGCATATGATCAAAAATAGGATGAAAGAAATGAATCACAAAAGCAACCATAAGGAAAGAGTTGACATGGAAACATTCCTTCCAACACTGAAATAACAAGTACATTTTAAGCACATAGGGAATATTTGACACTATAGACTATATCGTAAACAAATTGGGAGACCTGAAATTATGCAGTGAATATGAGCTCTCAGAAATTACTAACAGAAAGAAAAGAGCAAAATTCTATAAATATACACAACACACAATTAATATATGGATAAAATATAAATCTAAAGCAAAGTCACAAAAGAAATTAATTAACATGAAAGCAAACATATTAAAATGAGTGCATCACTCAACTGGAACATTCCTGAAGTATGTTTATGTTCATGAAAGCTTAATTTTAAAAAAGAAAATTCATAAAATCAAGAATATGTGTTCAATTCTCAGAAAAGCCAATAAGCATAAATCAAACACAAAGCAATGAGAAGAGAGGAAACAATACACAGAAAGAACCAAAGTTGAAAATAAGATAGTAACAGATACCAGTAGAAAGAAGAGCTAGATATTTAACTAAATCAATAAAACTTTAAACTCAGGAATGCAGACACAGGTAGGGGAAGTCTTGAATCACCAGCATCTAAGCATTTAAATGGGAAAGAATATTCATAACCTACTTTGCATGCATCAAAAAGATAATGAATAAGGAGTGATCGCCAGGAGTAATCTTAAACCTAAATGCTGTACAATTTAGAAGCATCACTCACATACAACTATAACTCAAAAAGAAATAGCTATATTAGGAATAGTCCCAAGACTACTAAAGAAATTGATTTTTTTTCAATTAAAAACTCATCAAAAATCTTCATGCAAGAATTCACTAGAGAATAATACAAAACAATTAACTCATTTTTAAATACATCATATAGGAAGTAGAAAAGAGAAATCTTTCAACTTCATCTAAATGCCAAGTGTGTACAATTTAACAAGTGGAGTTTTACAATATAACATAGTCACACAATGATAAATGTGTTCTTACATAGGTTTGCATCACTAACATCATAAAGCACGCTTACCAATCTACATGGTACAGTCAGGTGTAAACCACAATATGCATAGGTTAGTGCTCTTGGATCTTAACTTCCAGTATGCAACTAGGCTGAATACTATTGTCAATTGAATACAGTCCTAATATTTGGCATATATAATCTGAAAAATATAGAGTAAAAATAATTAGTGAGATTTTTTAAAAAATATATGTTGTAATCTTTCTTTATGTGGTCTACCATTAGGGGAGATTCATTAGATGACATAGGGCAATTTCTTTTGAACTTATGCACAGAAATACTTAATGTAGTGTCATCAATTTGAATTCTGTAATGAAAATGTGAAAGAAATTTTTACACCAAAAAAAATGTTGTTTTACTCTGGGTATAGATTTTTTGTTTTTATGCATAAGTAGGGCAATGGAATGTATCAGAGGTACTTATTACCACGCATAATGACCAGAGTTCAGACTTTGAGAATCAATTAATAAAAGAAGAGAACCAAATCTTCAAAGTTGTCCTCTGACATCCGTACTTGCTCCATGCCAGGAGTATTTTCATTCCATACACATACTCACAAAATAAATTATGCATATGTATATGCTTGTACGTGGGTTAATAATTAAGACAGAACTAGCCCATAAACAATAATGGTAATTGGCCAACAGGATTGTTTCAAATACAGAGTCTCTGAGTGTTATTTGGGGCTCACTTGGCGGCAGGACCATGGTGGCAGGACAGGCGGCAGCCAGGGGGTAGGAACAACCTGCCATAACATAATGGTGACAGAAGTGGAACTGAGAACTTTCACTTAAAACTTAACAAAAGCTTAAAAAATAGTTTTTAGAAACAAGGGAACAGAGACTAGCAAGACTTCTTGGTAGCAGCATTTTCTCAGTTGGATTTGTTTTGCTGTAGACAGAGAGTTGCATGGTTCCTTTAAGGGAGGTTTCCAAAATTAGCATAAGCGGCAAAAAACAGCCTTGCTTTTAAAGAGCTCTGCTAACAATTCATTGGTGTGTACGAGAGCTGCAAAGATGGTTTACACTGTGTTTTAAAAAATACACTGGCTTGGGAGAAAAAAAGAAACAGGATACAATGGTTTACAATGGTTTGAAAAAGAAAAAAGGAAGTAAAATGGATGATGTAGTGGCACACTCCATTAATCCCAGCACTCGGCAGACAGAGGCAAGCAGATCTCTGTGATTTCAAAGTAAACCTGGTATGCAGTGAATTCCAGAACAGATAAAAGTTACACAGGGAAACCCTGTCTCAAAATATGTAAAAATAGAAATAGAAGAAATAGAATAATTTTTAAAGATGGAAAACAAAGAGAAATTTTGGATACTATACGTGCTTCTGTTATATTTAAATTTTTTGATTGCTGAGAAAATAACTACTGATAAAAGAAATGCTAGTGGATGGATTCAATTTATATATTTTAAAAATGCTTTGAATCCAAAATTTAAGCCTAAGGACAAGTTACTGGGGAAAAGGATTTCTATTTTTGTTTCCACAGAAAATGAAAAGCTATGGATTCTTTCCAGACTTATATGGTTTGATCAAGCAAGACCCCCTGAAGCAACATCTATGGGACATTGCAACCTTACAGACCACTACAGCCAGGATTTCTGCATCTTCTTTGGACCCCATGACAGCGCCCTCTACCAGCAGGAAGTAGTTTGGAAAGAACAACGCCCAAATTCCCAAATATTGTTTATAAATGTTTGTTTTCATTTAAATGGACTTGGTTATAAATGGCTATAACCACAAACAATCTTTTTAAAGGTAAAAAGGGAATTATGGTATAGATATGAATACTTTGCTTTGAAATGGATTTTTTTTTATTGATACAATTTAAGGTCAATTTTGTGATATGTATATTTCTCCTCTTGTTTAGGTATTGTGTTTATATAGCTCATTTAGAATGTAATGTATACTTTAACACAGATTATAGATAATTACCTATGACAATGAGAACTTATAGTTAAGTTAGTTAGGATATCTAGATATGCAGAGATGTATTTGAGATGAATAGGCATTCTTCAAACCTTTCAATGACCTACAGAATATGGCATTTAAAATGGTTTAAGGTTTTTCTTGACAATGAGGCACAACTGCTCCTGGTAACACCACCTACAGAAGAAAGGAAGATAGACATCGAAGAAACACATTATGGAGTTTGCTTCTAATATGGCAAGACTAGCCATTTTGGCAAGGTACTGCTCTTCTGGACTGTTTGATTTATGTTGTTGAAACTGGACATGCAGGACCCACAAAAAGGTGACTGCTGGTGCAAGATGGACATTGCTACAGGATTCCTGCTTCATGGAAAAGACAGCCAGACAGTCTACAGGACACAGAGAAAAGTGACTGACAAAATGCCATTACAGGTGGACAATTTAAAGTTTCTTGCCTTGTTGAGGAGTCTGGACACATACTATGGCCTAGGGGCTGAAGATAGAACATTACAGATGAACTTTGGGTGACTGACCAGGCAGTGCATTGTCTCTGTCATTTCTAGAGTTTATATATTATCCTTCTATGGTCTTTGAAGGAGTTGAAGACAGATAGTTATGGTTATAATTTTCCTTAGTTAGTATTAAAGAAGTTACATATAGGACTTTAGACTCACAAAGATAGGATAGATGATATTTTCTTTAAGTCTTACAAAATGTTAATGGACTAAATATTGTTTACTGTGATTCTTATTTGATAACTATCGTATGATATATTTTGCTATGTTAAGGTTAAAACCCTTCTTTTTATTTTAGACAGAAAAGAGGAGATGATGGGAGATGTTATTCTGTATATATGGTTCTCATACTGGTTAATAAAGCACTATGGCCAATAGAAAACTAGATAGGCGGGGCTAGGAGACTAGGAGGAGGAAAGAGGAAGTAGAAGGAGGAGTCAAGATGTAGAACATGGAGGAAGGAAGACGCTTGCAGCGACTCCCTGATAAGACAACCACGTGGAAATACTTAGATAAGTAGAAATGGGTTAATAATTAAGACAGAGATAGCCCATAAACAATAATTGTAACTGGCCAACAGGATTGTTTCAAATACAGAGTCTCTGAGTGTTATTTGGGGCTGGTGCGGATGTGGGCCCAGACTGGCGGCAAGCAGGATGGTGCTGGCGGGAAGGAAAAACCCGCTGTAACATGTATACATAGTGAGATTTATAGAGTGAATTTTTGTAAAAAGAAATGTATGTGTATACAAAAATGGAAGAAGACAGTCACTCAAAAATTCCAAAAATATTTGACAGTTACTTAGAACCAATGCAGAATAGGAAGGAACATCATCCTATGAATTGAAATATGGCCCTAGTTTTTTTCTGTTGTTGTTTCAATATCA
The DNA here is from genome assembly GCA_030556225.1 of Cricetiscus sungorus. Lineage (NCBI taxonomy): Eukaryota > Metazoa > Chordata > Mammalia > Rodentia > Cricetidae > Cricetiscus > Cricetiscus sungorus. Next base: position 70,144,777 of record JANBXA010000730.1, read on the forward strand.
TAGTTGGGTTTGTGTTGTTATGATAAAACTCTTAATGAGAAATAAAAAGGACTATTCACAAAGGCATACAAGAACTCCAATTTTATTGAAAGAGCTAAAATTATACAATACATGCTAGTTCTCTGGTAATAATGAAATTAAACTAGAAGCCAATACAGCAAAGCAAATATATATATATATATATATATATATATATATATATATATATATCAGCACACTCTCCTGTATATGGGTATGTATATATGGATGATATGTATATCTAAAAGTATAACATTAACTTGAGGGGGAAAGAATTAATTTGTCTCACACTTCTTCATCACCATCTTTCTCTGTGAGAAACCAGGTCAGGAGCTCAAGCCAGGAACCTGAAGACATAAGTCAAAGTAGAGCCTTTGAAGGAATGCTGCTTAGTGGCTTGCTCAAGCTATCTTCAGCTTCCCTTTATGTGTACATAATTAGGCCCACCTGCCTAGAACTGTCACCTCCCACAGTGGACTGGACCTTTCTACATCCTGTTCCAAGACATGCCCATAGGACAATCTAATAAAAGAAATTTCTAAATTGCAGTTTTATTTTCCTCTCCAGGTATGTCAGTTGACAACAGAAGTCAACAACCACAGTACACTAACCCACAATACCCCAGAACAAGTATGTTGAGACAATATCTTTTAAGAGATGTAGTAAATAATATAAGATCACTGGTATTTGGGCTGGTAGATTACAAATAAAATCTTAAAACTAGTTACACACTGAAACTCACAAGGAAGGGACCCTGTGAACAAATCCTTGGCAAGCACTTTTTGTACATATGCTTAAACTCTAGTAGCACCTTTGCCTAGATGATCAGCTGAATAAGGAGGAAATGTATGTTTTAATTCACAATTTCAGTGTTTCCAATTCATGGTCAATGGGGCAGTTGCTTTTAGACATACAGTGAGACTTTACAATGAAGGAATGATTCCACATCAACAGATATCCACCTAGAATCTGAAAGCAGTGAGGTTGGAGAGAAGGAGAGAAAAAGAGGAGATAGGATCCCAGGAGCATCCTCAGGACAATCTTTTAAAGATACCACTCCCCACAGCATTATACATGGAAGACCCTGCAGCAAACATTTGAGTATTTGGAGCAGATTCCATACCCAAATCATATGGTGGGCTTGCTGCAACTCAAGAAAAAAAAAAGGCTTCAGAATACACTGTCTATAACTAAGTCTATAGTCTAGCATACTAAAGGCAAGCATTGCTGCTCTGTCCAATTGATGGTACATTGTTATGACTAGTCTCACAAAAGGATTAGTTGCCTCACTCTAGGAACTTGGAAAAGACAGCCTGCTTCAGTGGTGATTTAAAAAACAAACCAAAACAAAACAAGAAGACAAACAAATAGCAACAATAAAACAATGATTTTCCACTAAATTCAGGAACAAGGCATTGGTACTCTACTCCAGAAATTCTAGTTAGCATGTTAGACCAAGAAAAGAAAAGCAGGGGAAGAAAAGAGAGAGGTATATTACTTGAACTAGCCACACAACCTTTGACATAAAATTTGGCCTGTCTGTGAGATGAGATGGGGTAAGGGTGGCACAAAGATTCTGGGAGTAGCCAACCAGTGAATGATCCAGCCTGAGTCACATGCAATGATGGTGAACTCACCACTGACAATGCCTGGAGTGACCCAGGTCTCTGGATGGCCAGAGACTTGGGATACAACAACAACAACAACAAAACAAATGGAGGGGAAAATATGTCAATATAATAATGCCTAATGATATTCTGCTATACTCATAGATTGGTGGCTAGCCTAATAGTTATGAGAGAGACTTCATCCAGCTACTGGTAGAAAAGATGTGAGACTCCACAGTCAAACATTAATCAGAGCTTGGGAAATTCTGTGGAAGAGGGGGAGGAAAGATTATGGGAATCAGAGGGGCAAAGGACACCAAAAGAAAACCCACAGAATCAACTAATGTGGATTCATTGGAGCTCCCAGAATCTGATTCACCAACAGGGAGACTTCATGGGAGTGATCTATGCCCTCTGCTTATATCTAATATATGTATACCTTGGGCCTCTTGTGAGAACCATAACAGTAGGAATAGAGGATGTCCATAATGCTTTGGCTGGCTCCTTGGAAACTATTCCTCATTCTGGGATGACCTGTCCACACTTCCTACATGGGAAGATGTTTAGTCTTACTGCAACTTTATATGCCATGCTTTGTTGATAAACAGAGGAGGAATGGATTGGAGGCGGTTTGGATGGGAGGTAGGGGGAGTGAATGGGAGGAGAGGAGGAAGGGGAAACTGCAGGCTTGATGTAACATAAATTTAATTAAAAAATAAAATAATTAAGCTGTACACATCTGAGAGTACTAACAATGACAAAGTCTCCTTATATAGTAGCAATTGAAGGCAGGATATTAATGCGTTCACTAGACCCAAGATAAATGACAAATGGATATATCTATTGGGTAATAACTGAACACAGATAATAGTAAAGAACTATCATAGCATCCCTTCTCCAGAAGATGCAGTCTCTGCTCTGCTCTTCCAATGTGATCAGTGCTCCAAAGTGAGTGCCCACCCCAAGCTTCTCTATCTTCACGTCACTTCTGCACCTGAAGCTACGCCCAGAGGGGTGCGACCACTAACACAAATTTACTGACAAGGCAAGACACTACTAAATCCTTAGAACTTAAAGGTAGATTTTAATGATGTTTAAATAAATTATGTTTTACATGCTGAAAAGGCGTCAGTGGGAAATGGAGTCAAATTGTAATTAATGTATGTACATTATGTTTATATTTAGTTACATGCAAATTGGACACAATCAATTGTAAGAAAAAATGAAAATACTACCATTTGTTAACAACATGGTTGGACCTTTCTTTTTCCTTTAGTAAAACAACATGCCCCAAACAAAAGGTACATTCTTACTCATCTGTGGCAGCTACAGATGGCTCTACCCAAAAAGAGGCATGCAATGCCCCCTCGAGATGAGAAGGATGAGAGTGAAGGAGGCAGATTGAATTCTGGTAACTGGTACCGAATTACAGTTAGATAGAAAAATAGTTTAACTGTTGTATAGCACGTTATGGTAACTATTAAAATTTATGATATATTGCAAAATATCTGGAAAAATAGAATCCATACTTCCTGAAATATAAAAATGATAAAGTTATGTGGAGATGCAAATGATAAGCACTCAGAATTGTTCAATGCCCATTGTGTATGAATCAAATAATTGTTTTGCATTCAGTAAATATGCAAGAATATTCCATATGACTATATTTTATACAATTCAAGACAAAACATCAAAACATACAGAACAAATCATTAGTATACATAAACGTGATGAAATCTGAGTATTGACAGCAACCATTTTGATACAAATTCTGGGGTTGTAATATTACATTATTTATGCAAGATGACCATATTGTTGGGAACTGCAAAATTTATACAGGTATTTTTTTTAATTACATGTTAGTCATTCTGACAGTCATAAGAATGAATCTCAAAGTTATTTTGATTTGCATTTCCCAGACGGCTAAGGATGTTTGACATTTCAAGTGTCTTTAGATTGCTTGAGAATCATCTATGAAGAATTCTCCACTTAGATCGGTACCCTATTTTCTTTTTTGATATATTTTGGAGATCAGCCTCTGTCAGATGTGTGGTTGGTGAAGATCTTTTCCCATGTTGTAGACGGCCATTTTGTCCTTTTGACTGTGTCCTTTGCCATACAAAGGCTTTCAGCTTCATAAGATTCCATGTACTGTTTGTTTACCTCAGTAGCTCCAGTTTACATTCAAGGTGCTATCTCCTGTGCCACTGCACGCAAGCTGTTCCCCCTTTCTCTTCTATCAGGATCAGTGTATTTGGATCCATGTTGAGATCTTTGATCCACTTGAACTGGAGTTTTTTTCAGGGTAATAGATATGGGTCTATTTGAATTCTTCCACATGTCTACATCCAGGGAAACCAAGCAAGCCACGTAACCTTTACCTGCATATGGGATGTGCTGGGGTCAGGAAGGCTCAGTGATTGTGGGAGGGGGCAATGAATCACCTGGGTCCTGCCTAATATCCATGTCATGAGAGGGAGCTCACCCCTGACATTGCCTGGAATATCAGGACCTAGAGGTTGGATGGTCCTGAGACTTAGGTTAGAACTGAACATGATTGAAGAAAAAAATTTCAATGAAAATGCCTAAATATTCATAGATTGGAGCCTAGTCTAATTGTCATCAGGGTGACTTCATCCAACAACTGATGGAAAAAAGACAAAGACCTCCAGCCAAACATTAGCTGAGCTAAGGGAATTCTGCTGAAGAGAGGATGGAATGACTTTAGGATACAGAGGGCTCAAAGACATCATAGATGATCCCCCATAGGATGCCTCACCCTCTGGGATGGGGAGATTGTTGGAGGAATATGAGGACTGGAGGGAGAGAGAAGTGGGATTAGTAAGTAAAATGTAATTGTATATAATTTAAATTTAAAATTTTTAAAAAGGAAAACCTATGGAAACAACTAACCTGGGCTCATAGGGGTTCACAGAGACTGAGTGACAGGGAGGCTCCATGAGACTGACCTACATATAGGTTCTGGTTGTGTAGCTCGGTCTTCTTATGGAACTTCTAACAATGGAAGCAGGGGCCATCTCTAACTCTTTTGCTGGATTTTAGAAACTATTACTCATACTGGGCTGCCTTGTTCAGCCTAAATACAAGGGAAGGGGCTTAATCTTACTGCAACTTGATGTTATTTTCTCTTGATATCTATGGGAGTCCTGCCCTTTTCTGCTTTTCTGAATAGAAATAGAGGAGTAGATTGGATGGGATGCTGAGGAGGGGGTGGCTGGGAGAGAGAAGAGGAAAATACAGTATGGATTTTAAATAAATAAATAAATGTTGAGAGAGGGAGGGAGGGAGAAAGAGAGAGAGAGAAAGAGAGTGATATGGAGTGAGAAAGAGAGATGGAGAGAGCGAGAACAGAGAGACAGACAGACAGAGAGAGGGAGAGAGAGAGAGAGAGAGAGAGAGAGAGAGAGAGAGAGAGAGAGAGAGAGAGAGAGAGAGAGAGAGAGAGAGAGAGAGAGAGAGAGAGAGAGAGAGAGAGAGAGCTTTGTGGGACCCCTGGGCAGCCGAGAGAAAATACCCTGAGGTTTAGAGACTTCATTCATTTTCCAGGGGACTTACTCTGAATCCTCCAGTGTAAAACAGTGTAAAACCCAACCATTACATGGGACCATTGATATAATAACATCAAGAGTTTGTCAATAAACTTTATGTATCTTTCATTTTAGCATTTTAGTCCTGTAATAGAAGTAAATTCATAACAGGTGGATGGGGAAAAGAAAAATTATACTAACTTATATTTAATTTAAAATAAAAGTTTTAAAAATTCATAGCAAGAATCACAACTTGATTAACATAATCATGCTAGTTATCTACCACGCAACACAGAGAAGCCTTTAAAATATCCTTTTTTATTAGTTAGAGATCTCTATGACATGGGTAACCTATATGAATACCTTTTCTAAAATAATTGATTTTTAAATATAGTAAGATTTGTCTAAGATAATACAGCTTCCTACTAAGAAAGCAGAAACTTAAGGTCAAGTACTTTTGAGTAGAGCTAAGATTCTTGTTATTTCTCTAATTAAAGCAAGGTTTACTTTGTATATATTTATATTTATAATTCTCCCTATATTTGCCAATAACTACATAAATGTACATGAACTGAGTCCAGGCTTTAACCATCAAATTTTATTATCTGGATTTATGGAGATAGCAGAGTAAGAAAACACACATTTCTTTAAATCACAGAATTTCGAAGACTGAATGGAAATCTAAGCTTCAGTTTTAAGAAATGGTGTTTCCTTTATCTTTTACATTATCTCTTACATATCAGATGTCTCAAGCAAATTCTTGGCATCTCAGTTAATTTATGACTGACATTTTTAATGTGTTCCTGAAATGCCAATATTTTGTGTTGTTGATAAAACTATCCATATGTTTTACATTTCAGACACTCAGGCAGCTGAATTGACATTCTGTTGTGAAATGTTAACTTACTAATATATTTCCAAATCCAGGCAGTGGGCTAACCCATCTCTTAAAGAGCACAGAATGTGTTCAGGATTTCATTCCTGATCTCAGTAGTAGTTTTATAAGTATCTGGAATATGTAAATGCAAATGTCACAAACAGATTAAGCTTTATCAGGAGTGGAAAACTTTATGCAGAGAAATTAGTTTTATTCGATAGTGTGTAGACTCTATAATATTTTATTGTAGCATAAAGAACTGTTTTCAGTGACTTCTTGATTGAGTCTTGCTGCATGGCCCAGATCTTTCATCACCAGAGGCTCAGAAATTGTCACGTCTATCATACTATTTGCCAATATTTACAACAGTATTTACTCATGGTAAGGTTATAGTGTCAACAAAGAAAGCAATTTAAAACAAACTTGAAGATGTCATAAACAAACAGATGTAAGTTTTTAGGCACTTATTACATACATATCCCAAACTGCTATTATTTGAACTATATTCCAGAAATTTAAATTCTACACATTGCTTTTTTCCTTCATTCTAAATTTTGCTGCAAATGAATGTCTGACAACACTATCAGTATCAGTCATTCATTTCTTTTTCGAAAGCCAATAAAGTAATGAATACATTCATTCCCTAGATCTTTATAATTGGTATCTTGGAGAACATTTTAAAGATAAAAACTATTTACACATTTTCTTCAACTCAAAATTTCTTTATTGTATGTTTTCTTTTCTTAAGAACAACAAATCAACAAATTAATTCCTTATTTGTGTGATTCTTCTTGATATTAAAGAGTTTATACTACTTTCTGTATTATAATAAATTACCATTTATTGTTATCAATATTAATGGAAAATTTAATTTTTTAAGAAAAATACTTTTCTTGGTTTGTACTTTTAAATCTACCTTTTGTAAAATTTGTAAATTTGAACATATAATGGAATGTAGCATTTAATAATAAAACCAAGGAAGGAAAAATAATATCATAATATTCTTATGCATTATTTATGTTTGCAGTTTGAAAATGCACACTGAAATCTGTTTTGTCAACATCCAAACAGATGTTAATACATATGAATACAGACATTGCTTCCCAAGGCTCTATTAGATATTTTTCACCACTCTTACATTCATGTTATGTATAAGAATATAAACAATTATTTGCCTTACTTTATGCAACTCCTCACAAGTTTAGATCAAAAAAATTCCATTTAGTTTTTCACTAATTCATTCATTCACTCACCTATAAAGAACTCATCTTAGCAACAAAAACAAAACAGTAAGATAGATAGTACTGACTTCTATCAAGAATGAGTTCTTGCTCCTTGACTTTGTTTTTGATTTGTTCAAAGCTATGGGAAGTTTAATTTTCATCTGTTTCATGCTCACTTTGCTGGCTATTTTTATGTTAATTAGACACAAGCTAGTTAGCTGAATGGAATTGAGAAAATGTCTCCATAAAATCTGTCTATAGAGCATTCTTTTAACTACTGATTGATATGGCTTGATTGCAGAGGATGACATCCCTTGGCTGGTAGCCCTGGGTTCTATAAAAAAAGTTAGTTGTGCAGTAAAACCACGCCTCCAAGACTTCATCAGCTCCTGTCTCCAGGTTCCTGATGTGTTTGAGTTCCTGTACTGGCATTCTTCAATAATGAACTGTGATATGGAAATATAAGCCAAATTAACTATTTCTTTCCCAACTTGATTTTGGCTATGTGTTTAAACACAACAATATAGCCCTAACTAAGACATTCACCATGAACCTTCCGAGTAATGTAAGCTTTTAAACTGTAAGGTATTTTGGAGAGATCCAATCGTATAACTATAATTCAGGATGATTGCATCAAATTCTGAGAATGTAGCTGAGGGGCAGTGAGTTGGTCTCGCCTTTGAAATGGTTTATTCCTGAACACTACAAACAAAACACAACATGGCACCACTGTGCTCCGCATCTTCAAACCTTCTTTGTCCAGCTCACACTGCTTCTTGACCTCTCTGTCCCTTTATCCATAGACCAAAGTGACAAGGAAACACATATCACAAATCTTTTGTGGTTTAATTCCACAAAGATCTTAAATCTCCCTCCTATTTCCTTTTCTTAGAGAATTTCACTAAGATTTACATGCACCCTGGCTTACCAGTTTCTTGTTTCTGTATTCTCATTACAATCTTGTTATAGACTACCATTAAAATTTCAACCAACATAAATTTTCACTAATATTTTGTTGTCTAGGCTATAAGATTTCAAAGCAATTGCTAAGATAAAGTTTACATCACGTCCAAAGCCATGTCTCTAATTTTATTCCCTTCATCTATGGTGATATTTTTAATGATTTTTTTAAAACTTACCTGAGAACTCAGAAAGCAAACTCACCCACAAGCCATAGAAACCAGGCATACACCTTTAATCCCAGCAGTCAGAAAGAAGCTAGAAGGTAATAATACATACCTTTTATCATAGGACCTAGGAAGAAGAAGTAGAAGGATCCCTCTGAGTTCAAGGTCCCTGAAACACAAGATTAAATCAGTCTAAAAGAGTAACATATCATATGCCTTTTATCACAGCACTAGAGGGATATGAAAGATAACAGAAGGTTCTTCAGTATAAGTAGGAAGCATTCATTCTCCAGCCTCACTGAGAAGTGGTTACAGTCTGAGGCTTGGTGACAGCTCATTGAGACAGGATCAGTTCATTCAGCCTGAATTAGAAGTAAGAAGCAAGTATCCAGCTGCTTTTTTTCTGACTTACAGCTTGAAGGTTGAACACCAATATCAATCTCTGGGTCTTATATTTATTCCTATTATATTCATCTTTCCTACATCCTGAAATGGAGGATAGTACACAGGACAAAATATATACTGCAATTATCAAGAAAGTATCTCTTCATAAATGTTTAGCCTATGCCCAGCATCCTCTTAACTCTGCTTGAAACTTTCATTATCAATTTACCATATTTTATAGCAGTGCTATGACATAGTTACCCATATAAGTTTATTAAAAATATAGTATTTTGGGCAGGTTCTAATAGTTTTAAGAATATAGATTTTTCTCTTAAATCTTCTAGAGAGATAAATGTTGTTCATAGAGTTTCTGTTAGTAAGATAGTCCTCATAAAATACCCTTTTTCAATAATGACTTTCCTTATATAATTTACAAAATAATTGGAAGCATATTGAAACAGAATATTGCAAACCATATTTTTCTTCTAATGGTGTTATGTTTCAAATACACTCCTAACAACATTAAATGATTTTTCAAATGATTGTTTTAATGAACAGAAATTTTCTATTACATAGACATATTGGATTCATACAATTCTTTCCTCTTATGAATAAATTGTGTCATTTCACCTTTTGTCACAAGAATTTTAAAAATGTAACTTAATATTCTCTGTACAAGTAGTCTTAAGTAGTTGTTCATAAAGTTCTTCTACTCATGGGTTTTATTTATTGAGGGTATTAAACATTAAAGGAAGCATAAAAACCAATTATAATTATTTTGGTTTGAAATGAAAGATGTTGTGCTATTTCACATTCTGTGTTACCAATGGAAGTTTCATATTTTGGGTGTGTTTTTATGTCACTTTGATAAATTTATATGTGGTACCATATATTTTATGCTATTTAAGTTTAGTATTATTTGTTACAATTTATATTTTATATTGTAGATCCTAGATATTTGATTGGGATATATTTTTATTTAATATATGCATTGAAATAAGCATCATTGATACTGCAGCTACTGTTAATATAAACTTAAGCTTTTGCATTCATTTAAATATAGAATTTATCCTTTATAAGGCAAGTCAATGGGACTTTATTTATTTATTTTTCCTATTTACATATTGATCCCAGTTCTTTCTCCCTCCTCCCTCCCTATTTCCTGCCCTCCCATGCCCCCGACCACCCTTCAATCCCAGCCCACACCCCCACTCCACAGAAAGAGTGATGCATTCCAGGAGCAGACAACAAAATATGTCATGTCATTTGGAGTAGGAACTAGACCCTCCCTCCTGCCTCTAGATGCTGCCAAAGTCCTTTTGTACACCAGAGATACATCCTGGTTCCACGGTCACAGGCCTTCTACCTGTACCCATGTTCAAAGGGTCTGAGTAAGTCCACTGCAGGTTTCCTAGCTATAAGTCTGGGGGGCTGTTAGCTCCTTATTGTTCAGGTCAGCTTTCTCTGTGGGTTTCTGTAGCCTGGTCTTGTCCTCCCTCTTGCATCTGAATTCCAGTTGGGCTCAGTGTTTAATTGTAGGTGTCTGTTTCTGTTTCCATCAGCTACTAGATGAGGGCTCTATGATGGTGGATAAGTTAGTCATCAATCTCATTATCAGGGAAGGGCATATATGGTAGCCTTTCCATTGTTGCTCAAATTGTTAGTTGAAGTCAAGTCTTCTAGGTCTCTGGAAATTTCTCTAGAGTCAGTTTTTTCTTCAAACCTGTAATGGCTCCCTCTTTTATGTTATTCCTCTCTCTCTCTCTCTCTCTCTCTCTCTCTCTCTCTCTCTCTTCTTATCTATTTCTTCTCTGACTCAGTCTTTCTAGTCTCATGTGCTTTCCTCTCCACCCCTTCTTTAAATTTGCAGGCTAATGGATGGAACTTGAAGAAACCATCCTGAATGAGGTAACCCTTTACAAAAAGAGGAACATGGTATGTACTCTCTCATATATGGATTTTAGACATAGAGAAAAGTATCACCAGCCTATAATTCACACAACCAGAGAAAGTAGAATACAAGGAAGAATCTAAGAGTTTCATACAAGGTCTTTCACAAAAGGGGAAAGGAATAAGATCTCCTGAGCATATTGGGAGTGGGGAGGCAGTGAGTAGAAAGGGACTTTTAAAAGTAAGTCATTTTGTTTTTTTTGAACAAATGTACAGCTATAATACAATTAGATTAAATCAGTCCCTATAGTTGAACAATATATTTAGCTCATGCAACCTTTCTCTGAGAGAGTTATACATAACAAAGGATAGAAAGAAGTTTGATTTCACTAAAGGTCATAACAGTATACTACCATATCTAATCAAGTGAGACTCAACCCCAGGATCAAACAGCCACAGTACTCTGAATGCTGTGAAATGATGCCTGTAGAACAGAACAACTCCTACCAGTCATTTCTATATAGCACGTTCTGACTTCTTATTTATTGAAGTACCTTAGCTGCTTAGGTTGGACAGTTGAAACCTTGGCACTCTTCCTGTGAAGAATGCTTTCTGGTTCTTGCTGAAGTCATCTCTTAAATGTAAATAATTTGAGTTCACTTTTAGCAATGTTGCTACAATCTTCAAAATAACAAGTGTAATATTAATAATAAAAACCCAGAGACATATTTTGGGGTTCAAACTGAAAATCAGAAAGTCAAAACAGCCTAGCCACCAGAGAGCTCACACCTCTAACAATGCTGTGGAGATTCTATCCTCAATGTGTCTAAAAACTAATTGCTTCAATCAAATGCCTGCTCTGAGACCCTGCTCTTGTCTTAGATACCTCTCTAGTGGTGGAATTAAAGGCAACCACAGTCCAGTTGTATGGCTAATTAGTGTGGCTACTGGAATTAAAGGTGTGTACTGCCATTATCAGGCCTCTTTGGCTCTGGGTAGCTTTGCATTCTTATCTCCATTCAAGCTTTATTAAATCACAAACAATAATCACCAAAAACAAGAGTTTCTAGGACTGCAAGAAGTAAGTAACCACATAAATCATTGGCCAAAGTCTTACTTTTCTTTTGTTAAGCTCTCCCAATTCATTAAAACATTGTTTCCCTCTACCTCCTTGTTCTTTTTCGAAAAAAGATTTTTTATATTAAATCTAACAAAAGTTGATTCTCAGAGTCAATAGATCTCCATCAAGGACTATGGTGTTATAAACAAATTTTCCTCCCTCCAACCCTCCCTCTCTCCCTCCCTATCTTCTCCCTCCCTTCCTCCTTTCCTCTTTCCCTTGCTCCCTCCCTACCTCTCACCCTCTCTCCATTCACTGCCCATACCATTTCCCACCAGCTCTGGGGGACTTGTCCATTCCCCCTTTTGCGAGGGACCATATATGAATCTCTCACAATACACCTTGTATCCCAGTTCATCTGGTGGTATGTATTATAGGCTGGTGATCCTTTGCTCTAAATCTAAAATCCATATATGATCAAGCACATACCCTGTTTCTTTTTTGTGACTGGGTTACCTCATTTAGGGTGATTTCTTCAAGTTCCATCCATTTGCCTGTGAATTTCAAGATTCTGTTTTTTTTTTTTTTTTTTTTCTGCAGAGTAGTATTCATTGTGTAGATGTGCCACATCTTCTTTATCCATTCTTCAGTTGAGGGGCATCTAGGTTGCTTCCCGGTTCTTACTATTACAAATAATGCTGCTATGAACATAGTTGAGCACATGTCTTTGTTGCATGGATGTGGGACATTTAGGTATATACCTAAGAGTGGAGTTGCTAGGTCCAGTGGTAAGCTAATTCCCATTTTCCTCATGAACCCCGATACTGATCTCCAAAATGGCTGTACGAGTTTGTACTCCCACCAGCAGTGAAGGAGTGTTCCCCTTCCTCCACATCCTCTCCAGCATAAGTTGTCATTGGTGTTTCTAATTTTAGCCATTCTGGCAGGAGTAAGATGGTATATCAAAGTTGTTTTCATTAGCATTTCCCTCATAGCTAAGGATGTTGAACACTTTCTTAAGTGTCTTTCAGACTCTTTTATTTCCTCTATTGAGAATTCTTTCTTCAATTCTGTATCCCATTTTTTAACAGGGCTATATTGTGTTTTGTTGACTAGTTACTTGTGTTCTTTGTATATTTTGGAGATCAGCCGTTTGTCAGATGTAGGATTAATAAAAAAATTTTCTGAGACTTGGGCTGCCGTTTGATCTTGTCAACTATGTCCTTTGCCTAACTGAAGCCTCTAAGTTTGAGGAAGTCCCACCTATTAAGTGTTGATATCAGTGTCTGTGCTACTGGAGTTATGTTCAGGAAGCAGTCTCCTATACCAATTTGTTCAAGGGTGCCTCCTACTATCTCTGCTAAGAAGTTCAGATTGGCTGGATTTATGTTGACGTCTTTCATCCATTTCAACTTCAGTTTCTACATGGCAATAGACATGGGTCTATCTACAGTCTTCTACACACCATCATCCAATTATGCCAGCACCATTTATTGAAAATGCTTTCCTCCCCTGATTGTATTTTTTTAGCAATTTTTTTGAAAATCAGGTGTTCACAGGTGTGGGTATTAATATTGGGATTTTCAATTCGATTCCATTGGTCTACTTGTCTATTTTTGTGCCAATACCAGGCTGTTTTCAGAACTATAGCTCCATAGTAGAGCTTAAAGTCAGGGATGGCGGTTCCTCCTGAAGCTCTTTTATTGTACAGTGTTGTTTTGTCTATCCTGGGTCTTTTGTTTTTCCATACAAAGTTGATTATTATCCTTTCAAGTGAAGAACTGAACTGGAATTTTAATGGGGATTTTATTGAATCTGTAGATTGCTTTTGGCAAGATTGCCATTTTTACTAAATTTATCCTGCCAATCCAAGAGCATGGGAGATCATTCCATTTTCTGGTATCTTCTTTAATTTATTTCTTTAAAGCTACAAAGTTCTTATTGTATAGGTCTTTCACATTTGGTAAGCATTACCCCAAGAAATTTTATGTTGTTTGTGTTTATTGTAAAGGGTGATCTTTCTCTGATTTCTTTCTTAACCTCATTTTTGTCTGAATTAAGTAGGGCTACTGATATTTTTTTTTTAGATTTCTTGTATCCTGCTAGTTTGCTGAAAGTGTTTTTCAGCTGTAGGAGTTTCTTGGTAGAGTTTATTGGGTAGCTTATGTAAACTATCATATCATCTGCAAATAGAGACAGTCTGACTTCTTCCTTTCCAATTTGGATCCCCTTGATCTCCTTTTGTTGTCTTATAGTTTTAGCTAGAACTTCAATATAATATTGAAGAGATATGGAGAAAGGATAGGACAGCCTTGTCTTGTTCCTATTTTAGAGGAAGTGCCTTAAGCGTCTCTCCACTGAGGTTGATGTTGGCTCATGGTTTACTGTATATTGCTTTTATTATGTTCCTGTTATCCCTGATCTCTCCAAGACCTATATCATGAAAGGGTGTTGAATTTTGTCGAAGACTTTTTCAGCATAACGGAGATGATCATATGGTTTTTCTTTTTCAATTTGTTTATATGGTGGATCACGTTGATAGATTTTCGTATGTTAAACCATCCTTGAAACACAGGGATAAAGCCTACTTGGTCATGATGGATGATTTCTCTGATGTATTCTTGAATTTGGTTTGCTAGTATTTTACTGAGTATTTTTGCATCAATGTTCATCAGGGATATTGGTCTGTAGTTTTCTTTCTTAGTTTATCTTTGTAAGGTTGGATACCAAGGTGATTGTGGCCTTGTAGAAAGAGTTTGGTGATGTGCCTTCTGTCGCTATTGTGTGGAACAATTTGAGTCATATTGGAATTAGCTCTTCCTTGAATTTCTGGTAGAATTCTGCACTGAAACCATCAGGCCCTGGGCTCTTTTTGGTGGAAGGCATTCGATGACTGCTTCGATTTCATTGGTGTTTATAATCAATTAATTTTGTTTGTCTGTTCTTGGTTTAATTTTGGTAAGTGATAGTTGTCTAGAAATTTGTCCTTTTCCTTTGAATTTTCAAATTTTTTGTAGAGTACAGGTTTTTAAAGTATGACCTGAAAGTTGTCTGGATTTCCTCTGTGTCCATTGTTATGTCCCCATTGTCATTTCTGATTTTGTTAATTTGCATGGTCTCTCTCTGCTTTTTTGTTATTTTGGATAAAGTTTTGTCTATCTTGTTGATTTTTTCGAAAAACTAACTCTTTGTTGCATTGATTTTTTGTATTGTTTCCTGGTTTCTATTTTATTGCTTTCAGCCCTCAAATTGATTATTTCCTGGTTTTTACTTCTCTGGGATGAGTTTGGTTTTTTTAGTTCTAAGGCTTTCAGTTGAGCTGTGAATTCTCTAATGTGAATATCCTCTGTTTTCTACATATGGGCACTCAGTGCAATGAACTTCCCTCATAACACTGCTTTCAAGATGTCCCAAAACTTCGGATATGTCGTGTCCTCATTCTTGTTGAATTTTAGGAAGTCCTTAATTTCTTTCTTTATTTCTTCTTTGACAGAGGTGTGGTGCAATTGCACATTGTTCAGTTTCCATGAGTTTGTAGGATTACTGCGATTTGTGTTGTTGAATTCCAATTTAAAAAATGGTGGTCTGATAAGATACAGGGGACTATTCCAATTCTTTTGTATCTGTTAAGGTTTGTTATGCCATCTAGTATGTGTTCGATTTTAGAGAACGTTCCATGTGGAGCCGAGAAGAAGGTATATTCTTTTGTGTTTGGATGGAATGTTCTATAGATGTCTGTTAAACCCAGTTGACACATAACTTCTTTTAGTTCTTTTGTTCCTTTGTTGAGTTTCTGATTGGTGGTCCTGTCTAGTGGTGAGAGTGGTGTGTTGAATATTCCCACTATAAGTGTGTTCGGTTTTATGTGAGCTTTGAGTTTTAGTAGCATTTATTTTACGAATATGTGTGCCTTTGTATTTTGGGCATAGATGTTCAGATTCGAGACTTTTTTGTTGATGGAATACTCCTGAAATGAATATGAAATGACCGCCTTCATCTCTTTTGATTAATATTGGTTTGAAGTCTAACTTGTTACATATTAGGATAGCCACATCTGCTTGCTTCTTGGGTCCATTTAATTGGAAGATCTTTCCCCAGCCATTTACCCTGAGATAATGTCTATCTTTAAAGCTTAGATGTGTTTCTTGAATGCAGCAGAAGGAGGAATTCTGTCTTCGTATCTATTCTGTCAGGCTGTGTCTTTTTATAGGCAAGTTTAGACCATTAATTTTGAGGGAAGACCTTTGATGATTGTTTGTTTTAGATTTGCTTTTGGCATTGGTATTGTGAATATATTTGTCCTGCTTTACCCTTGGTTTCTGTTGAAGTGGAATTATCTGTTGCCTATGTCTTTGTGAGTTTAGTTAACTTCCTTGGGTTGGAGTTTTTCTTCCAAAGCTTTCTGTTGGGCTGGGATTGTAGATACGTATTGTGAAAATCTGGCTTTGTCATTAAATATCTTCTTTTCTCCATTTATAGTGATTGAGAGTTTTGCTGGGTATAGTAGCCTGGGCTGGCACCCGTGGACTCTTAGTACTTGTAGAACATCTATCCAGGGTCTTCTGGCCTTGATGGTTTCCATGGAGAAGTCAGGTGTAATTTTAATAGGTCTGCCATTATATGTTACCTGTCCTTTTTCCTTTGCTGCTCTTAATATTCTTTCTTTATTCTGTATGTTAGGTGTTTTGATTAGTATATGTCGAGGGGTCTTTTTTCTTTGGTCCAGTCTATTTGGTGTTCGGTATGCTTCTTGTACTTTCATGGGCATGTCTTTTTTCAGCTTGGAAATGTTTTCCTCGATGATTTTGTTGAATATGTTTTCAGCCCCTTTGAACTGGGCTTCCTCACCTTCCTCTATGCTTATTATTCTTAGGTTTGGCCTTTTCACAGTGTCCCACATTTCTTGGATGTTTTGTGTTAAGGATTTGTTGGATTAATGATTTTCTTTTGTCAATGAATCTATTTCCTCTAGTTTATCTTCAGCACCTGAGATTCTCTCTTCCATCTCTTCAATTCTGTTGGTTATGCTTGAGTCTGCAGTTCCTGCCCAGTTTATCTATTTCCAATATTCCTTCAGTTTGTGTTTTCTTTATTGTCTCTATTTCTGTTTTCAAGTCTTGAAACTGTTTAATTCTTTTTTTCTTGGCTTTCTGAGCATTCTTTAAGAAATGTATTCATTTCTTCCAATTTTTTGTTTGTTTTATCTTCCACTTCTTTATGGGATTTTCTCACATCTTTGAGGTCCTCTATCATTTTTATGATGATAATTTTATGTCATTCTCTTCTGATTTATTTGCTTTGTTGTGTTCTGGTCTAGTTGGTGTAGATTCCCTAGATTCTGGTGGTGTTATGCTTGTCTTTCTGATGTTAGGTATTTTCTTGTATTGCGGTCTTCCCAGAGCTTCTTCCAGTAGGTGTTGGTGGGGTTTCTCTCTCTCTCTATGGGTTAAGGTAGGTCAGAGGTTTGACTCTGTAGTTCTGGGTGGTCCAAGCTCTCTAGGAAGTCTCTGTAGGTGGGGCCCGACAATGGCGGTCAAATATCAGACTCCAGCAGATGAGAGCTGAGGCCTCTTTGGCAGAGGCTAGCCTGCAGGATGTTTCCTCAGGGATAGTCAGGTCTAGCTCTAGTCAAGGCCTCTAGCCAAGGCCTGGTGTTGGGGGACAAAGGCTGAGCTGATACTCAGGATATTTCTGCACTGATAGGCAGGTCTAGCTGGCACTCTCTAGCTGAGTAGGGCTTCTTTATCAGAGGTCCTGTGATGGGGGTCAAGGATCCAGCACACATGAACACAGAGTGGTCCTGCAGAGATAGGCTGATCTCTGGGAGGGGCCCAGAACTCCAGTAGATCGGCGGTGAGGGTCAAAGACCAGGCAGGTGGAAATTACGGGTGGTCCCATATGGATAAGCAGGTCTATTGTGCTCAGTTTGGCTCCAGGAATTTCCCCAAAGGTGGCTGGATTGTTGGTTCCAGCACCTGGCTCAGTGCTCAGTCAGAGAGGTGGGACTGTGGGCAGGGTAGGGAAGAGGGGAGGGGGAGGGCATGCTCTTTTTTGGGGGGGGTGTGGGGGTATATAGGTGCTCCAAGAGCATTCTCTGTGGGAACACATCACAGAGGCAAGGAGCTACAGGACTCACCCAGGGATTTCCCAGGGAGGGTATAGGGGAGAGTCCACCCCAGCCGGATTAGCTATTGGTCCTGTACTCTGGATGTTTCAGCACCAATATGTGGGTCTAGCTGGCACTTTTCAGCTGAGTAGCAGCTCTTTAGCAGAGGTCCTGCGATGGGGGTCAAGAATCTAGCCAGCAGGAACTCAGAGTGGTCCCACTGAGGTAGGCGGATCTCTGGGAGGGGTCTAGAACTCCAATAGTAGACCAGTGATGGGGGTCAGAGACTAGGCATGTGGAAATTATGGGTCATTTATGTGTTTCTTAATTATTTAACTGATGCCTGATTTTTTTTTTTTCTGGATCAATGTCGGTGTCAAGTTGCTCTCATTTGCCATGTCACCTTGATATCAGGAGAATTACTTGCTTGCTATACTGTGTTTGTGGGGAATGCTGCTTGGTAAATTGTAGCTTCATTTTAGTTCACCTTATATCTTTTTTCTATTGTTGGACACAGATGTGATTTTTCCTATGACTTACAGATATGTGCTCCTCATGTTTTCCCCTCATGGCATTATATATATATATATATATATATATATATATATATATGTATATGTATATGTATATGTATATGTATATGTATATGTATATGTATATGTATATACATATATGTACATATATATATGTACTCATACTCATATATATATATATATATATATATATATATATATATGAGTCATATTTGCTTTTGTACCTTTTATCATGTGAACTTTTAGTCTGCTTATTTTTCCACTGTGCATTATGGACTTTTTCTCTTTCATACTATGTATTTTTGGCACATTTTCAGCGCATTGTTTGTTGGGAACCTGCAGTCTACTGACTCCTTCCCTGACGATGGGTGGGATGCTCATGGCCATGTCATCACTATGTCAGGCTTTACCTGGCTGTTCAAGCCTTCACCTGGCTGCACAGATTAGACATACACTTGTAAAGGACAAAGAGGTAGAGAAAACCTCCCTTTGATCATAGAGGCTTAACCTGTAAACAGCTTAGAGGAAGGACTGGGTGGCATAAATATTTTGTTAGTTTGAAATAGACTTTTTTAACCTTAAATGTTTACCATCATTTAAAGACACATATCAATTTAGAAATATTTGACTTAGTATAGTCGAATTTAAGTAGTATAGTTAGCTTACATTTTTGTATAAAGTAAAATTTAAATAACATGTACAGATATAACATGCCAGTGAAAAATGAAATTAGAGACAAAGAATAAAAGGCAAAAGGTAAATGAGAATTTCATGTCCTTTTGGTGGCAGAAGCTGGCTAGACTGTCCCTCTGCCTAGGTGTCTGGTGTAGCAGAGGAAAAGACCACGAGGGGTGAGGCTAGGCCTCATGGTCAAGATGGCAGCTGCCATAAACACATTCCCAACAGCTGGCAGAAATTACAAAGTTTTTAGATAGCAGAAAGAGAACAGAAACAAGTTTAGGGAAAAAAACTGTCTAGCAGAAAGGTAGAAAAATTCCTTCCATCTACCTGTTCACTGGCAGTAATTTTAAAGATCCTGTAAGATATCAGGATCTAGAGAGCCATTAAGCAGTCAATTTGAATTATTTTCTAGGTGATATCTAGGCCACATTTCAGTACAAATGTAAATAAGTCTGGGTGCCTTAAAAAGTGGCATTAAGTGAAAGGGTTTTAAATTCTCTATTAGGCATCCCAGTGGAGTGGTGGAGGCTATTTCCTTGGTCAGTTTATTCCCCATGGGTGGAGTGAGAAGTGATCAGTCAGTCTTGGAACTCGTCAGCTCAAGAGTGTGGCCACACCATAAGCAGAGAATGGCAGAGCCTTATTCAAAGCTCGTCAGCCCGAAAACATTGCCAGGGCCAACAGAGGCCAGGGAACTCAACAGTCCGAGAGCAGAGAGGCTTGAAGCAGGAATCAGATATACTGCCCAGGGCATTATGTCTTCTACCCTTGAGGAATGTATCCGACCCTAAGGAAATGGGTTGAAATTTTTAAAAAAGGGTACCTTATCTAATTGAAGCCAGTGTGGGATGGTATTTCCAGTGAACGGATGTTTGAAAGTGGACCTCTGGTTTGTAATCAGGGTCTCCAAGTGTCTCTGGCTACCAAGTCCTTGAGGAAAGCCTGACCGGGTTTCGGCACCAATGTTGTTCTTTTGCAGCTGCTATTGCCTAAGAAACACAAACATGAGACTCAGTGCCCACGTGTAGTTTATTGAGAGAGGGGAGAGAAATGGGGGGTAGGTGATTGCCAACTGAAAGCAGAGAGAGAGAGAGAGAGAGAGAGAGAGAGAGAGAGAGAGAGAGAGAGAGAGAGAGAGAGAGAGAGGAGAGAGAGGGGGTCAAAGAAAGAGAGAAGGGGCCCCAGAGAGAGAGGGGGTGTGTGATTGGCACACTTACTTTAAAAAGGGGGGCTTGCGCAAGTGTAACTGGATCCCCTGCACAGCCAGGTAGAGGCTTGAACAGCCAGGTAAAGCCTGACATAGTGATGACATGGCCATGAGCATCCCACCATTGTCAGGGGAGGAGTCAGGAGACTGCAGGTTCCTAACAGTGTCCACACAGCAATATGGATTGTGATTAATCTCTACCTTTCAAACATGGATCCACACATGTATTATTTTCTATTTTTCCTGAACTTTTACTCTTCTATTTAGCTAAACATATTTTTAATTATGAATTTGATATTTATTTTGTTCTTTGAAAACTGTAATGAAATTTTACTGTAAAAACATGTAAATCATTTTTTCTGTCAGTATCAAGAATAAATAAATATTTATTTCTGCCATTGAAAAATTCCACTTTCAGTCACACTTTATTTTGAGGCTTTAATTCTGTGATATATTTTTTTTTCTTTATTGTGTGCCTTAGGAAATGTGAATGGAAATTGTATATTGTTATCTTAAGTGAAATGTCTTTTTATTTCTTATCCTCCATTCCTCAATCTTCTCACTCTTTATCTAATTAGGCATCAGATTCTTTTGGTTAATTTTTTCAGTAGGAGCAGTGTTCACTTAACTCTTACACTGAACTACCGAGTCTAAACTAAAAATAAGTAAGTTATTTTTAAGAATAAAAGGCACCCAAGGACCGTTCATTTCTGATTTCCCTTGCCTCAATATCTCACTTGCAAATAGGCAATGGGCTTAACATGTATGTATGTATATATTCATATATAGAACCAATATATATGATCATATATATGATCCCATATGTATATATATAAAATATGATCATATATATTGAGATATATACATATATAAAATAAATATAGATATATATACATATATATGTACATATATATATAATAAATGAAGCATAGAATGCTATAAATGGAAAAAGAGGCCATGAAACAATCTGGAGCCTGGTTTTCGTAGGAACTCTGGAGAGTATTGAATCATTTTGGTGAGAGATACTTTCAATCTCTTCAGAAGATCCTAGATTTCCATGGAGCTTTTTCTGTTTTACACTATTAACTGGTGAGTAGAAAGTTTTTCTGTGGTAATGTGATAGGTGGGAAAATGTGTGTGTGCGTCTGTGTGTGTATGTGTGTGTGTGTGTGTGTGTGTGTGTGTGTGTGTGTATGTGTGTGTGATTGTTTATATAACAGTTTACTTTTTTCTCAGGAAAATTTCATGTTATTACTTTACATCTATCTTAAAAGTTATAGCAATATATCACCAAACTCCAGCAGATATTTTCTGAGAAAAGGCCAGTAAGCATATAGCTTCAGCATGGTAGATCACAAACACCATGTGTATACACTCAATTCTGATGATGTGGTGTACAGGGTAAATGATTGTCTAGGTCTTCACTTTCATAAATGTATTTTTTAAAAATAAGATGAGCATAACTTGACCCATGATGCGTTTGACAACTCTCAGCCTAAGGTCAATTGGTCTGATCCTACCTCCTAACTTCCTTAGCTCAGTTCCTTCATTTAATGAAACTAATCCAATAAACTCTAGCCTTAGGCCTCTGCTCTCAATGTCTTCCTGAAAATGTCTTTCTTGGTTACTAAAAGTCTCACTCCATCACTTTCTCACATTTTAGGGTGCAGACAGCAGTCTTTGTTGTGGCAGTCAGCTTCATATTCCCTCATCTTCTTCCTTTGCTTTTTACAAGTATTCATAGCAACCTTATATACATTTTATGGTTTGAAACTTTTCTACAAGTGTAGATCATAGTAATATTAGAGAATGACATATACCATTCACTATTGAATCTGTTGGACCAACATATAACTGCCTCTCAATAAATATTACTGAGTTAATAACATCACACCTACTTGTTCTATGATACATAATATTTATTGCAAGTTTAAAACTTCATAATAGTTTATTATTTGTATTAACTGCCAGTTCTTTGATCAAATCTTACAAGAATTGCTATTAGTTAAACTGAAACTTATTTCTAAATAATGCACAAATCCATAAAGTATTAATTTCACTGTCTGCTCCAAGTATGTCTGAATATTTCTTTTTCCTAAGATCTAAATGAGAATTGACATAGCTATGTATAAAAACCTTTGAACCACAAGTTGGTTCAGATCCTATGAAAATATACTATGGAAATAGATTCAACTTTTTGACACTTGTGTTTATCACAAACAACTCATATGGATATTCTTATTTGGTATGGTGTGGCTTTCTCATATTTGCACACATAAGTGTGAATTTTCTCACTACTCCAGAAGTACAGTCACTTTACTAACATATAGCTGTCTCTTCATCAATAGACTGTGGAAGAGAGGCCACTAGAGTAAAGGGCTCAAGCTAATGATGGATGGTTTTGGCCATGTAAGTCTTAGTTCTGCTTCTGCCTTTGCAAAATGCTGATAACAGCACTTCTTTAATAGAGTTCAAAAGGTTAATAAGTTTCCAACATTGAATAGCTTAGAGACGTAAAGCACTATGAATATCAATAATTACTATTAGCTTATGGTCAGTTATCATATTCTTCATCATCATCAGCTTAATAGAGCATATGCTGAATTCTTTCATTAAATTTCTTTTCTTCAACGTTTTTTTTCTTATTTTTTTCTATATTACTTAATATACTTCTGCTTTCAGATTTCTTATGTAACACTGAGAATTACAATATTAGGGAGCCAGAAATGGCTTATACATTAAAGTTCTTGCCAAATAAACATGTAGGCCTGAGTTTGGAATCCCAGAATCCATGTAAAACACATGGAAGGACCAGAGGCAGAGTTTTAAGCCTAAGTGCAGAGAAAATAGAGATAGGAAAATGCCCTGGGCTCTATTGGCCAGTCAGTCTAGCCAAATGGGCAAGCAACAGGTTCACTGAGAAGCACTTAACAAAATATTAAGTGGATAATGGAGTAAGAAGAAATCTGACATTGACTTCTGGCCTTCACCTTTACTTATACAAACATACATGAACATCCATACAAATCAACCCTGGAATAAATATACTCACACATACAATGACACACAAATATAATATTATAAGTAATATATCTATGGTTTATTAACAATTATAAGGACTTTTGAGACTCTTTTAATATTATAATATGTTGCTTATGTGTGCTCACATAATTAACATTATATTATGCCCCTCATTTTTTAAACAGAAATTATCTTGCACATTTTATATAATCAAAACAAAATCTTCCTTCCTGAATTTGAGTTCTTATTTGTATCACATGCCATCTCAGGCCTGACCTTCTTTACTGAGTTTCTTTATAAAGCATGTTCTGGGTTTTTCATGAATATTTTTCTCAGTATATAACTAGCCAAGAAGCTTGTCACATAAATCATTTTGATGTGCATACATGTCAACATCTGTACGAGATATCAGCAAATTATCAGTTGGTTGATAATATTAAAGACTAAGAAAAATAAAAATAGACAATGGACACAATGATGAATTTATATTTTTTTCTTTAATTGTATTAAAATCTTTGTAATGGTGACACATGCTTTATTTAACTGTATTGAGTATTTTCTATTGATTTGTGACTTTCATTGTAAACCATAGGTTTTTCTCCCTTTCTTTTGTTTCTGTCGGGAGTAAGGAATAGCTTTAATAATATAAACTGACCAAGTTCCCCTAGAGTGTGGAAATGTGATGGGAGATGTTATTCTGTAAATATGTTTCTCATATTGGTTAATGAATAAAGCCAATGGGAAAGCAAGATAGGCAGGTCTAGGACACAAGGAGGAAATAGGAAGTAGTTAGGAGGAGTCAACATGGAGAGCCCAGAGAGGTAGCAAGCCAGCACTGCTCTGGCTGGTAAGATGAGCCACGTGGAAATAATTAGAATAGTAGAAATGGGTTAATTATTAAGAAAGAGCTAGCCGATAAGGAATTAGGAACTGGCCAACAGATTTATATCAAATATGGAGTCTCTGTGTGTTATTGGGGACTGGCATGGTGAAGGGACCACACTGGCGGTGGGCAGGCTGGCAGAAAACATACACATTACAGAAATGATCATCTCTTTCTTCAAGTCTCCTTATGTGAGACCATTTGTGTTTACAAAGTTATATTGGTAATTAGAGAGATTTGAAAATAGGTAAGTCATTACAACATCAAGGAAGACTTTTTGAGATTTTGACTCTAGAAGCAACTGGACCAGTTGCAGCTGATCACCACAGGTTTGGTGACATTATTGCATATCCACACTGCTGCTTTTAGTCTTCTGACTGGTTCCACACCACATTCAAATTATAGCTTCAGTAATAACTAAATCAAACTCTGTTCAACTTTACAGTGGACCTTGCTGTTTGGCTTCACAAGAACCTGATCAGAAAGACCATTGAATTCTCAGTGTACTGGGTGGGGCAGATCAGGGTTCCACTGTCAACTTACAAGTTATTAGCAGCAGGTCATCTCAATGTTGATGATTTTACCTTAAATGATTTCTTTCATATTTTAGACAGGAATGTCTTTATGCCATTATATACAGCTCCTTTTGAAATGCTGTCTCTTAACCTGTACTATGACTAGATAATTGTTTAAAGAAAATCCAGTTTACATGGAAATTCAATACATTCTCACCAGAATTCTCCTACCAGAAGACCAATCTAGACTCCTATCAAAATCATGTTGTGATGGAACGTCACTCTTAATCATGAGTATGCTGAAACAAAGAATTCATCCTCCCCAAGTAGAAATTAAAAGAAATAATTTTACCAGGAATTTAAGATAAGACTTTTCCTAAACTCCAAAATTTACCTTATGGATACTTTGCTGCCTGTACTGCATGATAATGGCATGTGACCACAAGAAAGTTCAAATAACTTAGTTGAAGGATTCATCCTAGTGGTGCAGGGCTTGCCTGGCATTCATGAAATTTTATGTTTCATTTGTAGCAGTAGAAGAAAAGTTATCCTCAGCATAAATGAAAGCAAATCTTGAAGAGCAGTAACTTAATTATAAATGGTTCAGGCCCAATATCTGAGAGGGCTTCTCTCTAGAGATTACAAATAGAGTGAAGTATATCCAATTAAGAACCAGACTGACAAGAATTTTTCTTTATTCTCACTGGCAACACTCAGATAACTCATTCAGAATTAAGGATTCAAGCACTCTTAATGACAGCAGGGCTCCACTTTCCACTCATTCTGGCATTACTGTCTATGCATACATAAACACTAGGAGTCCTGTCAATGTGTACGCGTGTGTGTATGCGTCCATGTGTTGAAAATTATCAGAAGAAAAAACATGGGACTGTTCATTTTTTTCTCTGCATTTAGAGGATTTAAAAATTTAATATTTAAATATTTCTTTCTAAATGTGTTATCTACAACTACAAAGAGCAAAACAAAACTAAACTAGTCCTTTGCCTAAGTTTAGCATTTGTATGAAGTGACTTTGCATGAAAAATATGCAAATCCATATGTGAACAAAGCAAACAAGGCAGACATTACTAAGTGAAACTTGTGTAAAACTACTCTACAAAAGAATATTATCATTGAAAAAACAGGGGAAAGATCATACAAAACCATACCATAGCTTCCTAAAGAATAACATTTCCTCAAAAGCAATTACATTTTTACTGTTGTGAATTAAAGTATTATGCTTGAAAATTCAACAGAGTAATCTGGCTGCCCACTTATTTGGTAAAGGCAATCACTCAAAATAAACTGGAAACATTGTCAGGTGGGGAAATATGCTTAATGGTTCATTGCCAGCCAGATAGATCTGCACCATCAGCATCATAATTATTTCTGTGTGTGTGTGTGTGGTTGTTCAGCTGCATTATCACCACACACTTGTCTTCATCTATGTCTGTACACTTAAGAGACACAGTTATTTTTCATAATGAGCCGTATAGTTTCTTTTACAGTAGGCATTGATAAGCACACCTTGGAGGTGACCTTAGCATTCTGTTGACTTCTGCACAGAATACTGCAAAAGCAATAAAGAACAATAGACAACAACCAATGTATTGTTTGAAACTGGTTCAGCATCTCTCCTTTTGCCCCCCCCCCCAGTGATTCTGTGAACTGCTTTCTTATCACTCTTTTATACTAAAACCTATGTCTATCTAATATGTTTTCCTCAAGGAAACAGGTCACATGTATAAATGGACCCCTAAAGATATCTGTGTACTTAATTTTCTTTAGCTTCTGATTGATCACAGTCTTTCTAATCAGCTCTCTGTTTCAGGTTTCAAACAATGAAATCACTTGCCATTATCCACAAAGGTGGGTGAAAGCTTCATTACAATTCATTTTCCCCTTAGGGCCCCAAATGATAAAGGTGGCTTCAGTAAAGTAAGACATGCTGAGATTTGCTGAAAGCTAGAATTCACTTAAGTCTTTCCCACAACAGAAAAGCCTGCATGAAGGTATGTTGGACCAATTAAGGCATTCCTAGTCATTCCCAATGCTTCCTAAAGTCAGGTATTAATTATCTGTACACTCATTAGGGACAGAACATTCTTTCTGCTTATTAAGACCTGCTTAGACCTTAATTTGGTTTTGTCAAAGTAACCTCTGTGTTTGAGGAAAGTCCACCTTAACTTGTCAGACTGGTTAAGTGCTGCTGTACACGAATGGAAACATTTGATTTGAGGTTCTTTGAAATTCATATTCAATAATTCATGGTCAGAATGCAATGTATCGCCTCACTAAATATTTTCAATATTTTCCTCAAAGAGAACAGGGGCCACTGGGTTATTTTAGTATATGGACTATACTATAGTAATTGGAAATTCACCTAGGAATAATTTTTACTCTCCAAATATATTGTTTTAAAAAAGAACACAATTTTAAGTGTGTTAATTGTGTCATGCCCTATAAGTCTATCAATAGATTAAAGAATGATAAGTTACTAGTCACTAATGTCTTTGTAACTCTTGATTCAAAAGCTCTTGTCACCATTCAGGAAGTAAATGCATATTGTTTTTGTTTAGTTCAAGATATTAAAACCAGTCCTTGATAAGACACCATGCTTGATTTTGCACAGTCTGTTTCATGTGTTTTAAGCAATGCAGAACAGAGAATTTTCTTTGAATCAATACTTGGAATTTGAATTTGGCATTGAACTTCAAGAGGCACACATTTTAAAGTTAAATATAAAACAAGCAAACAAAATAGTTTTCATTCTAGATGCTTTTTCTTATTAGATATGTGACATTGATCAATGATTTTTCTTGACAGTCAGACCCGTCAATCTCATAAAGGTACTAATAATTGTACAGGTATCCAATTTTAAAATATTAAGTTTTAATGTGTGATGTGTGCTAAATATTGAGCCGGGGTGAAACTAATGTGTGTTCATGTACTTTATTAATAATACTGTTTGAAAATTTTTATTTTTATCAGTGTTTTGAATCCCACGTAATTTCTACAATAAGCATCTTACATCAATCCCTACTGTACATCTTAAGTGTATAGAATCAGAGTTGTCTAGAAAATTTTAAATTGTTTCTACAAGTCTGCATAAACTGAACAATGTAGTTTAATTGTAAACACATGGCATCCCAAGACACATTCAATACCGCCTCACTGTTTCCTTCCATCTGCCAAATCTTTACTAAAATAAGGGAAATTGACAATAAACCAGTTTCAGAGTAGCTTTAGGAAGGACATGTGTACTCTATATGGAGAAGGCAAAGCTAGCTATACACAGGAGTATAGCACAATCTCTTGCTAAATATGACATTTCCAAGTCTCAGCTAAATTTCATCAGTTTCCTCAGATACAGGCCAGGAAGAGATTGAAACATAACTTTTGTATATGACCAAGCTGGAGATTCTCTCAGCTTTCAGCTATGCAATTCCAGTTTCCTCCAAGCCTCAAATGGTTCCATTATCTGGTTAATTACGGTGAGTAGAGAAGTGTATGAGCAATGGAAAAATCTATAGGGCAACATTGGCAGTTTTCAAAAGTTTTACTGTACCATGAACAAAGTGGAGACGGCAGAAGCTGAGATCAACAAAACATGTTTCCTTACACAGGATGCAATTCAGCAAGAAATTTCAAATATGACATAAATCCATTGATTACTTAAATTTAGGAATATAAGCAGGCATGTTCTATTGAAGGACACAAACTTTCTGCTTTATGATGGAAATACATTTATGGTTATGTCTTTCTGACTGGAATCCCTAGCTCACACATTTAATCAAGCCATTTCTCCCACTCCAAATCCCATGCTCTCAGAAAAGAAACCAAACACTGGGTTCTGATGCTGCTGAAGACCCCACCTTATAATTGGGAACAACCCACCTTGTGCCCACACCATCAACCCCACACTTACAGGGTATGTAAGTCCCCTCATTTAAACTAGCAGTATGATTTTTCTCCTGTCCAGTTCCCCACCTCATCTCTGGGGTTGGACATCTCCCAGGAGTGCTTTGTCCAAATGAACCTGGTCCTTTACTTTTTATTTTGGCTTGATCTGGCTTATTGTGTTGCCAGAGAAACTTCTTATAGGGATACAGAAACCTGCCAATGACCATTTCCTTTAAAAGTCCTAAACCTGGGTTATCAGGTTGATCTCTGTAAAGCCACTGGAATACTACAGAAACTCTTGGTGAGTCCACACAGTCAGTGCAGTCACTTCTGCACAATGTTCAGAAGGTATCAAATTCTCAAATCTGGTATTAGTTCTACTCTAGAATTACACAGCCAATTATGTATCTCTTTTATTTGTCACACCAGATTAGATTTCTAGCCCTTCTAGTTAGGCAGAATTCCTCTGCCTCTGATGAAAACAAGTACAGCTTTGATGTGACAAAGAATAAAATGATTTAAAAACTTTAATAAATTATGTCTCAATATGAATGCTTGCCAAGAACACACACAAAATCATCTGTCTGGTACTAACTTGTATACATAATACATGTATGTAGTCAGATAAAAATAATTATCAGTGCCACTGAGATGACTCAATGGGTAAAGGACATTGCTGCCCTGTCTGAGAACCTTAGATCTATTTCTGGCTCCCACATGGTTGAATAAGAAAACAGACTCTGCAAAATTATCCTCTGACCACCACACAGGACAAAGAAGCATGCTCAAGTACATATAGTCATGCACTCACACAATAAGTAAGAATATAAAATCTAAACTATTTGATGAAGAGGGCATATGAGAACATCATCAAGGACATTGCTTTTGTTGCTACTACGCATATAAGTTTAAAAGCACTATTGCATCTCCAAGTAAAAATACAACTGAAATTTTTCAAGTGCCTTCAAAAATTATGTGAGTACTGGTATCACATGATGGAAACAGTTTGTGTTCAGGCAGTCATAAGGAATCAACTGGATTCAATTGCAATTGTCCTATAATTTTAGGTTCAGGGCCCTTCTCCACCTGATAGCTGATGGCTCTCCCTAGCACCTGTGGGCACATGGCCATGACTAATTATAAATGCCTCTCCTAATCCTTATCCCAGACCTCAGAGCATCTTAGTATGTGCATTATCTCCTGCATCTCTGTCTTTCCCTCTTATTTATCTTATTTCTCCTCGTCTCACAATTCTCTTCATTTTTGAGGAATTTTGATTAATAGACCCATATTTAGATGCACACTATTCAGATTTACCACCACAACACGATGTTCATTTCACTTAATTTTGTTCACTTTTAGTGTTTTGTTGGTTTACAGTTTTTTCCTTTAGTTAAATAGACTTTTGCATGTATAAATTCTTATGCTTATTTCATTCCTGTTTCAATAGGGAAGGGTCTTATAACTGGAGGAAAGCTAGGGTCCTAAACCCAAGAGCAAATGCTTCCAGGAAAAACAAGAAATTTTTCATATACTTCATCTCTTGCTTTGCTTACACTGCTTAAGAAACAACAGTCTACTGTTTGTTTGATTGGCTTTATGCATCATTAATTCTTGGATGAAAATACATATCATCTTATCTTCAGTCAATTAGATAATGCCAAATTTATAGCATATTGATTTAGTAAGTATATGATAACCACTTAGTCATGTATAACATAACTGAAAAGCACCATGCCATTCTTAGTTACTCCAGCATAAAAATGAATTATACCTACTGATTTCATTTTTCTACCTTCTTCAGTTACAGCACACAATTAATTATCTTTCACTGAAAGTGGAAAATTTATCATACCTCTGTTTGATCCTTATTCAGTCTCCTATGAAAGATATTTACTAGAGACAACAATGTGCCAGAGGATTGTGTTTTTAGCAAAAAAAAAAAAAAAAAAAAAGACATTATCAGAACTTGGATTTTATTTCATCATTTTAGCTATGGTCACAAAACTGCGTGGCATAAAGACACATAGGATATTAGTGTTACTTATTTGCATATCATGAAGTAGGACATCTTGAATAATTTTTATCTCAAAGGTTGACCTGAGAGACACATATAGTGCACTTAATGTTAAGCTATATTTTTCTGGCAGAACAAATTCTGTAGCATGTTAGAGTTCCTGAATAAGAGAAATATGAAATTCAGAAATTTATAGCGCATCAAGTATAATTAATGTTGGATATTCACAGAGTTGAATATCAGTGATGACTCAATATGTCTGAGTTATTTATGATTCATTTTGACTATGTTTTGTCTTCACATTTAAATTGGTGGTTTATGTTCAACGATAATAGTTTTAGGAAGAACAGTACCATAGAATAGCTTGAAAACAATAGGGGTCTTACTTACAAATGAAGAATCAGAGTAGTTTTATAAGTAGAATAATGAATACAATCCAGTCATTTGCTGTATGGAGTGCTAACATTTTATTGCAGGGACACAATCCTTGAGAAAGTCTGTTTAAAAACTGAAATATTAATTTGGGATCATACTGTCAAAGGTTTAAGGCTGTGGTCATTTGACCTTGTTGCTCTGAGACAGTGATACTTCTTGTCAACATATCATAGAACATCTAGAAGAGAAGCTGGGAAACAATGAGAGACATAGGAAGGGGCAATTTCCCAAAATCATCCCTAGGAGAATTTGTCCATTTATTTAACTACTGTATGCTAAGGTTGAATGACTTAGAGTTTAACATGCGAGCAGCCTCACAGACTAGAAAACAACCACAACATGGGGACCTAAAATAAAAAGCTTCCAACTACATAGGTATAGACAAGTGATAATAGGAATGATCAAGAGTTCTGGATTTTAAGATGATCAATTCCATAATTAATTTATGGTCTGATCCTATATCATGAGTTCTCCAAACACAAATGGATGCATTCCCCCAGAAGTTCAGTAGAGGTATAGTCTTCTGAATATAGCAGCAAGAGACCAAAATTTACTTTATAGAAGAACATCATGAAATACATGTATACTCACCCCCATACACATCATTCACACACCACAAGCACACATACATAACAAATACATGCAAGTACTCAGGTACTCAGAGTTAAAGAGACATCAAAGTAGATAAGAGACTGTCAAAATAATTTTAAGAGGCAGGGATCAGCCTTACTCATACACATAAATATAGATGGTGATTCAGTCAGTATACCAGTAGGTGTAGATAATTTAAAAAATGTTAGTCCTAAAGTTCTAAGCATTTATTTTGTCCTGCCAGATAACTTCCAAATAATTACATGGTGGAGAGTTCTTATTAACTATGAAAGCTCAGCCAATATCTTAGGCTTCTTCCTAAATAGCTCTTATAACTTAAATTAACCCATTTGCATTTATCTGCATTCTACCATATGGTGTTATCTCTCTCCCATTTTGTACCTACTATTCTCTTTCCATGCTTCCTAGCATTTCCTGCTTGCCTAGATTCCACCTCCTCCTCCTTTCTCTCCCTTGAATTCCACCTATACCTCCTGCATACTATTGGCTATCTTTATTTCAACAATCATAGAATACATCTTCACATAATGCATTAATATCCTACAGCAATTAAGTCAGCCTAACTTTTTGATACCAAAACCCCACATCATTATCTATAAAATTCATGCCATGAAAATGTCACAATTGACTTATGAAATTTTCTTACGATGTTTTAAACAGGCTTATGATTCTGCATTAATTCCTTTCATAGCTATCATTGCCTGTACATAAACTATGGGCCACAGGTTAGACACATCTTTTGTGATACCACACTATACATATTTCTTTGAAATGGAGAATTTTAGTAAGGAATATTAGATTTTGTCACAGAATGGCCAAATGTGGTTGCAGAAATTGATGGCAATATAATAGCAAAACTGAAATAGGAGGACATTTCAGGCATGTAATTAAGATACTGAGCTTTACAACTAGTGACTGAAAGCTAATATAACCCAGCCATCTGGTAAGTTTGGGTGACTGCCTTCCCATCATCACTGTAACATTATCTACTTCACTCTACGATAGATTTCATTTTATTTTAAAACAGTTTGTCTGGGAATATTTCACACGAATACTATTACTTTACCTATGTCTTCAATACTTTTTCATATATTTATATTTAAATTTGTAAAAAAGCTTATTTGACTTGTCAATCACAGTTCCCTCATCTTGCCCTCCTACCCTGTCCCCCTCAACCCATCCCATTCCATTTATTCCCCCCCCCAGGAATGGTGAGGCCTTCCATGGGAGTTATTCAATGTCTGTCATATAATTTGGAGCAAGGCCCAGGCCTTCCCCATGTGTCTAGGCTGAGAGAGTATCTCTCTGTGTAGAATGGGCTCCCAGAGTACATTTGTATACAAGTGATACATACTGATCGATTACCAGAGGCCCCATAGACTGCCTAGTCCTCCTAACATCCACACTCAGGGGGTCTAGATCAGTCCTATGCTGAATTCCCAGCTATCAGACTGGGGTCTATGAGCTTCCACTTGTTCAGACCATTTGTATCTGTGGATTTCTCCAGCCTGGTCTTGAACTCTTTGGTCATCACTCCTTCCATTCCGCAACTGGATTGCAGGAGTTCAGCTCAGTATGTAGCTATGGGTGTCTGGCTCTGCATCCCTCAGCTACTGGAAGAGGGTTCTAGAATGGCATATAAGGTAGTTATCAATCTCATTATCATGGAAGGACATTCAAAGAAGCCTCTCCACTATTGCTCAGAGTGTTAGTTGGGGTCATCTTTGTAGTTCTCTGGACATTTTCCTAGTGCCAAATTCTCTTTAATCCTATAATGGCTACCTCTGTTACGGTGTCTCTTTTAGTGTTCTCCTCCATTCTTGCCCTGACTCATCTTCCTGCTCCTTTATGTTCTCCAATTCCCTCTCCTTCTCTCCCCTTTTCTTTCTCTTAACTCCCTCTCTCCTATCCCCCTGCTCCCAATTTGCTCAGGAGACCTAGTCCCTTTCCCCTTCTCCAAAGGACTATGTATGTGTCTCTTAGGGTCTTCTATGTTACCTAGCTTATCTGGGGGCAAGGATTGCAGGCTGGTGATCATTTGCCCTATGTCTAAAATGCATGTATGACAGAGTACATACCATATTTGTTTTTTTATGGATGGGTTACCTCACTCAGGATGGTTTCTTCTAGTTGCATCCATTTTCCTGTAATTTTTAAGATACCATTTTTATTTTTTTCTGCTTAGTAGCACTCCATTGTTTAAATGTACCACCTTTTCTCTATCCATTTTTAAGTTGATGGGCATTTAGGTTTTCTCCCAAGTTCTGGCTATTACAAATAGTGCTGCAGATGTCCTTGTTGTATGAGTATGTATCTTTGGGGTATATACCTAAGAATGGAATTGCTGGATCTTGTGGGAGATTGATTCCCATTGTTCTGAGAAACTGCCGTACTGATTTCCAAAGTGGCTGTACAAGTTTGCACTCCCACCAGCAATGGAGGAGTGTTCCCTTTTCTCCAAGTCCTCTCCAGCAAAAACTGTCTTTCAGAGTAGTTTTCATTTGCATTTCCCTTATAGCTAAGGATGCTGAGGACTTTCTTAGGGGTCCATCAGCCATTTTAGATTTCTCTATTGATAATTCTCTAAGTATTTCTTCAGTCCATGCATCTGTTTCCCCTAGTGGATATTCAACACCTGAGATTCTCTTGTATTCGGTTGGTTATGCTTGCATCTGCAGTTCTTTATTGTTTACCCAGCTTTTCTATTTCCCTCAGTCTCTCTCTCTCTCTCTCTCTCTCTCACTCTCTCTCTCTCTCTCTCTCTCTCTCTCTCTCTCTCTCTCTCTCTCTCTCGGGTGTGTGTATGTTTGTCTATTTCAGCTTTCAAACCTTGCCATGTTCAAATTGTTTCTTGCAATTTTTGTTTGTCTTTTCTTCCATTTCTTTAAAGGATTTTTTTCATTTCCTCTTTTATGACAATGATAGTCTCTATCATTGTCATAAAGTTGTTTTTAGGGTTGTTCTCTTCTGTTTCATCTGTTTTGATATCAGGTCTTGCTATCTTGCTAGTGTGAAGTCCCTAGTCTCTGGTGGCATCACATTGATCTTTCTGTTATTGACTGTGTCTCATTCTGTCCACTACCCATCTCATCTTCTTGCCCATAGTGGTGAGGACTCTCCCTCTCCTGGTGAGTATGGCATCAAAGTTCTCTACCAGTGGGTGCAAGCAGGTCCACTAGGTGGAAGCGGGGCTAGGACATTGACAACATCAGGATGTGTTGTTCTGATGGAACAGGTTGGCAGTGCACAGTCCCCAGTCCCCAGAAGGCTCCCAGCAGGGCACTGGAAGTCAGGTCAGAAATAAGCCCATGTTTGCTCCCTCTTGTGGGTTGAGGTAGGACTAGATTGCAGGCAGAGTCTGGATGGGATAGACTACATGCTCAGTCCGCAGTCCTCAGGAGGCCTCTAGTAGAGCACTGGAAGGCAGGCTCCTCCCATGAGTTGGGGCAGGACCAGGTCTCTGGCAGACAGTAGATAGGCCAGTCTGCTCAGTGTCTTCAATACTTTCTCTAGCTATTAATCTTTAGAAAGCATTCAATCATTTTGCCTATAACAATTGACTGAACAAACTACTAAATGTTCAAAATCAAGAGAGGGCCCTAGCATGTATGTATGTATGTATGTATGTATGTATGTATGTATGTATATAATTGGAAAGCCAGTAAAGTGATATTTAGTATTTTCCTTCTTCAGAAAAGTGGAAAATGTATCTTTATATGCATCTGAACTATTTCAAGGGCATATCAAGGTTACTCAAAACAGAAAAGGCAGAGAATGCAGCATTGACTTTTTCTTTATTATGTGTTTGCCAGGGACTTCCCCTTATATAAAGTTACCAGGGGAAACATGTTGCTGACATGCATGCAAACTATGCTGAGATTTTTCTTCTGGTAGGTAAGCATCCTTTACTTTCTATGCTGTCAGCACCTGGGACAGGAATTGCCATCTAAGGTTCACAAATCTTCCTGCTTGCATTGTTAATGAAAGCATGTGAGGAGTCATAGCATGCTTCCAAGCCTTTGTTATGCTTACTTTCAGGCAGTCACAGAATGAAATCTTTCAAGAGTGAGCATGTGACATGTGAAGTTTAAAATATTTGCATCCTGTATTTTATATCTTATTGTTTTCTAATGGATTGGACTTGTTCATTAGTAATTCTTTGGCCTTAGACTTTGACCATCTGTTACATTTCAACAGAGTGAGATATTTCCTAATGTTTCTTTGAACAATCTCATAGGTTTGGTTTTCTGTTTAAGTGACTATTCATTTGGGACCTTTGATTTATCTTTGTCATCTTATTTATTGAATAACTAAGCATCCATTTTCCTTTCTATGACTTCCAATTTGGCTTTGCCACTTTAAAATTATGAATTGTTTTATGTTTCAATGATTTAATCACATTAATATTATTATTATTTTTTCTTTTTGTGTCTCAACCACAGTTTGCCCTCCCCCCCCAGTCCCTAAAACACATTTCTCTTTCCCTATATTTTTTCTTCCTCCTTTTCTTTAATAAATGGGAAAGCCTCCCATGGATATCAACAAAACATAGCATATTAAGTTGCAATAAGTCAAAGCACCTCCCCTCATTTTAAGGCTGTAAAAGACAATCCAGTATGCAGAATAGAGTCCCAAAAGCAGAGACAATCCCATTTCCACTGTTTGGAGTTCCACAAGACCAAACTACACAACTCTAACAGATAAGCAGAGGGCCTAGATCAGACAACCTAGACAATCATGCAGGCTTTCTGGTTGTCAGTTCAGTCTCTGTGAGCTCCTTTGTGCCCAAGTTAGTTGATTCCATGGGTTTTCTTGTGTTGTACTCTTCTGGCTCCCACAAACCTTGTGCAGGATTTCCTTGACCCCACCAATATTTGGCTGTTGGTCTCCAGGTCTGTTTCCATTATTTGTTGTACACCCTTGCTTTCCAATCATAATAAATGTTGGTCAATATCAACCAGAACAAAAACTCACTAAAAATACCTGTCTTAGAAAGAAAACGATATATTTTATATAGTTTTAAAATTGTATATTGTCTTGTATAGAGCATTTTTATAAGTTCTTCTAAGAACATCTCTAGATATTACTGTTGTTGCTTCATACTGCCAAAGGTTTTTGATGGTTATACACTATGAAGTCTTGATGCTATAAACTAACTAATTGACTATTTTAAATAATCAATAAATTTCATCGGGAAATAAGATAAATGAGAATTTTCTAGCCACTGTTTGTGTTGAGTAAAAAATTACTTATGCTAATATGTTGGATTACTATGATAATAATGTAAAACCTAAACATCATGTTTAGGTATGTTTTAATTTTATAGAAGTAAGATACTCATATCATGTAGCTTATACTCTCCAAATTCTGATTTAGGAAAATGTATCCCATTTCTCCTCCGTAAATTTCCTCTTATGACCTAGCATCAACTCAAAGCCTTTACCAGGACACTAGAGCTTCACCTCTCAGAGACACAGAGGCAGAAGAAGGAAGAAGTGACAAAGTGATGTCCCATCCTATCTACTCCATTGCAATGGAAGAAATCAGAAGTAGCATAAGTAGTAAATATAGAAGACTTCAAATATCCCAAGACAAAGTAATCATACGGGTTACTGAAGCCCATTTCTCCATTTCTGCCCTAAGTTTATGAAATAGGAAAAAGGCCTGGATTTGGATTTTGGAATATATCTGTTACATATGATCCAGCCTTTTTTTTTCTGTATTGAACTAATGTCTAAATTGAAGGTGGCATTGTTTAATTTATATATATATAAAACCCTAAATTTTAAGGCTTTCTAAAGATTATATTTGCTGTATTTATCCTTATGTTAATACTGTGAGGGTAGCATATACATTGGAGGGCTGGCAAGATGGTTCAGAGGTTAATAGTTCTGGCTGATCTTCCATATGTTCTGAGTTCAATTACCAGCAACTACATGGTGGCTGACAACATCTGTAATGAGATCTTGTACCCTATTCTGGCATGCAAGCATACACAAAGACAGTACACTGTGTATATAATAAATAAATCTTTTTTTGTAAAGCATATATGTTAATTAAAAATTTAGTATATAAAAGCATAAAATATACATACATGTAATTAATTATTATTATTTTGACATTTTGACCATTTAACTTATGTGGTTTCTATTGTTCCTAACACTTTATGAATTTTATGAAGCAGTCTGATTGAATGCTTAATATGCATTCATAAAATAACAATGTTACTTGACAAACAGAAGCTAAAAATTATTATAACTATATTCTCAGCATTCTTCGTACAATTTTCTGAAAGGTATATACTATTCTCAAAAGTCTATAAAATTTTTAATTTATAGAAATTAAACAAATTGGGGCAGGATTATGCATGATCCCAATATTGATATCACTTCTGCTAAATTACTATTATGTGTATAAGTATTGTCAGCTGAATCAGTTTACTGTTTTTCACATATATCTGTATTTAAATATTAGCTCTTAGGATTGGATTACAATCATAGCTCTCATTCCTAGAGAAGCCTGATGCTCCATCTCTTAGAAGGCATTCCTTGCCTTTAATTTTTCATCTAAGTTGGGGACTTGAGGAGAAGCACAGAGAGTCCCAGAAACAAGGTTGTCTCACATCTTATAGAATGGCAGACCTCTGGGGACACTGTGTAGAAATCCAGTTAAGTTTGAGGACATCATGTGTGCAAAAACATTATTTTACATAACATTTAATTAAGAATGTAAATTCAAGTATAGGAAAGTTAAATTTACATATAAATATTTGATCTAAAATCCATTCTGCCTACAAGATGGAACCCATAATAAAAACTGGTTTTATGACCAAGAATTAGAGAATAGATAGCACAAAGCCATAAAGGAAAACCAAATACTGCTGGGAAACAACAAACACACAAACAAATAAACAAAAACAGATGGTTCAATGGACTCATCTAAAACTCAAATGTAAATCCAAACACTTATGGACACTTGATTTTAAACAAAGAAGCTAAAATAATACAATGAAAAAATAAAAGTGTCTTCAAAAAATTATTCTGGTATAACTGGATGTCTGCACAAAGAAGAATGCAAATAGACTCATATCTATAACCCTGTAGAAAACTCAAATCCATGTGGATTAACATCTTAACATAAATCCAGTACACTGTACATGATAGAAGAGCAAGTTGGAAACAGCCTTAAATGCATTGGCACAGGAATCGACTTCCTGAACAGAACTCAACAGTGCAGTCACTAAGATACACATTTAATAAGTGGAATCTCATGACTGTAAAACAAAGGATATAGTCAATAGAGCAAAACAGCAACCTAAAATATATGGGAAATTCTTTACGAACACCACATCTGACAGAGGGATAATTTCCAAAATGTATAAAAAACTTAGGAAACTAGACATCAAAAACTAATTAATCCAATTTTAAAAATGGTGTAAAGATCTACACATAAAATTCTCAACAGAAGAATCTCAAATGATCAAAACAAACTTAAAGAAATATTGGACAAATATATTTAGCCATCATGGGAATGCAAATAAAAAGAACTCTTAGATTCTATCTTAAATCTGTCAGAATGGCTTAGCTCAGAACCACAAATGACAACTCATGCTTAGAGGATGTGAAACAGAAGGAATATTCTTCCATTACTGGTGGGAATGCTAAATTTTAAGCCATGTTGGAAATCAAAATGGTAACTTCTTAGAAAATTGGACACATACCTAAAAAGATGATCAATTACACCATAAGAACACTTGCTGAACTGTGTTCATAGAAGCTTTATTCATTACAGGCAAAACCTGGTAACA
This sequence comes from Cricetiscus sungorus, assembly GCA_030556225.1. Taxonomy (NCBI): domain Eukaryota; kingdom Metazoa; phylum Chordata; class Mammalia; order Rodentia; family Cricetidae; genus Cricetiscus; species Cricetiscus sungorus. The sequence continues at coordinate 70,184,231 of JANBXA010000730.1, forward strand.
ACCTAAACGTCCATTATATGAAGAATGGATAAAGAAAATGTGGCTTATTTGAACAATAGATTATTACTCAACTGTTAAAAAATACCTCATAAAATTTGCAGGAAAATAGATGAAATTAGAAGAGAATCATCCTAAATGAGATGACTCAGATTCAGAAAGACAATCATGGTATGTACTCACTCATAGGTGGATATTAGCTCTTAAAGGACAGAAAATAATGCCGCAATATACAGACCCAGAGAAGCTTAGTAGCAATCATGGCTCAAGCAGGAACACCCAGAAATCCCTGGGAAGAAGAAATAGAAGACATGGAGTAAGGGGTAGAAGAATGAAGTAAGGTATAGAGTACCAAAAAAAAAAAAATTTGGAAGGGGGAACAATTTGAAGTCTGGTAGGAACTTGGAGCAAGCAAAATTCCCAGGAATCTACAAGGATGGCTACAGCTAAGACTCCTAGCAATTGTGAATATATAGCAAGAACTAGTCATTTGCTATAACAGGAAAGAATTTCAGTGGAGGGATTAGGACATCAATCCTGCCACACAGCTTTTATCTACAGACTGAACTGTCTATGGGATGTATTAGGTAAGGATAGCAGAGAGATTGTGGGAGTTGCCAACCAATGACTGGTCCACCCATGCAACAAGAGTGAGCACACCTCAGACACTGCCTGAAGTGCCAGGGCCCACATATCTAAGATAGAATTAGACACAACTAAAGGGGAACATGTCAATGCAATGATGATTAGTTGTAACGCACCTGGCCCTGTCAGCAAAGAAGATGGGACTCTGGGAAGATCTTCTTCGTGCAGTTTTAATCAGGATCCGTGAACATGTTCCTCTGACCGGCAGGACCCCAGGGGACCCCTGCACAGTCTTAAATACCATTGCGCTAACAAAGCCCAGTGAGCTACGTGGACCCTGCAGATAGGCTACTTTTACGTGGAAGCAGACAGGCTGAACAGACTTAACCAAATAAGGTCTTGTTTACACCAGAGAGCGCTCACCATCAGGGAGGTGGAAGGCGGAAGCTAGCACCATCTTTAAGGTGCGGCACTTCGCAGTTCTCTACACTTAGTCTGCTATACTCACAGATGGGTGCTTAGCTAAATTGTCATCAAAGAGGCTCCATCCAGCAATTGATAGGAATCAATGCAGGGACTCACATACAACCATTTATCCAGAGCTTGAGAAATCCTGATGAGAAAGAGGAGAGATTGTAGGAGGCACAGTGATCAAGAAAATCACAAAATTCACAGAATCAACTAACCTGGGCTCATACAAACTCACAGTGACTGAACCAAAACCAACGGGACTTCATAAAACTGATGTAGGCCTTTTGCTAATACCTTATGGTTGTGTAGAGTGGTCTTCTTTTGGGACATTAACAGTGGGAGAAGGGGCTGTCTATGACTCTTTTGCAGACTTCAGGGACCCTATCTCTTATACTGGATTGCCTTGTCCAGTCTTAATACAAGGGGAAGTACTTACTCTTACAACAACATAATATGTCATCTTTTGTGGATATCCATGGGAGGTAAGCCCTTTTCTGAATAGAAATGTAGAAGGAGTTGATGGGGGTTGAGAGAAGAGGTACTTGAAGAAGAGATGGGGGGAGTAACTGTGGTCCTGATGTGAAATAGATAAATAAGTGAAAAAAAATCAAAACCTTTAACTTTTATATGTAGACTATATTATATGCAATTATTATATAAATATGTTTTATATAAAAAGGAACAGTAAAATTGTTCTCAATGCTATTCTGATTACTTAAAGTATCTTATTCAGCCATTGTTAGAGATACTGTTTCCTGAGCACATGAGAACAAATATTGAAATCCATAGCCAGACATTATACAGGGAGAAATTTTGTAACATGGAGCTATTAATGGAACATGTCCATCAAATCCTCTCTCTCAGTGCTCAGGGAACTACTGGCAGAAGTAGTATTAGCAGGCATGGAGGACATCAGGAGAATAAGGCCTTCTAGATAAACCAAGCAAAGCTCATATGAACTCACAGAGACTGAAGCAGTAAACACAGGGCATGCATTGGTCTGCACCAGATTTTCAGTATATATGTTATAGCTTTTATATCAGTATTTTTATGGACCCCTGAGTGTGTAATGAATGGGTCTCTGAATATTGTGCATTATCTTGGCCTCTTTTCCTTCTATTGTTTTACCTTGACAAGTTCAGTGTGATAGTTTTTGTTTTACCTTAATTTTTGTGTTTTATTTGTTATGTTTAGCTGTAATCTCTTATAATCCTGTTCTTTTCTAATGAGAGACAGAAATGGAGTGCATGCAGATGGGAAATGAGGTAGGGAGGGATTTTGAGGGGTAGATGGAGTGGAAATTATAATCAGGACATATTATATGAGAAAATACTATATGTATACTGTTAAACAAGAATATATTTTTAGAAAAGAGGAAAAAAGAAAACTCAATTCCCTAAAAGGTAATCCACATGGGAAACAAGCTACACTTAGAAATATAGTGAATGTTCAATAGTAGATGGCCAACGGGAAATGAACGTAAAGACAATCTTTGTCTCCTAATTTTGTATTAGTATTCTTCTGTTTTTGTTTGTCTTTTTGTCTATTTTTATTCTGCTGCTTTTAATCTTATTTATATTTTATTTTATTTCATCTCTTCTCTCTTTTTATCTTACCCACCATTGGCACATTTATTTTACTTTAAAGTTTATTGGTTTTATGGATTCTTGAGTCGGCAAACCAATGGGTCTCTATTTCTTATGATTTCATGAACTCCTTCCATCATGTTTGTGTGTTTTTTTTTATTGTCTCCAATTCCAATGTGTTCGTTTTTATTTTGTCTCACTGTAATTTATTTTAAATATTTTATTATTATCTCTTGGAAGTGTTTTTGTTTTCTAATAGAGATGGAAAGGGGCTATATCTGGTTGGAAGGGGTTGTCATGGACGAGCAGGGTGAACTAGGAGGAGAAGCCATAATCACGACATATTATCTGAGAAAATAGTTGGTTTTCATTAAAAATAAGCAAAAAGGTTTTAAATATAGTTAGAAAACAGCTTCACAAATGAAAACTATTCATACTGATAAGGATAAATTACCTGAAGTTTACTTGGAAATTCGTTCTTTTTCTGAAATGAGTAGCAACAAAATAAAGCTGTAGACAGTGGAATTTAGGGCACATAATTTCCACCTAGAGAAAAAAAAAGTACACTTTAGTTTACAAATGTTCTCCTTGCAAGGCACTGAGTTCATGTCTTTGTACCTACAACATGGCTTATGACACCCTGTAACCTACTTCTAAGTGATCCAATGCCCAATTCTCACTGTGGTGAGTTCTTGTAAACAATACACATACATACCCTTAGGTATGCTTACTCGCATAAATTTTCCTAGCTCTTCAATATTCCACTTTTAATTGTTATTGAAAATAGCATGTTTTCACACACATAGTAACACCCCATTTCAATAGCTTTCTATATAGTGTCCCTAGACATTTGCTAGAACATAGGGATAGGAAACAATGCTTCTTACTGGGACTCTGAGAAATATATCTGGATCCTAATCCTAGATGAAATCTTACAGGCATTGATGGTTTCTAATAAATGGAGACTTAGTCTTGTCCATGAATGAAACCCCTTAATAATTTATTCTTTCTAAGGGCTCATCCTTAAACACACACTCACACATACACAGACACATACACACACACACACACACACACACACACACACACACACACACACACCACAATCAAGCACACACACAGCTTGCACACAAGCACCCATGCATGCATGTGTAGGTACACACATATGACATTCCAAATACATCATTTTCAAGGGGGATCAATTTAAGATTTCTTCTGGCTTAGGGATGAGGGCATATGTCTACTTATATTCCTCTTTCAGCCCTAGGATCAGACCTGCTTCAGATCTAGGAAGGTTCTGCACATGGTGCCCCAGTATCTGTGGGATCCTATGTGCATATCTTATGTTTATTTAGAGGTACTTACTTTTTTCTTATTTTGCTATAGTCCATGACATATACCTGTTATATACTTTATGCTCCCCCTTACACATGGTCCCCTGAGTTCTAAGAGAAAACTCTCCATTTGTAGGGTGGGTGCTGAATATATCAATATTTCTTATTCTGTGTGATACCTAGCTGTGGGCTTCTGTATTTACTCACATCTCCTGAAGAAAGAGTGTTCTCTGATGGTGATTGAGCAAGACACTGATCAATGAATATAGTAGCATGCCATTAAGACTCATTTTATTGCTAAGTTTTGTTATTGTTTGTTTTTTAGAACAATGTGTTTGGTTTAACCTAAATTCATGAGTTATCTAATCTCAGGTCCCCAAACACTCAAGCAGTATAGGGTATGGGTTCCATTACATGGAATATGCCTTCTGTTAGCTCAAATATTGGTTTGTTACTCACACATAAATTGTGGTACTATTGCACCAGCATAACTTGTAGGCAGAAGAACATTATAGACCAAAAGGATGGTGTTCACATTTCAAATTTGTTAGCTAGTAGAGGCACTTTACGTACTACAGACACTAGAATAAAGGGGAGAAAGGCTTTATATATGCAGGAATTTCTACATTTTCAGTGAATTGTTTATGTGTTGTATTCACAATGAGACCTTTCCAACAGTTTGTGAAGAGCAAATGTCTGGGTTGTTCTCATGGGACCCCTTTGACCAACAGCTGTATTATGTAACAAAAACCCAATCTGGAAAACTTCATTTGGTGTCAAAAAATGACTGCACTATTTTGCAATTTAATTTAGGTTGTCTAAAATTATGTATATGTTTTAGAAAGTTTCTACTGTATTGCATTTTTCTACTACCCCTCAAATGGACCTTAATTTTAGATGTTTCACCCCAGATTCACTGCCTTGTGCTCTTCTTCTCTCCCACTCTCAACCTGATCCTTTCTTTTCGATCTCCTACTGCATCCATTCATAACTATTTAATATTTTAAAGACATATCTGTCTCCATTTAGTCACTTACTTTACACCTTACCACTGTGGCTCTATGGGCTGAAGCTTGATTTTCATTGACTTAACAATTAATATCTCCATATAAGTTAATAATACTATATTTGTCTTTCAGAGTCTGGATTACCTCATTCAGTATAATTTTTTCTACTTTGATTCATTTACCCATAAATTTCATGATGTAATCAATTTAACATCTGAGCAATACTCCACTGTACAAATGTACCACTTTTTTAAAATCCATTTTTCTTTTGAAAGACGTTCAGGTCATTCCCAGTGTCTGGCTACTATAAATAGTGCAACAATGAGCATGGTTGAGCTAGTGTCTCTGTGGTAATATGAAATGTCCTTTAGATATATGCCTAAAAGTAGTATAGCTGGATCTTGAGGTATATTAATGTCATCTTCATGATGAACCACAACACTGATTTCCATAGTGACTATACAAGTTTCCACTGCCCTACGTCTATCCACAGATTCACCAGCATGATATTCACTTAAAAAATTGGTCTAAGCCATTCTGACAGTTGTCAGATGAACTCTTAAAATAGTTTGGGTTTGCATATCTATAATGTCTAAGGATTCTAAATACTTCTTTAGGTATTTATCAGTAATTTGAGTTTTCTTTTCTGAAAATTCTGTTTATATCTGGCCCCATGTTTAATTGGGTAATGTGTTTTCTTGATACCTAGTTTTTTTTTTTTTTTAGATCTTCATATGTTTTGTATTTTAGCCTAATATTGTATGTGTGGTTATAAAGTATTTTCCCATTCTAGGTTTACTCTTTATTCAAATCATGGTGTCTCTGGGCAAAAATGGCCAAGGGTTTACATGGAATGCTTGCTGGACTTGGGGCTTATAAAGTCTAGGGGAAGAAGTTTTGAGGGGAGACAGATATGATCCATGGGAGCTGAGGAAAGCAAGTGAATATAGGTGCTGCAGGTACCCCACTACAGAAGAGGGGGTTAAATTTGGAGGATGAGGCTTGAGGTAAGGGTTACTATCATTTTAAATTTGATATCCTAGCTATAAGCAGTTCCATTAGTAATACTGATTTAAAATGTTATTAATTCTGTTTTATTACATTCACTTCAGAATTATGTTTCCAGATAATTTTAGTATAAGTAAGTCACCATTTGAAGTGTTACTAAAGAATCTATAACATGTTAGAGATGAGTTTTTGGAGATTCTCAACACTTGCATGTGAGATGCCACATAATGTGTTCTGAATTCTTTCATACACAGTGTTCTGTTCAGACTCTCATGAATTGCTCAGACACTGATCTGGCTGTGATGTGTAGACACTACTACCTAAGATAAAGAGCAGTACTGATCTAATTCTGCTGCTTGTCATAATATGAATCAAATGATAATGAGAAGGCATTAAAATAATTTACAATGTTGTGTACCATTTGATTCAAACTCCATAATTAATTCTAACAATTTTGAGAGATTTTTTCATGACCATTCTTGATGTTAAAATGTTAAAAGTTGTTTTGATTTTTATTAATACTTTTGCACTCATGAGATTATCAGAATATTTAAGAAATACTAACATGCATACCTTATAAAATCAGTACCACGCCTCCCCCCCCAAATTACTGTAACAAATGGTGGGAAAGCAGATAATAAGAAGTACTTTTCAACAGGAGCATAACTTACCCAGAAAATTAAAATGCAAATTAATTTACTTTGTATCAGATTCAGCTGAAATTATGTTAAAAACACAAAAGTTTGTAAACTAAAATTCATGAGTTGCTTTTTAAATATTAAGCTAAATGAAGAAATAGATTATAACCCAGAATAATAAAAAATATTGCAAAAATGAGTGAATATAATCTACATAGAAACAACTGTGGTAAGGCATTGTATTGATCGTACCTACTTAACACACTACAATGGGAATGAGGTTATTGAGTAGAAAGCACTAGTGTTTGATGAAAAGGTTAGTATCCTAATAAAGAATAACAATTGTGATGACATTTCTGCTAATGTGAATGGATTTTTAACATTCCACAATTCAGCTTCTGATTGGTGATATACATTTTTATTAAATTCAGTTCTTCCTGTAAACATTGAGTATGCCAGGGTTGTATAAATACAATTAAATTTATGATGAAAGGAAAACAATTCGATCTTTTGAAGAGCCACAAAGTAAGCAACTAACTACTGATTTACTGTATGAACTTAATGAAATTTGTTCTGTCCTCCAGGTCTACATGCCAAGCTATTGAAGCAAGTTAGTAATATGGCATTTGCATAAAAGAAAAATTTGTGAAGTTCAACTTCTAATACATCTGTGATGAGTTTATATCATTAACTGAGGTGGCGCACAATAATTCTGTATGTTCTCTTTTTGCACAAGAGACTACTTAGACCAGCAAGCTGCTTCTGCTACTAAAGGTACTTCCTGCATGACAACATGAACACTATCAATGGAACTCACATGGTGGGGAACAGAGAACCAATTCCTGCAGTTTGTATTCTTGCTTCCACTAGTCCATTAACCCTTTCCACATAAACAATATGCATATAAAAATGTCATTCTTATTGTATTTAGCATCATGACAAACATGATGCTAAATTCATGACTCATCTCTGTCTCAGTGGGCACTGTCCCTCCCTCTCTAGGCCCCCTCCTTTATTGTTTTTCCTCCCTCATATTTATTAATGTTTAGCAAATTATCTCTAGTTTCCTGGCTTATTGTCATTCCTCTTGTCTATAACAGAAGTCCCTAATGAAAAGGCCTCATCTGTTTACTGGTCTACCACAGAGTTAATAAATATTTTGAATTAAACCTTTCCCAGTTTCTTGAGAATACTTGTCTCCCACATTAATGGATGCAATCATTTATGATCTTGTCTTATTCTCTAACAAATTTCAAAAGCAGATTGTCTCTATAATGCATTGAGCCCAGCAAAAAAATGTAATTATTCAAAAGTGATTAAGAACTCAGAGACAATAGAACTCCAAACAGAACCCAGTTGCTTCTGAGCCTGCAGTTTGCATAAGTATGAAGCAAAGCCTTGTTTAAAATATGGCATTTGGAAAATCTTACATAAATACAAAGGCAACAAAGACATTCTTCCATATTTTTTAACATATGTTGTTTACAGCTAACAAAAAGGAATGAATAAGACATGCTTTTGTGATGTTTTATTGCATTTTTATGTTTTGAGGTTATAATATAATTTTGTCATCTACCTTTCCTTTCTGTCCTCCAAACCCTTCCATTTATTCCTCCTTGTTAAAAGTCATAAAATCATCTTTTCGTTCATTGGTTTTAACATGTCATATGCATTCTCAAATGCAATCTGTTTCAATTACTATAATGTTATTTGGATGTGTGTTTTCAGGAATGAAGATTTGGTATTGGATAACCAGTTGATATGTTCTTTCTGGGAGAAGCATCTCTCTCTCTCTCTCTCTCTCTCTCTCTCTCTCTCTCTCTCTCTCTCTCTCTCTCTCTCTCTCTCTCTCTCTCTCTCTCTCTCTCTCATTCACTCACTCACTCACTCTCTCATCATTCTTCATTTGCCTGAGGTTCTGTTTTTAAAATGGAGTATAGAAATAAAAATAGTGGAGCAAAGTTAGCAGTACTTCCACTGCATAATAATCAAAAACAATAAACATACAGAATAAAGAAAGAATACTAAAATCTGCAAGGAAAAAAAAGCCCATATAATGGCAAAACAGTTAGCTATACACCTGACATTTCAATGGAGAATAAATACCATCAGGACCAAGACAAAGGTCTTGCAGATTAAAAGATACTAGAGATACCAACCAATACTACTATATCCAACAAAAAAAAAAATTTCATTCCAGCAATTTTATTTCCTCTGGCCACTTTCTTTCTTTTTCTTTTTTATTATGTTTTTTTCTTATTTTACATATTGATCACAGCTCCTTTTTCTACCCTTCCTCCTTCTCTGCCTCTCATGCCCACCAAACACCCTCCCATCCCATCCCCCCCAACTCCACAGGGAGGGTGTTGTTGCCTTCCAGGAGGGATCAACAAAATCTGTCATTTGGAGTACGGACTAGGCCCTCCCTCCTGCCTCTGGGTTAAGGGAATATCCCTCCATGGTGAATATGCTCCCAAAATCCTTTTGTGTACCAGGGATACATCATGGTTCCACTGTCAGAGGTCCCTTAGACTGCCCAGGCCTTCTAACTGAGACCCATTTTCAGGGGTCAGAGTCAGTCCAATGCTGGGTTCCCTGCTATCAATCTGGGGGTCCATGAGTTCCCCTTGTTCAGGTCAGCTATCTCTGTAGGTTTTTGTAGCCTGATGTTATTTTCCCTCTCTGAATCTGGATTCCAGTTTGACTCAGTGTTTAACTGTGGGTGTCTGCTTCTGTTACCATCAGCTACTAGATGAATGCTATATGATGGTGGATAAGTCAGTCATCAATCTCATTATCAGGGAAGGGTATTTATGGTAGCCTTTCCACAGTTGCTCAAATTGTTAGTTGGGGTCAGTCTTGTAGGACTTTGGCCATTTCTCTAGAGTCAGTTTTCTCTTAAAACTTATAATGACTCTCTCTTTTATATCTCTCTATCTGTTTTTTCTCTCATCTATTCCTTTCCTGCCTCAATCTTCCTAGTCCCACATGCTTTCCTATCCTCCCATTCTCTTTTTCCTAGCTCCCTGTCCACTCACTGCCTTCCTCACAATATGCTCAAGAAATCTTGTTTCTGTCCCTTTCTGTGAGGGACCTTGAATGAATCTCTTAGGTTCCTCCTTGTATCCTAGTTTCTCTGGCAGTGTGAATTATAGGCTTGTAATCCTTTGCTCTATTTCCTGGATCTTCTCTGAACACAGATACCAACAAAACTTTTGATCAACATGCATGAAGAAAACAAAATATTCCATGACAATTTCAAATTTAAACAATATTTATCCACAAATTTAGCCTAACATAAGGAACTAGAAGTAAAACTCCCTTGTAAATAGGCTAACTACAATTGTGAAAACAAAAGAAATAGGTAATCTCACATAAGTAAAAGCAAAAAAAGGGGAAACACACACACACACTAGCATCACCATTATGGCCTAGATACAGTTAAAGACATGTTCACCATCCTTAGCCATCATATAAATGCAAATAAAAATGACTCCGAGATTCCATCTTATACCTGTTAAAATGGCTACTAGCAAAAACATTGATGAGAATGTGGAGTGAGGGGAACACTCTTCCATTGATGGTGAGGATGCCAACTTGTACAGCCACTTTGGAAACCAAAATGGCATTTTCTCAGAAAAATGGGAATCAATCTACCTCAAGACCTAGCATTACCACTCTTAGGGAAATATTCAAAGGGCACTCATCCATACCACAAGGGCACTTGATCAGTTTTGACCATAGCAGCTTTATTTATCATAGGCAGAAACTGGAAAGAAGCTACATGCCCTTCAACTGAAAAATGGATATAGACAATGTGGTACATTTACACAATGGTGTATTCAGGTGTTAAAAAACAATGGTTTTAGGAAATTTACTGACAAATGGATGAAACTAGAAAGCATCATCCTGAATGAAGTAATACAGACCAAGAATGTCAAACACGCTATGCATTCACTTGTAAGTAGACATTGGCTGTAAATTATAATCATAACTACAATTCTCAGTCCCAGAGAGTCTAAGTAACAAAGCGAGAGTTCCAAAAGGATACAAAGATTTCCATGGAAAGAGGAAATTGAACAGATTACACTGGTAGACTGGGGTTTGATGGGGATGTAAAGAGGAGCAAGAGGGATCCTGGAGGGCAAGGATGCAGCAAAACATTATTGGAAACAAATGGAATGGGGGAGACCATCTTGGGGTCAGCTGGTACATCCTAGTGCAATGGAAACTCCCAGGAATCTATGAGTGTAACCCTAGCTATGGGGGATAAGGACATCTCCTGTATCCTGAATAGAACCAAATACAACTGAAAAGAAATTAAGCCAATGAAGTCTTTCAATTGATACTCTGCAACACTCAGACTAGAACTTAGTATTGTTCTCCTTGTTAGAGAGCAATCATACAGCAACAGATGGAAGTACATGCAGAACAAAAACTTTAGACAGAGCTCAGGGAATCTTTCAGAGGAAGGGGAGGAAGAAGGCAGAGGGTGCAAGGACATAGATTGAACAAACGGAGATCCTGCATCTGACTGGTTTCAGCCCTCTTCATAGATGTTATTACAGTTGTGTAGCTTATTCTTCTTGTGAAGCACCTAATAGTGAGATCAGGGGCTGTCCCTGAATCTTATGCCTGCTTTTACTACTGTGTTGCCTAGTTCACCCATTCTTATATGGCAGGAGGTGCCTAGCTTCATTAATATCACTGAGCAGCCTGCCCCTTTCTAAAATAAAAAGAGGAGTAGATGAAGATGTGGACTTGGAGAAGAGAAGAAAGAAAAATGAAGAATATTTATTTTATAGTAAAATTTCATTTCACTGAATTGAAATGTTTATTTGAACATCTGTATAGTCTCAAACTTATACCTAGGATGTATTCTAATACCACAGGTCTCATTCCCAAAGACATTCATTTATTTTTCACCTTCTCACTCCAAAGAATTAGTTTAATCATATAGTGCAATAGATATTCTCAGCATATGGCAGAGGAAAGGATAACCCCTTTCTTTTCATTTAAAGAGTAGTTGCTGCATGTTCATTGAAGAAAATTCCCTCTTAGAATAAGAGAAGATGGCTTTCTACTACTTATGTGAGATTGTGTATGTATGGCATGAATGTGTGTGGATAGATATGTACCTGGGAGACCATGGGTCAATATCAAATTTTATCCTCAATAGCTCTCCATTTTATTTTGAGACAGTGTTTTTAACTGAACCTGTACTTCACCATAACTATATCATAGCTACAAGATGAAACAAGAAAATTATCTAAAAGTTGAATTATCTTTATTTCAATGTGATTGTTTCATGAAATATACTCATTGTGTGAATTACTGCTCTGATGTAGTCATCTCTTCTCCCATTCTCTATGAATAAAATACAATTAAAATTGTGACACTTGTATCCTTTCTGATGATTTATTTTATAACGTTGTCATTGATCCTTAACAGTAGGGTACAGTCTTTGATCTCACCTAAGAATTTCTCCTAAAGTATAGTATTTAGGTGTGAATAGAGACAATAAGAGAAGTTATCCTAAAATATTACATAGAAAATAGGGTATCTTGAAAAGGAAAGATAGTTTTCTTGAGATGATGATCATAGAAGAACAGCTCTGGTTCATTAGCTCAGGCAGAACAATTAGACTCACAAACCTGTAGTGTGCAACAAAGATCCATCAAATTCAAACATCAGTTAATAGGAGATAAGTCCTTATTAAAGACTCAGCTCATTATCATTTTTTTAATGAAGAAAAATTCAGGGATAACCTATGAAATCAACACAAAAACAAGAGGAAAAATATAATTCAGGTGACAGAGAAGTCAGCATTGTGAATTTCATATAATTCTAACACATTACTATTTGATTTAATAATTGAATATCTACAACCCAACTTCATAATCTTAAAATAGATATATCCTTTTTTCTAATTGCATTGATCTTGTCTACATATACTTACAAGCTGCTATAAATTAGGATAAATTTTCATTAGCCAAATATGAAATTGAAAATTCACCAATATTGCTTTTATATTATTGATAGATTAAAAAGTCCAACAATATAATATTATTTTTAAATTATTTCCAATTTTATTTATTTTTCCTATGTTTTCATGAATTTTCCTCTAAAATTATAGTGCCAGTATCAAGGAAATGAGTGGTGAGGCTTGTATAATTGCCTCTAAATATTACTGGTCCAATTTCAGGGAGCTAGTTTACATTTAAATAATAACTATTGTTCTGCTACATCTGGAAGTTCACTTTACCACATAATATTACATGGCAGAATAAAAAATATAATTGTAACATTTGTATGTGTATGCATGTATATGTATATGTATGAATAATGTATGTTGTATGTAATTTATCCTATACTTTTATAATAACTCAATCATTTATCTTCATCCAGTAGATCATAGCTTCTTCTATATTTCAAATTGGATTTGCTAGTTACTTATTACATTATGGTTTATTGTTCTGTTTTACATATTTGAAAAAAACCAATTTATGAAAATTAGAAATAGAGATAATCATCACATTTGTTTGAAATTGATTGTTTATAATTTATTGTTAATTTTCCAGATCTTGTCTCCAAAATCACAAGATATATTATTATTACCTAATTATGTACAGAGCAGGATCTTGATCAGATACCTTAAAAGGAAGTGTTGTTCACAATAAGATCTTACATGATTGGTCCTATAATAGACCATGGATCATTTTAGATATTATTTATGTACTAAGAATAGACTATTAAGGAGGACCTTGTGTGTAGGCTAATCTTCACAGAGGACAGTAAACTGGATATTGATATTAAACTCACATGCCTCAATAGTAAGTTTTATGTAAATCAATGGACTTGAAGTCAAAATAAGTGCAGAAAAGTATCACTAAGTAAACCCAGATGAATAACATGCTCACATCTTTGGAAAGAGCAGTTGACAATCAGTGATGCTTCATTCAAGATAATCTGATGTCCAGACATATTTGCTGTACAGTTGTCTATCGAGCTGGATATGGAAGAGTTTGGCAGATTTACAAACACAAAAGCAGAGAGAGGGAGATAAGTTTGGCATTTGGAGCACGAAAAACCTCCCCAATGAATCCTTAGTACTTCATTGATCTGATGTTTTAGAACTCAGCCATTTAAGGTACATTGTTGAATTGTGACAATATATCTGGATGAAGTTTATATTTTCTTCTGTCTTTCCTTTAATTCCATAATAATAACTGAAATAGAATATATATTATTGGTTAAAATATGATGATACTTGACTAACTTACCTAAAGCATTGGAAAGAAAATCTAGAAGAGGAATTGTTAAAATGAATTGGATATAACCGCAGACAAATGAGAAGACAATTTTGATTTTTTTAATCTAATTCAGAACAAAACTATATTTTCAGTGACTTTGAGAAATCTCTCTGCAGTCAGTACTTTTGTTAATATTTGATGGTCCTAATTGCCAACAATAACAATCTACACTTAAGAAATAGGGATTGGTTTCTTATTTGTAATAATGAGTACCACATAACAAGAAAGTTATTATAACTGAAATATCACACACATAATATATCTCTATATATAATGTAATACATATATAACATATATAATATCTATTATGTTTATTCTTAAATTATTTAAGACTTTCTTTAAAAGTTTAAAAAAGATTTAAAAATTATCTTAAAATATTTTTTAATCAAGTGGGATGAAGGTAATATTTTGAGAATTAAAGTCATCCTTTTTTGTTATTAAGTAAAAATGGAATTTTCAAGTACTCAGAAGTTCAAATCAGGATATTTCACAAATAAAGCAGATCATAACCAACAGTTTACTCTTCTGAAATGATCTGATAAATAATTTTAAACAGAGGCATTCAATATTAAGGAGTTGCTTAAGAGTAATAAGCCTACGAGTAATTTCTCATAAGATGCATGAATTACATAAAATTCATTGTTGAAAAATTCAGACTGGTGTCTGTGTGAAGTCAACTTTTCCTATGGGAATTTTTTTTTATCCTTGTCAGACATAGAGAATACAAATACTATTTGTATATTCTATGTTTTAATTTTATTTATGTGTTCCATATCTACATGACATATTTTGGGTACTTGCAAGGCCATTTAGTCTACTTCCTCATTAAAACAAAACAAGATAACATGGATAGACATCTAACTTCCATTGAGCTTAGGCAAAGTTTCTCTTGCTGGTATTTTCATGGAATTGGTGGATCTACTGTCTTTCAGAAGTATTTTGAGAAAGGAGAACTTTTTTTTATAATTGCACAAGTATTAAAACTTTTCCAAACTAATACTCAAATGTCATGTAGGCATAACATTTTGTTTAAATATGAGACCTCAATGGAAATCTTTTGTTCAACCAGAAGGATCTGGTGGGCTACTGAGGCTGGGGTGAGAGAAAGTCATCAAAAAATCTTTTCTAGCTTTGAATACTTTGAAGTATAATAATGAGCAGTGTGGTAAGTTATGCCATAGGGCATAGTGGCACATAAATTATAGGGGCAAACATCCATTTCTAATTGTATTTAAGGCCAGCTCCACAGGAAAAACATATTTTATTCTGCAATCTGGCAAGAAATCTATATCATTGGAATTCACAGACCCTACAGGGGAACTTCCTACTATTATTTTTTCTAAATGCACATAGATTCAAAATTTCTCTGCAAATTTCTATCTGTATAACACAGACTTGTTCACTTCTCATACACATCAGAAGTGTTTTCTTATGTAGGGGACCATGCTTAATGTGGAAACTTATAACTCTTCCAAGTACAGAGAAGCAGTGTCCATGAAAACTGAGCCAGAAATTGAAAATCTATAATATTCCATACCCATAAGGGCCAGTCTGAGGTGACCTCATTGTAACACAGTGGTATGGCTGTACTCAGATGTGTTTTCCTACACATGACCTTCACAAGTGCAACCCAGTTGATCTGCTAGCATGCGGAATGAAGGGCTCATTAGTGTCTATCCTTAACTGAGGATCTGTAGATATTTGATGCAATACACGCATGATCACACACACACACACACACACACACACACACACACACACACACACACATATATATATATATACTATATATATACATACATACATACATACATACATATATATATATATATATATATTCTTTGTATTACTTGATTACTTGCTTGGGTTTTATAATGTCACATTCATCCATATTTTCAGGACAGACAATTTGATACTGGATAACCAATGGGTGTGCTTCTGCCTGGGGAACACTATTTTTCCTGCTGTCAGTGTTTCATCGGTGCCTGTAGTTTCTTGTTTAATGAGGACTTGTGGGTTTTTTCCAGTATACTTTGATATACCTATTGGTGTCATCTTTTCTCTACTCATATTTGGACAGTCATGTTTGTGAGAATTTATGGGTATAGTTCTTGTCTTTCTTAGGGGACACAATATCACAACAAACTCACTCTTACAATCTTCTTTCACCCCCTCTTCTACAATGTTCACTGAACCTTAGCAGCTGGAGTGCTGTGTAATTAACAACAACTTATATTTCTCCTTTGACTGATATAGGTCTGATTCCTTCTGCATATAGTCACTCAGTTTCTAAGCAACATTTGCTGAAGATGATTTCTTTTCTCCAGTTTATGTTTTTGGCATCCTTTTTCAAATAACTAGTGGTGGAACTTATTTGTACTCCTGTTTGTACTTAAATTTTGTTTTATTGGCCAACATATTTGTTTTGGTATCAATACCATATTGTTTTCAATACTATCCATATGCACTATATCCTAAGATCTGGAATGATAATTCCTCTCTATACATTGTCATTTTTGCTCAGGATTGTTTTGGTTATCTTCAAATTTTGTGGTTCCATGTGAATGTTAGGATTTCCCCCTCTATTTATGTGATGACTAAAATGGGTGTTTTTGTTTGAGATTGCATAGACCCTGTAAATATCTTTTGGTAGGATGATCTTTTTAATAATATTAATGCTGCCAATCTATGATATGGGTTGTCTTCCTATTTCTCATGTCTGTCTTTTTCTTCAGAGGTTTAGAGTTTTCATTTTGGATATCCATTACTTCCTGATTTGGTTTATTCCTAGATATTTTATTTATTTGCCATGATTGTGAATGATGGTGTGTCTATAATCTATGCCTATGTATGTTTGTTTGTTACAGAGAAAGACTATTGATTGGCACAAATTGTTTCTGTATCCTGCCACACTCATGGATGTGTTTATTGATTCTATATTTCTGGTAGAATTTAGGGGATCTCTAATGGATAGTAGCATATCATTTGCAAACATTTCTTCTTTCTTGTGTTACCCTATTAATTTCTCTTTTGCTTTATTACATCAGCTGTAGTTTCAAGAAAAGGAGTGGGGATACTGGACATCTATGCCCTGTTCCTGACTTCAGTGAAATTACTTCCAGATTTTCTCAATTTATGAGGATGTTAGACATTGGTTTCTCATAGAAAGCTTTTATAGTGTAGAGATAGGTAGAGGTAGTTTTCTCTAGCAATATATTCTCTAGGACTTTTATCATAAAGGCATGATGGGTTTTTTCAATGGCTTTTTTAAATATCCATTGTTAAGATAATGAGATTTTATCTTTAAGTCCATTTATGTGGCTTATTACACTTAATGAATTGTTTATGTTGAAGCATCCCTGATTTCAGGGATAATACCAGCATTGTGATGGCACATACTCTTTTTGATATAACTTTGCTTGAAAGTGCTTTGCTGAGTACGTTTGAGTCAGTGTTCATCTGAAACATAGCCTACAGTTATCCTTTGCAACCTTGTTTGTTGGTCAGAGTGATAATGGCTTTATAAAAGGCATTTTTAAGTCCTCCTTCTGCTTCTATTTCTTTGATCAGTTTAAGAAGCATTGGGTGTAATTATTTCAAATCTGGCATTATTGTTCTGTAAACCCCTCTAGAAATTTGTTTTTTGTGGTGGCTTGGAAGGCCTTTTAGTACTCTTTCAACTTTCAATCTCTCTCTCTCTCTCATACACAAACTCTCTCTCTCTAAATCCTTACATGTATTTATATATAAGAAGGTTTGGAAAGGTAGGTAGAGGATATGAGAGGGATTATGTGTAGAAGTCTGAAGTGTATAGGATTAAAACATATTCTATGAAAAATCTGTAAGAATTAAGCAAATATATATTTAAAATTACCAGATTCTATTTTCTGTACTATAATTAGACTCTATTTTTTTCTTCAAGAAGTTCACAGGCTTAGTAAGAGATATGACCCTAACAATGTTTGTATTTGGTGAAGAAAAAATGAAGTACACAATAAATAGATCAGGTCCCCTTCTGATACTCTTAACCCTCATCTTAGCACCCCTAAAAGGAGAGTGACACACTTCAGTTTTCAAGCCTAAGCTTTATCTACAACTTTGAGGTCAACAGTACAAGATAAGAATCTACAACCATGATCCCTAGTCTTTGTATTTTTTCACATTTATGCCCTATGCACATATCAATATAGTTCTAAAAAAATTACAGCGAGCCAGGGTGTGGTGGTACATGCCTTTAATCTCAAGTATTCAGGAGGCAGAGACAGGAAGACCTCTGATAGTTCAAGTCAAGGCCAACCTTGTTTACAAAGTGAGTTCCTGGACAGCCAGAGCTCCACAGAGAAATACTGTCTCAATTCCCCAAAACCAGCCCACAAAAACAAAAACAGAAATACCTCACAGTCTGCTTTTTATCCTCTGGTGAATGGCTGCTCTGCTACTTTGTCATGGAGAATAGTCCTTTGACCAGATAATATTCTGCTAAAAAAACAGCTTATGGCTATCTTTTACAAAGAACACAACAATTATTTCCTTGATGGTCTTGTTAACTCTCTGTGTTTAAACTTCCTGAACTCAGAGTCGCAAAATACACTTAAAGCCAAACTTTTAAATGTTAAAATTGTACTGCTTCATACACCTGATAGACCTTTGAAACAATTAAGAAATGAATTTTCATTACAATACTAACAGGTAAAGTGGGAGATAGAGTGAAGGCCAGGTGAAGGATAAAAGACAGGAATGGAGGAAGAAGTTACTGCCATTTAAAACCTAGTTTGGAAATAATAGATATGATGAACATGTCTCTCCATCTTCATTGTTAATGGCTTGTTAGCCCACATGGGCGACAAGCCAAGAGCAAAGTGAGGGACACAGATTAAGCATGGTCAGTTGTATAGCCCTAAAATTCAAATAGACTTTATAATAGTTTGAGCAATTCTCAAGTGGAGTTAGTGAGGCAGGTCTAGAAAAGAGCACTCTGGCATCACATAGAATAATTTTAATAGTTATGTTCATGCCCAGTGCATTGAACAGACTCATTTTCTGGCTATAATAGCTATAAAGACAACAGGGTTGTTAAAAAAGTGGGCAATAAAGTTTATTCGACATTTTTAAAATTCTTTTTATAATCATAGTGTTTGAAACTTTAGAGCATTGATATACTTGAAAGACTTGTAATGAATATATTTAACATATAAAGGACTGTTAAATTTACACTTTCACTTTTGTGTGTGTGTGTGTGTTTTTATCACATAGAAGTTATCAAGCAGTATTATGATGTTGAGTACATGTGGAGGCTGACATCTTAATAGAGAATAATTCAGTGACTAACTTAGTGTATAGGGATTGCATTTTAAAACTAAGTAATTGTGTCAGTAGAGCAGGTCTTGCTTTGTTAACTTACTGCTCCCTCAACACTGGGCAATCATAATCTTGAATATTGTCAAGTCTTTTGAAAGAGTTAGGATACCAGAAAATAAAGTGCCTTTTCCCCCTAAAAGGTCTCATTTAATAATTCTCCCATTTAAGGAAAGTTATGAAAAACCCTTTGCTAAAGCAATAGCAACAATAACAAAACTATTGGAAACTTGCTTTCCCACACCTGCCAACTTAGACCTTTTAATTCTGAAGTTATTTATGGAAGTTCACAGGGGTGGCAATCTCTACAATGAAATATAGAAACCAAGAATTACAATATAAACTCTATCTGTTCAATGCCCTATGAATCTATAAAAGCTGATCAACACAAAATTATATGCCTTAAAAAACATTATTGGACATCTATGTGCTTTTGCTTTTGAAATTCTAGTATATTGTTTTACCATGCAAACATTGTAGATGGCAATACTGTGTCTCAAAATCATCAGGTTCAGCACCTCTATTATGCATTCTATTGCATGTATGGATGTATCCTATGGAAATCAAAAGAGGGTTTCTATGCAGGCAAGGGACCATATTTACTTGTTACTCACGTCTTTTTAATCATGGTATTGTAAAATCTCAAATAAAACTTGACAATGGTCTTAGCTCAGGAGTAAAACAGAAGCCACAATCTGATCCTGCTGACACAAACCAACTGTAAAATGGTAATTAACAATTCAATTATATAGTATTTTATGCTGTTTTTCTTGATTTTCATCTAGGGAAAAATTAATTAATTAATAATTTTAAAATTTGAAATCATTTATTAAGCTACTATGATCATTTGGAATAGTCTATATAAAGATATTGATTATTTATAACTCTTTTTCCAACATTCCTGCATAATTATATAAAATAAAATGTACCTATTAAATATAATTCTGTATCTGAATGGGCTTACCAAACTTTCATATAAGCTTTTAAAAATGAATACATGAATTAATTAATGATTAGCATATATATTTTTGTGCTTTGGACTACCATAGATTTTCAATTCAATAGAATTTTAATGTAAAAAATTAAAGTGATCTCATAATAATATAAAACTAAAACACTAAAAATGTACATTATAAGCATCATGAATCACTAGTTAATTAAACAGCTTTGTGAAATTCTCTCTCTCTTTTTTTTTTAAATCTCTCATGCATATTTACCAAGAAACCTGGCATTGGAACACTTATGCCAATTATATCTTGGAAATTATTTTTAACATGAGTTTCAACCAAGCTTAAGTGGAGGTCATTCTCCACTTTCTCATCACAGATTAATCTGAAATATATGACATGTATTAAACATGCACAATTTAAGGATATTTATGCTCCAGAGTAAGTGTGTGTGTATATGTGGCTGTGGGTGTTTATTAAAAGTTCTGTTTAATGACTTGGAAAGATTAAAAGCATGAATTTTAAAGTTAGCTATATATAAAATTACTCTAAAATATTGCAGGGAAAATTAAATGCATAATAAATGTTCTATACCACAAATTAAATTAAGCACTATTTTTTTAAATACCTGGAGTTGTTTTCCTTAGGTTTCTCTTTGACTCATTATCCCATTTAATTCAAAAGGAACACATAAATCATGCTAGAGTAGACATCAAGGTACTGTTCCATTTTCAGTGAAAAAGCAAGTCTCTCTTTTCCCTAATAAAATAAATATTAAAACCATGTAGGCTTCCAACAAATCTTCTCTTAGTTCTCCTTTTGTTCCTTCAGATTCCATCCCCCCAGTCGTATTCCCAGCTCTGTGCAGAAAATCTTCTGCAGAACCCTTTCCTCCCTGACCCCATCTTCAAAGGATCAAAAAGAGCTCCTCAAACCTTCCTTCCCTCAGCTCATCCCAGTGTCCCAGCATCCAACAATTCACAGCATTCAATCCTGTGAACCTAGCAGCTAATCAGGCCAGACAAAAAGGTAAGCTAACTGAAGACCTGCACCCTTCCTTCTTGCCTCCACATCAAATACCTCAGTCTCATCTCTAGCTCTGCAGAACACCATCCCAGTGGCAGCCTTGCTCCTCCTCTCAGGGCATCTTCTATGAATTCCACAGACATTTTCCTCTTCACCTCCCTCTCCCCAACTGAGGCTTTATCCCATCCTGCAACTCAAGCAGGCACTTCCTGCCAACTCACAGTTATTCATGTAAAAGCAGTTAGGTTGCCTATAGATCTTCTCTCCTCCTATTCCTCTAGATCCAAACCCACAGTATCATTCTCAGAGTATTGCAAATCCTATAGGGTGACCTCTCTTCACTGGGTTCCACAATTCCAAGAAGATAAAATAAGTAGATCCTGGCTGAAAACTCTGCACCCCTCCTGACCATGAACCCCTTCAAACTCCTAGCCTATCCTCATTCTTAAATATAAGCTCTAAATATCCAGAAACACATTTTATCTCCAGTGACCAGAGCTATCAGCTCAAAAGAAAATTTCCTTCCAGGCAGCACATAGCCATCACACACTCTGAAAGTTCAGAGAGTAAGTAGAAACTATGGAGCAAAACACCTACCCAAATGAAGACAATCCAGAAACCTGAAAGTAGGTCTGTAATCATTCTAATAACACACACGAAAATGTAAAATCCCAGAATAAAAACAAAACAAAATACAATAAGCAAGCTACAACACAACAATCAATAACTGCCAAGGAGGTATGTCTCTACTAGAGCCCAGATCTCCCACCCTAGTAGGTCCTGAATATTCCAACATAGATGAAACCCAAGAAAAAGACCTTAAAACTGCCTGTGTGAGGATGAAAGAGGACCTTAAAGAGGGATTTAATAAATTTGTATGGAAATGCAGGAAAACATAAACTGAAAGTTGGAGGAAATGAATAACCACATACACTACCACCACCAAACAGGATACATCTTTTTACTGAATCCACCAAATGCATTTTAACATCATGTATACACATTTACTCAGGATAAAGTGCTGGACAGTGATAATCCAATCACATGACCAAAGAAACAAGCTACCCTAGAAATTTTATTACCTAAAATTAATTTTAGGTAATAAATAAATTAGGTAATTAATAAATTAATTAATTTTCCAAAGAAAATTAATGAAACAGGGAAGGACGTTCCATAAATATCAAAGAAAAAAATCCACCAATAGGACATTTCCTTGGTAACATTAGTAAAAAAAATACCACTACAGTTTAAATCACATAATGATCTTCACATATGGACAGTAGAAGACTAAATGACCCCATTATGGTGATATCTTTCTTTCACAAATAAAATCTATCTGGGTGTCAGAGATTAGAGATTGCCACTAGCTAACAATTTATTTCTTAAGGTGAAAAATTAGGACAGAAGACCTTTACAACAAAGAGTCAAGAAGTAAGATAAATTATAGTTTTATTCAGAAATCTAAAGGATTGACAATTATATTTGCCTGCATGAAAATAAGAAAGAGGGCATGGACACCATTGGTATGTTGTACCACAAACATGATTAGAAGACCTCATATAGCACAACCATGTAGTACTGGAAGAGATCACAGCCGCTGTCAGTTTAAATTTATATTTACATCCTCTTCAATTATGTTCTCCCATTAGCCTGTACTCAACAAGAGGCTGTCTGAAGGGGACAATGGTGTCATGGTACCCTTCCTTTTTTTTTTTTAACAAACCATGGAAGTTTCCAGTGGATAATTTTACTTTAGGATACCTTGTTACATTTGATAAAACAATACACAAACTGAAATATATATTTAAGAATAAATTTGGATTTAAAAAGTGAGAATTCTGATAGAGATATGAGTGATATTATAATAATTATAAGATATAAATATAACTGAGATACCTGAAAGTTTTGAAATATCTAAAAATAATTTCATGAACATGAGGTTGGTTACAAATTACTAAAGATGAATAAACAACTAAAAATTCAATGGGATTTCATAGAGGAATTAAATGTATTAATCAAGTAGAAACATGAAGTTAATTAAAACAGAGTTCTTTTTGTACTTAAGTGGTTAACAGCAAAAGAAAAAATAATTTTTTCTAATTTTTGTGATCCATCAATATGTACTCTAAAATTACATTAATTATCATAATTTAAAAGAAAAAAGAATTTAAAATTAGTGATAGAACACACAAACTAGAATACACACATACTTTTTTCTGTACAAAAGGAGCCATTAGAAAAATATACAAATATATATATATATATATATAATTTAAAGTAGATAATGAGAATCAATACATTTAATTCTGAATGTGAAACAAGATCTAGCCTAAGAATAAAAGTGAAAATACAAAGGAATCTATTTGTGACTTATTTAGCAGATTATAACAATTGTTTAAAAGTTGTATAAAGACAACGAGCAATGCCCTTGAGACATGGACAAGGTCATGAAGAAATATAATTTAATTAGATAAAATATGCAGTCTGTAAGATGAACTCTGCATTAGACCTACTCAAGCAGGATTAACCATTTTGGTCATGGTTGGCATAACTAGAAAACAACTGAAAGTGCTTTTCATACAACATCCCCTCTATTATCATGAAACAGATTCCTTCACACTGTGAATCAGTATAAATTCTCCCTACATCAAGTTTCTCTTGCAGTTATGTTGTCACCTCAATGAAATAAGTAACTAATCAGTAACCAAGATAATTGTTACAAAGAAAGTCTGCAAACACACCTTCATTGTCTCCTGTGTGTCCATTTTCTCTTCTTTGCCATCTTGTCATGCATCCAGGTTTCTGGAAGGCTGTTTAGAAAACCAAGGCAGGTATAGTCCTACAAACATCATCACTCTATAGTATATTTCCTATAGAATTATAAGAACTTGATGACAGAAAATACAAAACACTAATTATACTAAAATGTGTTTTACTTTGCTCTTGATGAAAATGGTTCACATGGTAGATAATAATCTATTTAATTGTTATATAATTCAATTATGAACAATTGCCCAATATGTATATAACACATATTCTGATCCATACTATTGGATAAATAAAATATGAGCTTTAAAAGATAATTTTGAAATGTAATTTTGATTCTAGGTTTTGGTGAGTATTGCAGAGTAGCTCACATACAGTAGTTTATTTCTAAACATTCATTCTTAGGGTTTATTAATGCATTATTTTAAAAATGTAATAATTGTTCGGTTATTGAAATAGGAGGAAAAGATACATGTTTAGCAGTAGGAAATTAGTTTCAAATGTTTTAATACGCTCCACAGTAAAAGCCATATTGACAATGATTTTAGTAAAAAATATTAAAATATGCAAAATTCTTGGTTGATAAGGTTACAATTCAGAAACTTGAATATGTAATATGTATCTGTTTTCTAAAAGGAGTACAGGTGAATCAATACAAAGGTTATAGACATACACATTTATACACTCATTTATTTAATTTTACTCATTTTTCTCCTCTTTGAATGGTCTATTAATGATTCTAAATAAAATTTTTGTGCACTGTCAGCAAAATTAGTTCCATGATTTTTCAAGTTTTCTTGGTAATCAATTAAAAGACTAGACATAGAAAACATCACATGCACAGTCATTGCTTTTGACCTGTGAATATATATAGTGGTTTTTGTCACTAAGATTTATTTAGTAAAGAAAAACCACTATGCTGCTTGTTATTCATCAGAGAGCCAAAGTAATCTCTAAATAAACCACAGTAAAAATCTCCACACAAGATCTGTTTAAAAGCTTTACCAAAGTTGTTATAGTTTTAAAAACCAGGAGCACAGAATTATAAACTCATAAAACAGTCCCACAAGCTTAGGAGAATATTGGTCTTGAGACTCTCTTTGCTGTGCAGAGTTCTGAGTTAAATGTAACATTAACAAATCAATGAAACAGAAATAAAATTGCTTATTCAAGGACAGAAAATGATAATATGTGAATAAAATATTTTAACAATTAAACATTCAAAAACATCTGGCAACATGTTGTGAGACATGATGCCATGTTCACTGTTACCATGAAGTACAATTGTATCTATAGACAATGTAAAGGTCAATATGTATTTTGTATGTATCTATGTATGTATGTATATGTGTTATACCTAGTTATCACCCATGAACATCTTTATAAGTTGATATATGTCACTTCTATATCTTTACCTAATAGATCTCCTCCATTTATGAACATAAAAACTGAACATTTTAAAGGTATATTTAAGGGTAAGTGAGAAGCAGACCTGGTCTCAGAAGAGATGTATACTGTATCTGGAGTCACAGTTATATTGAGGATGAAGATTTTAACTTTTGTAAAATAATAGAATCATTAAGTCTGACGTCATAACTACACTCAGAATTTCTTCCCTTTCTTTTGTCTCTACTATATAATTTCAACATTTTAAATATTTAATTATCCTATTGTAAGTTATTAGTAGAAATTAGAGATGAATGGATATAAAGAAATGTTATTAATTGACCTGAACCTTTAGAGGTATCAAGGGGTTGAGATCTTAGGAACCAGTATTATGATCTATAATGTAAAAATATCATCAGTGTTCCCCTTTTCACTCTCTACACAACATATGTATGTAAAAATATAATCATACAAACTCTCTCAGCCATACACACACACACACACACACACACACACACACAACACACAACTAAAATCATTTTTAGTTGACATTTGCAGATACCTGGGAATGAGATAGCTCTAGTCTCAGTTTTCTGCACAAGAAATAAACACAAAGAACAAAATAAATGTCATACATTCACACCATGCTATGCAGAGAAAGATCTACTCATAACAAATTGTTTCACTGTTTTCTGTTCCCTTGAAGGGATAGCACACTGAGTGGCCAGAATATCTGAGGAATTGTAGTAAAGGAAATACTACTATAGGCCTAGACTAAATATCATTAGATGAGAATGGTAGCTTTTGTAAGAAATCATAAGATAAAATTACAGTAAAAGAAAGGAAAAGGGTCTAGTTCCTACTCCAAATGACTGGAAAGATTTTGATGATCCCTCCTAAAAGGCTTCACCCTCCCTGTGGAGTAGGGAGAGGATGAGAAAATCCATTGTCATTACTCATTTGTTTCTGTTTCTTTCAATTGAAAACACAAGTACATTTTCAAAACTCTTTGCTTCATCTTCTATGTTTACAGTATTATGGCTTAAGTATGCAGCGTTTTTCTAAAAGCCTTGTATGCTGAAGGTTTGAAATTTGGCTGGTGTTACTGTTAACAGGTGGTTTTGAGCCTGAGGATGTTAACTCATCAATTACATAATGCATCAGTAAATTCATATGGAAGGACCAGTAAAGTATGGAGACTGAGTAGAAAAAATAAGCCACCAGTATGTGTCTAGAAAGAAAAAACCTATCTCTGCACTCTTTTGATGTTTCTGGAGGCTACAAGTTAAAGAGAATTCCTCTTGTGCCCTTCTCATCTGATGTTTCTGACTTGCCCTAGGTCTAAAGCAATGAAGGCAGCTGATGATTTCCCAGTGCCTCTAAACCCTTCTCCTCCCTGAAGTAGTTGGTTCTGGTGTTTTCTCAGAGTGGCGCAGTGGCTAACACAGATAAGGATACATAAAATAATCTCTGTAGTTGATCTCCTTACTTTCTAGCCTTCATTCCTGCCTATCTATACCCATCTGCAATATTTGACCCATCAGCAATTTTCCATGTATAATTCATCCATTGTTAGCAGAGAGCCTGGAACCTCAGTGACCTGCTAATGTGATCATTAAAATGAACAACTCTTCCTGTGCATTTTGTTTACTCTTGGATTATATGTGTCTTGGTTTATTTAAATAATAACTCAAATTACATATTTACTATCCCATGAAGTATTAGTTTTCCTAACTTCATAGTAAAAAACAAAAATATGCTTACATGAGATTCTATCTTTTGAATTGAGTTAATTTACATTGTCTTTTCTAAGTTATGAGCAATATTAATTAAGCTAAACTGAGTTTAATGCATTTCATAATGAAATAAAAATAAAAACTTCTGAGTTACACTTAGACTTGATAGTTTTATGTGTTTGAAACTCTCTTATGCTTAACCTTCTTCAAGTGTACTATCATAGAACACATTTTAATATTTGACACAGATGTAATTATTTACATTATCAGTATATTAAAAGCTTTAACTCTCTCTAAAGACATCAGTGAGGAATGAGAAAACATAGGTGGCTACAGAAAAATACCAGGAGAAAAAAAATGAGCATTATCTGCAGAAGAGAAAAATGTGTTATTCCTTTGGAGATTTGTAGGACTATTTGATATAATCTGTATTGATTTCTTATATTATAAAGCAAGAATTGCATTTTAAATAACACTTTGCAAAAGAAGGTTTGAGGTAGTAGTGCTATTTATTTCCAAGTTATAGCTGTGCATACAATATTTTACCTGTAGCAAATATTTTGGTTTTCCAAAAGTATTCATTATTTCAAAGTTTGCTGGAAAGATTTTATATGGTTTAGTTGATATCTTTAAATCTGCTATTAATCCACAGCCAGAGATAAGCAATTGTACTAATATTTCTGTTTGTATCTCAAAAACATTTTTTGTATGCATCCTGCCAGTGGCTGAGAGATGAGGATATGGATAAAAAAAAAAAAGAGGAAAGGGGAATTTGAACCATCTACTAAATCACTGAGAAGAGGAGCAATATAATGAAGATATTTTTTTAAATATAGGGTCTATTTAGATGAAAATCGCTTATTTAAATGTAGACAAAAGACAAGTCAATAAATAGTGTAGTAGAGCAGTTGACTATAGGAAGAGGAGATAGAATAGCTATATATGTATGTATTATAAGTTAGACTCATTATATTGGCTTTTTAAATCAGGATAGTCATGATGATAGCTTGTTGTCCACTGAAATAGGCATAAGGCCCTGTAAATGGCCAGTCCTAGAAACTACAAGCCACAATAGCCAAAACCTCTTGCTGAAAGCCTGGGTGTTCCCAAGGAATCACCAATATAGAGACCATATTGGCACTAGGAGACAGAAGAAACTGTAGCCTCATGTCAGTAGCTGAGAGGCAGCAGCAGAGAAAGTCACACTGGCTCAGAGGGAGGCAGGCAGACCTGTTTCTCAGACTGTATTATATCTTGGCCATGTGACAGAAGATTCTAGCCTCTTTGAGACTGGGTCTTCCCTTCTCAATTTGTCCTTGGAAAACTATTCACAGACACACCCAAACATGTATTTCCTAAGTAAATCTCAATCTTATCACGTTCACAAACAAGATTAATCTTTACACAATATGTAGGTAGGAACATAGGTAAGTAAGTTAGTAGGTAGTTGACAAGGTAGATAATTCTGTCTAGGTGTAGTGTTAAGGTATAAAATTTACAT
Source organism: Cricetiscus sungorus (assembly GCA_030556225.1). Lineage (NCBI taxonomy): Eukaryota > Metazoa > Chordata > Mammalia > Rodentia > Cricetidae > Cricetiscus > Cricetiscus sungorus. The sequence continues at coordinate 70,212,887 of JANBXA010000730.1, forward strand.
GTGAAAACACTGAATGTTCATTAGAAATCAACTATTATTGGGCACGGGTATTGTTCAAAAGTAATTATTTTAAAGTAAATATTTAGGGTAGGCTCTAAATCAATTTTGCAGATAGCTTTATATGTATATATACAAATTCCTTGGGTTTTTGTGAAGACCCAGGGTCAATATTACAGATCATTGTCAATGTTACTTTTTGAAAAAACATCTCTCATAAAACTTGGAGCTCACACATTTAAATGTACTAGTTTGTCGTGAAACTTATGGATCTTCCTCTCTCTACCTACCCAGTATTAAGATTACAGGTGCTTTACATTGTGTGGTAATATTTTAATGTGTATGCTGGGGATTGAATCTCAGGCCCTTATGCTTTATTGTCAAGTAATTACTCAATGAGGCATAATTCAGCTCCCTGATGGCTGTATAATTAGAAATATGTATGAGTTCCTATGTCAAAATGTCATAAACCCAACAAAGAAAAATAATTATAAGATTTTATAAGCAGTTTCCACAGTTTCCAAGAGTCCTTAAGGTTCAACAAGAAATAGTTTATCTTTTATCCTTTCCATAAGAGACATGGGAGATGGAACTGTTTCTATTATGGATCGAGATTTATCTAGTCCTACACATTGGCAAAAATTAAGGTAACTCTAGAATACGGTTAATAGGGAAGGTTGGTATGACTCATAAACACTGTGGGAACCATGACTGACACAACAAATCAAATGTGACAGCAGGAGCTGGTTGAGAACATTATATGTGATATTATATAAGATATATAAGAAATAAATTCAAAGCCCCTAAAAGGCCCAAGAAGTATTAAAGCAAAGAATTGTTTAATTTTTTTATTAACATGGCTACATATTTTTGAAAAAACAGGGAAAGAGTAGTCTTCAAAAATACCCACTTAGAATATAACAAATAAATGGATTCCCATTTTCCTGAGAAACCACCATATTGATCCCCAAAATATCTGTAAAGTATGCACTCCCATCATTTGTGGAGGAGTGTTCCCCTTTCTCTACATCCTCTCCAGCACAAGTTGTTATTGGAGTTGCTAATTTTAGCCATTCTGGCAGGAATAAGATGGTATCTTAGAGTATCTTTGATTTGATTTTCCATGATAGCTAAGGATGTTGAGCACTTTCTTAAGTGTCTTTCAGCCTTTTTGATTTCCTCTATTGAGAATTTTCTCTTCAGTTCTGGAACCCATTTTTAATTGGGTTATTTAGTGTTTTGGTGACTAGTTTCTCAACTTCATTTTATATTTTGGAGCTCAGTCCTCTGTCAGATGTAGGATTGGTGAAGATCTTTTCCCAGTCTGTGGGCTGCCATTTGGTCTTGTCAACTGTGTCCTTTGCCTTATAGATACTTTTCAGTTTGAGGAGGTCCCATTTGTTTATTGTCTATTTCAGTGTCTGTGTCACTGGTGTTATGCTCAGGAAGCAGTCTCCTGCACTAATTTGTTCAAGGATACCTCTCACTTTCTCTTCTAAGAATTTCAGTGTGGCTGGATTTATGTTAAGGTCTTTTATCTATTTGATCTTGAATTTTGTGCATGGCGATAGACATGGGTCTATCTGCAGTCTTCTACACACCATCATCCAGTTGTGTCAGCACCATTTGTTGAAGATGCTTTCTCCCTCCCATTTTAGCTATTTTGTCAAAAATCTGGTGTTTGTAGGTGTGTGGGTTAATATCAGGATTTTTATTCAATTATATTGGTCTACCTGTATATTTTTGTTCCAATACCAAGCTGTTATCAGGACTATAGCTCTATAATAGAGCTTGAAGTCAGGGATGGTGAAACCTCCTGAAGTTCCTTTATTGTACATGGTTGTATTGGCTATCCTTGGTCTTTTGTTTTCCATATAAAGTTGATTATTATCCTTTCAAGTTCAGTGAAGAATTATGCTAGGTTTTTGATGGAGATTGCATTGAATCTGTAATTAGATTTTGGCAAGACTGCCATTTTTACTACCACAGGACCTGGCAATTCCACTCTTAAGCATATACCCAAATGATCAATATCCATGCAACAAAGACATTTGTTCAACTATGTTCATAGCAGCATTATTTATAATAGCAAGAAACTGGAAGCAACCTAGATGGCCCTCAACTGAACAATGGATAAAGAAGATGAGGCACATTTACACAATGTAATACTACTCAATGGAAAACAAATCAATGGAATCTCGAAATTTGCAGGCAAATGAATGGAACTTGAAGAAACCATCCTGAATGAGATAAACCAGTCACAAAAAGAGGAACATGGTTTATAGTCACTCATATATGGATTTTAGACATAGAGTAAAGGATCACAAGTCTATGTATCACACCATCAGAGAAACTAGATAACAATGAGGGACCTAAGAGATACATACAAGGTCTTCACAGAAGAAGAAAGGAACAAGAATTCCTGAGCATATTGGAAATGAGGGCAATGAGTAGAGAGGGGGGCTAGGGGATTGATAAAGGAAGGAGAGGAGAGCATATGAAACTAGGAAGATTTAATAAGTGGAGAAATGGACAAAAGAAAAAAAAATAGAGAGTGACCTACCACTAAGGAGGGAGCCATTATAGGTTTGAAGAGACAACTTACTCTACTGACTCTAAAGAATTGTCAAGAGACCTACAAGACTGAACCCGACTAACAATTTGAGCAACGGTGGAAAGGCTACCATAAATGCCCTTCCCTGATAGTGAGATTGATGACTAACTCATCTACTGTCATAGAGCCCTTATCTAGTAGCTGATGGAAACAGAAGCAGACACCCCCAGCTAAACACTGAGCTGAACTCGAATCCAGATGTAGAGAGGGAGGATAAGACCAAGCTACAGAAATCCACAAGAGACAGCTGACCTGAACAAAGGGAAATGATTGTCTCCCAGTCTGTTAGGTATAAAACAGCATTGTGCTGACTCAGACCCCCTGAACATGGGTCTCAGTTAGAATGCCTGGGCAGTCAAAGGAACGTCTGACAGTGGAACCAGGTCATATTCTTGGTGTACAAAAGGACTTTGGAACACTTTCCCCATGGAGGAATATTCCTTAACCTAGAGTCAAGAGGGGGGGTCTAGTCCCTACTCCAAGTGACTTGACAGGTTTTGATGTCCCCTACTGGAAGGCATTACTCTCCCTGTGGAGTGGGAAGAGGAGAATGAGATGAGAGGGAACTTGGGGGCATGGGAGGGAGAAGAAATAGATATGTAAAATAAAAAAATAGATTAGTAAAAGAAAATATCAAGTAAAATATTAAAATAAAAGGAAATGTGGCATATGTAAGTTATGTTGGTCTGGTTTCCCTGAACAAATAAGTCTTATGCATGCCAGTATAGATTTGTATTCTCGATGTAGTCATCATGCAACCCAAGAGACTGCAATTCCCCAAAAATCCCCCATGGTTCTTGCATGCACTTAAAGCTCTACCGCAAGCATTTGTTCTCTTTTGTTGATCTCATCAAAAATATTTAAAAGTATTTTATATTTCTTTATGCATGTATTTGGATGTGGACACATGTGCATGGGTGCCCACAGAGGTTAGAAAAGGGTTTGAATCATTGGGGCAGGAGTGGAACTCAACACCTGTCCTTTGCAAGAGCAGCAGATGCTCTTAGTTATTGAGGCATCACTCCATTCTCTGAAAAACTTTTGACTATGAATTTTTAGAAATGTTAAATATTGTATAGTTTTGTTTCAGTGATGTTTAAGTTAATATTGAATGAGCAGACTGGATACTAAAAAATAATAACTGAAGTTCAACAAATAAGGAGAAATAAAACTAAAGAGAAATCAGTTACCTACTGATACTGTAAGCAATTTTTGGACAATGTCAACTATAAATGTCTCAGAAAATGGAATGAACAAAGTGAGGCAACTATAAGTAGCTAAAAATCAATGCAATAAAGAAACAAAGGAGATGATAAAGTGAGGGAAATGCAGTGAAGAGTAATTACACACTTTAAAACACTATTATAATGTACCTCTAATTTATGTAATACCACTTTAATCATTTTCTCTAAAATTCTTTTACATGTTTTGAAACCACCTGTCAGAATAGTTGGTTTAATCAAATGTTTCTCTTTTTTCTAAATCTTGATTTTCTTCTACTGTCTCCTTTAGTGACAGAAGGAAGCAGTTTCTATGAAGAGGTGTGTCTCATAAAGCTTGACATATATATACTCTCGGTTTTTTGGAGGAAAATATTGTGAGCCTCTGAACTGATCTTGAAGGTAATAATTTTATATTTTCTATAAGCTTATGTTCATTTTGTTTCTACACATTTTCAACATACAAAGAAATGCATACAACAGAGAGGTTACTCTCTTAACTTTTATTTACATCTGCAGATGTTATCTCTAGATTTCCTGTTTTTACATCCTGCCGCCATTCTTTCACCAGTGGTTTCTTTATTCAGAACTGTATGCACAAATAAATTCTTCCATAATTTGCTTTTGGTTATAGTGTTTTGTCACAGCAACAGAATATAAATGAGTACAGTTTCTTAGGCTTTCTATCTCATATTCCTTGACATTGTAATTCTTGTGTCATATATTTACAGGAAGCCAGCCATTACCCAAGGGTGGCAATGAACTATATATAAATGTGATAATTTGCACTTTGGGGAAAACTTTCAGTCATGGAAAACTTCAGGACTGTTTTCCTTCTGCTACTTTTCAGGTTATGGCTTTTCAGATCTACAGGTTCACCCTCAACATAGATATAGCTTAGATATTCTTATTCTTCCAGTGTTATATGAAAAAAAAGCTAGGGGGTGGATATACATGCACTTCGAAAAAGGGAGCCCACAACTGAAAAACATATTGATACCACCCAAATCTACTCTGGTGAACCAATGAGATCCATTGGAGTTAATTACAAGAATATGGGTAAAGTGGTGATCACAGGAGCAAAAATGACTTAAAGACAGCTTCATCACCAAATCTCACCCCAACATGGATAATAGTTCACAAAAGCTGAAAACCTGGAACATACCTTAGAGCCTGCAGACAGGTCAGCAGGTTGAAGCTTATCATTTCCAAGTCACTCAACTAATCTAAACCTCTTCGAGGCAGTTATACTGACATCTGCTTCTTCCAGGCAGGTGATACAGTCTCAGAGTCTTTGCAGCTTCCTTTGTATTCCTTTGTAAATTGGTTTGACTGAGAATAACCCTTACCTTTTATTGTTTAATCTTGGAGAGGGTCTTGTGAATCTTGACAGTCAGAAACTTCTTGAATATTTTCTTTTCTTTTCTTTTCTTTCTGTTTAACTTCTGTCTGGTGAAACTTCTCAGTAAGACACAATGTTTCAAAATAGACAACACACAGTCCAACCGTGATAACTAGAGATGTAAAGGAAGCTAACATTCACTGGCTTCCTATGAATTCACTGAAGAGTATAGGTCAGGGAGTGAATGATCACTATAAACATTTGGAAAGGTAAGACACACAGCAAACCTCAGGTGAGAACCACATGCAAAATAAACTTTCAACAGAATTTTGATAAGCTGAAAAAAATCTAACTACAAAGCAGGTTTCTTAAGAAGTAAAGTCCCAGAGAACATCCATTTGGGTGGGTTCAGTTTTTCACCGTTTTAAAGGTAATGAAACTGCATAGTATTCTCAGAGATCAAAACCAACAAAACTCTGTAGTTTAGTAACTTGTAAGAAATGCAAAGACAGCATGGGATGAAAAAACAACAAACAAGAACCTACAAAAAAAATGAAACTGAAACCTGTCACTTAAAACTACAGTAAATTTTAACCATAGACCAGCTTCTAGCCTGATAGAAGAACATGGTCCCATTACAATCAAGGGGGTGGTAATTGTTTATTGGATAAGAATGAGGACATGAATTTTCATCACTGAGAAACTACCTAATTGTCAATTTTTTAGCTCATTTCTCTAAGACTACTACTGATGCCAAAGACAAGCAGATCTCTGGAACTAATTGGCCAGCTAGTCTAGCCAATCTGTCAACCAAGATCGATTAGAGATCATGACTCAGTAAATGAGGCAGAAAAATATTTGAGGAAGATGTCCTGTATCCACTTCTAATATCCATGAAACCATGGGATTTACATTAATCTCAGTACAATGGAAAATTCATATCTGATTGAAATACATCAATTAAAATATTGATATAATCAGTAGAATATATAACAATATCATATATAAATAAGCAAATAAATATACAGACAGATTTAAAGAGTTGAAGAAAAATTGGCTAACGCCAAAGGAAAGAAAAGACTCGCATTACTATATAGTCCCATAGAAAGTAGATTTCTGTATAGGAATATGTCACATATAAATATTAATGTTGAAATCCATGATGTATATGATGGTCTCAAAATACATAATGATATATAATATACATATGCCTCATAAGAATATGACAAAATTCAGGAGACAAAAAATGAACAAACTGACAATCAAGAGGTTAATACAAAAAACATAGTTGTGAGAGTTGATGTCCATATCAGAAGTTGATAGATCTGGTTAGTAAAAAGTACTTGAGCAAAGAGATGAACTGATCAAGACTTTCAAGCACCTGTCCCAAAATGTGGGAAGCCACAGCCCCAAGATGGCGTCTGGCTGGATGCCAGGTAGTTCAAGCTTAGCTGTAACCAAGCCTTATTTAGAAGTGCTTGATGGATCTGGTGCACTTCCTCCTTCTGTGGCCTATCCGGGATCGCCAGGTGGCATGAGCTGATTGGGCTGTGAGAGCACATTTAAGGGCTTGATGGGGCTGGGAGAAGAGGAAGCTGATGGGAGAAGAAAAAGCTGATGGGAGCAGAGGAAGCTGATGTACAAGAATCCTGAATAAACTTCTTGAGGAAGAGTCGTGGTAGTGTGTTTTCTTGCTGGCAAGGTAGGCACACAACACCACAAGTCATTGTAGCAAACTATATCGAACAACCAAAGAAGCATATGCTTTAAATAAAACTTCATAACCATTCACTGAAGTAAATTATGTCTCATTCTTAAAAGTCATCATAGAGTATAAAACCCATAATAATGCAATATTTGGCAACATTATAGAGTTAAACTATAAACAAACAAGAAGAACTAGCAGCTAAGTTCAAAGTATCTGAAGATTTAAAAGGGACTTAAACACAACATACTTTTCAAATAGAGTGTCTAAAGAAATTCTAAATAAAGGTGTTAAAGAAAATATAACATTTCAATGATTAGATAATTGTTAACAATTTATATTAAATTATAAATTATATAATTTATATTAAAAATAATAAAAATAAAAGTAATTAATAATCTGATTTTCCAATTAAGAGCTTGATTATTAAAGAATACAAAAAAAAGAATTTTAAAAGATTAGGCCAATTCAATAAAGAAAACTAATAAAGGAACCAAAGCCTGTTGTTTTTAAAGTCAATAAAATTAACAAAACTTTAGCCAGGTGATCAATGCAAGGCACTATATACAAATTACAAATGTCAGAAATGAAAGTGGAGCAGTCTCTAGAAAGAAGATAAAAGAGAAATATTATTACTCTTCTGCTGGATTAAACAGACAAATTTCATGAAAAACAGCGACTACCAAAGCTCACTCAAAGAGGAATAATTAAACTGAATGGGACTCTAGCTACTGAATAAACAGAATCAATATTTAATTACCTTCCAGAAAAAAATAAGAGAGAAAGAGAAGAAAAGAACAGTTTCTATATATTTATGGAGAGTTTAATCTTACTGAAGGAAGAAATGTTAACAATTCTCTATAGTCTTTCAACGAAAGTGAGATTTGGAAGGAACAGTTTTTACATCATCTTCAAGGCCAGTGATACATTCTCATATAAACAACACAACCTCCTTACAAGTAAGAATCATAGGTCAGCATCTCTCATGAAAATAGAGGAAATTCATTCATAAATATTCAGTAAAGGAATACAAAATATATACCTAATTATATCTAGTGTGATGGGAATTGTCATTCTGTAAATATGTTTCTTAATTGGATAATGAGTAAAGCACTGTTGGACAATAGGAAAGGAAGATAGGAGGGACTAGGAGACAAAGAGGAAAGAGGAAGTAGTAAGGAGGAGTCAACATGTAGAGTCTGGAGAGAACAGAGGTCCTGGCCCTCTTGCTGATAAGATGAGACCACGTAGAAATAGATTATTAGAAATGGGTTAATATTTAAGGTAGAGCTAGCTATAAGAAACTAGTAACTGGCCAACAGCATTATATCAAATACACAGTCTCAGTATGTTACTTGGTGCTGGCTGGTGCAGCTATGGAAAACAACTTGTAGCATATGGCGCCACAACATGCCTAATAAGAACTTCCACTTAAAATTTAACAAAAGCTTAAAAAAGGGTTTTAGAAACAAAAGAACAAAGACAAACAAGGCTTCTTGCTAACAGCATTTTACTGGATTGGAATCTGTTTTGTGAGAGACAAGCAAAGATTTGAATGGCTCCTTTAAGGAGGTTTACTGACTCTGCATAAGAGGCAAAAAACCACAGGGCTTTTAAAGAGCTCTGCTAGCAACTAAATGGTGTGTATGAGAGCTGACAATGGCAGTGACCACATCTCCAAACTGGCATCATGCTGCTAGGTGTAGTGTAGACCAAAGCAGTGAACACAGCTCTCAGTTCTGGTGGTAAAATACCTGCCACCATCTTTGATAGACCAAGGCTAAAACAACTGTGGCTTTCATTTTAGCAATGTTATTTACCAGATAGAAGACTTGTGGCCAAATAAAGATAAATACTTACAATAAAGACAGATTCACATAAAAAAAACTAAAGGTTTACAATGTGTTTTAAAACATATGTAGGCTTTGGAGAAAAAATAAATAAAATGGTTTAAAAAGACAGAGTGTAGCTGGGTGTGGTGGCACACACCTTTAATCCCAGCACTCAGGAGATAGAGGCAAGCAGATCTCTATAATTTCAAAGTGAACCTGGTATACAGAGTGAATTCCAGGACAGATAAAAGTTAAAAGTTACACAGAAAAACCCTGTCTCAAAAAATAAAAGAAAAGAAAAAAAAAAACAGAAAAACAATAAAAGAGTAATAAAAAAGCCACGTAAAAATAAAAAACACAAAAAACCTTTGAATACTATACACTGTTCTGTTATCTTTAAATTATTTGAATTCTGAGATAATAGCAACAACTGCTAAAACAAATACTGCTGGTTTAATTCAGTTTATATGTTTTAAAAATGCTTTGACTCCAAAATTTAAGTCCAAGGACAAGTTACTGAGGAAAAGGATTTCTAATTTTGTTTCCACAAAAAATGAAAAGCTATGGATTCCTTCCACACTAATATTGTTTGATCAAGCCAGACGCCCTGAAACAGTGTTCCAGGTGATTCAACCTTCAAAACAACTTGGACAAGGCAGCCTTGCAGACTACACACAGGATTTCTGCGTCGTCTTAGGATCCACATGACAGCATCCCCTACCCGCAGGGAGCAGTTTGGAAAGAACAATGCCTAAATTCGCAAATATTGTTTATAAATGTTTGTTTTCATTTAAATGGGGTTAGTTATAAGTGGATAATGATCACAATTAATCTCCTTGTTAAAGGTAAAACGGGGATTATGGTATAGATATGAATACTTTGCCTTGGAATAGATTCATTTATTGATACAAATTTAAGGTCAGTTTTGTTATGTGTATATTTCTCCTCTTGTCCAGGTATTGTATTTATATAGCTCATTTAGAAATTTAATGTATAATTTATTACAGATTATAGTTACCTATGAAAGTCAAAACTGAGAGTTAAGTTAGTTAGGATTTCTAGGTGTATTTGAGATAAATATGCATTTTTCAAAATTTTCAAAGACCTACAGAATATTGCATTCAAAAGGTTTAGGGTTTTTCTTGACAGTGAGGCACAACTGCTCCTGGCAACACCACCTGCATCAGAAAGGAACATCGAAGAATCTTGTTATGGAGTTTACTCCCATTTGGGCAAGAAACTATTCTTGCCTGGATTGTTTGACTTTATGCTGTATAAACTGGACATGCAGGACCCACAGAAAAGTAACTACTGATACAAGATGACCAAAACAACAGGATTCTTGCTTCATAGAAAAGTCTGCCAGACAGTCTGCAGGACACAAAAAAAAGTGACTGAAAAACTGCCAATACAGGTGGACAGTTTAAAGTTTCCTGCTTGGCTGAGGAATCTGAAGACACACTATAGCCTATAGGCTAAAGATGGAACATTACAGAAGAAGTTCGAGTGACTGACCAGGCAATGAGTTGCCTCTGTCAATTCCAGAGTTTATATATTATCCTTCTGTGGTCTTTAAAGGAGTTGAAGACAGATAGTTATGGTTATAGTTTTCCTTAGTTAGGACTAAAGATAAGTTACATATAGGACTTTAAAAGATAGGACTGATGATGGAATATTTTCTTTAAACCTTGCTAAATGTTAATGGACTAAACATTGTTAAGTATGGTTCTTATTTGTTAACTGCTTTGTTATTTACTTTGCTTGTTAAAGTTAAAACCCTTCTTTTTATTTTAGACAGAAAAAAGGAGATGATGGGAGATGTCATTCTGTAAATATATTAATCTTACTGGTTAATGAATAAAACACTGTTGGCCAATAGGAAAGCATGATAGGCGGACTAAGAGACTAGTAGAAAAGAGGAAGTAGTTGGAAGGAGCCAACATGTAGAGTCTGGAGAGAACAGAAGTCCAGCCCTCTCTCTGGTAAGATGAGACCACGTGGAAATACTTAGATTAATAGAAATGGGTTAATAGTTAAGAGAGAGCTAGCCGATAAAACACTAGCTCTGGCCTACACTTTATATCCAATACAGTGTCTCTGTGTGTTATTTTGTGCTGGTATGGCTGTAGGACAAGACCGGCAGGTAATAACTTGCTCTTAACATCAGTGATTAACTGAGATGTTTTTCCAATCTATATTATGGAAACAGTAATATGATTTATACCGCACATGCCAAGTACTCCTGGAACCTCCAGGATCTGAGATAGGAAATGAAATATTTTCCCTGAAATTTTTGGAAGGAGGAGAGGTCCTCCTATCTTGATATCAGAACTCTATCTTCTTCATTTAATTTGTATTAAACCTGTAAATTTTGTGGTAATATATTATTTATGATTTACTAAATCTTGCCTGAGGATTCATAAAACAAAGTCAGCCTCAAGGATAGAGATCAGGCAGTGGTGATACACACCTTAATCCCAGAACTCAGAATTAAAAGGTAAACAATTAAAAGTCAGTTTGTCTTGGTTCAAGGGCAAACTGACTACATGAAAATGATCCAGTCCTAAAAGACACAGCTTACAAAAAGGGAATGCCAGCACTTGGGATCCCATACCTTTAATCCAAGCACTAGGGTGTCGTGTCTCCTGTCTGGAGTGATATTACTGGGTGGGGAAAGGGGTAAATGGAGTGGAGAAAGAGATAGGATCTGAGAGCCTTTTGCCTCTGAAGATTTGTGGAGACCAGATTGCCATTTCAGCTGAGTAAATGATTCAACATCTACTGGCTTGGCTGCTTTGCTTCTCTGATCTTCAGCTTGAAGACTGAACCCCAATATCAATATCTTGGTCTCTTATTCTTTGTTATATGAAGTTTATGGTAGACAACTAAAGCAGACATAGGACATTAATGTTTAATCTACTAATCTAATTCAATATTAATGTCCTTTGGTTGGTATCTGTACTATGTTGAAGATTCTTGTTGGATATCCTATCTAGCCAATGGAGATATGTTTTACTGGAATATCTGTTAAATGTAGAAGAAAATATGATTGTTGGAGCTGAGAGAAGGTTCTGAGAAGACAGCCCAAACCTTGTTTCTATTTGTGCACCCAAAATAACCTATTGATCTCATGATTAGTATAATTTAATTTAATTCCTTCAACTTTAGAACAAAGAATATCTTAATATAAGCCCACAGGATATTTTTAAGAAAAAGACAGTATTATGATGAACCATATGGTGTTTAGCTACTCAAAAAAGAATCAAACTTCTTATTCTGACTGGTTATTAGTGAAGATAGTGGGAGAGATATATTTTTAAATCATCAATAAAGAAAGATGATATATAAAGAAGGCAGAACCAATAAAGGAAAGAACTCAGGTCTGTGGGCACATCGTCTCTTGGAGTGCTGTTTCTGGCCTTTGGAAATACACTGTTTCTGTGATAATTATTGTTAGTTTCATCTTTCTTTCCCCATGCTCACCTGTTCTCAACTGGGCTGCAGGAAACAAGAGACTCTTGGAAAAGAAGTATTAATAGAATGAACGGGATTTAAATTTATGTTCTGCATTCTCAGTCTTCTGGAATGGTTTCAATTACACCAAGAGACAGAGTGACTAAAGCTATAGATACTTACTTCTTACATATCTAGATTAGGAAAGTTCAATATTAACACATCAGCCCTCTTGTTTCTTGGTAAGAGTTTTCTGTTCAGTTTGAAGCCTTGCTAGTGTATCTTTAAAGTGAAGAGAACGATTATCTGCAATATGTGTCTTTTCATCATAGTAATATTCCATACAGATAATACCATTTCTGTTACTGAATTACCCACATGGACCTTATATCATGTAGCATCTCACAGGATTAGAGCTTTGACATGTGACCTCACTAGCAGACCTCCTGATACACATTCTCAGATGAAATTGATAATATGGAACAGTGAAGTGCTACTATTCCTTAGTAAAGAGAATAGAGGATTCAAACAACATTGTTGAAATGGTTAAAATATAATATTCCTACTGAAAGGAAATTGTAGAATTAATCAATAACATTTGCTATCAACTCAAAACTAGTGAGACTGATTTCAACATTCAGCTAATTGCCACATTCTGGATTTAAATGACTAAAATTTTAAAAAAAGGATTTTCATGCTAAGAACTGTCTTTTGTCTTTATTGCCTGTGGGAAATGAGCTTTAAAGATATATTTAGTCATCATTCAAATGGAGTATTTGAAAAATAGTTTGAGCAGATGGCAGAAAGAAGAAAAAAAATTCAGCAGGATGTATATTCATTCTTAAATTTTACAGAAGCTCATTATTTCACAATTATGAGCCCCTTCTATAGATACTTAAATATGTTTGACAACATCTCTTGCAAAATAAATGGTTTTCAATTAGAACATGATAACAATTAAGAAACAACAAAGTGGGCAGCTACCCCTTAAAAACAGAGTAATACAATATGATTTTCTTTGATAGTTTTAGAAGGGAATGGACTGTTATGGCTCCTGCTTTAATTATTGCCTATTTTCCTTATGTCTGCAATACTGAGGTAGGTCAGGGTGAAGAACATACAGCAGATATTGTGAAAAGTATCCCTAAAATAAAGGAAATTCCCAGTATAGATTTGTGTTTTATCTCAAATTTCAAACACAGGCAAATATAACCACACACACACACACACACACACACAGAGAGAGAGAGAGAGAGAGAGAGAGAGAGAGAGAGAGAGAGAGAGAGAGAGAGGTAGAGAGAGACAGAGAGACAGAGAGAGACAGGAAGAGAGAGACAGAGAGACAGAGACAGAGAGAAAGACAGACAGACAGACAGACAGAGAAAACAAACAAAAACATGTATATGCAAACATATATATGACAAAATACTGCTTCAAGAATACTGAGAAGCAGTCAGGTTTTTAATCAATCTACTGAGTAAAGGCATTGTTGGCTAATTACTTATTTCCTTTGATTCAATTTATAAAATAAAAGTATGGTTATTGTGATAGTTTGAATGAGAATGTCACCCATAGGCTCATATATTCGAAACCTTGGATCCCAGTTGGTGGACAGTATCAACAAGAGCAAATGGCAGCCCAAATACTGGGAAATGATCTTCACTAACTCCACATTTGACTGAGGGCTGATCTCCAAATTATACAAAAAAACTCAAGAAACTTGTCACCAAAACACCAAATAACCCTATTAAAAACTGGGTTACAGATCTGCATACAGAATTCTCAACAGAGAAATCCAAAATGGCTGAAAGACACTTGAGAATGAGTTCAGCATCTTTAGCAATTAGGGAAATGCAAATCAAAACAACTTAGTGATACTATCTTTTTCCTGTCAGAATGGCTAAAATTAGAAACACCACTGGCAGGTTATGTTGGAGAGGATATGGAGAAAAGGGAACACTCCTCCATGGTTGGTGGAAGTTCAAAATTGTACAGCCATTTTAGAGATCAGTATGGTGATTCCTCAGGAGAATGGGAATCAGTCTACCACAGGATCCAGCAATCCCACTCTTAGGCATATACCCAAATGATCCACGTCCTTGCAACAAAGACATCTGTTCAACTATGTTCATAGCAGCATTATTTGTAATAGCAAACCTGGAAGCAACCTAGATGCACCTCAACTGAAAAATTCCTAAAGAAGATGTGACACATTTACACAATGGAAATTTGTGGGGAAAAAACACAATGGAATTTTGAAATTCACAGGCAAATGGAAGGGACTTGAAGGAACCATCCTGAGTGAGGTAAAACAGTCACAAAAGAGAAAAATGTTATGTAGTCACTCATAAATAGATTTTAGACATAGAACAATGGATAACCAGCCTACAATTCACACTGCCAGAGAACCTAGGATTCAAGGAGGAACTGAAGAAATTTATAAATATCCCTCACATAATGGTAAAGGAACAAGTTCTCCTGAGCATATTGAGAGTAGGTTGGGAGCAGAAGCAGTGAGTGGAGAGTGGGTTAGGAGAAAGAGAAGAGGAGGGGAGGAGAACATGTGGGACCAGGAAGATTGAGGGTGGAGGAGGTTGGGGGACGAACAGATGAAAGCAGAGGTAGAGAGAGAGAGAGAGAGAGAGAGAGAGAGAGAGAGAGAGAGAGAGGGAGGGAGGGAGGGAGGGAGGGAGTGAGAGAGAGAGAGAGAGAGAGAGAGAGAGAGAGAGAGAGAGAGAGAGAGAGAGAGAAAGAGAGAGGAATAAATAAAATAAAAAGAGATAATGACAATACCACGATACCATAATAGAGGGAACCATTATAGGCTTGAAGGTTTGAAGAGAAAATTGACTCTAGAGACCTGCAAGGATGCCCCCAACTAACAATCTGAGCAAACATAGAATGTCTACCTTAAATGCCCTTCCCTGTTAATGAGATTGATATCTAACTTCATAGAGCCCTCATCTAGTAGCTGATGGAAACATAAGCAGACACCTATGGCTAAACACTGAGCCTACCTCCTGGAATCCAGTTGCAGAGAGGGAGGAGTGATGAAAAGGGGTCAAGGCCAGGCTACAGAAACCCTCAGAGACAGCTGGCCTGAACAAGGGGGAGCTCAGGACCTCCAGACAGATAGCTCGGAAACCAGCATTGGACCAACTCAGACTCCCTGAATATAGGTTTTACTTAGAAAGGCCTGGGCTATCTAAGCAACTCCTGACAGTGGAACTGGAATGTATCGCTGCTGCATGAAAGGATTTTGGTAGCACATTCCTCATGGAAGGATACTTTCTTAACCTAGAGGCAGGAGGGAGGGCCTAGTCTTTACTCCAAATGACTTGACAGATTTTGATGATCCCTCCTAGAAGGCATTACCCTCCCTGTGGAGTGGGGAGGGGATTGTGATGGGAGGGGGCCGAGGGGCGTGGGAGGGAAGAAGAGAGAATTAGGATCAATATGTAAAATAGGAAAATATATATATGCATGTATACATATATATATGCATATATATACATGCATATATATATGTATATACATGCATATATATATGTATATACATGCATATATATATGTATATACATGCATATATATATGTATATATATATAACAGAAACAAAAAATAATGAAAAGTTTTACATATATGTGTATATTGGTGCATTTGCCTTTATGTGAATAGGAAATGGAAAACTACAAATTCCCTTGACACATATATCATGGAGAAAACCTAAGTTTTGTCTTTGCAATATTTGTAAAATAGCTTTTCAGCTTTTTCACCACAAAGTTCCTATCATGGATGGCAAACCTTTGGTATCTGCATCATGGTGCCACTATTTTCTTATACTATCTATGTCCTCTAAATTGTCCCAAGATCTCTTGTTGCTGTGAAGAGGGCAGGAGATAAGAGGGTAGAGTAATAGCTGGAAGCCTTTGTTAGGGTCCTGCAGGCTTGATTTAATGTCACAATAAAATGCCAGTTATCCCATTACCCATATCCACCTCTGCATGGTCCTCCTGATCTTGTTGTAGTGCACAGCTCCCTGCCAAGGTTTTCCCTACTTCAGTATGGTAATGATATTGGTATACCTGGAGGAAAAAGCTGCATTACAGTAAGCCAGTATCCTTTCGTGGCTTTGTGAAAAGCAGCCCCAGCACCCTGTCAGTATTTGATTCCATTTTGTTTAATTGTTTTTTAGTTTTATGTATATGAATTCATTTGAGGGTGTGTTTGTATATGCGAGTGCACAGTTATGGAGACAAAAAGAAGGCAAAGAATCCCCTGGAACTACAACTCCACTGAAATCCATACCCTGGAAGAACAGTAACTGCGCTTAACATCTGAGTTTATCTCTCCTGTCCTGCAATCTTTCATTTTCATTAGTAATTCACAGGAAATTAAAACAACTACAACAGAATTAGTCATGCCCCTGAATACTGTATCATTTTTACTTTGGTATATTTCATATTGTAAAATTTTTATTGTAAATCTTTCATCTGTAAAGTCCATGTATTGAAAAATAAATAACAATTTTCCTGATAGATGACCACTGCTGCCCAGAGGAATTAGCATCAAATGTCAAATGAGTAAGCTATTATAGCAAGCAAAAACAAACATATGTTTTTGAAATACCATGTGTTCTATTAGAGAATGAAAAGTGTAATTTGACAAAGTTTTGAGAATAAATACATTTTTTGACAACTTCAAAAGCTTCTCTGAATATTTTTAATCTCTCTACAGAGTTAGTTAAATTAATTTAAACTGGAATGACAGAACCGTGGGTACATATTACTTTATTACATACATATACTTATCTTTTATTAATTATTTTTGAAAGATTTGCTTTACTTCTTTATTTATATGTACATATGTGCACCTGTATAAGTATATGCAAGTGTGCGAGAATGCCCACATGGACAAAAATTTGGAGTCAGATTTTCTGGAACTGGAGCAATAGACTTTTGTGAGCATCCTGACATTAATGGTAGGAACCACCCTCAGGTCTTCCACAGGAGCAACAAACACTGTTAACCATGGTGCTATCTCTGTATTTTCACAATAATGTACATACCTATAATGAAAAAATATCAATTTACTGCAGATTAGAGTTTTTTAATCTGCCTTAAAATAATACAGTTTTAATATTATCCATGTGTCATTTTTATAATTTAATAGAATTTATTCACAAATTATGTAGAATATGTTAATATATTTCTCAGCCTACTTTATTACTATTGTAAACTAGTATGAATAAGGTTTATGAGTAATGGACAGTAATAACAAATCATTGTATATGAATTTTCTTTCTTCATTTTTAGCTAGTATCCACTTATTTTTGTTTCAGGATCCCACCTAAAATACAGTACTGTGTCTACAAGTTTTAACATCTTTTCACTAGGATATTCGTAAGCTTTTTGACAACTTCAGAAGTTTTAAACAATACTGGTAGGGTATGTTTTAGAATGATATGCTATGTACTTTTGTCCAATTTTGTATCTCTTTTCTCAATTGCTTGATAGGATTGTGAGATGAAGGGAAGAAAAATCAATAACCTGTCCTTTTCCTTACGTCATTCTGCAAGTACAGTATTCTCCAAATATCAATGCCATTTGGATATTTGGCATTAAGCCTTATCTAGATGAAAAGATACGGCCATGTTAATTCACTGTAAATCCCTCTTTTCTCTATTGTGGGCAGTAGGTTTCCAAGTGTGACTTGTGACACCATATCTTAAGGGCAAGACAATTGCATTTTAATATAGAGCCTAATTTATGTGATATATTATTGTATATACAATAATATATATTCTCATGTAATATATTATATATGTAATTTAAACATTGATATTTTTAGTTGTTACTTCATTGCATGATAAAGAAACCAAGGAATGAAAATGCAAATATTTGTACAAGCATACGATTAACAATATATGCCAGAAATATTCATGTCAGTTTTAATACTACCTTCTGTAATTGGTCACCTGTTCTTAGCTGTTACTTAACACTACTCTTCACCTCATCACACTTGCACCTTTTAGCCACTCAAACTATACATTTTTTCATTGTACGCATTTTCCACCTTCATGATAACTATGTTCTACTATCTTCCTTCCTTATAGATCTTTTTTTCCTTCCCCCAGTGACACTTGTCCATTTCCCTGGCTCTTACACATAAATATTCCATGTTTAACACTCAAATATAATTGTTCAAAGTTAGAATCCACATGGGTGGACAAACAATCGTTATTTATATTTCGGAGTTTGGGTTATTAATTTGGCCCTTTATTTTCAGTACCATTCATTCGCATGAAAATTTTAAATTATTGCTTTATTTAATAGATGAATAAAATTAAACCGTGTGTATATAAATGTTTTTCTTTATCAGATGATGACATCAATAGATATAGTAAATGGAGGAGCAATAAACATAAACCACCAGATATCTCTGTCCATCTAGAAATGAACTTTTGGGAATATGTCCAAAAGGGGTAAAATTGGATCATGTGGTAGATATATATTCAGCCCATATCTTGAAGTGTATTCCTTATTTTCAATTATGAAAGTTTCACAGCCTCGGGTTTAACATTAAGATTGTTGATCCACTTGAAGTTGATTTTTAGGAAAGGCAAGAGAGAAAAAAACATGTTCTAATATGTTTGAATGACATATATTACTTCATTAATTTGTGTGTATCTGTTTAGTGTACACATATATGTTACAAAGTGTATGTGGAGGTCACAGGAAATTTTAAGGGGTTGTTTCACTCCTCCAACTGTGGGGGTACATGGGACAGAGCTGAAAGCTTCAGACTCGGGGTTAAGTATCTTGACCCTCTGAGCCAGATGGCACTGTCCAAGTTTGTTTCATATATATATATATATATATATATATATATATATATATGAATATGCAAATATCCTAGCAACATTTGTTGATAATGCTGTCTTTTCTCCAATTTAATTTCTTGACATATTGTTCGAAACAAAAACCAGGTGGTTGTAGGTGTGTCTACTTTTATCTAGGTCTTTATTTCTGTTTCACAGATCATTATGTCTGTTTCATGTTAGGCTTTTTTCATGTTTGTTTCCTTTTTGTTATGTCTCTGTCATATAATAGGGAATATAGAAAAGTGATACCCACTGCTGCATTTTCATTGTTCACAATTGTTTGAGCTCTTGAGCTCTAGAGCTCTAAGGGGTGTTTTGTTTTGTTTTGTTTTGTTTTTGTTGTTTCCATATGATTTTTAAGATTTAATATTACTCATAAATATTTATCTTAATACCCAAGGTTTCTTTCTAAAGGTGCACAAGTAGCAGCATAATTTTATTTAAAAAATGTAATTGGAAGGATATTAAGTATTATAACAAAAATATAAGGACTTGGAAGCGGTGTTTTAATGAATCTGAGAAAAACCCAGGGTCTTTCTTGGTTTATAGTCTAGCTCTGCTCTGGTTTCTCTCTTCAGAGAGAGGGAGCAATTGCTTTATTGAGAGGGTTTATAGACTGGGAGTTTTCAACCCTCCACATGTGCCAACTCTGCTGTCCTCAGCACTGTAGACTCGTGAGCCTGGGTATTGTAAAATACTATTGTTAAAAACACTGATTTCCCAACTGGGCAAAACAAGTGACACTGCATAAATATTTTATGTTTTCTGTCATTATTTCCTCCTTGAAAGTAAACACCTGTTGGATAGAGTTCACCTTCCCTTTACCATGTTTGCAGAGGAAGTATTGCAATTTTGTAGACTGCTTAAGTTCAAGAAGAGTAAGTTACTACTTCATTTTTTAGTATTGTAAAAAAATTATATGTACCTATCAAAATAGCAATGCTCATAATAAATTAGAGATATTAATTAAAGACTGATTGTAGCAATTGTTTTCTTAAGTGATGAGAGTGGTTATACATATCTTTAATCTTAGCATAATGAGGTAGAGAATGACAGGTCTCCATGAGTTCAAGGTCAGCTTGTTGTACATAGTGATTTCCTTGGTAGCCAAGCTATTTAGTGAGAGCTTGTCTCAAAAAAAGGCAAGCACAAAATCACTTTTTGCTAGTATAAAGTAGTGTGAGAAAATAGATGCTAAACAAAGGTAGCAAAAATCTTTAATTCTATATGATGTTTAATATACATGATAGATATGTATTTAATGAGGTTCAGAGTGTGTCACAAGGCATAAACATGATTTTATACTGATATTCTTAAACTTATTAAGAAAATTTAAATAGAATTACAGCAAGATCAGAAATGCTGTTCCTGAGTCTATATCCCAAACATAATGCCACTTACTCTTGAGATACTAAATATCTATTTTGTCACTGCAGTTTCACTAATGTCAAAATATCCATGCTGATCAGACAAAACTATTGTATATAGACACAATGAAATCAGCCATAAGGACAATGACATCTTGTGATTTTCTGGAAAAGAGCTGAAATTGAACATCATTGAATTAACTAAACTAAGCCAATCAGAGAATTCATCCATGGTGCCAAGTATTTGTTTTATATATAAATATATATGCATAAGTAAAAATAGAACTTTATACATACACAATGCACATATGTGTATACATGTAACTATGTGGTGCATATATGTGTGTTTAGGTAGATAAATAAAAGATTGATATTTTCTAGATGAATGACAAATAGATATATAGATTAGAAAGGTGAGAGAGAGGTAGATGATACATGATAGATAGGAGATAGATTACAAATATATATATATTTATATATATATACACATATATATATAATAGATGATATATATATCAGAAAGATGGACGATAAGAGAAAGATAGTTAGATGATAGATAGATAGATAGATAGATAGATGATAGATAGATAACAGATAGACAGAGAGATAGATAGATAGACAGACAGACAGGAATATCTGTGATCCCAACTACCTTTCATTGCTAGGCAACATGACATACAAAATTAATCCCATACTTGGAAAAGAAGAAGGTTGATCTCTGTGAGTTCAAGTCTAGGATGGATTATGTAGTAAGTTCTAGTGCAACCCAGATCACAAACAAACAAGCAAAAATATTGTTTAACAATAAATTAAAAATAAAAGCAGGTCTATGTGAAAAAATCACACAAATGTAGTTTCTAGCTAATATCTTTTATGTTCCATTATAGCATAATTTTACTTTCATAAATAAAATAAATTACATAACATCCCCTTTTCTTTCCTTCCTCTAACCTTTCCTATACACACTATTTGCTATCTCAAATCAATTGCCTCTAAATCTTGATTTTTTCATTTACATGTATATATTATATGTATAACAATTAAATAATAGCTCATGAATTATAGAGGAAATTTGAGGTACGTGGACTAGGTACAAGGGGTAGCAGGAGGTATAGAAATGATGTAAGTAAAAGTACTCTCGTGAGAAATACCCAAAAATATACAGCATTTAAATATTAATATAAGTAATTATTTGTGCTGAAAGCAAGAATAAAGCAGAGTAATTCAATCCTAACAAAGAGTGCCCATGAACTAAATTATGCATACAAAAGACAGTAAAATTGCATATTTTTCCTTCCCCATCTACAGGCTTAAAGTGCAATTACATAATTCACTGTGTGGATAATTGTATTCTTTACCTGGTAAAGTATAGAATCAGAAGGAGTTTGACAACAATAGCACCAAGGAGAATTGTTAGACTAAAAGCACATCATAGTAATTCCATAGCACCAAATAGTAACATAACAGCATGATATACAACGATAGCAAAGAATTTAAAGACTATCTATCATCTATCTATCTATCTATCTATCTATCTATCTATCTATCTATCTGTAGATAGATAGATACAAGTAACAAATGATTATATCATATAGCTAGATATAGAATGCATACATAATATATACACTGCCCTAATAACATTCTAAAACAGTATAAGGATAGTACCACTGTGTGGCAGAATATATTACCATTTTGTATGGTACTGTGTATCTGATATAATGTTAAATGTGTTCTAAGGTTTCACAGCTTGTAGTTTGTGGAAACATCAAAGTAGTTTTTACTTGCTTGCTTGTTCTCCTGAGGGATCAGTATGGCAATGGAGGGAGCACACACTACACACTGAGCCTTTTAGATCTGTGTACAGTCCAGTCTAATACTACACTATCTACATTTTTTTCTTTGAAAATTCCATGCATGTGTACAACCTAATTGGCTCACATGTGTGCCCTTACATTCCCTTTTTTAGCATCTGAGAGAATATGCACATGTTCCTCCCATTTTCATATTTTTCCCTTTTTTATTTTCCTTTCTTTTTTGCACTTTCTCATTTAACACAGAGTCTGATCAATGTTACACAGAAAGTGAAAACTACTGATTATTTCATATCCTGATAATTTTCTGAAAGAATGTATTAGATCTTCAGGTTTGGTGACAAGTGAGTGCCCTTGCTTGCTGAGACTTCTCACTTATCAGAAAAAGAAAATCACTGTATGGTTGTGAAACGAAAGCATTATTATACTAGAAGTTCTAAGGATGATTTCCACACACATGTAAAAACTCAGAAGTACTTGTGAAAACAAAACTGTAAAAAAGTACACTGGACCACCCTCCCATCCCTTTTGCCCCCACTCCACTTGTAGGGTGACACCAACCAGGAGGGGTCATCTAAATCTGTCAAGTCATTTGGAGTAGGAACTAGGCCATCCCTCCTGACTCTAGGTTAAGGGAGAATCCCTCCATGGGGAATGCACTCCCAAAGTCCTTTTATACACCACGGATACATCCTGTTTCCACTGTCAGAGGTCCCTCAGACTGTCCAAGCCTTCTAGGTGAGACCCATGTCAGGGGGTCTGAGTCAGTCCCATGCTGGATTCCCAGTTCTCAGTCTGGAGGCCCATTAGCTCCTCCTTGTTCAGGTCAGCTAGGAGGATGGAAGAGAGGGAGGGAAGGAGGGAGAAGAGGGAACTGGTATCGATATGTAAAATAAGAAAATTTTTAAAAAAATTACACTGAATATCTACATCAAGCATGTAATTGTACATTTAGTGTTTAGTCAGTAAAACTAAGATCATATTTATTTCATGTATGGAATGATTCAGAATATAAAATATGGAATAATAATGATTTGTGTCTGTGCATTACTTCCACAGTTGAAATATAAAAATAACTTATATGTGAATGTGTGTATGTGTATGATTCCATTTATAAATAAAAACAAAACAAAACAAAATTCATTTTATATTTACTCCCCTCCAGGTTTATACAAACTCACAGGTAAAAGTGTATAACAAACCAATATGGTAATATGTTACTATGACAGAAATGAATATGTATCAGAATTGTATATATGATTTTTGTTAAAAAACATATAACCCATTTCACTGTAGCAAAATTTGTTAAAAAACCTGTAACCCATTAAAGTTTGGAAGAGTGTTTTTATTTTCATCAATATAGTGACATGTTTGGGATCCTGTTTGTCTTCCAGGAATATAGCAGAGAGTCTCTGATGGAGATATGATTCTTCTTAGTTTTGGAATAAAAAGAAATCGCTGTACTCTTTTAAGTGATGTAATCACTATAAAGGGGATTGTTAAAGAAAAAGTTTGTTGGAAAGCTAAAGAGGGAAGGCAACTGGGTCATGGAGAGAAAGCTGAGTCCCTTCAGCTGTCTTACATATCTATTTAATGTCTTCAGCAGGGAAGAAATGCCTCATCCCCTGGCTGTTCTGTGTGCAAAGTACCTGCAAGGATGCCCTTTTTCCCACCTACGATGTGGTACAGAGCCAGGAGAAATGACTGGGATTCTTGTGGTAGAGCACGGGGGCCTTGTTTAAGTTGCTAGGGCTCAGGTTTTAGCACAAGAGAGGAAGACCTAGAAAGAGAGACTCAGGGAACCTCAAAGTGGGAGAACAGGTCTTGATGTTTGTTGCTGCAATTCTACTGTCTTCCAGTGGTTCCACTGGACTATTGGCATTAACGACTTAATTGCATGAGCATTTTGAATTTTCTGGCTTCATTAAATGTTGTTTTATTTTATCCTTTACACATATGTGTTCAGTTGGCTACCTAGTAGTCTTTCTAGTTTTATGCCTAAATATCCGTTAACTTATCCCTGAGTCTGTTTTGCAATGGCAGAACTGGGTTCTATATAAAGAAATTAGATTTATTTAGTGTGTGGACTGCATGTGTAAGATGAGGAAGCACCATCTGTTTGTCCACTGGTGAGGGCCTTCCTGCTGTACCACAGCATGCAGCATGGAAATAGCTGCCCAAAACAGGCGCTCCTGCAAGTATGCCCAGTGGGTCCATAAGAAGAGAATCCAGATTTACAACCTGCTGCCATGGTAACCAATGAAGTCCTAAGAGACCAGATTCACTCAGAAACAAACATTAGTCTTTTGTGTAAGGTCCCCAAAGACTAAATTCCTTCACAAGTCCCCATCACTTCAACATTAATAATTTTATTTAGAAAGCACTGTGAGTTTTGAAGAAACAACAGTAAGTCATTGACACCACTGGCATCCTTCTAACTTTTTGAGAAATTGCAGGGACGTTAACTTCTTAGAAAGACCCTGATGACCAGAGTATGAAAAACTCCATTTCTCTTTTCCTTTGTTAGTTGAATCAGAAGTTATCGTGTATAACTCAATCACATTGTGTATGGGAAGTAGCAGATGCATTATCACACAGTCCAGGACTGTTTCATGGTGCAGAGGGAGAGGGTATCTTAGTAACTGTACTGAGGCAATGGACATAAAGTGAAGTTATAATTTCTATCTCAGATGTCATAAAAACCACATGATAACAAAACCTCAACCATTTGTTAAGATAGTAACTATGTGCTAGTTAAATAACCTGCCTGGTCCTTAAAAACTTGGGATCTATAAAGAAATTGTGTTCTATAAACAATTTTCCAAATGCTTGCATTGTGAAACTCAAGACAATAAAAACAAGTTTTAATTATATAGTGTTAAAAATTTGATTCTCTCAAGGCATATGAATATTTTTTCAAGTAAGAAGGAGAATGCTGTGTACCATGGAATAAAGGTAGTCAGTTTACAAAGTTTGTTTCTAAAGAGAAAGCTTTTACTGTTCACCAGCATCATTTTTAAGGTGAAACTACAAATATATTAACTCATTTACATAAAGGTAATCCATGGCTCTGAACTGTCCTTGGTTGAATGTATTTCTTCATTCACTTGTTTATGTGAGTGTTCCTGCATTTCTTCAGAAGCCAGAAGAGGGCTGCAGGCACCCTGTATTTGGAGTTAACAGTGGTTGCTAGTGTACTTGTTTCATGTGTCACAATGTGCATGATGGCACACACCAAGCAACAGAGGCTTGTGGTGATATATTTTTATGATTTACTGGAGCTTGCCTGAGAATTCAGAAAGCAAAAACAACCACAAGCTATAGAGGTCAGGCAGTGGTAGCCCACAACTTTAATCCCAGGACTCTGGAGACAAAGGTGGATAAATTTCTCTGAGTTCAAGGCCACCCTGGCCTACACATGATTAAAAGATTAACAGAGATCATGTCTTTTATCCCAGGATTCATGACAGACATTTAAGACAGGAACA
This sequence comes from Cricetiscus sungorus, assembly GCA_030556225.1. Taxonomy (NCBI): domain Eukaryota; kingdom Metazoa; phylum Chordata; class Mammalia; order Rodentia; family Cricetidae; genus Cricetiscus; species Cricetiscus sungorus. The sequence continues at coordinate 70,238,597 of JANBXA010000730.1, forward strand.
GGGTCTTAAAGCTGGTGTTCTTTCTCCAGCCACATCCAGGAAATGGAGGCATGAAGTCTCTCTCTAGCCATGGTAAGGAGAGCATAGCATAGTGAATCTAAGGATCAGTGAAGTTGGCATCAGTTTGAAGATTACTTCTTTGGTCTGACGTGAGGTATAGGTAAGAACTAGTGGTCAGCTGCTTTGATTTTCTGGTCTTCAGGTTGAATCTGAACCCCATTATCTTTCTCTGGTCTTTGACTTGTTATGCTACAGAGGCTAAAGGTCTTCATCAGTTATCTTCCACAATCACTTTCCATCTAACTGTTTTGAAACAGTTTTCTCATTTTCTCACTGGACCTGGGGGTCACTGGTTCCATAAGAGAGTTTGTGTGCACTTCACAGGGATCCCCTTGCCTCATCCTCCCCAGTTTACAGGTTCTTGTCACTACACCTAGTCTTTTATTGGGTATTGGTGATCTGAGCCCAGTCCTCATCCTTACTGGGAAACTGATTTACTGATTGAACAAGCTGTCCAGCCCTGTATGAAGCAGGTTTTTATTAATCTATTTATACATTTCCTTGTAACAGAAGAATAATTAAACTTCCAGAATACAATATACAACATGTACATGTAATAGATGTTTAGTTTTGTACCCCTCACTAGAGAATGCTGAGAAAATCTTAAGCAGGGTGTTATAAATTATTTATAATTTGACATTGAACATGTTACTACTCACAGTTGAAGTCACCGTGTTTTATATGCCTATGTCTGTGTATAGGTTCTATTGTGTGCCAGTTTGTGGTACAAAGCATTCTAACATATGTATTATTTTAATATCTACTTTATATGAGATTTATCAATTCCTATTTTTTTTGGAAGAATCTAGATTGTCAAAGTGACAATTGAATAAATAGTTGCTCTGTGTTTCTAATTAGTTGAAGTACAAAGGAAAATAAAAACAATATTTTAAGTTTTATGTTTCTGGCTTTAAGCAATGAGATAACTTAATTTGCATATATATTTTACTATCAACTACCACAATAGCAGGGAAGAGATAGTAGAGAATCTCCGTTTACAGCAATTTAATGTGAGGAAGCAGTTATTTCTATGGACATTAAACAGGAATCTGAACTTCCAGAGCCAGGGTCCTGACAAAAACCTTCAAAACACACCATTAGTGATTCATTTCTGTGATCTCTTGATGAAATACACAAAGTCTATTGAATGGCACCATTTGTTGGGGGAATGAATACTCATAATATGAGCATGTGCGAGATATTTCTATTTCAAAAGAGAACAATGTACTCCAACATACAAGAGCCAAAACAGAGAGGAAAGAATTGACCATTTACCTGTAGTTATTATTCTCCTGGTGGACAGTAAGAACATAATAAATACAACAGAAGGAGTAACTTTTGAAGACTTATGTATTGTGAGTGTTTTATATGTATATCTGTGCAACATTCACATGAAATATCCTAGGAGGAAAGAAGAGAGCATGGAATCCTGTGGAAACGAAATGACAGACAGTTGTAAACAACATAGGAGGTCTAGAAATACAACTTGGTTCTGATGGGAGATGTCCATCTGTATGCAGTGATATTCATTTCTCTTATTGGTTGATAAGTAAAGCTGCTTCAAACAATGGTCAGGAAGAATGTAGCTAGGCAGGAATTCCAAACAAAGAAGCAGGAAGAAGGAAGAGAATATATAGATGCCACGTAGAATTTGGGGAGTCAAGAGACCCAGGCATCACCAGTAAGCAAAGGTCACAGATAGATAATAATGGGTTAATAATTAAGAGAGAGTTAGCCACTAAGGAGCCTAAGCTATTGGCTAAACAATTGTAACTAATATTACATCTTAGAGTGGTCATTTCATTACACAGTTATGGGACCTGTTGGGTGGAGAGAAAACCTGTTCACTGGGACCAAGATAGACAGAGAAAAATCTCCTTTTACATAGGTCCTCTACAAGAATATAAAGTTCTCCTATCACTGAGTCATCTCTCCAGGCTCATGAGATATTCTTATCCCTTACTCTTTACTACTTTCTTCTGAGCAGTTCACAACAATGAATGTTGAAAGAACAATATATGCAGATAAATATTATTTTAGATTTATACAACCACAACATAATAACTATGCTGGAGGAATTTTGAAGTGAATAGTGTATTTAATAATAAATACATGGTTGATGCTAGAGAACACATGGAATTAGCTTTTAAAAGTTTTCAAAAAAAAAACCCAAAATATGTCCTTAAACAGATTTTCTTAGACTAAATAAAAAGGAGAAGTACTTAGTACTTAATTAAAAGTACTTAATTTTAATATTATAAGCACACAACACATTATTACATATAGTAGCTCTGTGTAAATTATTCTTTCTTCTGCTCCATTCTTCATTTCACATTACATTGCAATGTCATGTGTTGAAATTAATATATACAGTTATGAAAATTCATATGACTAAGCAAACTAAAGTAGCATGAGCATTTAATGAATTAAGGTATTACATTATTTTAAATATTAATCAACATGGAAGAACACAACTATGTTTAAGGTTTCCATGTATTATTAATTGTGACAAAAATATTTTGTTTATCAAGTTATGATAACACAGGAATGTAACCCCAGCAATTTGAAGGCTGATGAAAAAGTTCCCATGAGTTTGAGGCAAGGTTGAACTCTACAGTGAGTTCTAGCATACCCAGGACTACAGATTTAAAAGAAGAAAGAAAGAGAGAAGGAATGACAGAAGGAAAAAAGGAAGAACCGCAAAAAGGTTAATTAACATTAACAGACAAGAGCTGTGGCCAATCCTGCTGCTTTGCTGTGCTTTACAATCAATGTTGAAAATATAGTTATAAAAACATTATCAACCACCATGGCCGGGCCTCTGCTAGAAGTGAATCTGGGACCATTCGGGTTAAATCCCCTCCACACCCTTCCTGTGAACTTCCTGGATTGGCCCCAGATCTCTCTCCCCCACGTGTCCTTTCCCCAACGAGAGCACTCTGATTCACCACCCCATGAAGAGCCTGCCCTGCCCCCACCCTGTGCCATATCCTACCCACTGCCCCACCGCTCTGGTTGAGCACTGGAACAGAGGGCTAATCCAACAATCCTGCCACGTTATGGGAACTTCCTGGAGCTGCTCTGAAGACACTAGACATGTCTATCCATGCAGGACCACCATGAATCCCCATCTGCCTGATTTCTGACCCCCACTGTAGGTCCTCTGCTGGAGTTCTGGGCTTATTCCAGAGATCTGCCTGTTATAGCTGGACCATCCTGAGACCCTACCTGCCAGATCTTTGACCCCTATTGCCGGTCTTCAGCTGGAGGCCTCTGCCAGAGGAGACACCTCTTAGAAAGATTGGACCGCACAAAGTTACAGAAACTGACCTTCTGACCAACCTAAGCCCACCAGTGGAGTAGCATACAGAGAGAGAGAAAGAGAGAGAGCCACCTGTACCCACTGAAAAAAGCGTTGGAAAGACACCAATATAAAAAAACACCTAACAATAGAAAGACAAGCATGACACCACCAGAATCTAGGGATTCTACACCTAGACCTGAACACCCCAAAGAATATGAAGCAGAAGAGAATGACTTAAAAAAAATCTTCATAAAAAATATAGAGGCTCTCAAAGACAAAATGAGAAAATCCCTTAAAGAAATAGATAATTAAAAAAAAAACCCCAAAATTGGAAGAAATTAACAAAACTCACATAGAAAGTACAGAAAGCCAAGAAAAATGATTAAACAGATCAAGGAAACAGTTCAAAATATGAAAACTGAAATAGAGACAATAAAGAAAACACATACTGAAAGAATGCTGGAAATAGAAAAACTGGGCAAATGATCGAGAACTACAAGCACAAGCATAACCATAAGAATACAAGAGAAATCTCAGGCGCTAAAGAAAAACTAGAGGAAATAGATTCATTGACCAAGGAAAATCTTAAATCTAAAAACGCCTTAAGACTAAACATACAGGAAATGTGGAAGACTGTGCAAATGCCAAACCTAAGAATAATAGGCATAGAGGAGAGAGAAGAAGCCTAGATCAAAGGTGCAGAAAACATATTCAAAAAAATAAGTGAAGAAAACTTTCCCAGTCTCTAGAAGGACATGCCCATAAAAGTTCAAGAAGCATTACAAACACTAAATAGACTGGACCAGAGAAAAAAGACCCCTCACCACATAATAATCAAAACACCTAATATACATAATAAAGAAAGAACATAAGCTCAGGGAATGTAAAGGGCCAGGTAACATATTAAGGCAGACCTATCAAAATTACACCTGACTTCTCCATGGAAACTCTCAAAGCCAGAAGGCCCTGTACAGATAATCTGCAAGTACTAAGAGCCCACAGATGCCAGCTCTGGCTACTATACCAACAAAACTCTCAATCACTATAGACAAGGAAACAAGATATTTAATGACAAAGCCAGATTTTCACAATACATATCTACAAATCCATCCCTACAGAAAGTTCTGGAAGGAAATCTCCAACCAAAGGAAGTTTAACTATGCTCACAAAGACATAGGCAATAGATAATCCCACTTCACCAGAACCCAACGGTAAAGCAGGGCAAATATATGCACAATACCACTGACAAATAAAAATCAAAAATGGACAAGCATTATCAATCAATGGTCTTTACTTTCTCTTAACATTAATGGTCTTAACTCGCCTATAGAAAAACACAGGCTAACAGAATGGATACGATGATAGAGTCCATCCTTCTGCTCCTTACAAGAAACACATCTAAGCTTCAAAGATAAACATTACCTCAGGGTAAAGGGTTGGGAAAAGATCTTCCAATCAAATGGGCCCAAGAAGCAAGCAGATATGGCTATCCTAATATCTAACAAGTTAAAATTCAAACAAAAATCAATCAAAAGAGATGAAAATAGATATTTCTTATTCATAACAGGAGAAATCCATTAGCACAATGTCTCAATTCTGAACATCTATGTCTCAATTACAAAGGCACCCACATTCGTAAAAGAAATGCTAATAATCATCAAAACTCACAACAAAACTCACACACTTATAGTTGGAGAATTTAACACTCCACTCTCACTGCTAGAAAGGACCACCAATCAGAAACTTAACGAAGAAACAGAAGAACTTACCGAAGTTTGTTTCAATTCAGTTTAACAGACATCTACAGAACATTCCATCCTAACAATACAGAACATACTTTCTTCTCTGCTCCAGATGGAATCTTCTCTAAAATTGACAACATACCATAACAAACCTCAAAAGATACAAAAAAATGGAATAATCCCCTGTATCTTATCAGACCACCATGCTTTAAAATTGGAATTCAATAACAACACAAATGGCAGAAACCCTACAAACTCATGGAAACTGAACAAAGCACAATTGCACCAGACCTGGGTCAAGGAATAAATAAAAAAAGAAATTGAGGACTTCTTAACATTCAAGGAGAATGAGAACACAACCTACCCAAACCTTGCAAGCAATGCTATGAGGGAAGTTCATTGCACTAAGTGCACAACTGAAAGCCTTAGAAAAAATGAAGAAAACACAATGCAGAGGAGTAGACGCAAGGAAGCAATCAATTTGAGGACTGAAATCAATAAAGTAGAAACCAGGAAAAAAATACAAAAAAAAAATCAATGGAAAAACATTTGGTTTTTCGAGAAAATCAACAAGATAGGCAAACTTTTATCCAAACTAACCAAAAAGCAGAGAAAGAACATGCAAATTAACAAAATCAGAAATGAAAAGGTGGACATAATAATGGACACTGAGGAAATCGTGACAGTTTTCAGTTCATACTTTAAAAGCCCGTACTCCACAAAATTTAAAAATTCAAAGGAAATGAACAAATTTCTGGATAACTATCACTTAACAAAATTAAATAAAGAACAGACAAATGACTTAAATAGACCTATAACCTCTAATGAAATAGAAGCAGTCATCAAAAGCCTTCCAACCAAAAAGAGCCCACAAGCAGATGGCTTCAGAGAAGAATTCTACCAGAAATTCAAGGAAGAGCTAACTCCAATACTCCTCAAATAGTTCCACCCAATAAAAATAGAAGGTTCATTACCAAATTCTTTTTAGTAGGCCACAATCACCTTGGTACCCAGGCCTCACAAATATCCAACTAAGAGAGAAAACTACAGACCGATATACCTCATGAACATTGATGCAAAAGTTATAAAATATTGGCAAGTCTAATCCAAGAATACATCAGAGAAATCATTCACTCTGACCAAGTAGGCGTCATCCCTGGGTTGCAGGGATTGTTTAACATACAAAAATCTATTTATGTGATCCACCATACAAACAAACTGAAAATGAAAAAAACACATGATCATCTCCCTAAACACTCAGAAAACTTTCGACAAAATTCAACATTCTTTCATCATAAAGGTCTTGGAGCAATCAGGGATAACAGTAACATACATAAACATAATAAAAGCAATGTACAGTAAATCAACAGCCAACATCAAACTGAATGGAGAGAAGCTTAAGATGATTCCCCTAAAATCAGAAACAAAACAAGGCTGCCCTCTCTCTCTCTCTCTTTCTCTCTTCAATATTGTACTTGAGGCCCTAGCTAAAGCAATAAGTCAACAAAACGATGTTAAGGGGATATGAATTGGAAAGGAAAAAGTCAAATTTTCTCTATTTGCAGATGACGAAATAGTTTTGATAAGCAACCCAAAAAACTCTAACAGGGAACTCCTACAGCTGATCAACACCTTCAGCAAACTAGCAGGATACAAGATAAACTAAAAAAAAAATATCTGTAGCCCTACTTTATTCAGATGACACAGGGTCTGAGATAGAAATCAGAGATACATCACACTTTACAATTGCCACAAACAACATAAAGTATCTAGGGCTAATGCTTACCAAACAAGTGAAAGACCTATATAATAAGAACTTTGTGGATTTAAAGAAAGAAATTAAAGAAAATACCAGAAAAATGGAAAGACTTCCCATGCTCTTGGATAGGTAATATAAGCATAGTAAAAATGGCAATCTTGCCTAAAGCAATGTACAGAATCAGTGCAGTCCCCACTAAAATCCCAGCAAAATTCTTCACTGACCTTGAAAGGATAATAATCAACTTTATATGGAAAAACAAAAGACTAAGGATAGCCAAAACAACCCTGTCCAATAAGAAAACTTCAGGAGGCATCACCATCCCCGATTATAGGCACTACTACAGAGCTATATATAGTCCTGGAAACAGCTAGGTATGTGTACAAAAATTCACAAGTAGACAAATGGAACTGAATAGAAAATCCTGATATTTACCCACACACCTACAAACACCTGATTTTTGAGAAAACAGCCAAAAGTATACAATGGGAGGAGAAAAGCATCTTCAACAAATGGTGCTGGCATAAATGAATGATGGTGTGTAGAAGACTGCAGATAGACCCATGACTATCACCATGCACAAAACTCAAATCCAAATGGATCAAGGACCTTAACATAAACCCAGCCACTCTGAACCTCTTAGAAGAGAAAGTGGAAGGTACCCTAGAACAAATTGATACAGAAGACCACTTCCTGAACATAACTCCAGTAGCACAGACACTGAGATCGACAATTAATAAATGAAACCTCCTCGAACTTAGAAGCTTCTGTAAGACATAGGACACAGTGGACAAGACCAAATGGCCACCCACAGATACAAATTAAATAGAAGAAATGTAGGAGAAAAGTAGAGAAAGAAAACTAGAGAAAAGGGAAAGGAAGGAGAGGGGGAGAAGGCACAGAGGTGTTAGGCAGGAATGAGAGAGGGAAAACAATGGGGAACAAATGTTTGGAAAAATTTTAGGCAGGTTGAAATATATTTCTACCCAATCCGATTAGCATTTACACCTGAATGAGAAAAACGCTTGTCAAGGCGTCTGTTACCACTTTATGTAATGTTGAGTAGGCTACTCACTGATTTTAATTGACTGTGTGTTGTGTGTTATCAGTTAACATATTGCTTTCATAATTTTATCCCTGTTCCTTGCATTTCATTCACCCCACTCACTGAGTTTGTTCATGTGACTTTCCATAAGTTAATTTACCTCCATTTAATAAAACTCAGTTCTGAGTTATTCGTAATTAAAACCCATAGATATTATGAGACACAGGTGCAGTGGTCCTTGTCTTATTGATTCCTGATTACACGTTAGTCAGTCATTGATATGTTCCACTGTGAGATGTTTAGTTATTGCTATATTTAAAACAAGAAAATATATTGTATTTACCAGTTAAGAAATATTTCTTATCACACAACGTAAAGAGTCATGATAATAAGCCGCAGTACAGTACTAACTTCAGTCCCTTCCTTTTCCCAGGAGAGGAGATTTACTTACCTATTTATTGAATTACTCAGGAACAAGTAATGCTGGATTGGCATGTTCTGTGTGGATGAGATACAGATTTTTGCCATCTTTCATATCTCCAAGTAACAGTTTTAAATAGGAAGTAAAATAGAAAGAAGCAAGAAGAAGAAAAATATGAGAATAACCAATATATTACTTGAATAAGTTAGATGAGAGTTGATTATAATTTTAGTCATATATGCATCATTTCACAATGTAGGCAACATTACCATTTGGGGATACTAATCCATAGATTTACACGCATGTTAAACCTACTTGGAATATCCAAACCAGCAGGTTTTTTTACATTCACAAGTACGGAGAGAATCAGGAAAAACTGGAAGTGGCCAACTTCTATGTTTGTAACTGAGGAAAGTAAAGTGATGTGATGATCTCTTGTTTCAGGCATCAAATTGCAAGGAAATCTCCATGCGACACTTTATTACACACTCTAGGTTTATATTGTTTTCACTCATGAGCCTTTGTTGAAAATGTTGCACCACTATGCTTGGCTATCCTTTAGAATTTTACCCAACAAATGAAAGTTTCCATTGCCTTTTGCATGAAAAAGCCATTGCTTGAAAGCCACTCAACCATGGCACTACAATGCTATGAGTTCAACACTAATGAACCAAGAATACATGAGAAAACATGCTACAGATAATGTTTTTACAGACAAAAAGGAATTTACAAAATGATCAGGAGACACTAAAAGCTGTTCTGGACTTGCTAATTCAGTAGTGTTGGTATCCAGAAAGGTCACAGCTGCCAAGTTTGGAGATTCAGGAGGGCCCAGAGTAAAGGGAAGAAATCACTTTGTAATAGGGCTCTGGATTTACTAGGCCTCTGAGGATGCTTCAAGAGTACACAGTAAACTTGTAATTTAATAATAGAATGCCTGGAGATGCATATAACCAACAGTGCACAATGCAGCTTTCACTCATTGAACTGTATACTATCATCAGAATGAATTAGGTTTAATCTCTTCAAACAATTATAATATGGAAAAATATTTCCAAGTAAACACAGCTTGAAAAGCTTAAGCAAATGCCAAGCTTGCATAAAATATGACTTAACTTAAACACTGTATTCTTCATATAGTATTCCATTTATACAGCAGAATTTACTCTGAATCAGCCTTAATACTGATGAAATTTGCAGTTTTTGGTGGCACTTTATGATATCTTAATGCCATGGACATTAGTAACAATCATACATATTTAAATAGAATCATACACAGTAGAAAACATAATGTCAAAAGTCCTTACAAATAAAAAATAAAATTATTTAAAAGGTACCATTTACAGAAACAAGATACCATGAATATAATTGAAACAAGATACCATGTTTTTACTTTGCTCCATAAAAACAAACACAATAAATTTTAAGTTATATTTAATTTGGAAATTGATCTAAATTTATAAAAGAAATGTTGTACTATGTATCATAACGTCAAATTGTTCAGGAGAAAATGGCTATATATGAAATGTTTTCCTACAAAGACACTCTTGTACTTTGGATTTAGAACAATTAAATTCCAAAGGGACAGAGTCTGTAACAAAATCAGTATTCCTTTCAAAACAGGAAAACAAAACAAAACAACACAGAGCACAGACTTTAAATACTATTAGAAATTTAATTCAAATGTTAAACTACTAAGTACAAGAAAAATAAGTACAATTGGCAAATATTTGAGAGGAAAGTATTTCAATCATTGGATTTCTGTGAGGAAATATATAGAGATAAACTGAACAAAGGACAGTCATCCACGTATTCTGTTACGGAATTTATCTCTCTGTCCATATAATTATCCACCTATATCTATCTATCTATCTATCTATCTATCTATCTATCTATCTATCTATCTATCAATCATCTATTTATCATCTATATCCATCTGTCTGTATATTCCATCCAATCCAATAACCAAGATTAAATAAAGAAATAAACAAAATCAGTCTGATTTGGACTTGGGATCCTTATTTCCACTTTTTTCTTGGCCAGCCACAAAAGCCTGGAAGGCAGGAACCTTTAGCCATCACATAACCTTGGCAGTTAACTGTGAAATTAAACAGCATTATTGATGCTGCTGTAAATTGTATGCTTTCCTGACATGTTGGACTCTGAGACAGTGTTCCTTTCTTCTGAAGTCTTTGAGATTTAATGAGTATCTTTATATAACCTGGGGATAGAAGGTGTGATGGGTAGTTAACCATCATTAGGTCGAATTTGAAATAATTGTTTTCTCTATAACCTCAAATAGAATTAATGATTTTATAATATAGAAAATTTTGAATATAATAGCTACTATTTACAAATGACAATATCTCATGTTAAACAATACCCAACATGTCTAATATATACACAAAGAAGCCAAAAGAGGTATAAATGAAGTCCACACTTACATTTTCTTTTACTAAAAGGAAAATATTCCTAGGGTGATTTTTAAGTTTAAATTATAAAGAAAATCAGCTGGACATGATGGAACACAACTGTTGCAACATAGTTTGGAATGCTGAGGGAGAAAGATGGTGAGGTCAAAGTTAACTGACACCTCAGCAAATTCCTGTAATACATGAACTAATAGAACAATAAATAAAACATAAAATATTTCTGTAGCACTGGATATGCAAATATTAGTGATAAGAAGAATTATAATTGTGCATTAGTACTAATTTCTTTATTGAAATTTCTAGAACACCAAACGGATGCCATATTTATATAACTAACACATATTCATAATTATTATAAGAATTTAATAGTAAATAAAAATTATGAATTATTTTATAAACCCAAATTTACTTACTAAATATTTATGTTCTCTAGATATATTAATATACCAAAGTGCTAACAAATGCATTATTTCTGTGTGTGTTCAGGAAGATATAAATTTGTTTATTCTGGGACTTGCATACTAAATGTAAATTAAATAAGTTTATTGTCAGTGTTTATGAATGACTCTATATTAAAGTAGCTAACCTAACTTGGGGCTTATAATATAATGACATTTTTGGGAAAATATCTTCTAACTGTGCCACGCCTGACCCTCGCCAGCAAGGAAGACGCGACTCGCGACTCCTGGAAGATCTTCTTCATGCTGTTTTAATCAGGATCCTTGAAACATGTTCATCTGACCTGTGGGACCCCAGGGAACTCCTGCACAGGCTTAAATTTCCTTGTGCTAACCACGTGGACCCTGCAGATAGGCTACTCTAATGCAAAAGCAGACAGGCTGAACAGACTTAACCATATAAGTGCTTGTTTACACCAGAGAGCTCTCACCCTTGGGGAGTTAGAAGGCAGAAGTCAATGCCATCTTTAAGGCATGGCACTTCGCAGCTCTACCCTAACCTAACTTCTACCCTAAACAGCTCCTAACACCTGGAGATTTACAGAGTGTTTTCTAATAGCATACCATTGTTTTCTTATTATGCCCCTTTTAAGACATTACTTTTGGTGGTATATAAAAATTGCTCTTAAATCTTTTTCAGATTGTCAGTTTTATCATTGTCTCATTTGTGTTTCAGAAAGAAGAGAAAGTAGACACCATTAAGATTGTATGGTGAGTTTTTCAGTTCCATCTAAAAGGCAGGTATTGGTTTGGCACTGAATTTTCTTAAGATCATTGCAAGTTTGGATTTTTAGATTTAACACCTGTTTTATATATAATTATTTTCCTTGAATATTTATGCCATGTGTGTTTTGTCATTTGACATAGCTCTACCTTATTGCCTGTATAGTGAAGTTTCTATATTCCTGTCATGGTTTTGCAGTTATAAACAAAGAAAGGGCACTCAGTATACATTCATATCCACAGCTTTGTTACAGGCCACCTCAACTTGCAAAAATGTTGATTCAATTACAAACATTGAAGTTTTTTTCTGAAATGTAAAATATTATGCCTCATTACAGAAACCATGTTGTCCTCTCATACTGCATTTGGCCATAAACAAAACAAAACAGTGTTCACAGAGTAGTATAAATAGATTTGTGGAGGATACAAATATAAGAATATTTCCATATCTCTGTGGATCTCTTTTCATAATTTTTGTATTTTCTATCCTGTGAACCACTGAATCACACTCTTTAGAAATAAAGGATATAACAAACTAACACACAATAATTATATACTTAAACATAAAACAATTTCAAAATAATTACACTAAAATATGAAAATTGTAAAACTTAATAAAATTATAACTCTCTTATCAACATTTAAAAGATAGACAACATGAAACATAAGCTTTTTCAGAATTCATACTCAAGTACAGTTAAAATACCAACAGTACCAAGTCAGAATTATGTCTAGAAGGTCTTAGCAATAATAAATTAGGGATCTCTGATTCTGTAAATATGAGTAAAATGAAATATGAAATTGAAAAAGTTAATTTTGTAAGGTTTCATATACTTTGGGAATCTAAATTTAATGAAGTAATGAAAGATCTAGCATCAGAGATATCCATTAACTAACCTATTTCACTCCTCAACTCATCTTTTTAACTACATATCATATTGCATTTTAATGTATTAGTCATGAAAAATAAAATAGGAGTGAGTTGAAGAATATCCTGAATGAGTCCCAGAGGCAACAATTGTAAGTGGTTAAGGAACATGGGTGAGAATAGAAGATCCATGTCACAGGTTACATTACATTCATCAATGACCAGTCCATAGGACTGTAGATACCAACTCTGCTGCATTTGCAATTACTGATTTAAGATGCCAGTTTTGCCCTGAAATAATAAATAGGGAATGAGATGTCCAAAAAAGGAGCCCATTGCTTGACAAGCTAATAATTCCCTGCCCACAGCTTCCTATTTTAAATACCCATTTGATTACTTGCTAGTAGAGTCCTTTTCTTTAACCCCTTTTAACAACTGACATCCATTGCATAAGCATGACTTTAAACTCACTCTCCATTCTGAAAGACATTTGTCTTCCCATCTGGCAAGCAAGTGTCTCTGAATTCCTGTCTGCAAACATACTAGTAGCACAGCTCCAAGAACGTCTCATCAGAGCTCCCTGCCATACTTCCCTGTATAGAAGTGCACAAGCCATGTCAGCCTCACATATGCCACTGGAACTGTCATTTCCCAAGGAAATATGCTGCAAGATTAGACATAGGAAAGGAAAATAATTCTTACAAATTGTTCTGCTCTGTTTTTCATATTTGTAGCTGGAAATCTGGCTTATAATTTCTGCCTGGCCAGCATGCTGCCTCTTCTCGGGGGATCACAAAATTTAGGGTAAAGCAGAAATGAGGAAAAATAAACCGTATTTTTCCCACTCTCATTCCATGTGATTAAAACAAGACTAGGTTACATGAGGGACACTGGACCCAGACACAATTAAACAAATTGGCTCTATAGACCTGTTTCCACTGATTCTAGAGTGTCTATTACACAGACCTGTTTAAATAATGCAATTGAGCATGTGTGCACATGGGTAATGTAAACCTAGGATAGTGGCATGCTGTTGCAGTCAACAATTATGTGGGCCCTATGATAGTGACATTTTAAAGTAGATAAATCATGGTGAAAACACTGAGGATGGTCTGTGTAAGACTATTTAAATTCTAGGCAATTCTGTGTCAGTGCTTGCCATTTATTAAGTGGTTTTCCTCTCAGTTTTTCTATCAGTTTCCGTGGGAGCTACTCTAAGTGATATGATAATTAACATTATATTAACCATGAAACAGAAAATAAAAACATGGATTTCATAACCAATTCATGTTCCAAAGTTCAGGAAAAGATACACTTGAAGATATTTTGCATGTTCTAGCTCATCTGTCCTTCTGACTAAAGGAATTGAAGCATTGGCATCTGTGATCCACAATTTAAGACATAGTATAGCAAAGGGATCATTTTAGACCCAGATACAATGGAGTTATAATTATCATTTTTTAGTGAAGTGTGGCTTATTAAAACCTAGCTCAAACTTTGCAGGTTTTTTGCCTGTATTTACAAAACTTTAATGATGACACCATTCAAAAATGAATTTTTAGAAACTGCAAAAGAAGATGTTGAATAATAGCCCGACTTATCATTACAAGTCTGTTACTGCAAGCTCTTCTATGTATAAAAGAAATCTCATCAAAATTAGAAAGACTAGTGTTTCGGTTTGCTTTAAAAAGGAAAGAAAAGCAGTTTATCATATGAGTTGTGTAAAAATAAAATGTCAGCACATATAGTTTTATTACAAGTAATACTTGTAGGAATTTGACTTTCCAGAAAGCTAAATAAAGTGTAACAAAACATCAACTACAGACTTTTCATTTTAACTAATAAAATGCTTTATGGTAAATGTGTATTGATTTGAAATATTTCATTTCCCAATTACTTCTTTTAGATCAAAAGAACTGTACTATTTTTAAAGGTTTTATTTATTCTAGAGTGTGTATATGCTGTGTGTGTGAGTGAGGTTGTGTGAATGTGAGTGAGTGTGTGTAGGAGGTATATACTATGAAGTGCCTCAGTATACGTATAAATGGTAGGGTAAAACTTGGAAACATTGGTTCTCTCCTAATTTTTCATGTGTTTCAGGAGTAGAACTCATGTTGTCAGGCTTGTACAGGAAACATTTTTTTTTTTTTTATAAAAGTGTTGGCCATTGGCTATGGTTTCTTATTGGCTAGCTCTGTCTTAATTTAACCCATTTCTATTAATCTAAGTGTTTCCTTGTAGGTTTACCCGAAAAAGGTCCTGGAACTTCTTACTCTGCTGCCTTCTCTGGCATCCTACATGGTGACTGACTCAGCTTGTCTGCAGAGAAGAGAACAGATGATAGCTATTTCCTCTTTGTCTCTGCTTATATTCTGATTCTTCTCAGCGATGACACTCCCTACCTGTCTGTAAAGACCTCCAGATTTCCTGAGAAATTATGTATGAAAACTCCTCTCAGCCTACATTTCCCAGAGTCCTCCTTGTCTCCTAGTCCCACCTATCATGCTGCCTCATTGGCCAAAGTGCTTCCTTCTTTTTTTCCTTCCTTCCTTCCTTCCTTTCTTTTTTCCTTTCTTTCTTTCTTTTTTTTTTTTTTTTTTGTTAAACCACTCTGTCCTGTTTCTTTTTCTCTCCCAAGCCTATGTATATTATTAAACCCATTGTAAACCTTTACAGGTTTTTCTTCACCTGAATCTGTCTGTACTGTATATGGTTATCTTTTTCTGGCCATGAGTCTTTTATCTGCTAAAATTAAAGAAGTGGCTTTTTTAGCCACTGGCTTTCCAAGATGGCAGGGGTATATTTAACACCAGCACTGAGAGCTATATTCACAACCTTTGTCTATGCTGCCATCAAACAGAATTCTGCTGGCTTAGAGATGTGGTCACTTTCATTTCCAGCTGTTCATACACAACATTCAATTGTAGCTGGGCCTCTTAAGAGAACCTTGTGTTTTTTTGGTTTTTTTTTTTTCTGCTCATGCTGAGTCAGGAAGAGTCCCTTAAATGAGCTGAGCATGTCTCCTATTGTCTCTAGCAAAACAGAGCCCATTCAAGAAAATTCTGCTACTAAGAACCTCTGCTTGTCTTTGTTCTTTTATTATAAAATCCCTTTTTAAGCTTGTGTAGATTTACAGAGAAATTTGTGCTCCATGTTGCTGGTGCCATTTTGTAACTGGAGTTCTCTTGGCCTGGTTAGGTCCCACAGTAGCATCAGCCCCAAATAATACAGAGATTTGTATTAATTATGAAACTGTTGGCCATTGGCTATATTTTTTATTGGCTAGCTCTGTTTTAATATACCTATTTCTATTAATCCAAGTATTTCCTTGAGGTCTTCTGTTACCAGAGAAAAGTCTGAGGAACTCTTACTCCTTTGGCATCCTACACGGTGACTGACTCAGTGTGTTCTCAGAGAAGAGAAAAGATTAAAAGAGTAAAAGAGAAGCAGAGAGTAGAGTAGAGTAGAGTAAAGTAGAGGAGAGTCGAGGAGAGGAGAGCAGAGGCGAGGAGAGGAGAGGAAAGAGGAGAAGAAAGCAGCACACAGGAAATATTTTTAACTCTTGAACTACCTTGGCAATCTAAATCGGTCTCTATGTATTTAGGAAAACTATACGTTCTCGATTCAAATACTTACATGCACATGCATGTACACACAGGTTCATACAAACATATGATTCATTGTTTCAAATTGAGCAATTTTAAGCTGCTATGTGTATATGTGAACAATTAAGATAAGTTAATGATATCAAGGAGGCTCAGTATTAAATTGGTGACTTAAATGTATAAGGTATCATTTCTCCATAAATTTTGCAACTACTCTGAGGTAAGTTAGGAACTATAGGACAGTGGTTTCCTTTTCCAACATCTGTGAGCATGTCAGATTCTGAAAGTTCATGTAATACTTTAAGCCAATAATTTCAAGTGTTACCATAATAAATTAAAGTCTTTGTTGGTAAGAAGAAAGGAAGAGAAAGAGAATTATTTAATTTAAAATTTATTCAACTGATTATATTATATTATCTTGAATATTGTAGTACTAAAATGTTATTACCTTCATAAACAGTTGAACCCAGTAGAAGTTAAACTATTCACTTAATGTGAGTTCTTATTTTTTGTTAATTGAGTATATTTAAATTTTTATGATTTTAAAGTCTAGGATAAATTGCTATAATTGAGCATTTTCTCCCAACCTATGTCTGTATCAACTTATATTATGAACTATTGTCAGCAGGCATTCACAGATGTTACATGCAAGTAGATACAGAATTTTATAAAAGAACAAATTCTGAATTAATGAGTTGATCAATAAATTATGCAAAACATAATGATTTTGCATAAGTGAGTGTAAGGATGATTATTTATCTTAATAAAGGAGCAGTGTTAATTCTTACTCATCTCTAACTAAAGAACTATTAATCTGAAAAATGTTTCACACATGCACAGGCACACAAACACATGCTTCATGATATTCATATAATTTCAATATTAAAATACAAATATAATAAATATGCAGTTATCAGTTTGAAAACACAACCACTCTGGGAAATAGAATTTTCTGAAAACTCAATATGTGAAGTTTCAATTACTAAGATCATTGGTTGGGAAAGATTTCATTCTGGAAACTTTTAAAATATAGTAAGTAAGAACAGGCATTGGTGGTGCACACCTTTATTCCCACCATTCAGAAGGCAGAGAGGCGGATCTAAGTTCTAGGCCAGCCTGTTCTACAGAGGGAATTCCAGGATAGGCTCCAACAGCTACAGAGAAACCCTGTCACAAAAGACCAAAATAAACAAAATGTAGTTAAGTAATTCAGTTTACTATATTTACTATTAGCAGTGTATGTGTACATGTACACATATGTATGCCCCTGTCTATGTAGGTAAAATGAAAATTTTTGGCAGTCATTTATCTCTTTACATCATGCCTTCCAGGCACCAAACTAAGATCACCAGACTTGGGTGGTAAGCATGCTTCTCTGCTGGGATATCTGATTGGCTCAATAGTCTCCACTTGGCATCTCCTACTGTGATTTTGCTAGTTTTAGTGAAGTAGGTAAACATCTTAATGACACATCAATAATGACTCAAGAGGTAAGGTACATTGGGGATTTTAATACCTTTTTCAGGATCTTATTATTCCACTATAAATACTGGGGGTGTGTTTATATGACCTCCTCATTGAGGGGACATATGCTTTTCTGGTTATCACAATTATTTGCATACCCCTCAGGGATTCTTCTACACAAATGCATGCTTGGAGATTCAGATCAATCCTTTGAAATTTTTAAGGGCTTCATAATGTAAACACATCAGAGAGTGAAAACAAAATAACAACTTTATTTTAAAAATAGAAAACAGACTGAGTCCAAAACACCCAGAGTAGGAAAACAGATGACACTCTTCCAGATTGAAGAAATGGGTGAACCTACATTCTTAAATACTCATGTTAATTAATACTGATTAAAGGTCATATCAGAAAAGCTACAATCTTAGTCTCCCCAACCTTTTAACCTTTTCAAATATTTTTACTTCTTGGTCTTTTCCCCTGCAGAACATGGAGTCCATACTTATTATTCTCTGGAGTCATTGACATTTCTTCTGAAAGTCTATACTCTGGCTTGTCTCATGCCATTGAACAGGTCTCTATAGTACCCCGCACTAAGTATTCCTCAGTACATCATATTAGAGGTAACTTCTGGAACTCATTCACTGTGAGATGCCTTCCTAGGTTTGACTTCATAAAGTATTTTGCGTGCATTTCCTGGTATAAATACAAAGAGACTGAATATGACACTAAGAAATGCAAGATGAATTAGATATTTCTCCCTGGCATATATATAAAACACGAATCAAAGTTTGGAGAATAAGATAGCAAACTAGAGAAGCACAGATAACCAAAGATTAGTCCTCAAACCTTAAAGGCCATGACCAAGGGTCTACGATGAAGTTCTAATCTGGAGGTCTATAGGTTCAAATACAAGAAGTGTTGAGGCTTTTGTAGGAAATTGAAGTCAATAATAAAGGAAAATTCTCTCTTATTTGACTAGGGTAAAGTTCAATCTATTTGTGCTTTGAGACCTTGCCCATTGACTGAGATATATAAAATAATCTCCCCCAATTTAACAATCCAAATGTTAAAAACAACCAAAAAACCTCCTCACAGAAATAAACAAATTACCTTGTGATCGAGGCAAATTGAAACACAAAATTAATCACCCCTTAGTAACTGAGGAAAAAAAACAACTATATCTATCTGCCTAACAATCTAGAAACAAACACATATGTATATACATATACATACACAAATGTGTCTAATATGTGAAATTAGTAACAAAACTTGTGCTTGGAATAATAGTGTTTTATATGCCTAAAAAAATGCATTGTCAAATGAGTTTTCTTTTCCCAGTGACTTAGTGCTTCTAAAGTGTGCTTTGAGTTTTACAAAGTAAACATTGTAAATATTTCTTTTGCATATGATATATAGTTTCCATACATTCCTATTAAGTAAAGTTACCTCATAACTAGAAAAACAGAAACAAATGAAATTATATTGGAATACGGTATTTTATTCCCCAATGTTTTGTAAAGGGAATAGTTCTGTTTTTAAAAAGAGAACTGGGCCATTTGCCATTTGGAAATAATAGCAAAAAAAAAAAAAAACCCAGTAGTAAGTTTCACTTGAGACACTTATGACAATTGTATTTGAGAATATTCCTTTAGGAGACCATAAACTATTTCCAGTAACAAAAATCAACAATCCAGCCAATGATTACTGCAAACACATTTTACAAAGACAAAAACGTTTTAATAAATTTTGCACTTGTGTTCCATTGTGGAAGATGGAAGATGTCACTAAAGTCAGAATTTAATAGAAATGTAAGGTGTCTATGAAGACCCAAGAACATAGAGAAGTCTGTAATTATTTTGAATTTAAACCTTATTGATTTTTTGATGTTAGTGCACTTTGGTCCAACTTATTTTTCTATTTTACTTAGATTTGTGTTATACTTAATAAATAATAATTTTGTATACTTACGCAGACTATGATGTTTTGATATAGGTACATATTGGATATAATATATACATATAGTAGGTGCATATTATTGACTTGTTCATTTGTCATTTACTTTTCCTGTAAGTGTGTTTATAATTATTTTTCAAAAATTCAATCATTGATGATGACACAAGATAATACAATGTCCTAATAAATAGTGAAAAATATAAACAAAAGCATAAGAATGTAGTTGTCATATCAAAATACTCAGCAGAAAAGCCTCAGTTTCACCACTGAATTAGCTGTGAGGTTAAAACACACTGGCTTTTATGCATTTCTTTCTGAAGAATGAGCAATTGCTACTAGAGATAGAGAAAAAAAAATATTTTAGTTTTTTTCCGATAAACTAATATTATTTACCTAAGTAACTCCAAATGTCATTCTCCTTTACTATGAACAACCTGATTTCCTATTGAAATCCACGCCAAATATACTATAAAACATTTTTGATATTTTCATTAAACCATTTGTATAACTGCAAACCATTAGAAAACAATCTCATTGAATAAATGACACTAGGCAGACATACCAATTAATTGAGTTACCATGAAAATCTAGAATTAATATAATATTTCAATATTTACTTAACAAAGCATTTCCCAATTGTAACTTTTTTAAAAAATATTTATATGAATAATTTTGTAAATGAAGTAATACTGTAAGAAGCAAATGAATGCCATTACCTTTTTATTACTGTCATCTCTAAAAAGCATTGGATGCATTGGATGATTCTTTTCCTACAGTTTATGGTTTCCTAGAATGTATGAAATATTGAAGTATTTTAAATACTTGGAATGAAATACTGTAGTCATAAGAAATATAATCCTGACAAAGCAGAAGGAAACAAGGATTTTCCACCTACATGAAAAATAAAAATTTCATCTTTTAAAATATCAAGCATGGTAGTATATGTAGGGAGACTCTGCATTCAGCAAACTGAGTTAGAGTAAGAGTGAATTCATGGCCAGCTTGAGTCATAACACAGACTCAAAACACAGACAATGAAAACCCAAGAATTGTGTATTTATTTCAAAATAACATTTTCTTTTCATAATTGTACATTTATATGCTGAGAATTGTGACTTAGTGTATTTATCTACAATGCTGTGATCAAATCAAATCCAATAATCTACTATTTGAAACATTTACTTCCTTATGATAAAAATTTTAAAATTAGATAATATGGTAGAACAATGTAGCTCAGTCATACAAATTTTGTCTTGTATATGAAAGCATCTGGTTTTGATGTTCAGTTCTAAAACAAACAAAACAAATAAACAAAAAAAAATTAAGTAATACATGAAAGGAACCATCTGTGTACTCATGTGTAATAAACAAACTGGTTGTAATTATTAATATTCAATACAAGTTCTTGGGAGACAAATTTTAAGACATATGTCTTATACATATAAAATATGTCCTTGTTTTACCCATATGGCTATATCACAATCTGAAAATGAGAAGCAGCTTTCAAATTAATGTTTCTTCAGAATAGGGAAAATTTTGTTTGAATCTGCTTTTCTATTTACTATTAACATTTGAGATAGATTAGATTTAGTTCCTGCAAGATAAAAATGTCTTTTAACCACAGAAGTTATATTTCAAAATATTTTTGTACTTGGAATTACTGATTTTTCAAGCAGTTGCACATGCAGTAGATCACTTTCAATCTGAAAATTCTTACTTTTATATATTTCTTAAAAATTCTCAAATTTCTGTTACCATATTTTCTTGTTTCTGTATTTGTTCTGTTGTCACTCTAGAGAACTAATTGTACACAATTGCCATTTGACTTTATGTTCCCTTCAGTTGCTGAAGAACAGTGCACCTAGAAGTTTGAGAGTTACACATCAAATTGATGTGCTATTAGACTGAAGTGATAAAATAATTGACAGAATTATATTAATGTTACAATAGTGTAAAAGAAAACCATTTCTATTGTGGAATCAAAAATCTCCATGGAATAATGAAGGCAAAGGTATTGGTGTATTGCATCATTATGCCTTAAAAAATTTTATAGAACTTTTAATTTTTTAAAGATTTGTTTATTATGTATACAGTGGTCTGCCTACATGCCATAAGAAGGCATCACATCAAATTGTAGATGGTTGTGAGCCATCATGTAGTTGCTGGGAATTGAACTCATGACCTCTGGAAGAGATCATGTATGCTCTTAATCTCTGAGCCATCTCTCCAGCCCTAGAACTTGTATGTTTAAAAAGAAATTGCACCCACAAATTATGTTTGCAGTGTAGAGCAACATATGGTTTTAAGGAACTTTTGTCTCCTTTAAAAATATCCTGATTAGGTACATATTTTTTAAATTGAAACATTAATTTGAAAGTCAATTATAGTTTTGAAGAATGTCAAATTTTAAAGTTGTTTCTATTATTATGCCTCTCTATATATCATGTATATGTGAGGAAAAGGATAAGAGCTACATTGGTGATGGAGAAAGGGGAGGGAAAAACCTGGGAAAAGGGGGGTTTTGGATGTGAAAAGGGGAGAGGATGTGAGTGAGGGAAGGAAAGAGAAAGAGTTTTCAACTTTCCCTTATCCCTGTACTGACTATTTTACCCAGTGATACTTTGCTCTGCCACTCTCTTCAGCGGTATAGAGGTTTGGCTATAGCTAATAATTGAATGTGTGTTTCCTAATAGTTAAAAGAAAGTTTTAATTATATCCAACACAAGTCGAGCTCCAGAAGCCCAGTAGAAGAAAGGAGAAAAGGAATATATGAGCAAGGGGAACCAAGATCACTACAATGAAAAGCTCTGACAGCTGAATCTAGGTCATGAGAGCCCAGAACTCTAAACTTACAGCTGGTGAACCTGCATGAGCGCTAACTGGGCCCTCTACAAGTGAATGATAGTTAAACAGCTTTATATGTTTGAGAGTCCTCTGATAGTGGGGCCAAGATCTATTCCTGGTGTAAGATGACTTTTTGAAACACATTCCTATTGTAGGATGTCTTGCTCAGCCTTGTTGCAGGGAGGAGAGCTTAGTCCCGCCTCAACTTAATGTACCAGGCAGGCTGTTTTGACTCTCTATTGGAGTCCTTACCCTTTCTGAAGATTGGATGGGGGTTGGGCTGGGAGGGAGGTGGAGGAGAGTGAGAGGAGGGGTAGGAGGGAGGGAGGGGGAACTGTGGTTGGTATGGGAAATAAAAAAAAACATAAGTTAAATAAAATAAAAACGTAATTAGCAAATATTCCAATTCTTGATGAAATCTTTAAAAACTGCACAATGCACCAAAGTAGCACACTCTGATAATTAGTACATAGAATTATAATTAATTATCTAGAAATATACATTTAAATTCATATAATTTAAAATTTTTATAGGAAAAAATGCCATCTTTTGTATATGAGGAATATTTTGATTTTTGAAAAGTATTTTAGACCCACAGTGTTTGAACAGTCTTAAGAAAGTTTTTTAAAGTTTTTATTCTCTTGTGCTTTGTAACTCAATGTACAGGCAACATATTTACAATTATAGGTCAAAATGCATACACCACACTTCCAAAACTTAATCATATATATGACCATTATGATACACTTTCTATAGAGTAATATGTAAAATACAAATATTTTAAAGGAATATACTTTTTTATTTTCAACTGGTAATAACTTCCAACTTAAATATACCTGAAGCATAATACTTTTAATCTGCCTAAATACTTGATCTAGAAATGATAGCAACAAAGTAAAACAAATTCTCTTCTTGTTTACAAGCTATATTCTGTAGAAAATATTCTCTTTTTATTAGTAATGTAATAGCTATATACATCCTTCCTAAAAACATAATTTATAGGTTATATTTCAAAACCTAATGTTTATGGCAGTTGTTTGAAATGTCAAGATCTCAAGTATTATATGATGTAGAATATTGAGTTATCCTTATATAGATTGATACATTTTGGAGAAAAAAACCAAATGGTCCTTCATTTATTCATGTATTCACTAAAAGCACTCAGTTCCAGGGCAAGGCTAAGGATGCATAAGGGACTGAAATGAACTTTTATCTCTGTGCTTTTTAGCTCTGGGAGGGTGGAGGCCAAAACAAATGCTTTTGCCAGAAACACACTGGGGATGCAACTTACTTTAGACAAGGATTTGGGGGTTACAATTACAACTGTGGGGATGAAGGAGAGCTATCTTTGCTCATGAATATACATGCTTTCCCTACCAAAAAGTGTTCTGTATTACCAAGTTAGGTTTCTATAAGAAGTCTGTAGCTCTAGGTTCAGAAAAGACATGAGTGAAGATTTAAAAGCAAGCATGAAATAGGCTTAGATTACTTAACAGGGAACTTCACACATGAAGCTGTGGGTTTACCTCGAAAGTTACAACTAGCATATGAGAGTCCTTTGTGGCATACATTGTAGTGCGCTGGTACCAACTCATAGACTTTGTCAGCTAAATACGGAGGAAAACACTCTTGTACATTGCCTAAGAAAACCGCCATGTATTAAAAATCAGCTGATGAAGATAAAATAATCATTTTTTAAAAAATTGTTTAAATTTTTGATAAATTTGAGAAAACTTGTGAGTGTTGAAATATTAAATATTATAATCCCTGTTTTCTATCCCTTCTGTCCCATTCCCTCCTCTATGTATGTGTATGAGAAGGCCAACATTTGGATATCTTCCTTAATTTTTACCACTTTTAATTCTGACACAGTATTTCTCATGGCAACCAAGGTTCACTGATCCCATGAGGCCTGTCCCTAACTTCTCAGCATCAGGATTAGAGACCTGTGCTATCAACATTAAACTTTAAGATGGTTCAAAGACTTTGAATTCATGTCTTTGTGTTGAGCAGGAGCTGTGTTACCTATTGAACTATCTCCTTAGCCAAGAGAAATAATTTCATATGGGCAGTATAGTTGTACAGCTAATGCATGACTTTAGCCAGACTTTCAACTAGCTATCTTTTGGAAGTAAGAGTATATGATCTTGCAGTTAGTGGAGGAGGTGAACAGGTTAAAGGAGATAGTATGTCTCCTTTTGTATTCACAGCTGGGGAAAATCTACATTTAGTTCATTTGCATCCATGGGTCAAGGCATGATGCTGGTATTTAAAATACAGAAAAATAAGTATTTATTTAATCAATAAATTATAAACTACCGACAATAATATTAAATTTGGCACATGTCATAAACATAACATTTTTAAAGGAATTTGATGATTAAGGTGTATATAAAGATTACAAGAAAAAATTGTAATCTCATAAATTCCTTCATGATACAAAAATAGTTTCACAGTAAAGAGGGGAAAACTTTAAAAGTAAAATAAGCATTAAAGTGTGTGAAGGTATTTCAAAAATATTTGCTACTTACAAAGTAGTCCTTTATAAAAAAAATGTTCCATTAGGAGTAAAGATCAAGTGTTTTCTATTGCAAATAATGATGGGATTTGATATTCAAGATGTCATCTATGAAGACCACATGGTTATTGTGAGAAATAACACTTAACCTTTCTCTTGTGGGTGATGGAGGCCAGTGCAGTATTTTATTATCAACATTGGCAGGTGATTTATTACCACAGTTTCTCCTCTAGTAGAGTCACATTAGGCTGTGCTAGGGGTATCATTTGTTATCTTCCATCGCTCCCCCCCACCACACATCTTCTGCATACATAATCTCTGTGTTCTATCCAATTTTAAATAGAGGACGTAAATATTTAAGTAATTATTTCAAATTTATCAGAAAGTTAAGAGGCTAAGTCGAATCACTAAGTTGATTTTGCCAGTCAATGTCTGACGTAATCATGAAGTTCTGGCTTCGGGGAGAAAGATTGTTACCCCCTCTGAAGCATCAGCTGTGCATAATGGTGCATTAGTGTAGATACAGCAGTGACATCGAATAAATCACAGGCACACTTTCAGATGGGAATAAAATTTTGCAGAATAAATTCAGGTCAGATAGCTTTCAATCGTTTCTGTTTTTCAGAACTTACTATCTAAGAAATCAGTCAAATTGTCTGAAATTGCTTGGCACAGGCACTGAGAATGGTTTCCCTATCTTTCAACTAGTGTGATGACTTGACACTAATGTGCAAGCAAATTTAGGCATATCAAAATAGTTCTTTCCTTTAAAATTCTCTCACTTAGGTGTGTGCTCCTGATTAGCTATGAAACTTTGAAAATAAAAATTTTGGTAAACACAAATATGCTGTAATGATCAACGTTTTTAAGTCCAGCATGAACTTGCTTCCAATTGTTTTATTTTGGCCAATGATTGAATATTAGTTAATCATACAAAGTTTGCTAGAGCAAGATTTTTCTGTGTATAATGTTTTATCTGCAAGAGAAAAACTAAATTCAATGAAGTCCCAGAGTATTTTATTTTTAACCTTTACTCATGCTTCTCATGGCAGATGAAATACTATGTTTGATTGGTAAATATAGAAGTGCTTAACTACTGTCCATGACAGTAGGCAGACAGCTGCTGATTATCCATACTCTGCTGCTTCTACACGGGGAGCTGTACTGGCTGAAATTTAGGGGGTACTAATATTTGCTACTCACAATCTCACCTTTGTTTCTCATTTATAAACTACATCTTCAAATATATGCTTTGTAAATTAAACGGAACAAGTTTGCTTACCACCTATCACATTTTCTACGTTTCAGAATTCAAATGAAAAACTGAAAGGGATGATATCGATGAACATTCTTTTCAATTCCCCACTGTCTTAAGAAACATGTTTTTGTTTCTCAGCCATTTTAAGTGGATATTTTTGTGAGCTCCACCCATGGCCTGATTGCTTGATATTCATATATGTTAAATTAACTTCTGTATTTAACAGAAAGTATCAATAGGATTTCTTAAAAAACAGTGTCACAGGCTTACATTTAGTAATCCTTCAGTTTTATTTGAATGGCATGATGAATGCATACGGGTAAAGAATTACTCAGTTTGCAACAAGAAATGGATGGAAAGTTGCTTAAATTAATGAATAAATTAGTGAATGAATAAACAAAAGGAAACAACAATTATTAATTATTTATGAGAGAGCTGTGATGGAAAGAAGTTGTTAATAGAATGAGGACCAAAATTCTACATTTTCATGTACTGTAATGGAACATAAATTTTGTTCAGGCAATGTAGCATACTTTGAAAACTCATTTTTTTATGGAGTAAATTTAATTAATAGTCAATTTTTGCACAAAATGTCTGAATCATGGAGAATTTAAGAGTTTTTTACTTAATGTTTAAGAAATACTTAATAATGCTATTTTCTCAAATTTTTTTCCAGAGTTTTTCACTTCTGTTGGGAAAGACTCATGAAAGAAGGAATTGTATATGTCTGGTGTGCTGGTGCATACCTGTAATTTTGGCATAGATGGTAAGAAACAGAAGGATCATCATGACTTCAAGACAAATCCAACTTCAAGAAAATATAGAGATACACGGAAAGGCCTTACCAGGGGGCATGAGGAATGGACAGACAGACAACAAGTTAGAGCCACCAAGCCTGGAAAACTGTGTGTGATCCCTAGACTCCACATAGTAACAGAACGAAACTGATTTTTGCAAATTGTCCACTGACCTCCACGACAGGCCATGTCACACATGCCTTTGTACATGCATGTCCATATTTACACATATAAATAAACACAAATAAAAAAAGAGAAAAAATGCATAGAAATCTGGCTACATATTTGAGCTAAGAAAGTGAGATGAATTTTAGTTCTTATTTCTTAAGAATATGAAATAAGACAGAGTTGTACATGAATAGATTATTAAATCTGGACTAACTAATGAAAATATACTAGATTTTTTCTGGAGTTCCCCTCCCCCTCTGTGTGTGTGTGTGTGTGTGTGTGTGTGTGTGTGTGTGTGTGTGTGCGTGCATGTATGTGCGAGCACGCATTTGTGTATGTGTGTGTGTATTTGTATTCAAGAAAGATACAATATAGACTAGCAAATGAAACACAGAGAGCCCTTAAACAGAGGATCAAGGAATACTGCCAGTTATTCCTGGCTCCCTTTCTCCCTTCTGCTATCCATCCTTCCCAGCCCCCATCCACTCCTCTGGGGAGGCAAGGCCCTTCTTGGGGAGTCAACAAAGTCTGGCATACCATGTTGAGGTAGGACAATCTTCTCCACCTAGTAACAAGGCTGATTAAGATATCCCAGTATAGTGAGTGGGCTCCAAAAAGTCTGTTCATGCCCCTGGGATTTGTTCTGGTGCCTCTGTCAGGGACTTCCCCAGTGCATCAAGTCATATAATTGTCACCTACAATCAAAAGGCCTAGTTCTGTCCCATGCAGCTTTCCCAGCTGCCAGGCCATAGTACATGAGCTACCTAGCTTAGATCAGCTGTCTGTGTGGTTTCCCTATCATGCAATTGACCCCCTGCTTACCTTGTCCATATCATTCCCCCCCATTCTCTTTTCAACTGAATGCCATCAGCTCAAACCAGTGCTTGGCTGTGGATCACTGTATCTGCTTCCATCAGTTACTGAATGTAGACTCTATGATGACAATTAGGGTAGTCACTAATCTAATTAAAGGGGAAGGCCAGTTCAGACACCTTCACTGTTGCTAGGAGTTTTAGCTGGGGTCATCCTTGTGGATTCCTGAGAATTTCTCTAGCATCAAGTTTTTCCCTAACTTCATAATGGCTCCCTCTATCAAGATATCTCTTTACTTGCTCTTCCCTGCACCCCTACCCAAACTTGGTCTTCTTGATCTCTCATATTCTCATTCCCCATTTCCTCCCTTCAATCCCCACCCAGTTACCCAGGAGACCTTTACTTTTTCCCTTCCTGGGGCTTTCCTTTTATGGTCCTTCTTTTTTACTTAGCTTATCTAGGGCTGTGGATTGCACCCTGGTTATCCTTTGCTTTTCATCTAATATCCACATATTAGTACATACCATGTTTGTCTTTCTGAATCTGGGTTATCTTACTTAGGATCATTTTTTTTCCTTCAATTTTACTGATAATTTCATGATGTCTGAGTTTTTTTTTGTTTGTTTATTTGTGTGTTTGTTTTACAACGGAGCAACTCTCCATTGTAGAAATCTACCGTATTTTATCTTTCCATTCTTCCACTGAGTGGCATCTGGATTGTTTCCAGGGTTTGGCTATTATGACTAAGGCTTCTATAGACATAGTTGAGCAAATGTTCTTCTGGTATGATTGAGCATCCTTTGGGTGTATGTCCAAGAGTTATATTGCTGGCTCTTGAGGACAACTGATTCCCAATTTTCTGAGAAACCACCGTGCTGATTTCCAAAGTGGCTGTATAAGTTTGCATTCCCACCAGAAGTGGAGGACTATTCCCTTATCCCACATCCTCTTCAGCATAAGTTATTATCCATGTTTTATAATTCAGTCATTCTGATAGTTCTAAGATGGTATCTCAGCGTCTTTTTGGTTTGCATTTCCCTGATAGCTAAGGATGTTAAACAATTCCTTAAATTTCTTTCAAGAATTTGGGTTTCTTCTGTTGACAATTCTATGCATAGATCTGTACACTAATTTTTTAAATTGGAATTTTTGGTATTCTAGTGTCTAATTTATTAGATTCTTAATATATTTTAGAGATCATCATTCTGTCAGATGTGGGGTTTGTCAAGATCTTTTCTCATTCTATAGGCTGCTGTTATGTTGATTGACCTTTCCTTTATAGAAACTTCTCAGTATTGGGGTATCCCATTGGTTGATTGTGGCTTTTAATGTCTGTGCTACTGGTGTTTTGTTCAGGAAGCAGTCTCTGGTACCATTTTATTCAAGGGTGCCTCCCGCCATTTCTATTCTGTCAGGTTCAGTGAACCTAAATTTATATTGAGGCCATTGATCCATTTTGACTTGAGATTTGTGCATGGGAATAGATATACATCTATTAGCATTACTCAACATGTCTACTTCTTGTTATGCTAGCACCATTTGTTGAACATGAATTCTTTTTTCACTTTTTGACTTCTTGTCAAGAATCAGGTGTTCATAGACTTGTGGATTATTATCAGGGTCTTCAAATTGATTCTATTGATCAATGTGACTGTTTTTATGCTAGTACCAAGCTATTTCTTACTATTGTATCTCAACAGTACAACTTGAGGTCAGGAATGTTTATTTCTCCAGAAGTTCTCTTATTGTACAGGATTGTTTTGCTATCCTGGGTTTTTTGCCTTTCCATATGAAGTTGAGTATTGTTCTTTTAAGGACTGTGAAGAACTATGATGGGGTTTTGATAGGGGTTGAACTTAAATCTGTAGGTTGCTTTAAGTAATATTGTTCATTTTTACTGTGTTAGTCTTACCAAGCCAAAGGCATAGGAGACCTTTCTATTTTTTGATATATTCTCTGTTTCTTTTCTTCAAAGACATAACATTGTTGTATATGTTTTTCCATTGTATGGTTAGAGTTACTGTATGATATTTTATTTTGTTTGTGGCTATTGTAGAGTGCTGTTTCTCTGATTTCTTTCTCACTGCATTTATCATCTATATACAGTAGGGCTACTGATTTTTAGGATTAATCTTGTATCTGAAAACATTGTTGCCATGTTTTATAAGCTGTAGAATTTTCCTGAAAGAATTTTTGGAGTCACGTATGTATACTTTCATATCATCTGTAAATAGTGAAATTTTGACTTCTTCCCTTTCAATCTATAACTTCTTGATCTACTTCTGTTATTTATTTCTATAGCTATAAATTCTAGTACTATATATAATAAATATGGAGAGAGTGCACAGCCTTGTCAACTTCCCGATTTGAGTGGAATAGCTTTCAGTTTCTCTCCATTTAGTTTGATGTTAACTGTTGGCTTGGTATATACTGTTGTTATTATGTTTAGGAACATTCCTTTTATCCTTGATCTCTCCAAGACCTTTGTCATGAAAGGGTGTTAGATTTTGTCAAAGGAGTTTTCAGCATCTAATGAGATGATCATGTGTGTACCTTTTCTTTCAGGTTGTTTATATGGTGGATTAAATTGACAGATTTTCATAGAATAAACAATCTTTGCATTTCTGGGATGAAGCTTACTTGATCTTGGAAGATTATTTTTTATGTCTTCTTGCATCTGGTTTGCTAATATTTTATTGAGTATTTTTGCGTCAATGTTCATGAGGGAGTTTGATCAGTAATTCAGTTTCTTAGTTGTTGCATCTTTGTGCAGTTTGGGTATCAAGGTAAGTGTAGCCACATAGAGAGAATTTGACAATGTTCCTTCTGTTTCTTTTGTATGTAACAACTTGAGTATTGATATTGGCATTAGCTCTTCTTTTAAATTCTGGTGGAATTCTGCACTGAAAGAGTGTTGTCCTGGATTATTATTATTTTTTGATTGGCAGACTTTTGATGACTGTTTCTACTTCCATTGAGGTTATAGGTCTTTAAATGCTAAAATACATCTTGATTTTATTTTAGTATGTGGTACCTATCCAGAAATTTGTCGATTTCTTTAATTTTTTAATTTTGTAGAATACAGGTTTTTGAAATATCACCAAACATGGCTTCACACATAATACCACAGGAAACAGATAATCTTATACCAGCAAAACATGAAGAAGGGATAACACAGACACAGACAAAACACAACAACAACAAAACACAAATTGGTGCTGTCATTTTACTCTGTGTTTCTTGAATGTATTCTTACTCTGCTGTCAACCCATCTCATTTTCCAGTCAGTGCAGGTGGGACCTATAGCTCTGATGGTCAGTCACTCTTCCTTCAGGTGAAGTTTGAGCCTGTGGCTCTGGTGATGGCTGTCTCTCCAGGTGTGGGCTGAGTGTGGTGGCTCATAAGACAGCTGGGACTGGTTAGTGGAGCAGGTGCTATTGCTGGTTCCTGGGTGATGCTGTGGGTAGGAGAGTGATAGAGGCTCTCCAGCTGGGATGTCAAGTACTCATCTGTTCCTTCAGGTATAGGTGAAGTTCCAATGGTAGCTGATTAGGAGGTAGGGCGGGGCATTTAGGGGACAGTTGGTATTGAAAACTTTCAAAGCAAAGTTGTTATTGGTGCTGACTGGTGCATTATATCATCTAAACAATCTGTTTCTATTCATCTCTGGTAGAGAGGTCATTAACAGACCAAAAGCAAAACAAAGCAAAAATGTCTTCAAGTGTTTTGTCAGAAAAAAAGCATGTTATTTTGCTTACTTACAGGACTATGAGTGATTGGATATGTACCTCACTGAAGCATACTGGATGCCATGGAGTCACTGCACTGTGGAAGAATCTGTACTTCCTTCAGTAATCATCACTACATATAGAAACTTTAAAGAGCAGGTGCTGAGGAATTTTGCAATCATTAGCAAATGATTTTACTAAAGGAAACTGGTATATTGTCAATGAATTCTAAGTAAGAAGAAAAACTGTGCATGAGGGCATGAGGGAAGGTTCATCAGGAAAGCAACTCAAAATTTTTAAAATAATTTTAGATAATGTAAATATTTGTAAGAACTGAAGTGAAACAAAATAATATTGGTGGAACTTTTAAAAATAGATAACTAGAAGAAAGAAAATATTAAATTTATACAGTAACAAATTAATATACCAATAGTGTTGATCAGATTAAACCACTTAAAGTTAAGGGCATATGTCCAACCTAGAATTAAGTGAGTTTAGATTAACGTGTTTCCAGAGGCAAAGGAGAAATAGAAAGATAATATTTCTATGCATATTAATCTATGGGAAGAATAAATTTCTTAAAGCATTACAATTATTCAAAAGTGTCTGCAACATGGAATTCCCTAAACACTATAGCAATATTTTTATTATAAGTTGTTGGTTTTACATTTCTAGAGATTAAAAAAAGAACACTTATGCATAATTTATATTACATCAAGAAATAGTTTATCTGGACAATGACTGCAATGCATGTTCTTGTGTTAATTCACAATAAGCATGTCTATAACTTCTTTAAATACAAAGACACTGCACCTAGTAAGATTCATGACTCCTTTTAGAAATAATAAACATGCTTCAGAAATCTAATCTATGAAAATTATATAAGTGTAAGAAGTTTCTGATACAAAAAATAATATGATGGAAAAGGTTTCTTTTTGCTAGTTATTTTTTTTTATTTCAGTTTACATTGCAACCACAGTTCTCCCGCCCACTCTTCCTCCTGGACCCCTTAACTCCTCACTCACCTACTCATCTCCCCGCTATACCACCCCCAGTCCACTTCTCTGCATGGGTAAGGACTCCTATGAGGAGTAAACAAAATCTGGCAAAATAGGTTGGAGAAGGGCCAGGACCCTCTCCCATTCTTTAAGACTGAGCATGGCATCCCACCACAGGGAGTAGGCACTAATAGGATAGCCCAAGCACTAGGATTACATCATGGTCCTATTGTCATTGTGAATGGTATCTCAACCTAAGGAAAAGGTTTGTTTTTGGTTTTTTTGTTTGTTTGTTTGTTTGTTTGTTATTGATAAAAATAATTGAACCTATTAAGTTGTGTTAAAAATTAATAAGATAAGAATCTTCATAAACATAATACAAACCTGATCTGAGCAAGAGTTAATGATTATAAATGGACACAGAACACACTATTTTCAAAGTGAAATACGGGAAAGAGTTAAGCATTTTATTGGGAATATCCTTGAAGAATTTACCAGAAGACATTCTTAATTACTTTTATATTTACAATACATCATCATCAAATATGCATGGATGTTTTATTATCTATCATAACTCTCCTAGCTCTGATGAATATATTTATTATTTATTATTATAGAGATAATAATTTACCTTTCTCCTAATCTTTCAGAGTAACAGCTTAAATCCTAGTCAAAACCTAGAAGGGTAATTTTCAAGGTATCTAAACAGCAGTTATGATTTAGAGTGAGTTAGTTGCTACAGCAATCTTGCCCCAAGGGACTCGGCTTCAACATGACCCCATATGCCACCAAATAAATCACATAAAGATATGTGCTCAAAATAAGTCAGCTCTTCACCTTAAATGTGTGAACCATTTTGCATATCCATAATTGTCAATATGGCACCCTTCAGGATACGTTAGAATCTCTGGCAGAGAGCCAGTCAGCCTTATGTTCAGCTCCTTGTGAGCCAGCTGGACATCTGACAGGTGCACTGTGCTGCTTAACTACTGTCATCCACACTCTTTAACCCACCAGTGACTCTAGTGTTCTGAAATAGTTCTAAGAAAAATAGGTCCTGACCCAGATGAGTAAAGTGTAACATGGTTATCTTACAATTATGGGAGGGAACACGTATTATTAACATTGCAAAAATGGCTGTGATAATTCAGGAGGCTCTGCAAATGCTCACTTGTGGAGAAGGATGCCTTTTGTATACGATCTTTGTGAATGTGATTGATTAAAAAAAACTGATATTTTACACTGGACTTAATCAAAAACTACTGATGTGAACTTCATATTGACTGAAATCTACCATATATGAGGAGCCCACTACTCTCTAGAGTTTTCTTCTATTTGTAAACATTCACAAACTAAATACAATGCTAATCCATATCTCTTGCACAACTATCAACAAAGAAAGGTTTACCAGGGAAAAATGACAAAATAAATAATCAATCCAAGCTAAGACCAGCATTAATTTCAAAAGCCTCATAACTACTGAGCACTTGTTGTTGATGATGCTATTTGAATTTGTAGCAGGAAAAGCAGTCATGTTCAATGGTTATTTTTTATTTTATTTTAATTATTTGTTTAATTTTGGTTTTTTGAGACAGGGTTTCTCTCTATTGTTTGGAGCCTGTCCTGGAACTAACTCTGTATACTAGGCTGGCCTCAAACTCAAAGAGATCTGCTTGCCTCTGCCTTCCAATTACTGGGATTAAAGGCATGTGCCACCAATTCCCGGTTTATGGGCAATGTTTAAAACATAAGTATGCACTACTTCTAAACATGGTAAAATGAATGTCCTCATTTTAAAGAAAGAACATAATAGTAGTAGAAACATTATATGTAATTACAAGAAACACATGTGTTCCATGTCTACACATATAGTTGCTAGGAGCTACAAGTAGACTAGGCACTAGGACTGAAAAACAACTTATTATTCTGTTCCTTTACACAATATTCCCTTCTTTGGTAGGTTGGTAAAATGTTTCCAAGAAAAGTATTAAAATTACATATAAATTATATTTGTTTTATTTGTCAAAAATAAACTAAATATAACTAAATAAACTAATAATAACCCAAATAATCATGACAAGCAAACTGGACACACACACACACACACACACACACACACACAAACACACACACATATACACACACACATAAAATTGCAAACATTTTTGTACATGGTTATGGGGTAATATTAAAATATTTTAATTCTTACCCTAATATGACTACCACACTACCCTTGAAAACACAGAGAGGGTATCAATACAAATAGCAATAAATATATATGATGACAAATGATAATAGAGCTTATGGTTTACAAATGAAAATATTAGCAGAAATTAATGAAGTTGTTATCTATGTAACAAAAATACTTGAATTAGGAAATGAAACAATGATTTACTTTTTTGAGTAAATATCTTTGTGGTTACCTTAGAATTTAGATACTTAAATTTATTTCAGTAATTATAGAGCAAAATTAGTGAAAATTTTCTAAACAGGAAAGACTTAAAATGAAATCCAAATAATTGCTTTATCACTTAATCACATCATGATTGTTGGAATCTTAAAACACATTCATCTTACAAAATAATATTACCATCATACAGATATAGTGGTTCAAAAGAATGACAAGACATCTCAACTATAACTCAGTAATTTTAATTATTTTATTAGATCACTCATGTTTAAGGATGACAGCTTTATTTTGGCTCATGGTTCCATGGGGATTTCACCTATGTTAACAGGGAAGGCATCAAGAGGCTTATGATTCCCCCCATGATAGAGGGAACCTGAGGCAGTGGTAGTACCTGGTGGATTAAGATGCTAAACGTGGAATAACACAAGTTGGTATAATTTTCAAACCATAAGCTAGTGGCTTATTTTGGCTATGTATCTTAAATTCAAAAGGTTCCTCAACTTGTCAGAAGAATGCCACCATTTGTGTATTAGGATTTCAAGTATGTGAACCTGTGCAAAATATTTCAAATTAAAATGATTGCATGAGATATAAGCAATTATTTTGGCAATGTGGTCTTAAAATATTTCAACTTAAGGACAGAGGCAGGAAAAAAAGAATATTTCATTTTATATAAATGCAAATCTTCAGGGCTCATTTCATTAAATAAATACAGAATTTATAAGTGGTAAATTGAAATAGTACATTAGCAATGGCTATATGAAAATAGAGAAGTCAAACTATGGTTCCCACCTTGCCATTTTGCCTACTTCAATAAAAATTATGTTGTTAGGGCCGTGTTTCTCAATCTGTGGATCAAGACTCCTTTTGGGGTCACTTCTCAGACATCCTGCATATCAGGTATTTACATTACAATTCCTAACAGTAGCAAAATACAATGATCAAGTAGCAACAAAATAATTTTATGTTTGGGGCTCACAATAACACGAGGAAGGTTGAGAAGCATTAGGAAGACTGAGAATGACTGTCTGCTCTAGGGGATGTTAAAACTTTGTGCTTCAGGCTGGCAGAAACATACATTCCTGTCCGAGAAAGACTAGAGTTGTAAAGACATCTTATGTCTCACAAGGCTTTCAAAAATAAACAAAAAATATTACAAATCAACTAAATAACCTAAATAAGCTATTTGATCTAATCAACTTACATGGTGATAAAGAGAATGATCAACTTTAATAAAATTATACTACATGATATTGCTTAACTCATATAAAATATTAGGTCTCTCATTAGTATAATAATAATAATAATAGTAATTATTATTATTGTTATAAACATGAAGTGTTTTTTTACAAACTATTTTAATGCCATTCCTTTCTAATACACTTAATATTTCCATTACCAATATTTACTTTGTCAATTCTACAAGTTATATTATGATCTTCAAAAATATGTAATACTCAGTAGTATTTTAAAAAAGATGCCTTAGTGTAAATGTGCTCCCAGCTTTTTTTCTTTTAAGATATTTTTTATTTGAATTTTAAAGCTTGTTTTACATGTCAACCCCAATTTCTGCACACTCCCATCCTCTCCTGCTCTCCCCCTACCATCCCCCATCCCATTCTCTTTCTGATTCCCCAGGGAGGGTGAGGCCTTCCATGGGTGATCTTCAAACTCTGTCATATCACTTGGAGCAGGGACTAGGCCTTACCCTATGTGTCTAGGCAGAGGGAGTATCTCTCTATGTAGAATGGGCTCCCAAAGTCCATTCTTCTACTAGGGATAAATACTGATCTACTATCAGAGGTCCCATAAACTGTCCAGTCCTCCTAATTAACACCCATGTTTAGTGGGTCTGGGTTGGTCCCATGCTGGCTTCCCAGCTATCAGACTGGAGTCCATGAGCTCCCTCTTTTTCAGGTCAGCTGTTTCTGTGGGTTTCTTCAGTCTGGTCTTGAACCCTTTTCTCATCATTCTTCCCTCTCTGCAACTGGATTCGAGGAGTTTGATTCAGTGTTTAGCTGTGGGTGTATTCTTCTGCTTTCATCAGCTACAAGAAGATGGCTCCAGGATGGCATATAAGGTAATCATCAATCTCATTATCAGTGAAGGACAACCTCTCCACTATTTCTTGGATTGTTATTTGGAGTCATCCTTGTATATCTCTGGACATTTCCCTAGTGCCAGAGTTCCCCTTAAATCTATAATGGCTCCCTCTTATCATGGTATCTCTTTTCTTGCTCTCCTCTATTCTTTTCCTGACTCAAGATTGAGTCCTGCTCCCTCATGCCCATCTCTTCTCTCCTGTTTCTTCTAACTCTCTCTCCCCTCCCTCCATGCTACAAACTTGCTTGGGAAATTTTGTCTGTTTCCCCTTCTCCAGAGGACCTTTTTCAAGTGAGCAGGGACATGAGCACTTAAAAAATTCTTGCATGTTTACAGAAGTGGTAAAAAACATTTTGTAAGACAGATGTGTTCATCTGATTTGCTACAATTTAAACATGTGGTACTGAAACCTATTCAACAGATACATTTAAAAAGCTACATAAAGAAAATCATACAGTGTTGGGAATTTTAGCAAAAGATGAATAGTCTTAGAGACTCACAAAGAAAACTTCATTTGTCACATACAAATTCTTAGTGTTATGACTTAGGATTAGTGTCCCCATCACCAATTTAGCAAACTTTTATGCTTTGCTCAATATATAGGAGCATTACATGTACTATAATGCCAACAGAGCATAATTTAAAATTTAAAAATACACCCATCCTAAACTTGAATATAAACTTTGAGAAAAGCTCTATTATATAACAAATTAATTTTTAATTAATTAATTTAATTATATGCTGGAGGTTTTGATCATTTTGCACTGAATTAGTTCCTTGTTACTTTTATGAGGAAGGGAGTGTTTATCATGGCTTACTATTTCCGGGGAGACCGTCTATGTTGGTGTGAAAGCCATGATGTCTGGAGGGTATGTCAGATGGTCATGCTGCATCTGCAGTCAGGAAGTAGAGAGAAGGGAATGCTGGTCCTCAGACTATTTTCTCTTTACCATAAAGCCTAGAACATGCAATGGTGTTGTCACTAATTAATCTGATGAATCTCACCTCAATCAGTCACATCTATACATGCACGGCCACAGGTTTGCATTATAGGTGACTCCAGATCCTTTCAAGGTGACATTTACTATCACATGGACTAAATTTTACCTTAAAAAATAAAAAAAGCAATTGAATGTGTTTTATAGAAGTGACATACTACTTAAGATACTGCATTTGTTTTATAATATATTTTATATAAATTTAATTTAAATTTGGAACAAGCTTGCATCTTCTCATCCCTCCTGTTCCCCTCACCAACTCCCAACCCATCCCCTTTCTGCTCCCCAGGGAGGGAGAGGCCTGCCATGGGCAGTCTAGAAAATCTGTCATCATTTGGAGCAGGGCCAGGCCCTCCCCCATGTTTTTAGGCTGAGGGAGTATCCCTCTATGTGGAATGGGCTCACCAAGTCCATTTGTATACTAGGGATAAATACTGATCCACTACCAGAGGCCCCATAGACTGCTCAGTCCTCCCACATAAAACCACATTCAGGGAATATGGATCAGTCCTATGCTGGGTTCCAAGCTATCAGACTGGAATCCATGAGCTCCCCTGTTGTTCAGGTCAGCAGTTTCTGTGTGTTTCTCTAGCCTGGTCTTGTCCCTTTTGCTCATCACTCCTACCTGTCTGCAGCTGGGATCTCAGGAGTTTAGCTCAGTATTTAGCTGTGGGTGCCTGCTTCTGTTTCCATCAGTTACAAGATGAGCACTCAAGAATGGCATGTAAGGTAATCTTCAATCCAATTATCGGGAATGGGCATTTGTGATAGTCTCTCCACTATTGCTTAGATTGTTAGTTGGGTTGTCCTGGAGAAGCAGAAATGGAAAAGATCTCCCAGGAAAATTGGTGCATGTGGGGAGGGAAGATGGGGTCAGGAGGAAGAGGAGGGGAGAAGTGGGCATGACAGAGCAAGAAGATTGAGTCAGGGAAAGAATACAGGATACACCAGCTGGGAAATTTTTATAATATATATTTTTAAAATATTTATTTATTTATTGGATTTTTGAGAAAGAGTTTCTCTGTATAGCTTTGTAGACCAGTTGGGCCTCTAAGTCAGAGATTCACCTTCCTGTACCTTCTGAGTGTTGGTATTAAAGGCCTATGCCACCACGGCCTGGCCTTATGTAATGTATTTTATGCATGCAAGCACTTTGTCTGCATCCCTGTATGTGCACCATGTACATTCCTGTTAGATTCTTAGGAATTGTGATCATGTATGGTTATGAGCCACCATGTGGGTTCTGGGAATTGAACCTCAATCCTCCTAAAGAGCAACAATGTTGCATTACACATTGTTATTAACTTTATGAATTGTATTCTCAGTTCCTGGGTACTTTCTCCAACTAGAAACCAGCATAATATCTTCCACAGTGATTTTCCTCATTACTGTATAGTGAGCATTGTCATGGTCTAGGTGCTTCAAGCACAACTAAAATTTGATGAAAAATGGTTAAATGACAGGAAGAAAGGAATTTAATTGACTCATTTATTGTTACTGAAAGTGAGCATAATTGCTCCACCAAAAATGACAGGAAATCTCCAAATCTAAAGTCTTATGTAAGGTAAAGGAGTGGCAATATGAAATGAAGGAAATGCTGGCAGAAAAATTCTAAACCTTTTTCCTATTTACAGTAATCATTCTGAGTTGCTTAAGTGTCATTTTAATTGTGAAATTCATCTTTGACGTGTGATTAATCTGAGCTCTTGAGGAAAATAGAGGACATAATCTAAAGTGTGACAGCTGCTTGGTGCTTGAAGATATCAATTATATTTGTCCCTCTGGCTTTGAGAAGCTGAGCATTCCAAGACCCCTCAAGTGCTTCAGATGTCACACTGTCACAGTCTCATGTTGTTCCATGTCTCTCTCAAAATACTGCTCCCAGTACTACTTTGATGTTAGTATGAGGCTAACATTTCATCTATGATTAGACCATCTTGTGTGGAAGGCATAGCTCTCCTCTGTGTAATCATGCTTCCATTAATGCATCCTGTTCCATTTTGTGACTTAACCTCCCCTTACCCATAATGATTACACCAGATTTATGACT
This sequence comes from Cricetiscus sungorus, assembly GCA_030556225.1. Lineage (NCBI taxonomy): Eukaryota > Metazoa > Chordata > Mammalia > Rodentia > Cricetidae > Cricetiscus > Cricetiscus sungorus. The sequence continues at coordinate 70,279,119 of JANBXA010000730.1, forward strand.
ATTGAATTTTCCCCATCTTCTTATATTGTTTTCCTAAAGGACATACTCAATGTTCTATTAAAAACCTATTAGGACCTATTATTAGGTCAATCATTTTAACAAAATTTTGATTTATATTGACTACTAGAAAATATACTTATTCAAACTACATCTATAGAGGACAGGCTAGACTATAAACCATTATCTGCACCAGATAGATAAAAGAAGAAAACTAATCATTTTTTCCCATTCATTTTTTTTTACTCATTTTCATGTGGTGATTTTCAAATATATAATGCAGGAAAAAGGCAAAATACAGAAAATATATTTTAAAATTATACACAAATATTAAGCAGACCAAAACACAGGCATGTGATGGTGAGACTTACTTCTAGGAACATTAAAAAGGAGCTGATATTTGTTGTAAAATGAAAATCATGTCAGAAATATCCTGGAGTTTGTGGCTAAATAAAAATCTACATAAATTTATAGACATTTTTATAACAAGTAGTGGTTTATGATTTTCATATCTTGAATCCAGGGTGCTCTACCATTAAAAATAGCAGAAGTGAAATTTTCGCTTTCCAGGTACTTTCAAACATGGTTTTCCGTGGGCTGATCTCCCTGAACATTAGATTGCACTAGACAACCTTGCTGTTTTGCTCTAGAAGTAAAGCTCAGTAACTGTAAGAAATAGATTATCAGCCAATTTAGGTAACTCTTCTCCCACTGAAGATGTGGCCTCTTGACTGAACCACGCCTTTCAGTGTTTTATTCTAATAAATGTGGACAAGAATTGATCACATGAGTATAGCCTGTTGTTTTTATGTTTTATGATGGTGACCATGCAAAGTCACTAATATTTTTATTATAGTTATGCTTTGCAACACACACACACACACACACACAAATAAAATAAATGACCCAGAGACTGATATTGGGATCAAACTTTAAGCTGAATACCAGCAAAGCAAAGCAACTGGCCATTACACTCTTAGTTTTCCTCAGGCTGAATAGACTGCTCCTGTCTCCACAAGCTCTCACCAAGCCTCAGTCTGTAACCTGTCCTCACATTGCCTGGAAAAATAATATATCCTACTTAATATTGAAGACCCTGCTTTTATCTTTTATTCCCTTCTACTGCTTCTAGTCTTTTAGACTATTTCAATCTCATGTATCCCTGGGTAGCCTTGAACTGCCAGAGATCCATCTACCTCTTAATCCTGAGTCCTAGGATTAAAAGTGTGTACCAGCACCTCCCAACTTCTGGCTGCTGGGAATAAATGTATGTATGACAACTTCCTGATCACTATAGCTTGAGGCTGACTTTGCTTTTCTGAATAGTCAGTCAAGCTTTAATAAATCACAAATAATATATCACTACAATACTACAAGATATATCTGGAAAACATTGGAGGGTGGTACGTTCGTGGAGGAGAAAGTAATGTGTGCCAAATTCTGAAAAGTGAAGGACCTTGGCCATTTCAGATTTCATGGACCAACAGTATCTCTTTTGCGTAATGGTAGGAAAAGCTTAAGATAGTTAAATGGAATCCTTTATAGATTTATGTAAGTTCATTGCTCGTGTATAGACAAATAAGTTGGTTAACAATCTGGAAAAAAATCTCTGGTACAACATGTGTCCATTGATGGCACACACACAAAAGCAACAGGAGTTTTTTAATTTGGGGTGGGCTTTGTACTTACAATGCTAAGATCTCATAACTGCACAGACAGGATGAGATCTGTGGAAGAGAGAATGAGGCATTTAATTGAAGTGAAATACATTTAAATGGAAGAATTCTTCTTTGTCTTCCATGGGACTGAGATATTCAGGTGAAAATAATATACATTTCAAAATATTAGAAATCAGTGCTCTCCTATGACTCATCTAGGCAGGAGCTTTAGAAGAAATAATAGGAAACAGTCATAGAAGATAATGATTAATTTTTAGCATCTCCTAGGCTATCAGAAGTTATAGGCAAGAGGAAACTACTAATGAGCTTCAAAATTATAAATTATAAGTGTTGAAAAGAAAAATGACCCAGAAATAAAAATCTGATGAATTGGGAGTATTATAATAATTGATGTATAAATTCAAAAATTCCTTTTAAATCCAAATGAATGTTGATTATAATTGGGTTTACTGAATTTGTTCACATACAATATCATAGGCATATCACTTAATAAGTGAGAGTACTGACAAAAGATAGATATGGGCAGAGGAAGATGAAAGAGTATTAGTTCATTAGATTCAAGTATAAATAGTATGCTTTGAAGGACAAGAGAATCACTGCCAAAATTCAAGTCCAAGTGAATCAAAAAATTCTCCATAAAATCGAATACACTGAACATAAGAGAAGATGAGATAGAGAATAGCCTAATCATGCTGGCACTGAGACTTCCTAAATAAAACACTATAGCACAAGTACTAAGGACAATAACCAATAAGTAGGGCCTCATGAAACTGAGAAGCTTCTGTAAGGCAAAGGACACTGCCAATCAGACAAAATGACAGCCCACATAATTTGAAATCATTTCCACCAACTCCATGTCTGACAGAAGGTTATTATCCAAAATATATAAAGAACTCAAGCAAGTGGATATTAAAAAGCAAATAATCCAAATTTTTAAAAATGAGGTATAGTTCTAAATAGAGATTTCTCATCAGAGAAATCTTAAATAGCTCAGAAATACTTAAAGGGTGAATATCCTTAGCCATTGGGGAAATGCAAATCAAAACTTAGTGAGCACACCTTATCCCTGTCAGATGGCTAAGATTAAAAACAGAATAAAAACTTATGCTGGTGAAGATGTGAAGCAAGGGGAATGCTCCTCTACTCTTGGTCAGATATAAGCTAGTACAGCCACTTTGGAAATCAAGATGGGGGTTCCTCAAAAATTTTGGAATCAATATAACTCAAGACTCAACTATACATATCTTAGTGTGCTGTTAATGGAGGTTTCTGTCTCACCTGGTCCAGTAGCTATATAGTCCCTAGTAAACACACAGAGACTTGCATTAATGTAAACTGTTTGGGAGATGTTCAGGCTTTTTACTGGCTAGCTCTCTCAAATCATTAACCCATTTCTATCAGTCTGTGTATCTCCCTTGTAATGACTGGCCCTCTTGCTCCCATGGCAGCTATTTTGTTTCTCCCTTGTGAATCACATTCTGTGTTCCTCTTCCCAGAAACCTCATCTATATTTCCTTCTTGGCTACAGCCTACATGTCAATTTGTCAAAACAGCTTATTTATCAACCAATGAGAGAAATTCTTCATAGCATTCAGAAGGACATCCTTCAACAGGGTGCTCCATCCTACCGAAAGGACCCTTTCTCAACCATATTTATTGCAGCTTTATTCATAATATTTAGAAACTAGAAAGAACCTAGCTGTTCCAGAATTGACAAATGGATTAAAACACACACACACACACACACACACACACACGCACAAAACAAAACAAAACAAAAAAAAAACTGTGGTATATGGATTGTTGCACAACTGTTAAAAAAATAACATCATGAAGTTTGCATAAAAATGGATGGATCTAGAAAAGATCATCTAGAACAAGGTAACCCAGGCTGAGAAAGACAAGCACTGTATGTACTTACTCATAAATGGATACTAGCTGTAAAGGAAGATAATTTTACAATCCAAAGAGCCAGAGAGGCTAAGAAATAAGGAGGGTTCAAGGGTGGGGTGCAGGATGCATATATCTTCCTGGAAAGCAAATAAAGAATATATTTTGCAGATGAACTAGAGGTGAGTGGAGATAAGAACAGGAGAGATCAGGTCAGGGGTTAGAGGAATAGAAGAATAGAACACTGGGAGTGACAATAGGAATAGAGGGGGGATTTGTGAGGCAGTGTAGAAATCCAGTGCAGTAGAAACTAGGAAAATTACCCTAGTGAAGACTACTAAAAATGGGACACACAGAGCACTAACTGACTTTCTTCTATAAACAGACAAGACAGTGGGACTGGAAAACCTACAATCTGTCTTGGCTGTAAAATGTGCTGGGGTAATGGTAGCAATAATTTGAGGGAGTCATTAGCCCATGACTGGTCAACTAGGGGCCCATAACAAGAGAGGGTGCCAATTCCTGACACTGGCTAGTTGATTAGGAACCAGAGGAAGGGCAGTGCAGAGACCCAGGATAGAACCAAAAATTACTGGCAAACAGTCAAGGAAATAATTTTTAATAAATTTCTGCTATACTTGTACATCAGAACTAGCCCAATAGTCACCATATGTGTGTCATGCAGCAATGAATGGGAGCCAATGCATATATCCACAAAAACAACAACAACAACAAAAAAAAAACAAAAAAAAAAAAACAAAACAAACAAAAAAAAACCATTGGTCAAACCTGGGGAAGCCCAGTAAAAGACCAGAAGAGAGACACTGGACCAGAATCCAGTGAGATCAAAGAAACCAGTAGAACACAGCCCACACAATCAATTAAGCAGGGACTTTACGGGAGCTAACAGAGACTGAAGTGACAATCACAATCACAGAGCGTCAGAGGGTCTGAGCTAGGTGCTCTGCATACATGTTATGATTGTTTAGTTCAGGGTTTATTGAAACTCCTAACAGTGGGAGTTTCAGGTGTCACTCACTCTTCTTGCCATGCTTGACAATTTTTCTTCCTACTAGGTTGTCACATCTAGCCTTGATATGAGGATTTTTTCCTTGTCTTTTGGAACATGTTAGGCCATGTTCAGAGGATATCACTGGGAGATCTGTTCTTTTTTTCTTGAAGGCAAACAGAGGTGTTGTGGACCTGGTGGAGATGGTTGGTGAAGAGGGAGGGTGACTGTGGGTTGTCAAAGGAGGGGGAAACTGTGGTTGGGATGTAAGGTATGAGAGAGGAATAAAAGTTTTAAATAAATAAATAAATGTTATTTAGAACAAACAGGTATTTGAATATGACATTGACATCTAATTATACACTTGACCAATGTGATATCTAGTATATATATGGCCATGAACATGGTACAATTACTAACGCTCACATGGAAGCATGGTCCACTAATAGGCTTCCTCCACATTGAGTGCATTGAACAGATAAAGGGATTACTGTGATTATTTATTGGTGATTGATTTACTGTTTGATGATTTCCAAGTAGGGAAAGAAAAGTTTGATTTTTAGAGATTCGAATTTTTTTTCCCCAGTGGAGAAGATGATAAATTACTTTGTGAAGATGTCATAAAATTATGTCCTGTAGCATCAACCTTACATAATAAATGGGTAAATATGGATATTTCACTAAAGTCTGTCTATAGATTTCATTTCAGTATCTTTTGGGTAGCCACAATTTGAGTAAATTTATCATTATTATTTCAGGCTCAAAAAACACTCCATCAAAGGCAACAGTAAAAGGCTGTGCTGTGAATATTCCACATTAGTGTATGAATCTCAAATAGTTTCTGATTTTATGCATTTATTTCTATAGTGGGAACAGGGAAAGGACATAGAGCCCTAGGGAAAGAGAAATTCAATATCATTTCACACTCATTAACCATATAAAACCAGATGTCATGATCACTTCTGCAGAGAAATGACAAGAACAATGAATGATTAGGAATATAACATTTGATTAATGACTCTATTTTATTTGGCTAAAATCTTTTAGGTAATTTCACTCTCTGCTGGAATACACTACATTATCTTCTGCCTGCACCAATACATATTTTATATTTATATTTTTGAGGGTAAGTTTTTGTTTCCTACAATAAAAATTATGGATTTTATTTATGTCAGCTTATATTGACTATGAATATATTTAAGGTGAGTATTATCTATCAGCAAAAAAAAAGTAAAACTATTTTGAAATGAAAAACAGCATTTTATTCTTTAAAAGTTCAGAGTTGGGGCTAGGAAATGGCTCAAGTGGTAAAGCACTTGTTGCACATACTACTTTGCATTTTGTTGATGAACTAAAATAAATTTAGGAGTTGGTGTATTGCATCTTACAAAATATAGTACATCATAGTTTGAAGATGTGGCAAGAACTCTGCAAAAACACTGCTTCCTGACTTCCTTTAGTTGGCTTGCTCACCTACATTCTAATCCATCTCAGGTTTACCCATCCAGTGATCATATGCTCACAAGGTTCTCAATGCTCCTACATGAATTCACAATGAAAAAATATGCCCTGGAGACATGTTCCCAGGCTAATCTAATGAAAGCTGTGTTTCACCTGAGATTTCCTACTCCCAAGTGTGTGTATGTTTGGGTCAAGTTTAAACCTGAAGCCAACCTATACATTCATGAAGATATCTATTTGGACATGGCTTTTTATATATGTAATCCTAGCACAAGAGGCGTGGAGATAGATGAATCCTAATAGTAGCTAGCAAGCCAGTCTAGCTAAAACAGTAAAGTATAAATGCAAGTGAGAGTCCCTGTCTCAAAAATGTGGTAAAGAAATGGTTGAGGAAGTTAGTTACTGTTGACTTGTAGCCTCCAGGTATACTCTCATGACTGTCATGGGCAAGTGCACAGACACATATACATGTGGGTGCACGAATACACACACACCCACACACACACACACACACACAGAGGAGGGAGAGAGAGCACCTGCTTAGGTTTATAAATAACTGAATTATTTTAACTGAAATGCCTTAGAAGTTTGATTATTGTACCTTTTAGATGGAAAATTTTTTATTCGCAGATACACATTAATTAATAAGAAAAAAGGAAGCACATTCTTTGTCAGCCTTTCAGTTTCAAAACCACAAGAAAAATGGACCACAGCACAAACATTTTTCTGGGAGGTGAATTGGCTCTAAGTTCCTTTTCCAGCGGTGACATTTCTGTGGCTCACAACTCTGTCATCTCTGCTTTTCCTGTGAGCAGCCTACCTCTCCAAACTTTATTCTGCATGCAAGAATATGATTCTATGTTTACAGACACAGATGTTTGTTTTCCTCAAAGATACACCAGCTACTAAGAAGACTTCTTAAGGATGGATAAACCAGTCAAAATATTTGTCGTTTATGGAGGAAATAAAGACAAATAAAGACAACTTCTTTTTTAAATGATTACTCGTTTTAGTACCATCATGAATTGAGTTCTTTGCAGAAAGACTACACAGTCTCAGAGCCTGAAAATCATTGATTTCAGGGAAGGGCATATTAGAAACACGAGAAACTTGAATATTGCACAACTCTATCTGTAAAAAGATATAAATATTCTAGAGAAAATGTTTGCTTCCCCAGAACTGTGTTAATCTTTGATTGATACAAAATCATTTGTTCTTTCCATCCATGTACCACCTACTAAAATAAAGGTTAAGATATGTCGATAAGCTCAGTTCTTCAATCTTAAGCATACTGAAGGCTGCAACTAAAGAGTGATAAATCAGAGGTCCTCAGACACTCATATTCTTATCATTTCATTGTTAACTAGTAAGGCAATTAGTCAGTTAACTAGTTAACTTTTCATTCTTATTGCACCTCATCTCTAGAACCCGAAATTAAATCATAGTGATACATTATTCAGTTTAGTGTAAGAATTAAATAATTCATGAATCTATAGACTCTTGTAGTGATAACATTTAACATTGTGACTTCATTATTTTCACATACATAACACACAGAAATGTGACAATAGTGTACAAATTATAACCTATAATTCACAATCGTAGAATGTCTTCACAGAAGAAGGTCATTTTAACTAATATAGAAAAATTTCCTACATATATGTGTTTTTCATTTTCTTGTAAGGCAAAACTTCTAGTACCATGATTTTAATTTAGTTAACATGTAACTTAAAGAGATCACCCCACAGAAGCATTTCAGTGTCCTTTAGAAAGATAATGGACAATTTAATTGGCTCCTTAAGTAATATTCGGCTCTGCAGGTTTCTGTAAATCTTATTAAAGCATTACTATTAAAATATATCAATTTACGAGCACTTCTACATTGCCAAAGAAAGAAATTTTATGAAATTTAGTTACAGCAAATGAAACTTAGAAATCAGGAAAGTGTGCTTAGATACTTTAAAAAATGATGCCAAAATGGACTGTGAAGATACTTAGTTTCTCCCACCGTTTAATTACATTAAAATTGTGAGATATTAAATATGTATATCATTAATAGCTTGATTTTATGAGTGATATTTAGCATCATTTTTGTGTATTGTCTGTTTTGGCTATGAATTATTTCTTCACATATTTATTAATTATCTGTTGGCCTTGTAACATGTAATTGATTTACATCTTTGATCAAGTGATAAATCATAGTTTACTATTTTCTAATTGGCTATATTTTTATCTATTTGAGAAAATTATATAGCCAAAGTTAGCCATCTTGAAGATCATAGGTTGTGATTTTGCATCTTGTGTTGAAATAGATTTAATATAATTATATACTTTGTTCTCTCTTTAAATTTATAATCAAATTAAAGATATTTTGTAATTCTATCTATTAGTTTTGTATCTTCTTGGAATTTTGGTATCTGAATTCAGATACCCTATGTTTCTACAGTATCCCCTGGAGCTGTGGTTACAAACAGTTGAGCACAACTCAACCTGGGTGCATGAAACTGCACTGAGATCTTCTGCAAAAGCAGTATGTACTCTTATTAGCTGAGCCATCTGGATTGCAATGTCTTTTTATATGTTTTATTGTCGTAAAACATAGTTCTTTTTTGAAACAGTAGTTGTAGTGATGTATTATTTATGATTTATCACAGCTTGACTGAAGATTCAGAAGAGCAAAGTCAGCCACAAGCCTTAGAAGCCAGTTAAGCACCTTTAATCTCAGCAGCCAGAAGCCTAGGAGGTGGTGGTACACATCTTTAATTCTAGGATTCAGGATTAAGAGATAAATGGATCTCTCTGGGTTCAAGGCCACCTAGATGTGGTCAGGAATGAATCAGTCTAAAAGAGAATTACAGCTCACACCTTTAATTGGAACATTAAGGCAGTGTATAAGACAGAAGCAAGTCTCGGAGGAGAGTTCATTTTCCAGTCACATTGAAGATAGGAGTGTTTTGTTCTTGAGCCACAATGAGTAGAGACAGCAGTTTGAGAATTGGTGAAGAGCTAGTGTGTGATTCAGCCCTTTCAGTCTGAGCTAGAAATGAAAGCTAATGGTTAGCTACTGAGCTTGAAGTTTGACTCCCAATATCAGTCTCTGAGTATTTTATTTGTGTTACAAGTAGTATGTTTCTAATTTAGCATATCTTTGCTTACCTCTTTTTGTGTTCATATGTTTATCTTTCAGTTTGTATAGAATCTATTCATTTATCTCACATAATTGACTAAAAAATGTACATTTTTTCTATATGAATTAGGGTGATATATTATTTGTGATTTATTAAAGCTTGCCTTGGGGTACAGAAAGCAAAGACAACCAAATTAGTTAGCAGTAAAAGCTAAGCAGTGGTGGCACACAACTTTAATTTCAAGACTCAAGAGACAGGCAGATTTCTCTGAGTTTGAGGCCAGCCTGATCTACAAAGTGAGTTTTAGAAGAGCCAGGATTATTAAAATAGAGAAACCCCATCTTGAAAAAAGAGAAATAAAATAGGAGGAAGAGGAGGAAGGGTAAGAGGAGGATGAACACCACGGGGACAATTTTACCATGACTATGATAACACCATTAAATTAAACAGTACCAAGTAAAGATAAACTTTGGACTACAAACTGCTCAGAACAAATTCAAACTGGCCAACTGAAATAATCCAGCCTCATAGATACTGCTCAGAATAGTTTTGAGGTGGCCAGAGGAAATGATCCAGCCTCACAGACTGTTCCACCCAGGATTTGAGACAAGCTCTGCACTGTCCCATTATGCAGAGACTTGAGAAAAATGATACAACTTCACAGTAAATCCCACATTTTCTTTTCAGGATCCTGTAAAACGCAGTCATCCCCAGACAGTAGAGTGCAACTTTAAGAACATGATGTGTACTTCCCCAAGGTGGGGTGAATGGATAGGGTTATCGATAGGGTTATGAATATTTGTCATTGTTTAGGAGAAGGTTACAGATTTTGTAACCTGTTGTAACCTGTTTTGTTGGTTACACTCAGGAAGAAAGTTCCACAAAGGAAATTTGATTCAAGGATTTTCTTTTTAAAAAATGGGGGGATATAGATAGGATTGAATAAAAGGTAGATTATTAAATCTACTCTGACTAGAAAAAAGGTAGGATATAGGATATAAATATAATAAGATAAATAGTAGATTATTGATTTTACTCTTAAAGAGAAATTACTAGTTTTAAATATTGTATACAAATATTATATATTGACATAAATTTTAAATTAATTTTGTTAAAACATACTGTATATATGTTTCTAATCTTCAAAGTATTGTACCTATTAAGCCCATTTATCAATGCAATGCAAATTTCTAGTTCTTGAAAGTTATTACTACAAACTATATAGGATGAAAAGGAAACTAGATTTGTAATTAGTTGACTATTATCATTGAATGTGCAGTCATAATAGGTATGTTTTCAATGTCAAACAGAGATCTATTTTAGATAGGTCATCTTCAAACACTTCAGAGCTCTACATGCCATTATAATGTCTTAATAATATAAGTTCCTTTATGACAATGAGACATGTTTGTTCCTGTCAGCACCAATTTACTTCAGAGAAGATAATTGGCATGAAAGGAACTACAGAAAAAATGATATGCACCAAAGAAAATCCACATGTAGTTTACTTTCTCTCCAGCAAAAGTAAGCCAATAGACAAGAAAGTGCCCTTACTTCAATGGCTTCAGTATGCTGTACAAATTGGACAAACAGGACAGCAAAAAAATAGTGATTGCAAAACTTACCAAGACAAAGCAGAAGAATCCTTCAGATTATCTTGTTTCACAGAAAAGTCTGTAGGAAATGACAGGCTGATAGGCTAAAAATGGATGCCCCAATGAGGAAGAGGAAACTCAGGTGACTGTCCAGGCAGTCAGGTGTTTCTGTAATTTCTCACGTTTTCAAAAAATGTGAGAAAAGTTATTTGCTTGCACTTTATGCTTACTCAGTTAATTTTATTTTCTACTTTAGTCTCTGGGAGAGTTGAAGACTAGATAATTATAGTTACAGTTTTCCTTGTTTATCAGATTCAGAAAAGAAACCCACTAAACAAATGTAAATTATAAAAGTTTGAGGGACATTAAAAGATAATCTTGATTTCATTATTAAATTTACAATTAAAGGTAAATTAGGTACAGAACCTTAAACTCACCAAGATAGGAAAGACACAGAAGTATTTTTTTTGAATTTGTCAAAGGGAGTATTCATTGTACGTATTGCCTGCATATACTGAATATACTTATTGTACTTATTGTACATAGCTTTTCTTATGTAAGTTACAGCCCTCTTCTTTTTGTATTTGACAAAAAAGGGGAATTGTGGTGATATATTATTTAAGCTTTAATAAATACTGCCTGAAGTATCAGGAAACAAGGACAGCCACAGTAGTTAGCTGTAGAAACTAAGTAGTAGTTGCACACACCTTTAATCCCAGGATTCAAGAGACAGGCAGAGAGATCTCTCTGAGTTCAAGACCACCCTGACTTACACAAGAGTGAAGAGTTAAACAAAGCTCATGCCTTTAATCCCATCACTAGGGAGAGTAGTGATATGGCTGGGCAGAGAAAGGAATATAAACAGAAGGAGACAGAAATTCTGAGCTTTAGCCTGAGTTCAGGGAGACAGGATTGCCATTTCAGTTTGGTAGAGATAAGATCTACTGGTTTGGCTTCATTTCTTCTTTGATCTTCAGCGTGGAGATTGAACCTCAATATCTGGCTCTGGTTCTTTTATTATTCATGCTACTATGAATGACTGAAACACTCCTTTTATCCTTTTTTCTCATCTGTATATTATAATATGTATGGGCATTGTCATTGTATTTTATTGTTTATTTAATGAATAGTAAATTATTTTATATTATTTATTAATTTTATCACAAATGTTAAGTTTACTATCACTTTACATATCATTTCCTGCATTGTTTTTTATCAGGACCTCAGTGGAGTTTTGAGTTAGGCAAGTTATTTATCACAACTCCACTTCTTTTTCCACTATCTGAAATTAAATAATAATAAAAATGTACTATCATGGCACATTTACACAATGGAATACTACTCTGGGGAACAAAATAAACAATGGAATCTTGAAATATGCAGGCAAATGGAAGGAACTTGAAGAAACCATCTTGAATGAGCTAACCCAGTCACAAAATGAGGAACATGGTATGTACCCACTCATATCTGGATTTTGGACATAGAGAAAAGGATCACCAGCCTATAATTCATATTGCTAGAGAAAGTAGGATACAAGGAGGAATCCAAGAGATTCATACAAGGTCCTGCACAGAAGGGGAAAGGAACAAGAGCTCCTGAGCAAATTGGGAGTGAGAGGGCCAGTGTGTGGAGTGGGAGCTAGGAGAAAGAGAAGGGGAGGAGAGGAAAGCACATGGGAATAGGAACATTGAGTAAGGAGAAGAAGAGATGAGAGAAAAAAAAGAAGAGAGAGAGATTCCATAAAGCAGGGAGCCATTATAAGTTTGAAGAGAAAAATGAATTTAGAGAAATGTCCAGTGACCTATAAGACTGACCTCAACTAACAATTTGAGCAAGATTGGAAAAGCTTCCATAAATGCCCTTCCCTGATAATGAGATTGATGAGTAACTTATTTGCCATCATAGTGCCCTCATCTAGTACCTGATGGAAACAGAAGCAGACACCCACAACTAAACACTGAGCCAAAATAGAATCCAGATGCAGAGAGGGAGCACAAGACCAGGTTAAAAAAACGTACAGAGACAGCTGACCTGAACAAGGAGGAGCCAATGGGCCCCCAGACTGATAGCTGGGAAACCAGTATTGGACCAACTCAGATCCTCTGAACATGTGTTTCACTTAGAAGCCCTGGGCAGTCTAAGGGACCTCAGAACCAGGATGTATCCCTGGTGCACAAAGGACTCTGGGAGCACATTTGCAATGGATGGATACTCCCTTAACCTAGAGGCAGGAGGGAGGACCTAGTCCCCACTCCAAATGACTTGACAGATTTTGTTGGCTGCTCCTAGAAGACACCACTCTCCCTGTGGATTGGGGGTGATGGGATGGAAGCGTGGTCGGGGGAATAGGAGAGAGGGAGAAAAGAAGAGAGGGAGAGAGAACTGAGATCAATATGTAAAATAAGACAAAAATTTTTTAAAATGTATTATCATATAAATCTGTGATCTGTTTACTTAAAGAATAAGAATGATAATGGACTTGTATATTTTAATCGGTGTTTAATATAGACCATTACTTATTAACAAGGAGACATTAACATCTAAGTTTTTGAAGTTACATGAAGTAGTAAATTTCCTTGGCACCAAGAAAAGCTTTGCAAGTCAGTTTTTAATCATTAATGGATTCTGAACCTGATGGTTAAGACATCATTGTAAGATGTATGTAAGCTTTCCCAAAAAATGTGGGGCAGCTATCTAGAAAGTCATACTCAGACACAATTCTAAAGGTGATGTTGAACAATAATGTATTGTGTGGTAACAAGAAAGCCAATCAATAAACTCATGTCCTTATTACCTCAGAAATAACTAACCTGGAAATGCCAAATACTATAGCAAGATGTTATGGTGTTTGGGTGGTAGGGTTACTATTCTCAAAACTCTTTCTCCCGTTTATGCCACAATTTTTGTCACCTTGACTTGCTATACTTTTTTTTTATATCACCAGTGAATCACATTTTAAGCAATAATAAGTTTTAAGTTTATTCCTTGAGTATTGTAAGTATATACAACAAAGTATGTTCATATACAAGTTTGCTTCACCTACCAACCCCCTCCTTCATGCTCCTTCTGTTTTTTTTTGTTGTTGTTGTTGTTGTTTGTTTGTTTGTTTTTTTTGGTTTGGGTTTTTTTTGCTGTTGTTTGTCTTTATATTTTAGTGCAGAATAAGGCAGGGTGAGTCTTGTCAAGTTACCTGTTGTTCATTTGCATCTCTGTCTCTCTACTACATGTATCTGTCTATAGCTATCTGTCTATCATCTGCCAGATCATGAGAAAGGTTTTGATACACATACCAGTGCTAGAATTAAAAAAAAAACACACAGAAATAGGTAAATGGTTAAAATGTCTGAATTAAACATTTATACTTTAACAAAAGTATTTTTTAGAATTTTTCTTCTCGATTTTATAATCTACATAGCTTCACTTTCTATGACTGATGTGTCTATGCTAAAGAAATGAAGCCTAAAATATTAAGAAAAGCATCCTTTTAAATAACACACCAGATGTTTAACTTCTAACTAGCTTGGTGATTCATGTAAGGCCCCTAATGTAAAATGATTTTGTTTAGTTATTCTATAATTAAATTATTTGACATAAATTTTAAAGGATAGATTTATTTTAAGTTATTTTGATTTATAAACCACTGACTTTATTCTCATACTGACTCAGATTTCAGTCACATTTTCCTTTGGAATTGAGATCTGCTTATGCATATACACAAATATAGTGAGACAATAAAGTATAAATTTTTGAACAAATTTGAACTCTGCATTTCAAGTCAACAGATGAACGAATAAGCCATAGATTATATAAAAATTGGTATACAAGTGCCAATTAGAAACCCACAAATCTGTTAAATAAATTAGTAACTAGAAATGCTAATATTTTAACCAGTCTGCTATAATATCTGACCTAAGAAGATAAAATCACTATTGAGAAGCAAAAAAAAATATATACATGTGCATGCATTAAGTAACTAGAAAAAGAATTGTTCCTAGTAAACATTTTTTAATGTTCAATGATAGAGTAAATTGTGATGCTCTCATTCCAAACTGTTATTCCTCAGACCAACTTACTCTTTTTGCTCTGTGAAATATTTAAATGACTTAAGATTGCAGTTCTTTTACAGACTGGCTGACTGTTCCCTGTGATAAAATCTGCAAATTGCTTATCTGTCTGCAGTTTCAGAATTTATCTTCCTGAATGCTTCAGCAGCTTTACTCCACTGATTAGGAACTGAAATTCAGATGAGATGCTTTAAAAAAGAAATAATCCTGGTTGTGACTAAAAGGGCTGGTTTAATCCCAAATCAAGGCTCAGAGCTTTCATCTTCTGTGAGATCTCCCCAAACACAGTGACAGCATAGAAAGCAAACTGGGAGGGGGTCTAGCCTTGGTGTTCTACAGACTATTAAGATCTGTGTTCTTACTATAGCCACCCTTGATTGTTTACTTAAGCAGTCTCCTGGAGGTAAATTATCATGTGCCCATGGATTCTGACAAGACTTGGCTGTTAGAATGGAACATGTCTATCACTTAAACACAGTGATTTAAAGTATATGGATTTGGTAGCACACTGATTCTCAGAGTGCTGTGCTACTGTGAAGCATGTCAATTTATGGATGTGTAACTCTATACTGTTCCATCTTGGAAAACGCTAATGGTTATTTAGTTTAAAGCATCACAGACTCCCAGTGGGTAACGAGAAGTCAAACTCCCTCATGAGAAATTCATTCCTGTAGCAAGAAAGCAACAGCCTAGGAACAATGTAATTTATCTACTCTAAACATATTGTATGAGATTTCTTCTATTTTATACATTGGGCACGTTTTAAAGATATCCGGTTTTAAATATGAATATTTAAAAAAAATAATCAGTTTTTCAATTGCATGATGTACACATGTTTTTATTATTACAAGGTGAGATAATGTTACTGTGTATTAAAAATGTTAACATTCCTCTGATTACAGATGTAAAAATATATCCAAATAAGACATAAATAATAATAATAATAATAATAATAATAATAATAATAATAATAATAATAAGTCTAGAAACAATGCAAAGGTTTTAGAATTTGTCTCGAAAGCAAAATGGTGTGATTGTCTATCTGTAATGTATAAACCAAATGGAATATCTAAACCAAACAAATATGCTGACTGACTGAAACAATAGTTTTATTTTATAACCAAATAATAGAGGTAGCTTTAGTCTCAGAAAAAAAGTCTTCAAAATTCTAAAACAATGAATTCAACCAAATTTTAATAGTTTGTTTTTTTTGGGGGGGGGAAGGGGGTAAAAAAAGTGGTAAGAATGTGACTTTTCAAGAAAGCATCTCATTTCTATTGTGAAATATTTATCACATACTCATATAGACACACAAACACATACACACATAGGCACACACACAGACATAGATACACATGCACAAATATACACACATATACACATAGTTTCTTACAGGAAGAAAATTTTTGCTGATTATAATTTCAATCTCTTACAAGAATCTGTGTCTATATCTTTATAGTCAACATTACAATATTTTACATTTGAAAGGAGTATTATCAACTACACCTGTTTCCAAAGAAATGAAGAATTTTTGGAGGCAATGAACAGCTATGTTAACATAAATAAATATTCATTGGAGTTGAGTCTACATGTTTTATAATCACTTTAATTATCAAAAACAATACCAGAGGCAAAGGAAATGAAAAAAGGGACACTGAATAAATCTGGAAAATACAATGTTCTACAGAAATTGGTAAAATTTCAATATGAAAGAGACTTAAGCAAAGCTTATATTGTGAAATCAAAGTGAGAGTAACATGAGATAAAAAGGAAATACCTGAATTCACCTTCATCTTGCATTTTGTGTCTACCCAAGCTGAACTAAGGAAAGGTCTTTTCTCTATGATGCAGTTACAATAATTAGCATATTTTCACTCAAGAACCATTTTCTGCGCTGTTTAAGTGAGCACCAAGTTTGTGTTCTTGACATAAAATAACATGTTTTCTTTTGGAATAAATTTGCACTCACAGAAGAGTAAAATCATGCATCTACCTACATGTGATATAATTAATAAGTTGAAAAATATGCTATTTTAAAAAACAGTATGATACCTCAGTAACTACCAGTATAACATGGTAGGGTTGGATGAAACAATGCACTTCTCCAGAACTTGAGGCATCTGGGTCAGGAAATAAATTGGGAAGTAACAATTAATTTGTGCTACATAATAAAACAATTGCTTTTTACTTTGTGTTTGTTTTTTAATATTTGTCATATGAACATGAGTGTCTGTTTCATAAAAAAATATTTTTTGTGACTATGACTCTACTGAGGTTATGTGATTAAGCTTGAGTTTTTGGCTTGATGGCTCATAGAGCTTATGCTGGTTGCTGCAGCCTCTACCAGATTAGAAGTGTGACAGTTACATCATGCCTAAAAGACAGCATTCTTTTACACTCCTTCCCATTTAATTTCATTAGAAGGCAGTTGGAAAACAATAAGGACATTTCAATATTTTTGTAAATTTATATTATATTTTATGAATTTATCAGGTAAAGCTTGGTGAAATGAACATCATTTTCTCACTGTGGTAATATTTATATTTTCATTGATTTATAAGTATATAATTTTTAAGATGCAAGTGGCAGGACAAGAAGGAGAGGAAATTGGAATTAGTTTGTAAAATAAGACTGTCAAGTCTCATCATTGTTTAAATTTGGCCATCTCTTGTCAAGAGCATCTAAGAATTTATGCACTCACATTTATATTTCACTCCTTTAGATAGTCATAAGAAATATTTACCTGTTGCTCTGCAATGTTATGCAAATCATGACCACTTGTAAAGATTCATATTCTTGTTACTTATTTCACAATGAACTATCACCATTTCAATAGTTATTAATATATTTGACATATATTTCTAATAAATACTTATTAGTAATTATCAGATAGATTCATTATCTTTTATAACAGAAATAAGGCCTTTCTCTCAACTTCTAAAAAATCAGGTATTACAATACTATTAAAGTATTGGAGAGTTTGCAAAGAGGATGAATTAGAGGAAAAATTTCAAAAGAAAGGATTTTAGAGATGATCTAAAATGAATGAAAATTTCTTCCCAGGAGAAGAGTACTTTTCTTGTTAAATCTGAGACATACTATTTGGAGGGGGAATAAAAAAACCTTAAAGAATAATCGGTACAATGTTCAGGAAGGCTCAAAGTGACCATGACATATGCTACAAAAAGTCAAACTGATAAGTGATATTCTGCAGATAAGTTTAGAGATTTAATTGTTCATTGAAAGCTACAATAAATTAAGTTGAAAGTTTATGAGTGAACAAGATAAACATCCATAAAGCTTTCAACACAGAAAAAAATACACACCGAGAATAAGGGGTTAATAAGTCAATATGCCAGAGGCAAACTGTTTGGAACAGAAACCCACAAGCAAAGCTTGTGGTGGGCATCAGGTTTCCTAATCACCAGAACAATCAATTTGTGTTTGCGAAATCAGAGTGTTCCTGGAATATGCTCATGTTTGGTTCTTGGGGAAGCCATGCAGGTTACATTAGTTATTCCCTGGAGAATCAGCAGAATCACTTTCAGAACAAGCATTCTCTCCTCAGAACTCATAGTAAGTGTTCAATCCATGGAAAGCAGAAAAACCTTCCGTCATAAGTTTTTCAGAATATCCAATGATTACAAAAAAGAAACTTTTTATTGTTTTAACCAAATGCAACCTCTGCTCCATTGCCATCTAATGACAATCATACTTATATCTATAGCTGTTTTGTCAAGACAAACCTGGCTCACCAATTACCTCCTAATCAGGAGTGAAGAATACTTACTTAACAGTGATAGTATATCTATATACAAAATACTCACTACATGTAATTACTAAATTATACTGAGGTAAGATAATATAATCAACATTCAAGATATTGATCAACATATAAGTATAACATGTAAACCCTGAGAAAATCAAAACTACATGATTATGTAATTTAGGCAAGGAATATAAATGTGTTTAATATAACAGAAGGGTATTGAGGAAATAGGTTAAAAATGGTAGCTCTAATCAGTGTTATAGGATATACAAAAATTTAAATATACATTATAAAACTGAAAACGCAGTACTTGAAATGGAATTAAGGAGGCACTGACACAGTAAATGGAGAAATACCACATAAGGTTACATGGTCAGAAACCATCCATGTTACACACAAGGATTTTAAAAGATGGAAAGTGTAAAGCCACTTCTGAGTCATGGTGGCAAAAACAACACAAAGAGAAATATTGAGATTGTCCTTGGTCTAAGATGATCCTGGCAGGTGGATGATGCTACAATAGGACTCTTCACATCAAGGTGATCAGGAAGCAGAGAAAGAGTGCTGGCTTTCTGCTTTCCCATTTACCTCTTTGATTGAGGTGGGTCATCAAATCATAGGGTGGCATATCCAATAATTGATTTAGAGTTATCTAGCACTTAGTCATCTCCTGAAATGCTCTCAAAGACATATCCAGAAAACTATCTCACTATCCATGGGTGATTCAAGATCTACTCAAAGTGGAAATAAAATGGATTGCATTGTGTCTATGAATGAAAGTGTAAGTGAATTAAATATTAAAAATAAAATTCTAAAAGCAAGAGCAAGTATAAATGAAAAATTAATGTAAAGGAGGGTAAAGAAAAAATTAAAAGTAATTTATGAAAAATAATACAATCTTAGAAAGGTCCAGTAATATATTCAAAATAATGACAGAGAGACAGATGAAGAAAGAAACTTAGAAGTGAAGAAGAAACAGCTCAGTAGGACACTCTATTGCATGCATGACTGCATGGACAAGGTTTAAACAGGATAATTATCAGTCAAAACAACAGTATATAGGGAACAGAAGTATGAAATCCCACTCTCAGCAAATGAGGTATTGTACATGTTTATTAAGTTTAAATTTTTACCTTGCAACAAATGAAATGTTTTAATGTGTTAAATCTATCAATAAATAACAAATATATGTGATTTTAAGCATTTGTTATTTATTTATCTCTATTTATTTATAAGAAGAAGAGAGATCCTCATCAATGTACTGAAGAAGAAAGCCTGGGATGATTGACTTCATCAGAAGGCACATGGCTACATCACATGGAGAGAGGGCAGTGTGAGAGCTGTGTTTACTCTGAACACTGGGGACTGTCAACATAGAGTAAAGTACAAGTCCCTCTGAAAAGTTTCAACATTGAGTTAGAATACAATTATTTCCTTACTCATGACTATATGACAACTAGATGCTTTTTAATCAGGATAGAAATAATAGAAACAATGCTGGCTTCCTAGACCTACAGTAATTATTGAAAAAATTCAATTATAACAGTTATCTGGGTTGATAAAAAAAACCCTGTGCTAACCTTACCTATTGATGATCTCAATTTTCATCTTTTCTGAGAACTGTGATTTTGAGAATTTAGAAAGAAAAGAAAGACCTTAAAAATTAAATGCCATCTTCAATATGGTTCAAACAAAAACACATTTGTTGCGAAGCCTGATGATCTGACTTTGATCCCTGATAGCCACATGGCTAGAGAAATGGTTAACTTTAGTTACCTCTCATCCTCAAATATACATCATGGTATTCTCACCTCCAGCAAAAATATATGTGAATAAATGCAAGTGCACACACAACAAAGAAATAAATTAGAGGAAAATGGGGGAAAAATTAAATACTTTGACTGTTTGTGTCACTTGTTAAGAGGGTTTTTGGTTTGCCACGACCAGAGTACTGAAAAACATCAGAAGATGATGCACATGATACCACATTAGTTCACACTGTGTTTTACTGTCATCTTTAAAATACTGTGTGAAAAAATGGACCTGAATTGGCATCAGTGTTTTCATACTGCCACCCAAATTCAAAGGCTCAATTCCAAATCTGAAATGTGATAGTACTAGAGAATCGGGCCTCTTGGAAACAAATGAATCATGCGAATACAACACTTATGAATGGAACTATTTTCCACACAATGAGGATCACAGAATCTGGAAACATTAATCACATGAGAACATGCAAGAAAGAGAAGGCAGGGTACCTGATTATAAGTCACAGCAGGAGGCTCTCTTGGGATGTTCAACCTGAAGACCTGAAGAAGTAAACTCTTTTGCTTATAAGGCATCACTGTTTGCTACTTTGTTATAGTGAGAATGATTGAAAACAGCAGCTACACCTAGTCAGGATACATATTATCTGCCCTCATGCACCTAGTGACTCTCTTCCATTTTATTTTATATTATTTTTTGTTCCACATAAATTCCTTAAGCAAAACAAGGTCAAAAAGATCAAAACAAACAGTTCTGAGCAGAGTGGTGATTTGAGTAGAGAAAACTAACTAGTGACATTACATTTTATAATATAGAATGTTCTGTTACAACACTTATATAACCTGTAACATTACTGCTTTCACAGCAGCAACTGAGAAATTCAGTACCTGAGAACAAGGAAAAAAAAAAAAAAAAAAAAAAAAACAGTAGCAGTGTTGATAGAATCAGGTATAGGATCCTTGGTCCAGTGCCTAATAGACATTAGAAAATTAATCAACAGGGATTCTGTCATATCTCTATTTGTTCTAATTATTTTCTTGTTTTTTTCCCTGTTTTACACATCAATCCCAGCTCCTTCTCCCTCCCATTGTCATATACCCCATTGTCCCCCCCACCATCCCATCCCCCATCTACTCCCCAGGGAGGTTGAAGCCTTCCATAAGAGATTATCAATGTCTGTCAAGTCATTTGGGGTAGGGCCTAGGCCCTCCTGCATGTCTCTAGGCTAAGGGAATATTCCTCCGTGGGGAATGGACTCCATTTGCACTAGAGCTACATCCTGGTTCCGCTGCCAAGGGCCCCATAGACTTTTCAGTCCTCCTTGCTGACACCCAATTACAGGGGGCCTGGTTTGGTCCTATGGTGGTTCTCAGTGTCAGATTGGGTCCATGAGTTCCCACTTGCTCAGGTCAGCTGTTTTTGTGGATTTTCCCAGTGTGGTTTTCACCTGTTTGTTCATCACTCCTCCTTCTCTGAAAGTGGATTCCAGTAGTTTGGCTTGGTGCTTAGATGTGGCTCTCTGCTTCTGCTTCGATCAGATACTGGATGAAGGTTCTAGTATAAAGCATTTAAGGTAGCCAACATTTTCATAGGAGAAGGCCATTTAAGGTAGACTTTCCACTATTGCTTAGATTCCTATTTTGGGTCATCCTTGTGGATTTCTGTCCATTTCCCTAGCACCCTCTAGTGATGTATCTCTTTTCTTGCTCTCCTCTATTCATCTCCCCATTCAATCTTCCTGATATCTCATGTTCTCCTTTCCTTCGCGCCCCCTTCTCTCCCCCCCCTCTTCCTCCTACATATATCCCCATTCCCCCATGCTCCAAATATGATCAGGGACTTTGTCCCTTTCCTCTTCACTGGGGGACTGTGTACATCTCTCTTATGGTCCTCCTTGTTACCTAGGTTCTCTGGAAGTATGGATTGTAATCTAGTAAATTTTCTCTATGTGTAATGTCCATATGTGAGTGAGTATATACCATGTTTGTCTTTCTGTGACTCTGTTACCTCAATTATTGTGTTCTTCTACTTACATGCATATGTCTACAAATTTCAAGATCCCATTGCTTTTTTCTGCTAAGTAGTACTCAATTGTGTATATGGACTTCATTTTCTGTATCTTTTGTTCAGTTGAGGAGAATCTATAGGGCTTCCAGGTTCTGGTTATTATACATAGTGCTGTTATGAACATAGTAGAACAGGTGTCCCTGTTGTATGAATGTGCATCTTTTGGGTATATGCCTAAGAGTGGAACTGTTGGATCTTCAGGTAGCTGGGTTCCCATTTTCTAGAGGAATGGTCATATGGATTTCCAAATTGGCTGTAGCACTTTACACCACACCAGCAATGGAGGATCATTCCCCTTTTTCTACATCCTCTCCAGAATAAACTGACTTTGGTGTTTATCACTTTAGACATTCTGACAGATGTTAGATGGTATATCAGAGTTGTTTAGATTTGCAATTTCCTGATGGCTAATGATGCTGACCAGATTCTTAAGTTTCTTTCATCCATTTTAGATTCCTCTATTGAGAATTCTCTGTTTGGTTCTGTACCCACTTCTTACCTTAATTATTTGGTCTTTGGATGACTAGCTTCTTGATTTCTTTGTATATTTGTAACTCAGCCTTCTGTCAGATTGGGGTTGATGAAGGTATTTTCCCATTTTGTGGGCTGCCATTTTGTCTTGTTGACTGTGTCTTTTGCTTTACAGAATCTTCTCTATTTCAGGAGGTCACATTTATTAAATGTCGATATCAGAGCCTGTGCTACTGGCATTATGTTCAGAAAATGGTCTCCTGTGCCAATTCATTCAAGGATGCCCCCCCCCACGTTCTCTTCAATGTGGCTGGATTTAAGTTGAGGTCTTTGATCTATTGTGCATAGTGATAAATAAATTGATATGGATTTATCTGCAATCTACAACATGTTTACATCCAGATATGCTAGAACCATTTGTTGAAGATGCTTTCTTTTTCCCATTGTATGGTTTTAACTTCTTGTCAAAAATTAGTTATTTGTGGGTATGTGGGTTAATATAGGGTCTTCAATTCAATTACATTGGTCTGTTTTTGGCCAATACTAAGCTGTTTTCATTACCATAACTCTATAGTACAGTTTTTAGTCAGGGATGGCAATGTCTCCATGCTTGCATCTGTAGTTCGTGATGGTTTATCAAGCTTTTTGATTCCAGCACTTCCTCAATTTGTATGTCCTTTATTGTATCTATTTCAGTTTTCAGGTCTTTAAATGTTTGAATTGTTTCCCTCATCTATTTGAAATCTTTTTTCTTGGCTTCCCTTTCTTTCTTTAATAGATTTGTTGATTTCTTGTATTTTTTGTTTTATTGTTTTTCCATTGTTTTAAAGACATTTTGATATTTTCTTTAGGAAAAAAAATGTCTATTCAGTATACATACTTTTAATAAATAAAGAACTGTTATAAAATTATAGAAGCCCAAATATAATTCATCATCAAGAGGCATTTCTTCTTTTAAATGATTTTTAAAGAATTTTCCAACTTATTCAAAACTACATATTTAGGAATTCTAAAAGAATGTAATTGTGCTTGACAGATTAAACTATACAACAGTGAAAATTATTATTACTAGAAGTAATATGAAGCAAGAAAGCTAAAGTTATCATGCATAATAGCCAAAGAGGTAAATATTCAGGAGAGTCTTCCAGGAGAATAACGGGCTTTATCACATCAGTTCTTACTCAGTTTGTGCAGCATGAAAAACTCACATCCTTTCACATTAGTTACATTACATTCAGCCAGACACCTATTTGTCTCCAGAACACTGAAATTGTAGTAAATCTTCCTGACTCTACTGAAAATATATATATATATATATATATATATATATATATATATATATATATATTTGCAGCCTTTGCAGCCCAGCTGCTTTCCATATCTGCCATTCTCAGTCCTGTACAATGACTGGATTTTGAGTGGTTTCAGAACCTATGTATCTGATAGTCTGTTACTCCATATTCACAAATTGTTTCTCATTTGAATTATCTATCAGAGCTTTGAGACATCAAAAGAGCTCAGTGTTCTGATTTAACTGCCTTGACTAATTTGATGTCCTTCCATATACTCCAATATAGATTTTTCCACTTGCATATTTTTACTATCATAACATTAAGAAATTCTGTAATCTTCATCCTCTTAATTATCTGAAAAGAGATATAAATTATTAATAAGTAGGCTCTAAGAGTTTTTTCTGTTTATCAGAAAAACAATATCCTGTATGACCTCAGCTGGTCTCTGTCAGTCATACCCTACTATGAACTGTATCTCTCATATCTCTTGCTGGTATTTCTATCTATGATTTAAGATTTGTTGGCATCACATTTTCTGGCATTCATGGCTGTGTATGTACATGAACCTTCATTCCTGTTGTGTTTTATTTTGTTTTATTCCCCTTCTAGTTTTTATGCTCACACTTGCTGATAAATGCAACTTAATTTTTGTTCAATCTAGTCCCAGAATATGCCCTCAAATCAACAAATAGTAGGATCTTTAAGTATAGAAATGCATTATGTTTAAATGCCTTAGTTGTCACCATTTGTTATCATCTGAAGAATAAGCAACCCACAGACTTTTATGCTGCATGCTTGGGAGCTGATTGAGTGATGATGGAAGTCAAGGAAGGAATGCCTACCTGAAGGTGGTATGTCATTGAGGCACATATTTAAAAATTATACCTACTTTTAGGTCCCTCTTTTAATCAACTTTTTCTTGAGCATGTGGACTTATGCTACTAATTTCTGACATCATTGGGCATAATAGATTATTCTTTGTTGAAGTTGATGACATTTTGTTACAATGATGAAATTTTTTTCTGTCATTGTTCTGAAGGAAATTCATTGGTAGTATATGGAGACACAAACTTCTATAATAGCACAATGTATGTAAAATGGTCAGCCAATCACAGAATAAAGCATATTGGTAAAGTTCATGGCCTTTCAAGATATTATACCCAAATTATCAGATCCAGAAACATCATCAAATTAGCAGTTTACTTTTGCCAGAGATGAGGGTTGGAGATTGGATTATAGGACAATATTTACAGCTCAGATACTAACCATATTGCTTGTGTCGGTCTCTAGAAGTTAGGTCCACCATCTTCCAAAACAAATATCGTATAGAAAGTATTTTAACCTATTTGATCCCTGTCTTCTGACATATACCACAGGGATATTAGCATGAATTTTGTAAGAAATGTATGAAGATACATATGAATAAAATACATGGAGCCATGTTGTCTCACTGCAAATGAAAATGTTAATTATTATTCAAAGACAAAATTTTAGCTAAAAGGCTAACTTGAGAGATGTGTGCACTGTGATGTAACATTGCTGCTTGATCTGATTTTAGATTATTTAGCAGCAAGGCAACAAAGAATGTGAAAACCAATTTAGACAATTCATTTACTTGCTGAAAAAGCAGTTTTACAGAAAGACAGCTGATAGTAAAAAATTATTCATACAATATAAAATAATTTTCATAATAAAATGTATTATTTATACAATTAACAAATGTTCAAAAAAGGGAAAAGTGTATTATGAAGATAGAAAGGCACAGAGAAGTAACAATTGCTCAATTATTGTTTCATTTGCAGAAACTCTAGATTATGTCAATGCATTAAATGCTTTCTTTCTCTAAAGTAATCACATATTTTTCTATTTTCTGAAAAAAAAGGTTCTTAAGCTACCACGTAGGAGATTTTCAGTGGAATTACATTGAATGAACTGGTTAATAGTTAGAAATGTTATAATAATAACAAAGCATTCATATTAATGAAAACACTACTAAATTGTATCTACATTTATGTCTTTCTTTAAAAAGTTCCTCAAAATCTATAAAACATTTGAACAGTCTTTTACATCATGTTGTAAATTTTGTCCTTTTAAACTCCTATGTTTTTTTCATCTTATTAAGTGTATAATAATGTATCTAATCACATTACAGAACATCATTTAAGCATCACATTAGGGAGTCAGAGGTAAGTGGATTTCATCTAGGTTGCCCAATCTACACAAAGACTTGCAGTCCTGCCAGGGCTGCCTAGAGATACTATCTAAAATAGTTGGATGATGTTATCCTTTTGATCCCACAGATCCCATTTGACAGATTATCTGATGTGCCTCTTTAATCATCTCACCAGAACAAGACTTCTCTACTTTCTGGTTCCCCATACCTCCGACTTATAATCTTCTGAATATTCAATTGTTTTCACTTTCTTACTCCTTTGGTTTTAATTCAGAACATGATCAAATGTTTACTTATTCTCTGTGTTTGGCTTTATTGTAAGCTCTGGGAAGTCAATGGCTGTGCATCCTCTGTTTTTATTACTGGGCTCACTGCTTTGTAAATATGTAATGATTATAATCAGATATTTTTCTAATAAACTCAATTATTTTTCTTTACGCTAGCTACAGTGTATATTTTAGAGTCATTTCTTTTTTCTTCTACTGTGTGTGAGAGAAAATTCCCTTGAGTAGCGAAGGAGAAAATTAGTTTAGAAGAGAAACAAAGTAATTAACACAGGCTATAAAGCAAGCAATAAAGTTAGTAAAAATATCACAAACATAATGAAATTAAAATGCTATTAAAGGAAATATCAAAATAATAAGAACCAAAAGTGGTAAACTAAAACTGCAAATTATTAAATTCTATATCATTAGTATCTTAAAATAATACTGTTTCAGGCAATTATACAAATTCCACTGTGTATGGTTTTCAAATGCTGAGTTCACTCAGAATCCCTTGAAAAGTGAAGGAGGAGCCTGGAGACAATGCAGCATTTTATTAGAGCTGGGAAATTACTTCAAAGTTGTCAGGAAAGAGAGACAGGAAATACATATAAAAACATTAAAACCTCTTTCCTTTTTATTTACTTGTCCCATGAAATTCAGTTTTAGGCCTCTGTCTCTGCAAAATTCTTCAATACTGAACTACAAATTGAGGCAGAAAACAGTTCCCTCCTATATAGCAGCCTTCATCTGTTTTGCATTATTTTAGTTTTCAAACCTATATCATTGTATGATTACAAAAATATATGCAATTTTGTCTCTTACCTAATGGAAAGATAAACATTCATTTAGGGCCTACAGTGGAGGTCCAATTGGCCCATGATGCAGAGATGTATCTTTTATAAGGTGTCTAATGAAAGTGTGCTGACACAGCCAATCAATTACTTAATAATGTCTCATTCATGTATTCATGATTCCCTTTGGAGTGAAATGTATACAAACATATTCTCAGGTCTCATTGAGCTTACATTTATCTATGGAGCCAAAATATAGTGAAGAGTTATGAGAATAGCAGAATGATGCTTGAAAATGTTACTACAGTTGTAGAAATACTCGGGAGAAAATATAGTGATGTTTACCTACACAGTATTGGAGATGGTATTTTCATGTTTGATATGGGTTTTAAACTACCTCTCAAACTGGAAAAGGCTGCATTTGGATAAGATGTACTTAATCTGAGCAGGGATATACACTTAATAATGTGCTAAACATAGGTGAGAAGGTAAAAAATTAACTACAATGAAAATAGCTTATTAACACAAGGAAATGGCAATGGGACCAGGACCAATACAAATATTGGTAAAGGATCTTGACATTGTCTTCAGGGTTTTTAGTTCTTGAGCTTTAGCCTACACTTTCAGCTGTAGATTCTCCATTACATGTGATCATTCACTTTAGGTAAGTAATTTAAAGTGGGGTTGTTAGATTTGAGCTAAAGCACAATCCAGTCATATTTTCCTCCAGTTGCATATACAGCATCAGGCATCCCACCAGTGATATTGTTGTAAGTGTATGATGAGTTCCCAGAATGTTCCCACCTTTAAGAAGTGCTAAACTCCAGAGGTGAGCCTTTCCTAGCAGAAACTTTGCTAGGTTATGGACTCCCTGGTGCTATAAGGAGAGACAAACTGCCTGTCTGAATTTATAAGGCAAATTCCCCCAGGTGCTATGACTTCAAAAAAATGACAATAATTTTTTCCTGGATTTTCATTTTTTAAACTCATTTTATATACTTCTCATCCTTACTTCTTTCCTTCTGTACCTACCTGCATTACTGACTTCCTTTGCTTCTTAATTTCTTTTTTTAATTTATTTTTGTAACATTGAAGATTTAAAACAGAGCTTTGTACATGATAGACAAATGTTCTATTGCTAGTATGATATACCTCAACAACAGAGTTCTTTATGAGTTATATAGAGAACTTTATATAAATATAGATGATCAAGTAATCTAATATAGGTAGAGGTATTCTAAAATTCTCCAACTTGATTATTCATCATATTAATCTAAATTTTTATAAATCAGTAATGGTGATAAAGATCAGTTGCTATTTTTTTACATATAGACTGTGACTTCTGGGCCATATCTAAATATCATTTCTGGACTTAAAATTTAAAAACTTTGCTCATATACATTTAATAATATAGAGAAGTATAACAGTGCTCTGACTGATGTAAGATATAAATTTGCTAAAATGTATGTATATACTATAAGAGATATTATAATTGGATCTATTTTACATAAATATATATGAAGAACATAGATCCATGCACATTATTTTTTGAAATATGTAAGCTTCCTGTTTAGTTTAAGTCTATAATTTGTCAATTATTTCTTGTGGCCTAGGGTTCTCTTTAGTTTAAGTCTTTCTCAGTTTTTACTTGTGGCCTAGAGTTATTAGTATGTAAAATGAATGGTTTGCTTTTAAGTCAGTTGCTCTGAGATATTTGTTTAGAAAAAATTCATTTCCCCACTGACAGGGTACTAAGAGGCACCTTGCTAGTTGTAAGAGGGGAAGCAGGCTTTTGTAAGATTTTTTTGTGTAAGTTTGTATCATCCTAGCTTTTTCTCTTTATTTATTATCATAGAAGTAGACACTGATTTTTAAATATTAAATCATCATTTCAATCCTAGAATTGGTCTCATTCTTGCTAGATGTGAACTTCTTTTTATTGTGTTTTATTTCATTTGCTAAAGTTTGTTTTTGTTTGTGAGTTCCTTAGGGATACTGAAACCAGTTCATTTCAGACTTGAAAAATGACAAGGTGATTGAGCCAGATTTTTAGTCAACTTCTTATGGTGACTGGGCATCTCCATCATATGTATCATTGAATCTAACAAGAGAAACATCAATGAAAGAGAAGTAACAAGTTAACCTTTTATATGATGTCTTTCAATAAATGAGGTGAAAACATATAGAAACATTTATTTAACAGCATTTTAAAGGCATCTCACTTGTTGTAGTTCTACATTGTGTTCTTTGTTTCATATATATATATATGAAAAATCAATATTTTTGTCTATAAGGCTAGCTTGGTCTCAATGTGTAGTAATTTGTACTGTATTTAAGAAAATCACTTAATAAAGTGCTCAACATCCTTAGCTATCAGGGAAATGCAAATCAAAATAACTTTGAGATACCATCTTACTCTTACCAGAATGGATAAAATTAGAAACACAAATGACAACTTATGCTGGATAGGATGTGGAGTAAGGGGAACACTTCTCTACTGCTGGTGGGAGTGCAAGCTTGTACAGCTTTTTTCAAAATCAGTATGGTGGTTCCTCAGGAAAATGGGAATTAGTTTACCACAGGACCCAGCAATTCCCCTCTTAGGTATATACACAAATGACCCACATCTATGCAACAAAGATATGTGCTCAACTATGTAACTTTGGGAAACAGAAGCAGACACCCGCAGCTAAAAACTGAGCTGAACTCCTGGATTCCAGTTGCAGAGAGCAAGCAGTGAAACCCCCAGAGATAGCTGACCTGCACAAGGGGGAATTGTTTCTAAGTCTACTTTCCATGAACAGTGAGACAAGAACTGCTGTAATTTAGAAGCTACAAAATAGCTGCCAATGTAACCATTTGGAAAAGTGCTTACAAAGCAAGCATCCCTAGCTTCCATTCCCAGTACCACACATAGGTGAGGAGGCATGTACCTGGTATCCCAGCATTCAGGGGGAAAAGCTGGAAAATCACAAGTCCAAAGCAGGAAAAAAGGCCCTGTCTAATAAATAAAAGTGTTACACAATTAATCTTATTAATCTGCACTATACATTAAAGAGAAATATGGCTGATTCATAGTACTTAGGCAATCTTAATGTCTCACCAGAAATCACCTGAACTACCCAAGCCCAGAACTTCCACTGTGTTTCCCAAAGTTTCACTTCTATTCAAAAGCTGAGGAGCCATGCAATACAAAAGTATAGCTAACTCTTGGTTTTTTTCATTGTTATACTTTCATCACCCCAAAGTGAACCTTCTGATCTTTAATTATGTGTGCTAAAAGTAACTCTCACAGAATCTGATCCTGGTTTGTAAACAGGAGTTAGACAATATTTGTGAAACTTGATATAATGTTAATTTACAATTTTCTGCTCTACAAATGTTTGCATAAATAATGTATTGAGGTGTTGCTGTTCTCATGATCTTTCTTTAATTAGACACTCTTGGCAATTCAATACAACTATAAGAGAAAAGTGACAGATAATTTCTTCCCTGCTTTGTATAATTATGTGAGCTGCTTAGAAAGTAAATTTTCAAAAATTGTTCCTCATGTTACTAAGATTCCCTGTGCTAGTAGCTAATTGGAAAACACTGTTTATATTATTATAAAATATTCAAAATTAAATCTAATATTTGCAGCAGGATAGAAACTAATGTATTGTATGGAGTATTGATTACAAATACACCTTTCACTGGAAGCCTTTCATACACACAAATACACACACACACACACACACACACACACACACACACACACACACACACAGAGGAGAGAGGAGCCAGAATAATTAGAAAGAATAAAAAGCAATATTAGCTTTGTCTCCAAAGCTTATATCTTTAGTAAGACATTTGTTTTACTGAATACAGTCATATGCCACATAGAATTAAAGTAATAAATAATGCACTGTGTGCAAAACTGGGCTTCATATTATTGCAGTCCTTTCTGGTATCATAGCCACTGTAACTAGACAGTACAACCCACTGTAACCCTGTACTATCACCCATAGAAAAACAGAACCTTCAGGCTTGCACAGAGTATAATATTTGGTAATGCAAAGAACAACCACTGTGCAGATTTATGTGCTGAGCTGTATATTTGGTCAGTATTTAAAACAGACACTTTCTACTTAGGAAAAGTATTTCATTTTAAAATATATGTCACATTAAAGGGA
This sequence comes from Cricetiscus sungorus, assembly GCA_030556225.1. Classification (NCBI taxonomy): domain Eukaryota; kingdom Metazoa; phylum Chordata; class Mammalia; order Rodentia; family Cricetidae; genus Cricetiscus; species Cricetiscus sungorus. The sequence continues at coordinate 70,310,710 of JANBXA010000730.1, forward strand.
GAGTATTTCATGTGAATTGTGTTTTCCACATCTCCTCACTGCATTGGTTTTTTTTTTTTTGTTTCTTTGTGGAAAAAGACAAACACACACACACACACACACACACACTCAAACACAAACACACACACACATGCATGAGCCTGCTCCATCTTTTGTGCATCTGAATTTGTGAAGTAATTCTGTGTGACATTCACACAGCAAAGAAGTCAATGCCTTCATCTCCTTAAGGTTGCACAAGTAAATTTTCAGGGGAATCTGTGGCGTACAATGATTTTGTACTTTTGAAGTACGTGTTTTCTGACACAAAGGCAAAAAACATAAATGGAGCATAAAACATCTTAAAGTGATTTTCAAGATGGTGTACACCTGTAATCCCCACTGAAGCAGAAAGAGTGTGAGTTCAGGACCAACCTGGGACCATGTACTGAGACCCTGTCTGATAAATATATTTTTTAAAAAATCAGGGGAGTGGGGATATGGCTCATTAGGTAAGTTTACTATGTGTTTGTGGGGACCTGAACCAATTCCAAGCATACATGTTCAAAAGAAGTCAAGGCAGAGTAAATTTTTTTTTTTTGTAATCCAAGAGCTAGTGGGGCAGTCAAAGGCAGATTGCTAGGTCTTGCTGGCCTATCCAGGCGAATGGTAAACTCAGCTTCATTGAGAGACCCTGCCCTTAAAATCACAGTGAAGAATAACTAAGAAAGACAACAAAACATCTGTCATTAACATGTGCATATGCATGAAATAAAGAAATCAAATGAAACATAAAATATAATTTTTGATATAAAATTTCAGGTTGTCAGGCTTGTAACTAACACCGAATTCTCTGAACATGCACAATTAAATACACAGTAGAATTTAATGTTTTCAGTATTAGATAAAAAGAAACTCAAAGCAATCATATTAATGTGGTCATCTAACAAACTAGAAATTGGAAATATAAAAATGTCCTAGTCAATAATATTTAAATATAGCAGCTGTTTTGTTGTAAAAACTAGAAATGACAATTGGAATCTGTTAGTGCGTTAAAATTACCATGAATTGTAAAAAGGAGTGTAATGAAAGTAAAAAATACCTTAAAAACTTATTTACAACAAACCAAACATAATAGAGAATATCTACAGTAGAAGATTAAAAAAAAAAAAAAAACCACACACACATTTACGTGTTTGTGCATTTAGAAAAGGAAAGGTGGCACCAAACTGTTATGAGTAGTTTTTTCTCCCCCCCCCCTTGCTGGTCAAATCCCACCACCATGGCAGCCCCAAATAACACACAGAGATGCTGTATTAGATATAATTCTGTTGGCCTGTTGGCCTGTTACAAGTTTAATACCAGCTAGATCTGTCTTAAATATTAACCCATTTCTATTAATCTAAGTATTTCCACATGGTCTTGTCTTAACAGAGAGGGGCTGGCCTTCATCTCTCTGTCCTACTTCCTTTCTCCTCCTTGTCTCCTAGTCCAGATTATCTTGCTTTCCTATTGGACAACAGTGTTTTATTCATTGACCAATAAGAGAAACATATTTACAGAATGACATCTCCCATCATCTCCTTCTCTTCTGTCTAAAATAAAAAGAAGGGTTTTAACCTTAGCATAGCAAAATATATTAGACAGCAGTTACCAAATAAGAATCACAGTTAACAATATTTAGTCCACTAACATTTAGCAAAATTTAAAGAAAATGTTTTATCATCTATCCTATCTTTGTAAATCTAAAGTCCTATATGTAACTTATCTTTAATACAAATAAGAAAAACTATAACCAAAACTAACTGTCTTCAACTCCATCAAAGACCACAGAAGGATAATATATAAACTCTAGAATTGACAGAGACATCTTTTCTGGTCAGTCACCTGAAGTTCTTCTGTAATGTTCTATCTTCAGCCTATAGGCCGTAGTGTGTCTGGCAGACTCCTCAGCAAAGCAGGAAACTTTAAACTGTCCACCTGTGTTGGCAGTTTGTCAGTCTTTTTTTCTATGTGTCCTGTAGACTGTCTGGCAGACTCTTCCATGAAGCAGGAACCCTGTGGCAATGCCCATCATGTAGAGCAGTCACTTTCCTGGGGTCCTGCATGTCCAGTTTATACAGCATGAATTCAAACACTCCAGACAAGAGCAGTATCTTGTCCAAATGGCTAGTCTTGCCACATTGGAAATAAACTTCATAGCGTGTTTCTTCAATGTCCATCTTCCTTTCTGACACAATTGGTGTTGTCAGGACCATTTATGTCTCACTGTTATGAGAAGGACTAAACCATTTTAAATGCCATATTTTGTAGGTCTTTGAAAGGTTTGAAGAATATTTATCCATCTCAAATATATCTCTGTATAACTAGAAATCCTAACTAACTTAACTATAAGTTTTGAATATTATAGGTAACTCTCTGTAATCTATGATAAATTATACATTACATTTCTAAATGAGCTATATAAACACAATACCTAAGGAGAAATATACATATCATAAAATTGACCTTAAATTGATTCAATAAATGAAAATCCATTCCAAAAAAAAGTATTTATATCTATACCATAATTTTCTTTTTACCTTTCAAAAGATTGGTTATGGTCATTAACCATTTACAACCAACCCCATATAAATGAAAACAAACATTTATAAAAAAGTATTTGGGAATTTGGGTGTCGTTCTTTCCAAACTGTTTCCTGCTGGTAGGGGGCACTGTCATGGGGATCCTAAAAAGATGCAGAAACACTAGCTTCAGGGGGTCTTGTTTGATAAAACCATGTTATTCTGAAAGGAATCCACAGCTTTTCTTTTTCTATGGAAACAAAAATAGAAATCCTTTTCCCCAGTAATCTGTCCTTGAACTTAAATTTTGACGTCAACACATGTTTAAAATATATAAATTGGATTAATTCACCAGCATTTGTTTAACAGCTGTTATTTCCTCAGCAGTCAAATAATTTAAAGACAATATAATACCATACAGTATCCAGATTCTCTCTGTGCTTTCCATCTTTGCGTGGCTTTTTTATTACTCTATTTTTTTATTACTTCTATTTTTTTATTTTTTGAGACAGGGTTTCTCTGTGTAACTTTTATCTGTCCTGGAATTCACTTTATATACCAGGTTTACTTTGAAATCACATAGATCTGCTTATCTCTGCCTGGACAGAGTACTGGAATTAAAGGCATGTGCCACCATACCCAGCTACTCTCTGTCTTTTTACAACCATTTTATTCTTTTAAGCCTAAGTATATTTTAAAACACACTGTAACCATTTAGTGGTTTTTCTTAATCTGAATCTCTCGTTACTGTAAATCTTTATCTTTTTGTGGCCATGAGTCTTTTATCTGAAAACAGCATTGTTAAAATGAAAGCCACAGCTGTATTAGCCACAGTCTATCAAAGATGGGTGGTAGGTACATTTACTGCCAGAACTCAGAGCTGTGCTCACTGCCTTGGTTTACACTGCCATCTAGCAGCATGTTAATGGCTTGAAGATGTGGTTACTGCCATTGCCAGCTCTCCTACTCATCAATGAATTGTTAGCAGCACTTCTTAAAAGCCATGCGATTTTTTGCCGCCTATGCTGAGTCAGGAAACCTCCCTTAAAGGAGCCTTGTAAATCTCTGCTTCTCTCTGGCAAAGCAGAGCCCAACTGAGAAAAATACTGCTACCAAGACGCCTTGATTGTCTCTGTTCTTTTGTTTCTAAAACCATTTTTTAAGCTTTTGTTAAGTTTTAATGGGAATTTCTATAAGCCACAGAGAAGGCGCCATTATGTTAAGAGTTGTTTTTCCTGCTGGTCTGCTCCCACTGCCTTACCAGCCCCGAATAACACACAGAGATACTGTATTAGATATAATTCTGGTGGCCAGTTACTAATTTCTTATCGGCTAGCTCTGTCTTAATTATTAATCCATTTCTATTAATCCAAGTACTTCCACGTGATCTTATCTTACAGGAGAGAGGAGCTGGTGTTCTTCTCTCCTTCCTCCATCTTCAATCTCCTCCCTCCTACTTCCTTTCTCCTTCTTGTCTCCTAGTCTCACCTATCTTGCATTCCTGTTGGCCAACAGTGCTTTATTCATTAACCAATAAGAGAACCATATTTACAGAATGACATTTCCCATCACCAAACAGATTAATTTAACCTCAAACTTTATTTTCAAATCATCATACTATAATTTTTCTTCCTTAAGAATAGTTGTCAAGATCTAAAATTCTTATAAATTGGAATGATTAGATTTATTCACCATAAAAAGTTTTGACAAACATTGCATTATGATTCTCACAAGCTTTAAATTTAAATTGAAATCATTATCGTCCTGTCATTGAAATGTTAATTCAAATATTTGCTATTATTTTAACATTTCTCACATTCCTATAAAATGCCTTTACTTACTTTTTCTGAAATGCATAATTATATAACTATATAATTTATTTTATTTATATACAACTTTAGTGTCTTATCTCACTTATTAATTAATTTATTTATTTTGAAATTTTTGAGACAGGATTAGCCTGTGCAGCTCTGGCTGTCCATGAACTGTAAACAATGCTGTCTGTGAACTCAGAGATCTGCCTCCCAAGTGCTGAGATTAAAGATGTGAGTCACTACCTCCTGCCCATTTTTTTTAATTGTATAATGATAATTTTTTAGAGTTTAGGAATCTAAATCTTCAAAATACTTGAAAGAATTTTAATTGAATACAATTATTCAGACATGTTTCTAACTGCTTGACAGGAATCATCTCAGTTGCTTGTCACAAAACTAGTGTCCTTATGACCCTTATGACCCCTGTTTAAAATTACAAATATCGAAGTTGACACAAAATATCTTGTGAACACTAGTATGTACATTTGGTCAAAATAATTTAGAAAATATGTAATCTCGGTTTTCTTAAGCATCACATTTTAATAAACAAGTAAAAATAACAATATTAAAATAAACTTATAAAATGATATAATTATGAAACTGTATGTAAGCATAAATATGATTGGTCAAATGGAATCTATCATTTGTAAAATCACTATACCCTTTTAAATAGTGGTTTGGAAGCCCTGTACAGGCAGCCAGCTCCTGAGCAAAGGAGAACTGAGGACAACAGCTCCTCAGGCATCAGTGTGGGAGGAGACAGGGAGTTGAACCAAGAACCATGGTTGCGATTTTTACTTTTACTTCAAGTGTAACATAAACCACTGATATTCTTAAATGCTACAAGATTTAATGCATTTGCAATCTTAGCACAGATGCCAACCTACAGCAGGGTCTGGATTTAAGAAGAGCCAACTACACCATGCAGACAAAGGGAGAGAGAATTGACATATGAGAAACATCAAAGTCATCCATCATGGCACAGAGAGTTTCGGTGTGGAAAGATTCAGTGTTTCTATCCAAGAAAAGCCAGAAGACTCTGATGGGGGCTGGAAAGATCGGATAAAGGCCCTAAAGACCAAATTTGGTGAAAGTTGAGAACCTACTCCACAAAATTGTCCTCTGACATACACAGACATGTATGTGTGCATATATAAATACATTTCACACACATACAAATAGATAATACAATATATTTTAGAATATCATGTTGCTAGCAAATGCTGAATTTTGATGTTCTGCAAAGATTTAGATAGACTTTTGATTGAACTGAAACATTAATGGCTTCTAATCTCATACTTCAAATTGGGCTATTGCACACAGAAACTATTTTAAACAACTCAGTTCAGCAGTTACCTTTAAAAACTTAATTTTCCAGATTAAAAAGAATATATTTTATTTTATAATAGTACTTGAGTTTTCCACTTTATATAAGAACATTTTTCAATATGGTCCTTTTTGAGGTGATGTGAAGAGAATACTGAACAATTTAAAATGAAGATTAAGAGCTAAAGTGAAAGGTATGCTGGTTGGGAGTTTCAGGGTAGAGGAGACATAAGAAAAGTTATTAAAAAGAGAGAAATAAGAATAGACTATATCCATGTATTAAATTCTCAGAAAACAAATAATTTTAATATAGAATAAAAATAATTAACTCACATTCTAACAAAATATAAACAAATAAACACTTAAATTATTTTATATATACATCTTTAATCAGAATATAATTAAGGACTTAGACTACACCACATAAAATAATGATTATTTTAAAGATTATTATTATAAATAGCAGGGATTGAAGTCATAGATCACATTAAATGTTCAGTTTCTTAACAAAACATCAGAAGGTAAGTGCTTTTTAATGCCACCAAAGCAAATGTCCCTGAACTTCCTAAACCCAGTTATTTTCACTGTTGCTGTGGATTGTGGTATTTCATTTTGTTCTTATCATGTAGAATCTCTTGGTGTTTAGCGCTGGAGGTAATTTTCCATCTCTGTAGTCTGATTATAAACTTCCCTTGCAACTTCCCAAATTGCACTGTTCCGTCTGTCAAAAACAGCTGGGCTGAGTAAGAGAATAATGTGAGTCGATTAAAAAGAAGAGTGCAGTCTAGAAATGTGAACTATTTGATTACACAAAAATAGAAAGTTTAAACTGGTTGTTTTCTAATCTTCCTCCATATTCTCTGAAGCAGCTTTTGATGGAAAGGTTAGTGGAAACATTAAATTTGTGGGTTCTGAGTGGCATGTTTGCTGGGGAAACACATGCAATATTTTCTAAATGTGTTGTTAAGTATACTGTCTGATTTCAGAGAAATTATTTTGGTGTACAAGAGAGATGCAATATAGACAAACACTGAACTCAAGTCTTTTCAATATCAAGCCACTGTTGTGCTAGTTTAATGTTACTCATATAAAAAATTGTAAACAAAACAATTCTAAAATTACTAAATTTGGATCCCCAACTGTAGAGTGTTTTTATGTATCTAAATTGCTTGTTGTCTTATGTTAGTAAGGAAGAACTATTGAAAAACTCATTTCCTATAATTAGTTTCTTAGGATCAGGAGTAAATTAAAATGTGAAAGAGATGTACTGCCTACGTTCTTTGGGTTATAAGTTATTCTTTATTTCTTTTTTTAAGGTAGGTTCTTGCTAGCCTGGGCTGGTCTTCAGCACACCATGTAGTCTAATCTGGCTTCAAATTCAGTCCTCCTGCCTCTGGTATTACAGACATGTGGCACTATGCATAACTCAGAAGAAAAGGTTTGGAGTTTCTGTCAATGACTTACAAGAATAACAGCATATTTTTCTCATATCACTGGATAATATGAAGAAAATATACAAATACAAACCACACACAATACATAGAATAAAGTGTCCACCACCCAGCTCCCAAATAAACACATGGAGATGTATTCTTACTTATGAATGTTGGTCCTTAGCTTGGCTTGCTTCCAGCCAGCTTTTCTAACTTAAATTATCCTGTTTCTATTCTTCTACATTTTACCTCTGGGCTTTTTGCCTTTCCTTATTTTATATGTATTTCTTTCCTTCCTTTTTACTCCATGGCAGGTTGTGTGGCTGGGTGGCTGGCCAGTGGGATCCTCATGTCCTTTTCTCTCTACTCTACTTCGCTTCTCTCTCTTTCCTATATTTCTCCACCTATTTATTCTTTTTGCTTCACAGCCCTACTAAATTCCTCCATACTGCCTAGCTACTGTCCATTCAGCTCCTTATTAGACCATTCTGGTGTTTAGACAGGCAGAGTAACACAGCTTCACAGAGTTAAATGCATCATAAAAGAGTACAACACATCTTTGCATCATTTAACAAATATTACACATCATAAATGAATGTCTTAAGTCAGTAGTGCTAAATTTAGTGATTACGAATTCCTCTGTTAAAAGGGCCCTTGCTCATATTTACAAGGTGAGAAATTGGACTCAGGTAAAGTATGAGTTGAGATAAAACAATCCTGCAAGAGTTATATTGTAGAGGCAATATTTATAACATCAATAAGTATATGCTACTCATAAAATTGTATGGTCAGATGATATAACCTTCAAATATTTATTGCTCATCCATTTGTGACCCAAGTAAGCAGTTTATTACAGGATTCATACCCCCCCCCACAGTAGGAAGCAGAATCTGAAAGAATGTAATGTTCAGGAAGCTTATTAATGTAGGGTTTTGAGGGCAGGATTTGAGAGAGAGAGACCAGGTTAGACCTAAGGCTTCTCAATGTATCTGAATTAAAGTGGAGTTTACATTCTAACATAAGCCATTGGCTGTCTATTAGCTGAACCTTATGTCACATCTAGGCAGAATGAATCCTAAAGCTCAAGCCAGCTGACAGTAGTTCCTCCATCATGGACAATAAGGTACCTGGTAAAATCAACACATGCAGCCAGACCAGTTATCCTTGGAGCATAATTCCTTTAGTAAGTCATTGTTTCAAAGTATTTGTATTTATATCTATATAGTCTCATGTTTCCTTAAAATACTTTTCAAAATAAGATAAAATTGGTGATGGTTATAGTTTGATAGACTTGACTTTTATGTTTCAAAATTAATTACATTCTTATGTAATGGAAGGGAAGTTTTGATTGTCTATATTGTCCAGGGCAAAGCTATCTAGGTACAGTGAAGTTAATTCATGATTATCTTTAATGATTTACAGCTTGGCAATTCTTCAAGTGGATAAAAACTAAAGTTATAACTTAATATGGTACTTAGTTAGCATTTCCTGACAGAACATCAAATAAAACAGGTTTCATATCTGAATTAACTGGGCAGTAGGTTAGTGAAAGTACTATTGAATTACATAATGGTGTTATTAAATGTATATTAAATTTTCTAGAATGGAGATGTGATTTTGTTAGAAACAAAATTAATGTGAACATTTTAACTGTATTTTACTAAAACTCTCAGAGGGGAGAGTTTTCGGAAGGCTATGTTTAAATAGACGGAGGAAGTGGCTTTCTTTACATATTTGTAACTGGATGCTTATAATAGAAATATGAAATCTATAATAATCTTGGCTTCTTCTACCTGAGCTATACATGAGCCACTGATTCTGCTGAATTCACCAAGTCTATCAGCTGAGGTGAAAGTGGTCTGTCTGCCCTCATCTTCAAGGACACAAGAAAAACATTTTGCCTTCTGATAAATCAGACTGTTAGAGTAGCAGTTAATACCTACTAAAGGAAAACATCGCCTAATCAGAAACACAGAATCTCTGCATTAATAGAGACTTAGTATTCCAATTGGGCTAAGTCAATCACCTGACCCCCATACAGCCCTAAGAAGGATCGTCTTAACTCACACAAAAGACAGAGGGGGAATCATTATTCCTTTGATGAGATGCTATCATTTTCTTTCCCAGAGTTTGTGCCCCTATCACTGTCCCTCTGAACTAAACTTCTATGAAGCTAGGCTGTATCTCCCCAGGTTTTTGAGAGCTATGCAACTTCCTGTACCTGTTTTCTGTCTTTCTTTTGCACACTGGAAGTATCCTAAATTTTTTTCTAATGCTTTGGGCATCTATACTCTGCTTATACTTTTCTATAAAGCCTCTGGTTCCACTATAAAATTGTTGGTCTGAACTCCTTAATAATTTATTTTGCCTTCTCACCACTGTCTAGGAGATGGTGAGCATCACAATCTGCCTGCCCTATTTGTTTTAAAACTTCTTTTAAACTATACTGCAACTGTCTTAAGGTTCCATTTGAATCCATTCTTACATTAATTAAATGAAGCAAGAACAGTAAGATAAATCTGAGCTTCCTCTGTACCTAGTATATTTCTATTCTCTAGGAATTTATCCCTAGTATCTTAAAAATCAGAGAAGGGAACTTTCTAATCTGTCTGTAGACATCACCCAGGTGGATTTGATCTTGTTAAGAAACCATGGAAACCTGGCCTTATTGGAAACTGTCACCATTGGCTAATGCCTGTAGTCTTGACCCATGTTTTGTATAAAGTTGTACTCAAAACATTGTGTCAATGAATGTACTTGTCCTGTCGGGGTCCCAAGATGATGCTCTCAGTTGGGATGATAAGAAGGTGATGCAGAAAGAAGATGTTTAATTATTCACATAAACTGTTGTAGACCCACAGTTAGGCAATGAAGTGGTAAAGAGAATACATGAAAAGGAAGGTAGGCAATCAATGTGGCAACAGTAATATTTATGTCTTTCTGATTATTATCATAATAAGTTATCATTATAAGTATTAAATTATTATTGCAAGTTTTTAAAACATACTTGGTCCCTGCACCATGGAAAAATGGAAATTTTTCAGAGAGAAATCAAGTGAGATATAAATACATAGAGAGAAAATACTATACTCAGAAATGAAAACACATTTACAAATATTTATTATGCAATTTCTCTGTCTATCTTTGTAAACCGTCACCTATGGACTCAACCTTGTAGTGCACTTCTAAGAAAATGAAGTAGCATTTCTGAGAATATTTCCAGCAGTTCAAAACTCCAATCAAGAAGTTGATCAAAATTCACCACTGATGGGAGTTGTCGTTCTGTAAATATATTCCTCTTATTGGTTAATGCATTGGTTAATTGGCAAATAGGAAGGCAAGATAGGTGAGACTAGGAGAAAGGAGGATTCTGGAAGATAGAGTAGAGGAGAGCCAAGATGTGGGACTTGAGATGAGTGAGGGGTCTGGACCCTCTCTCTGGTAAGATATGACAACGTGGAAACACTCAGGTTAACAGAAAGGAGTTAATATTTAAGGCAGAGCTAGCCAATAAGAAATGCTAGTAACAGGCCAATAGCTTTATATCTAATACAGTATCTCAGTGTGTTATTTGGGGCTGACATGGCTGTGGGGGCAGGCTGGTGGGAAAAATGCTTGTAACACACCACTGTATCTATAGAAGGCTGTCTGATACCGGATACCTGGAGAGATAAGGTTACTTGTTGCTCTTATAGAAGACCTGTGTTTGATTCCTAGCACTCAAGTTGGGTGGCTGCCAGCTTTCTAGCTCTAGAAATTTCTAGCTCTAGAAATTTCACAAGTTTTATATTGGCTGTTGAAACTGACACTCCTGTGCATATACTACTATACAGCCACATATGCATAACTAAAATATAATATTTTAAAAATTCAATGGTATTATAGAAAGCATGCATTTCTGATAAAGAAGAATCTTGAAGAATATCCAAAACACTTTACTAAATAAGTATATATATATATATATATATATATATATATATGATTAAAATATATAAAATTGAAGTAACCAAGTGTGATACATATGAGTATATGAAAATCTTAGTTATAGCTATCTCTGATATAAAAATGGAATAGGAAAATAATTTGGCCAATATCAAAATTAATCTCTTTTGTTTTGTATTTTTTGTTGTAAACATGTCTATGTCAATCTAGTGCAAACTATTGAAGCAATATTTGAGAATATTTTCTGGGAAGGGGTAGTTAAGTAAGAATATATAAATCATAAGGAAACAACCTAAAATTTGGAATGAATATATGTTATTGTCTTCATATATCAAAAGTGGTACCACACATCCCTGGCATTCCTTCTCTTATAAGATGTCAGGAGTAAATCTTTCTATGAGTTTATTACACCAATATTTTGAATCATGATACTTTCTTTTTTTTCCAGCTTACCTATTATGGGCATTGAAAACATGTTAATTTACAAGTAATTACTATTTTCTCAATTAGCAATTATTCTAGAAATAATTTTATGATCTTTACTTCCTCACAGAACTGAGAGCTAAAAGAGAAAGTAGACTGAAATTGCCATTATTTTTTATTCTGAGATTTAGAACTGATATCTTATTTTATATAGTTTTCTGCATTGACATGTTATAGTACCAATTCCTTTATAATTCCTTATGCTCATTTATAAATTTAGTTTGTTATTGTTGTTACATTTCAGCCACTGTTTTGCATAGTCAAATTTCATTGAGCTACTGGGATTTAAGATATTAACTTTTAAATCAATAAATGCTACTTCAAGATAAATTAAAATATAAAGGATTTCCAAGTTTATATTTATTTCTTAATGTGAAATGAATGGTAAGAAAATATTTTCACCGAGGAAAATAGACATCACATTATGCAATTATGAAATCTAGATTAAGATGGTCATTTTTTAAAAAGTACTTCATTGCAATCAATTCATAGTAATTAAGCAAATTTTATAATAAAAGATAATAAAAATTGTTATTAGTGCTGTCTTTGTACTTGCATTTTGTTTTGTGCATTTTGTGTGTTGTTTTTTTTTGGTTCATTAATATCTGCTTAATTGTGTACTAATATAAAACTACTAATCACAATGGTGAATTTGCTATGTGAACTTGAATGTGCCATGACACTCAGTTAATGTTCTAACACCAATGTAAATATTTATCTGAAGGCATCTTTTATTAACTTATTGTACTGTGGGAGGGGTCGAACCCTGATTATTATGGGCCTTGAACAAGTAAATATCACCATAGAACTGTACATATAGATCAAATATATCTCTTAGGGTAGTAGATAGCCAATAAGACATATTTTCACACAACAGGAGGGTGATCTTAATTTAATTGATCGATGGCTTCAAAAGGTACCTTACTGTATTTGACCTGAGCCTCAGCATAAAGTCTTCCCTCATGTCTCCAGATTTCAGTCTTTAGACTCAAACTTCTGAAGGCCACTAGCATATATCATGAATTCTTTCCTTTCACGACAACTTCTTTCTTTCTATATGTGCATACATTTGTCCATATATACACATATTCATCCATATCCCCACACACTCACAATTATCCTTTATGTTATCTTTATTTGGAGAAAACTAATGAACAAATGACTAGTTCACTCATGAACACAAGTTGGACAGAATGGGGTCATAGTGTGTATATGCAAAAAAAATTTTGTTTAAATCATCTCTGTCTCTGTAGATATTATTTGAAATTCACTACTTTATTGGGCCAGAAACAAAAGATAGTACCAATAAAGATAAAAATGTGTTATAAAGTATTTATCAAATATTGTAAATTATGCTATTTGGATTCTAAAGCATTCTAATCGACTATCAATGAACATTTAAAGAAATCTGCAGCCCCAATCTAAAGTTTAAAAAGCAGGTAATAAATATAAAAAGAAAATTAATGTAATACCAGATATAATTTAAATCTGAGATAATGTATGCCTTGGCAAAAGATAAATATTTATTCTATTTGTCTAAAGTTAAATACTCTGCACACATTGATAATTTGTATTTTTGGCCTGAACAGCTGTTGTTTAATCATTGTTTTTTCAGTAGAGCAAATGTGAAACATATTTTAAGTTAATTAACTCATTAAGAGGAATATAGCCAAAAACATCAAGATTTTTAGTACACTGATTTTAACCACCTCACCAGGAATAGAGTAGTACCTTGTTCTCTTTACAGCTGTGTTATAGCTCCCAGAAAAATTCAATTACAGGGCCTCACTGAAGCATTGCTGCAGTGCATTATTTGCAGTTACAAGCTCCAGTCTCTAGAGGTCTCTGCACAACAGTTTTTCAGTCAACCAGCTTCTCAGCAGTCTCAACCTAAACGGACACTGCAGGCAGTAAATTAAGTTGCCACTGGGCACTGAGCGCAGACAAATCTTTGTTTGTCTCATTTCCATACATTGTATTATAAAGCAAAGCATACGTGCTTAGGTAGAGACAAAGAATACAGGAAATAAAATTCTATCTTGAATATATACATGGAAGACTTTCCTTGCTCTGATTTTCATTTTCTCAGAGTTTCTAAACCAATACTGTGTGTTAAATTGTTTCCTAAATGCACCTCGTACTTATCATTCTGTGCAAAATTATTTATGATATACAATGTTTAATTTGGGTAAACAAATATATTGATTTTATTAAGCGCTTCAGGATGAAAAGACAAATGCCAAAGCTGCCACTCTGAATGTGTCTAGAATGCAGCATAGATGCTGATTCAGAAACTTCCAGTGCTCAGCTCCCACAGGCATGCTCACATTTAATAAAGTTGCTCTATATTCAAAGAATATGACTCATTTGTCACTCAGGTTCAAGTCAAAGTGACAAAGAAAACACTGGACTGTGAGAATTTCCATGAGTTTTAACTGAGTATTCATCAAGATGGATGACTCTTTCTTACTCAGAATTCTTGTGTGGAGGCATGTCATGACATATTATGGGACTTTACCTGTTACCACTCATGTTGGGATAGCATAGATAGATGACAAGCAGATCATTGGGCATAGCCTCAGGCCATGGCAAAGTTTTAACCAGGCTTTGTGCTATTTAGAAATGCACTGCTAAATATTTATTGTAAAGTTACTAATTTAGGATAACTAAGTGTTCCTTTGATCATTAGAGCTAGAGTATTTGATAAACCAATTGTTAAAATAATACAAACATCAACTTTTGTAATTCTTTTCAGCTAGGTGACACGATACATTATTGCACCATAGTAGTTGTGGAGTGTTAAGCAGAAGGAAGTTGAGAATGTTTCTTAGTGTTAAATGAACATTTAAAGAAAAATGAATTCATGTTCTTGCAGAATATGCCCAGCTCTTAAAATGCATTGTCCACCATTCTTCATACCAAACCTACCTAAAATAAGACAAAGACATGTAATCAAGTAGTCATGTAATCTACATCAAGCCTTTTAATAAAGAAATGTATTACTTGATTTTCTGTAGTGGTAATAAAATACCATAAACAATGTCAGTGTTTTAAAGACAGCTTATTTTTCTGAGGCTGTGATGGAAAGAAGGCATGGTACAAGTACAGGAAAAGGGATCTGCTGGTCACATTTCACACATGCACAGAAAATGGAGGCAGCAGGACAAGAGGTGGGACTATAAACTACCAATGCCTGTTCACAGTAACACACTTACCTCTGCAGCTCTCCATTTCCTTAAGGATCCCTAGCCTTCCTCAGCAGCATCATCAACTGAAAACCAAGTATATAAAAACATGAGCCAGTGAAGGACATTTGTTTTTATATAGATGACAATAGTTGATCACAATAAACTTCACAATCCCGAAAGGAAGATTCATTGCATTGATCAAAAGTTAATTAAATTCAAATGCATAATAAATTCAACATATTTCTGACAGCAGTAAGCAAGGCTTCAGTTGCAGGACTGGACTGAATCAATTGTCTACCAGTCACCAGAAACAATACAAGAAAAACAATGCCAGAGTATCTTAAAGTAAGAACACAGCACTTTTATAGTGTTTCGTGCTTTATTAGAACTGTAATTATTTAGCTAGGCATTGGGGCTCACACCTTTATTTCCTGAGCTCAAGAGGCAGGAACAGATAGATCTCTGAGTTCTGAGGGCTGCCTCTTCTTCAGAGAGAGTTCCAGGACAGTCAGAGCTTCACAGAGAGACCCTGTCTCCAACACCAAAAAGCACCAACAAACAAACAAAAATATAGTTTTTTAATTATTGGAAACAGGAGTTGGGATTTAATCTTAGCAGCAGATAGAAAACATAGTAAGTGCAAGGTCCTGGGTTCAGTGTTCAACTCCATAAATAACAAAGACTAATATGGAATAATCCTCTTGTATACTGTAAAGATTTGTCACTAGAATTCACTTAATAAAGGGAGTATAAGCAAGGCAATGAAATTAAGGATAGGGAAGGATAAGGAAAGAGTCTAGAGCCAACAGCCAGACATAGGGGAAGCAGGAGACAAAGGTACCACCACATGGCACAGTGTAAATAAGTAGTATGGATTAAATTAAAATGTAAAAGCTAACTAGTAGTAATCCTACTAGTTATGCTATTGCCTGAGCATCTATAAGTCTCTTAGTGTCTATTTGGAAACTGGTGGGCAGAAGAGAATTATAAAATTGATTTATGTGTATGTACATACACATGCATACATACATACATAATAACTCTTTGTCATGATATTAATGGTCATAGAGTACAAACTAATTCTAAAAATGCCCTTCATCTTGCTTTCTGTACATGATTTCTGCTTCGAGTCTCTTTCAGGTGACTAGAATTGAAGATTTTATATTCTTAATGTACATAACAAATTATTATTCTATTAACCTCTTTGAGATCTGTTGCATATGGCACTTAAAATGTTTAAGCTTTCTGCAGTTACTTATGACCACGACCAACAGTGATCTTAGAAGACTCCTAAAGGAGGATGAGGTCTCACAACAATGATTCATCCTGGAATGTGGTAACACCACTAAGCTGACAAACACCACCCAAAGATCAGTTTTGGACTACAAGCTGCTTAGAACAATTTCAAGATGGCTAGCAGAGATGGTCCAGCCTCACAGGCTACTCTATCCAGGATTTGAAATAAGCCCTGCATTTTCCCTTTATATAGAAACTGGAAAACAAATGATACAGCTAGCTCTCCCAGGACTTGACAATTATCCCAGTTTTTTTCAAAGTCCCCTAAACATGCAGTTATGCCCAGGCAACTAGCAGTAATTTTAGGAACATGAAACCCACATTCCCAAGAGATGGGAAGGGTGGGTTTTGCTCTTTCAGTGGGTTATAAATATTTGTCATCATTTAGGGGGAGGTTGGCTATAAGTTATTATTGGTAGTGGTCAGGGAAAAAGCTGAACAAAGCAGATTACAGTCTGATATCTTGCTCTGAAGAGAAAAGGTGGGATATAGAAATAATAGGATAAAAGGGTAGAATATTGAATCAACTTTTAAACCAAAAAAAACAACTACTAGTGTTTAATATTTTATATTGATATGGATTTTTGTGCATTGTTAAAAAGTTTGAGGTTAGTTGTGTATATGTTTCCACAGCTGTTGTTTAAGATATTTCTGAATATTGATACAAATTTAAGGTTAGTTTTTAAATCTACTATTATATATACATTTCTACACTTGCTCAAAGTATTATAACTATACAGCTCATTTAGCAATGTAAGTAAATTTCTAGTCCTTGAAAGTTCTTATTATAAACTATTTAAGACAATAAATTAATGAAGGTTAGTTATTAGTCAACTATTACAATCAAATTTGTGGTCATGT
The DNA here is from genome assembly GCA_030556225.1 of Cricetiscus sungorus. Classification (NCBI taxonomy): domain Eukaryota; kingdom Metazoa; phylum Chordata; class Mammalia; order Rodentia; family Cricetidae; genus Cricetiscus; species Cricetiscus sungorus. The sequence continues at coordinate 70,327,593 of JANBXA010000730.1, forward strand.
AAGCTATGATTTCAAAGTCAAACACAGATGTATGTTAGATAGACAGGTACTCTGCAAACACTTCAGAGACCTATAGAATATGGCATTAAAAGTGTTTTATTAACATGAGGGTTTTTGCTGTTGTTGTTGTTGTTTGTTTTATAATGACAGTGAATCATGTATGCTCCTGTTAGTACGAGTGTACTCCAGAGAAAATGATGGCCATGAAAGGAACTCTCTATGGAGTTTGTTTTCTTTGTGGCAAAAGATAGCCATTGGGCAAGAAAGTATTCTTGCCTCACCCAAAGACAGTATGCTGCACAAATTGGACAAGCAGAAAACAAAGAAATTAACTGCAGAAATTTGCCAAGGTAAGTTTGGACAGTCCTACCCAAATCCAGCTTCACAGAAACGTCTGTCAGATATTCTAGGACAGTAAGCCAAAGACAGATGCCCTAATATTACAGATGAAACTTTGGAAATTGTCCAGACAGGTAGCTGTCTCTGTCATTTCTTAGTTTTGTAAGTTGTTTGCTTTGCACTTCATGTTTACTCTGACAATATTATATCCTCCTCAGGTGAATAGATATAGTTATAGTTTTCATTAGTTATGACAAAAAGTTAAATTAGATGTAAAGCATTAGAGTCACAAAGATTACAAACCTAATAAAATATTTCCCCAATTTTTCCAATTACAAATAAATTAGATATATTAACTATAATTCTTACACGATAACTGTTTTGTTGTATATAATCTTACTATGTTGAGTTAAAACATTCCTTTTTAATTTCACATAAAGGGGGAAAGTCTGTGGAATAATTTTCTTGTGCACTTAAATTCTTGTCACTCAAATTCATTTAATAAAGTAGTGATTATCCAGTTGCCAGACAGAATATATAGGTAGAACAAGCAAGCTAAGGATGATTTAAAGGAGAAAGGTGGAGTCTATGGTTGCTAGCCAGATGCAGAAAGAGCTGGAAACAAATGTGCCATGCTAATAAATGTAGAGTCACATAGCAGAGCACAAATAAGAAATACGGGTTAACTTAAAATGTCAGAGCTATTGAATAATAAGCCTAAGTTATTGGCTTAGTATGTATAAGTAATAAATGCCTCTGAGTGGTTATTTGGAAACTGGTGGATGGGAGAGAAATGTTTACAAATAATTTTTGATGTTTTTCAACATTATTTCTCTACAAGTAAACATCAAATTAGAGTAAGTTGGAATTTCATGGTATTAGAATGATAATAAAGTTGTTGACTTAAGTGTCATAAGAACGTTTTTAAGTTGTGTGGTGTGTTTGGATTAAGATTAAATTTGGAGCAATTTCTGACCTATGTATTCATAGAAATTAACATTCTGAGCATTGACAATTGTAAAATCAAAATCTATCCCAAAACATTTAGCAGTAAGTTCTTATGTAAAAACCAAGAATTCTTAATAATTATTTTTAGATTATTTATGATTACTCATAAAATTCTTACTTGTATGATGTTATCACGGGCCTATTCACTCATAAAAATTACTTTGCTAAGGTTGACACAAGTGAACAATGTTTGATAAGGTCTAATCTATATGAAATATCTTTATGAATTTATGGGCAAAAGAAATCAGCAAAACCAAAACAAAATAAAAAGTAAAATTATTAGATATTTTTAAATTATACAAGACACATTATAGTCTATTATCACATATTGACTTTCTATGGCTATGGGTATATAATAAGTTGGCATTTTTTTATAATTTTTATTTAAAATAGAAACAATCTTGCTTTACACATCAATCCCAGTTCCTTCACCCTCCTATCCTCCCCTGTCCCCCTGCAAACATGCATACCATCCCTTTTCTCCCCAGGGAAGGTGGGGCCTTCTGTCAAATCATTTGGAGCAGGACCCTGGCCCTCACCTATGTGTCTAGGCTGATGAAGTATCCCTAGTGTGAAATGGGCTCCCAAATTCCATTCATATACTAGGGATAAATACTGATCCACTACCAGAGCCCCCATAGACTTCTCAGTCCTTCCAACTAACACCACATTCAGGGAATTGGGGTTGAACCTATGCTGGTTTCAGAGCTATCACACAGGTCCCCTAGTTCAGGTCAGCAGTTTCTAAGGGTTTCTCCAGCCTGGTCTTGACCCCTTTGCTCATCACTTTTCCCTTCTGCAACTGGATTCCAAGAGTTGGGGTCAGTGTTTAGCTGTGATGTCAGCTTCTGCTTCCATTAGCTACTCAATTAAGTCTCTAAGATGGCGTACAAGGTAGTCATCGATCTTATTATCAGGGAAGGGCATTTAAGCTATCCTCTCCACTACTGAGTCAGGGAATGAACAGAGGAGAGCAAGAAAAGAGATACCATGATGGATGGAGCCATTATTGGTTTAAGAGAAATATGGCATTAGGGAAATGCCCAGAGATCCACAAATTGGCATTTTCATAATATTATTCATTAATTATCTGTAATTGATATGTTTGAAACATAAAGTCTTTCTCTTTTTTGTTGTCTGGAATGCTAAAAGAAATCAAATCACAATTTTATGTTGTTTAAATACTCCAAGGAATATGGATTCTTTGAGTTTTGGTGTTGCATAATGTTTATTGTATTTATGTTCCTTTATGAAAACTGAAACATATTGTGCGTTATCAAGAAGTCAGGGAGAATGAGTTGTTATCTTTGTGTAATTGCTCTGTTTATTTGGGATGAGAAATGTTATACTTCCACAAGTTAGGGAGCTAAGAGCAGAAGAAATGGACAATATAAATAATGTCTGTAAAAATGGTATTTTTAGGTATTTTATGAAATTTAAAGGAAAATATTAAATTATCAAAGTGCCAAATTAAAGTTCACCAACTTAGTCAATTTTTTAAAATGTGAATTACTGACAGTGCTTCTCAAAGTGCTCTAAAAGAATTACTAAAATAAATCTTTACAAAATGCCAAGAAGCTAATATTAATTTTCATAATACTATATTGAGGGATATTAAGCCAGGTGTTGTAATATGAAGAATTACCACAATTGGTCACTACTTTCTTTTCTTAAGATGTTCTTGATGATTTTAAAATTAAATATTTTAATAATGGTTTTCTCTTTTATTTTGTGTCTGGGGATTGTGTTTCAGTGGGGTGATAGCCATTTTGATACTTGAATATTTTATGACTCTACCTATGAATTTAAATATCTCTTGCTTAATTTAAGTAATAGTCAATTAATAAACTCCACCAGTATCTCAAATTTTAAGTCTCTGCAAACACTTTGTATTTGACCAAAATAAAAAGGTTTTACCATATGTAGCAAGAATTCATCACTAAAATTCCCCAGCTGCTTCAATATTAGTTTTTATGGATGTGACTTTGTTTTTGTTCTTACTTCTTTATCCTTTGAAATTTAATCTTTAGGTAATCAATTTAGACAACTCTTATATTAATATTTCTCCCAGAAAATATGATTCCCTGTGCAGGCAAATTGGATTTCCAATGATATTATTAATCTTTCTACAGTTTTCCAGTCTTTGCCTCTGAGTTTGTTCTTTAATTTATAAACTCTTGAATATTTCTATGTCCTTGACATACTGAAATAGGGTTTCTGTTATAAATCATGAGCATTACAAAGCATATGCGAGCTTCAATTAACTATAACCTTGCAACACTTTCCTACACATATCCAAAATAAATGCTAGCACGGTTTCTTAAGTTTAGTGTAGAAATTGTATGTTTTGAAAAGATAAGCTTCTTACAAATTCACTGCTGAAAACACATTCCTGAATAGCACTGGTTGAATTTTCCTAAAAGTTTTAAATTTTTAGAGTAGTAAAACATAAGTGAAATTTTCAGTGTTGCATAGGTAGATAGATAGGTATATAGATAGAAAGAGATAGCTCATATGTTAGATAGGTAGATAGATGATATATAATAGATAATAGGTGATAGAGCTAGATGATAGATAACAGATCTATAATACTTTGATAGATAAAATAAATGATTTACACTTACTTTGTACTTCTGTATTCACTTCATTTTATTCTGTATTTTAAAGGAAAAATTTTTTCAGAACTATATTTTTTTACTTTCCAATTATACCATATTCTGCCTGTGGTGGTGAAATTTATTAATCCAAAAATGTACCATTTTTTTACAGCTTAGACAATGAGCAAGATTTCAAGTGGCACAATAACTTGAAGAAGCAAACTAAGGGGTTTAGAACCTTGCCTATGAAGGGATTAAATAATTTAATGAAAACAAAGAAAAAATAGGTATCTGTTTTAGATCATCCTGTAACCCCAACATTTGGTGACTGAGTTACACGGGTCACTCTGGGTTTTTAAGTCAGCCTGCATCTTTAAAAAAATTATCAATAATTGTTTAATTATAATCATATGTAACATATGTGTTTTTCCTAATTTGCTCACCTTTTAATGAGTTTTAACTCATCACAAATATATTTTTCATAAACAATATTAATAAGTTGAGTATTAATGTCTTTAAGCATCTTTAAATATTAAATATTTAAATATTAATATTTAAATATTAAAATGTACCTTTTTATATACTGGTGAAATCATAGTTAAATAAAAAAAAATATTCTGTAAACACTCATATTGCTATAAACCTACCAGCCAGAAGTGGTACCCATACTATTCTGCTCATCCTTCCATTGTTTCAGTTGAACAATAGACTGTTATTACTAGCCTGGTGTGGCCTTTAGAATCCTTTTGGAAGGTTAATATTCCACCAAGGTGTTTTACTAAATATTTCTTATTACAAAATCTCTCTCTTCCCTTTGATTCTCTCCAAACCCTTCTAAAATACCCTCCACCTGTCTCTTTCAAAGTCATGGTCACATGACTTTGAAAAGAATTGTTGTTGTAAAGAACAACAATTTGTAAAGAATTGTTGTTGCATGTTGTATGCATACAATATATATTCCTAGATATTATCTGCTCAGTCTTTATAGTGTTACTTGTATATTCTTTTTCAATACTGACAATTTGGTACTCCTTGGTACAGTTTGACATGAGAACAAATGTTTGGATCACTGTTAGGGATTATGCTGGTTTAATAGTTGTGGGTTCTTCTCCAATATCACTGAGTAAATAGTTTTCAATACCAGACATTTTTGGGCTCTCTTCTCTGAGAAAATAATTTTCCAGGCTCCCAGTACTCTTTAGTTTTATGTGTTATTGAGCTCTCCTGGTCTTAAGTTGTCCACTTTGGAATCTTTTTTGATGTTAAATTTTTTTTTTAATTCATGTTTGGGTAGTAATGGTGGTAAGACTTTCTGGGCATAGCTTCTGACATTTCTAGAAAACTTAACCTCATAAGAAACACAGTAATTTTCTGGCTCTTGCAATCTGTACTACCCAACCCCCTCTTTTGTAATGTTCCCTGAGCCATAGTATGGGATTGATTTGTAGATTTAACCATTGGGACTGGGCTTCATACCTCTACATTTTGACAGGTTGTCCTTTTCTATAATTGTCTCCATCTGTTGCAAAGAGAAGTTTCCTTGATGAGGAGTGAAGACTACTCTTATCTGTGGTAACAGGATACATGTTAGTTTGGTATTAGGTATCATGCTAGTGTAGTAAGGTAGTGGTTGTACTCCACTGGTCTCCAATATCCATGACTTTACTAGCACTGAGTAAATAAGCAGTTTCCAGTTCCAGACATAGTTTCCATCCTATAGAGCAGGTCTTAAGTCCAATCACAGTGCTCTGGGCTTCTACTGAGCTATTTTTCCTGCTATTTCACCCTGGTAGTTGATGCAATTCATAGGTATCATAGCTGGGTAGGATTGCTTGTTTCCTCTATCTCTTTTGAAACTTGCATGGCACCTACTGGTACCATGAGATCTAGTCCTCAGAAATTAGTTATTCAATTAAACCTAAGCTCACAAATCTCTTGACTTTATTATGTAAGTGTGTGCTATCCTCCACAATAGGATTTACCTTCCACCTCTGGAGCTAAACTAATGGCAATAGCCATTAGTCTGGTTTTGGAAGCACCTTGAACATACTTGGCCAACAACTCAATACAGAGTTTCTCAGGTCTGGTATTGAGGTTTTTGTTACACGGTCTTTGGCTTTTGGAATTAACATTGTCAGTCTGGAAAAGAAGTGTTTGCTAAATTTGCATAACTATGTGTTTATGCACATAATTTGGCATATTTTAGATATTTTCAGTAACTACTAGTATGAATCCTTTTGACTTTTCAGATATCCCTTGTTTTTACCCTCTTTTTCTGTACTGACTTATATATCCCTCTGCAATGCCCCCTTTTCTCATTCCTTTAATTAGATAACTTATATAATGCTACCCTCTGTCTGGCTTTTCAGACCACTTACGGCAAAAATCCTATATTCCATTCCTTGTTCCTGTAGTTATTATAGACTAACACTTGAAGATTTGGAGATATGAAGCTCTAATGAGAGCACATGTGGCTCTTGTATTTCTAGGTCTGGATTATCTCACATAATATGATCTTTTCTAGTCTGTCCTTTTATCTGCTAAGTTTATGTTTTTATTTTTCTTTATAGCTGAAATTATTCCATAATATATGTATATATATATATATATATATATATATACATACATATGTATCATATTTTCATTATCCATTAATCAGTTGAAGGATATATAAATTATTTCTACTTCCTAACTATAGGAAATAGATCAGCAATCAACATAGCTGATCAAGAATTTGTAGAGTAAGATGTAGAGTCCTTTGAGTATATACCAGTCGATGGTATAGCTAGGTCATATGGAAGATTTCTCTTTAGATTGTTGAGAATTCTTCACATTGGTTACCACAGTGACTGTACCAGTTTGCAGTCTCACCAAAAGTGAATGGGACTTTCCTTTAGCATGCATCCCTGGAGGAACTTATTCTTTAGTTATGTAGAAGCTTTCGGATTTATGAATTCCCACTTATGAAGGTTAGCCTTCATTCTTGGGCAAATGGAGTCCTATTCATTCACTCCTTTCATACACATATAACTTGTAGGATACTGTCTATGTTTTCTTCTATTGTTTTCAGTGTTTTTGATTTTACTTAGGTGTCTTTGATCTATTTAGATTTTTAGGTTTTGTATACGGTGATAGTTACAGGTCTATTTTCATTTGTCATTCCCACAAACCTTTTTTGAAAATGCTTTCTTTTCTCTAGTTTATATTCTTAACATTTTTCTGAAATATCAGATGAGTTGTATTGTTGTTTGGGTCTTTGATTTTGAAAACATTCATACAAGACCACAGTATAGGCTGAGCTTGATGGGAGATGTTATTCTGTAAATATGTTTCTCATACTGATTAATCAATAAAGCCCTGCTGGCCAATAGGAAACTAGATAGGCAGGGCTAGGAAACTAGGAGGAAGGAGGAAGTAGTTGGGAGGAGTCAAGATGTAGACCATGGAAGAAGGAAGATGCTGGCCACGGCTACCCATAAAACGACCACATGGAAATAGTTAGATAAGCAGAAATGAGTTAATAATTAAGACAGAGCTAGCCCATAAACAATAATGGTAACTGGCCAACAGGATTGTATCAAATACAGAGTCTCAGAATGTTATTTGGGGCTCACGTGGCAGCGGGACAATGGCGGCAGGACCGGGAGGCCCACGGGGAGGAACCTGCTATAACATGAACTTATTTTATTTAAGAATATATGTGTATGTGCATATACATGTAACACAAATTAACAAAAAAAAAAAAACAGGTCACCAATTTGAAAGGTAGAAAGAAGAGTTATATTGGAGGGTTTGAGAAGAGAAAATGGAAGATCATTTAATTATAATCTTAAAAATAAAATAAATAATCATAAAGGAAAATTTAAAACTCATGAATTTTAGTACAGATTTATACCTTGAATTGTGAATAGGTATATTTAAATGGAGAGATTTTTATTATTTCTGCATGTGTGTGTGTGTGTGTGTGTGTGTGTGTGTGTGTGTGTGTGTGTGTGTGTGCCTGTCCATGCATATGAATACACTCATTCATACCTATTTACCTGCACATACATACTTAAACTTAGTATTTTCAAAACATTATTACTCAAGTTACCTGCAAAATTTTTTCTTAAAGTTTTCTCATTGCAGAAATGAGACAGTTCATGTATTTAGCTTGCCCTAATTTTATTTTTTTTATTATATTGAAAATAGATATTTTTCTCAGGTAACATATCCTGATTATGGTTTTCCCTCCCTCTAATATTCCCAGTTTCTCCCCATCACCCCTCCATTCCCTACATACTCCCTTTTTTCTTTCATTAGAAAAGAAACAGAATTCTAAGGGATGCTTACAAATTAAATAGAATTTAACATAATAATATAAAACAAAAACTAACACATGGAAATTGACAAAAAAGAAAATAAATAGAAGGAAAAGAGCCCAAAAGAAGGTACAAGAAACAGAGACCCACTCCCTTCTACAGTCAAGAATACCATAAAATCACACTACACTGGAAGCCATAATGCATATACAAAGGACCTAGGTCAGACCCTTGCAGACCCAATGTTTGCTGCCTCAGTCTCTGTGAGTTCACATGAACATGAACTTTGATCATGTTAATTTATAGGGTCTTGTTTTCTAGTTGACATTCATCCTCTCTGGCTCTTATATCATTTCTGCCTCCTCTTATTCAGAGTTCCTTAAGCCCTCAAGGAGAGGGATTTCATGAGACATATCATTTAGGGCTGAGTTTTCCAAGATATATCATCTCTGCATCATGTCTGGCCATGGGTCTCTGTATTTTTCCCATCTGCTGGATGAAGGGGCTTCTCTGATGATGACTAAGCAAGGCACTGAATGACTAATGTAGAAGTATGTCATTAGGCTTGATTATTATTATTATTATTATTATTATTATTATTATTATTATTATATTATTTGAATGAAGAAATTTGGCTTTTTCCCCAAGTAAATGATTTATCAGTCTCTTGTACAACCAAGCAAGCAGTGTTAGGTATGGCTTCTACCCTATGGAGTGGACCTTCTATCAAATCAGACATTTGTTGATTATTGCCACAGGCCTTGTGCCATGATTTCACTAGCATATCTTTCAGGCAGAATACCATTCTAGATAAAATGTTTTTGTGGATGGCATTGTGTTTGTTTCTCTACTTGTAACATACAAAATATCTTCCTGTACTAGAGACACTAGAGCATAGGATTGGAGTCTCAATGCAGACACCAGCTTGAGATCTCCATATTCAATGAATTTTGTAGGAGTTGTCTTCAGCAATGGGGATTTTCTGTCAGTTAGTGGAAAATAACATAAAGTTTTTGGAAAAACTGGGTTGGGGATGGGGATTCCCATTAGACCCCTTTAGCCAACAACTTAAAGATGCTTCATCCTACCATAGACATATTTGCTTAATTATATTCATTGCTGCTCTATTTCTAATAGCCAGAAACTGGAATCAATCTACTTGTCCCTCAACAGAAGAATAGATAAAGAAAATGTGATACAGTCCCCCTGAACACGTGTCTTGGTTAAAAGGCCTGGACAGTCTAAGGGACCTCTGACAGTGGAACCAGGATGGATCCCTAGTACATAAAAGGACTTTGAGAGCACATTCCCCATGGAGGGTACTCCCTTAATCTAGAGGCAGGAAGGAGGACCTAGTCCCTACTCCAAATGACTTGACAGATTTTGTTGATCCCTCCTGGAGGGCATCACCCTTCCAGTGGAGTAGGGAGGGGATTGGATGGGAGGATGGTTGGGGGTCATGGGAGGGAGGGAGGAAAAGAACAAGGAAGAGAGGAAGAGGGAACTGGGATTGATATGTAAAATAAGAAAAATAAATAATAATTAAAAAAGAAATGTGAAACAATAGCATAATCGATTATGACTCAGACATTAAAAAATAATTGAGTTTTTATACTTCCTTTTCATTCATATTCCATTTCTAATCTCTTCTGAAAACTTTTTGAGAAAATAAGCAACCCAATTCAAATGGCTTCTTATCACCTCCTCTGGGAACAGCTAACACACTCACCTATACACTGTATCTAGCCTTATCAGTTTTCATAATCCATAATGACTATGGTATGGGGATGGGGAGTATTCTTCTGTGTACATGTTTATATTATTTGTTGATGAGTAAAACATTGTTGGCCAGTAGGGCAGCAAGGTAATGAAGAGTATTCTGGGAAGAACACACAGAGAGGAGTCTTCATGTGATCCCAGGAAGAGACGTAGCTGAGCAGAAACTGCCACTAGCTAACCATAGAGTTCTGGAAGTCTGTACAGACAGGTAGAAAGTAATATATCTGGGAAGTATCAGAATATAAGTAGGGTAAAACAGAAAATTTTTCTCCTCTCTGCAGAGACACTGAGCATTTATCATGTAACAAGCTAAGGAGTTGCTGTCCAGCATTCCCAGTAAGCCAAGACCATGTATAAATACATATATTAGTAGTTATGGGTTAATAATTAAGACAGAACAATCAAATAAGAAATCCTAGACAGCAGTTATCAGTTTTGTAATTAATATAGTGTCCATGTGCTTTTTTGGGGCAGAGAAAGGCAGAGAGACCCAGACAGGCCAGAAATCTCATGCTTACAGTATGGTATACTTTAGATATGTGCAAAGTGTCTGCTCAAAATCTCCCTTTTCTTTCTTGGTGTTTTCTGAAAGCCAAGAGTCCTCATAATACACTAAAATCATTTAAACTTGGACTTTGTGTAATCTTTTTTGCTCAATTTGAAATAATTTTTTTTAAATCACAGTGTGTATTCAGTTCCTGGTCCTGAATATTTTAATGATTTAGCCACTCAATATGACAATCTTCCCTATGAAATAGTCAATATTTACATTGAGAATTCTTCCTGCTTATTTGTATTGATTGTGATGATACATTGTTTATGATTTATTAAAGTTACAGGAGATCAAAGTAGCAAAACAGCCATACTAATTAGCTATAGAAACCAGCCACCTGCCTTTAATCTTGGGACTCAGGAGACAAAGGCAGATGGATCTCTCTGAGTTCAAGGCCACCCAGGGCTACATGAAATTGAAACAGTTTAAAAAAGTATCAGATCACAAGCACTAGAGGGGTACAAAAGATAGGAGCAGAGTCTTCATTGGTCAGTCTCAGTATTATTCTCCAACCACATTGAGGAAAGGCAGCAGTTTGAGGGTTGTGATAACTCATAGGGAAAGGATCAGCCCTTTCAACCTGAAATAGATGTAAGAGGTGGTGATTTGACTACTTTGCTTCTCTGATCTTAGGTTTGAAGCTTGAACCCCAATATTTGTTCTTGAGTATTTGTTTTTGGGGGACTACAATTGATTTACTAAGATTTTATTATTAAGGAGGTATCCTATAAAATAGATTTATGCTGCGTGATTATTTAAATATTAAAATCTTAAACCTAGAAATAAAAAAAATTAGATAACTGAACTGTATGTTTATTTTTTCACAAATACTAAAACAAATGACATTTTAGTTAAGAATTTCAAATAGAAATTAGTAAAGGTAAGACAAATCAATATGTAGTATTAATCTTTTTAAAAAATGTATTTCATTTGTTTGCAGGTATTTGTTTATTTTGTCTGAGTGATGTACGTGTGCCAAGGCTTCTGTGTAGAGGACATACAACTTGGAGCAGTCAGTTGCTACTTCCTTGCATGGTTCCTAGATCGCACACAGGTCATCACACCTATCAGTATACCCCCCCACTCTCTGTTCCATGTGGGTGGATTTCTTAATTCTTTTCTTTTGATTATTCTTTAGTCTTCAGAGTGTCAAAGAGATATATAATAAACATGATAACATCTATCCACTATTTCCACCGCCATCTCCCTTCAACACTTTCTTCCAAAAAATCTCCTTTCACATCTGTGTTTTATTTATTGTCAGTCATTCTAAATGCAGGGAAAGTCCCACTATTGTTACAATTGGAAAAAATTCAGGGTTTAGCAAATACAAAATATCTAATCTCACATACATATCAACTTTGGCTTCTAAAATTAATTCTCAACTTGTTGTTTAGGTCAAATGTAGATTACTTGCCTAGGGAGTATACAGCTCTCACTTGGATCCTGTAGACAGCAAAATAGAAAAGTAAATAAAAAATATAGTATATACGTACGTCTGCCTTTAGGAGAACCTATTCACTAGGTGATTAACACATAAAGACCAACATTATATAACAACCAATATCAGTCTTGTTTAAAGTCTGCTTACCTGGGCTTGTAGTTAACAATAGAATAAGCCACACATGGGAAAAAAGAGATATAGTTAGTCATACTGAGACAAAAATGAGGAATACTTTCATCAGAAATGGCTAGTCAGAAATATTTTTTTACTATAGAAATACTAGTACCTTAACACTTTCAGGAAAGAAATGGTATAATTTTTCATAAGTATAGCTAAGGAAAGAAGGATTAAGAAGGACAACTATCAAGGTAAACTTAGTAGAGCTCCACGTAGATGAGCTGATTCACATGTAACATTTCAAAAGAAAAATCACACTCATTTCTGTAGCATGATCCATAGTTTGTTTTCTGGAGGTAGTAAAGGGGACTATTTTATGGCAGCTACTATTAAGAGCTATAGGGAATGTAGGAATTTACTTAATATTGGCATATATATATATATATATATATATATATATGGACAAATATATAAGAAATGTATAAAATCTTAGAATATTTCTAGAAAGGGCTTTGGGTATGTAATTGCTGCTATCTCTCTTGGCTGGTTCATTCATTAGAAATGTGATTTTAGTTTTCAGGAAGTAACTATGTATATATAATAGAAACAAGTGTTCTAATGTTAATATACTACCAGAGACCCTACCAACCTTTTATTTTCCTTCCATTTCTGTATTTCTTCCCATATACCTTTATAATTGGATACATCAATATGTCCTGTGCTAGGCACAGGAAACTGATCCCAGAAAAAGTAAAAATAATTGCTTGCATATTTTATCCATTCACAAACTTATTTTTCTCACAAAAAATAAAGATGACAGTGTATTTTGTGGGAGTACATACTGAGGTACCATCTATGATGGAAAAATAAAAAGTAAAAATAGCCAGGCCTTAGTCTTTTTAAGGAAACTACAACATAAAATCAAGTAAATTCATTATTGTCTGTCTTACTCATTCTGTTTATTTATTTGTTTATCATGATTGAATTAATTATGTCATAAATCTACTTTCTGAAAGAAGTATGTGGAAGTCACTTCATAGATTCAGAATCAGAAGAGGTGAGAAGGTGTTATCTTTTCAGATTAGTCATATATAACATGCCTGATTAGCAAACCAAAAGTGATGGGTTATTAGCAGAAAATAAATGCTCAGTTACTTCACTAATACACAACCACAAAGAGGAAATAAAATGCTGGTTTTCTTTTAGTGTTTAAAATATATGAAGGGGTTGATAGGGTATATTATGTATATATCTAAATAAAGGCTGGCCTTTGAATTAATAAAGATTAGTGAACAGAAAAAAATATCTAAACCTGACCATGGGACAGCTATTCAAAATGGTAAGATATTTCTGGACATTTAAACTACCTCTTTGAATTTGAAATTCAATTGAAAATGAATCATTAAGTAATATACATCCATAGTTGTATAATTTCCCTTAAATCAAACCAGCAAATAAATGATTAGGTGTCTATTCTATGCAGAGACTATATTAGTTAATGACTTAGAATCAATTTCTGCCTAGATGATTTACACCCAAAGGATCAGGCATTTGCATAGTCATGAAATTCAGATTTTGGAGGTGCTGCAGAAGGTAAGGAGATAGATGCTTAGAGGTAAACAGCGGACATCTGCTTCTGAAAGAGTTCTTGTGAATCTGTATCACAGACAGCTCAGGTCTTACTGAATAGTGCAGAATTTTGAAGTCTCTTCTAGAGAGATTGGCACAGAGACACTTGTTTAGATTATGTATATGAAGGATACTCTGAGTTAAATATGCAAATATAGAGAATGAGTAGAATATGAGATGGGGAAGAGAAAGTCAGGAATCCAAGTGGGAGTAATAGAAAATAAACAGTTAACTAAACCAGAAACAATTACATTAGCCATTGACAGGAGAAAAATATAAGGGTTTTCTTTTCAAACTAGTTATAGTATTTTCTTCTACTTCTTTATGAGTAAGTGTGTGTGTGTATGTGTGTGTGTGTGTGTGTGTGTGTGTGTGTGTGTGTGTGTGTGTTTGTGTGGATATATATGTGTGACTGCATGTGTATTAATGGGCTTTCCCCATTAATGAAAGTATATAATGCTCAAAATTATAATTCTATTAAACCTAATTGTTCAATTCTGACCCTGTCTGCTCTTGGAGCTCTGATACACAGCAACCCACTCCCAACCAAGAGCCTGCCCTCCCTATACCCTGTTGCCTACCTGGCCCACTGTCCCACCACTCTGGTTGAACACTGGGACGGAGGGTGGAGCCAACATTCCAGCCATCTTCCACCTTCAGGGAACTTCCTGGAGCTGCTATGAGCACACTATACCTGCCTATCGACAGGGGACCACTGGGTATTTCCACCTGTCTGGTCTCTGACCCCCACCGCCGGTCTTTTACTGGAGATCCGGGCCACTCCCAGAGATCCACCTATATCCACAGGACTACTCTGAGTCCAGTGGGCTGGATCATTGACCCCCATTGCAGGGCCTCTGCTAAAGAGGCCACAGCTGGAGAGTGCCAGGTCCTAGCTAGACCCACCTATAGGTGTGGAAACATCCTGACTCCAGCTAACAATTTGAGCAACCATGAAAAGGCTACCATAAATGCCCTTCTCTGATAGTGAGATAGTCAATTAAATTATCCACCATCAAGGAGCCCCCATCTAGTACCTGTTGGAAATAGAAGCAAACACCCATAACTAAACACTGAGTCAAACTAGAATCCAGATGCAGAGAGAGGACAACACCAGGTTGCAGAAACAAAGACAGCTGACCTGAACAAGGAGAAACTAATGCCCGCCCCCAGACTGATACCTGGGAATCCAGCATGGGACTGACTCAGAACCCCTGAATATGAAGCTAAAAGGATAAACAGTCTGGAGGACCTCAGACAGTAGAACCAGGATGTATTCCTTGTGCACAAAAGGACCCTGGGGACCCATTCCCATGGAGGGATACTCCCTAACCTAGAGATAAGAGAGATGTCCTAGTCCCTACTTCAAATGACAGATTTACATGACCCCACCTGGATAGCATAGCCCTACATGTGGAATTGAGGTGGGGGGATGGGAATGGAGGATGGTCAGGGTGCATGTGAGAGGGGAGAGTAGGTAAGAGGGAGGGAGGGAGGGAGGGAAATGAAACTGGGATGGACAAGTAAAATAAAAAAAATAAGCAAATATAAAAAAATAAATAGGTTACTTTGTGTAAAAATTTTGAATGGAGAAGAGTTAGGTCATTTTTTGTACCTGACTTATGGGCAATACACTATTCTCTCCTGAATATGTCTTGGTAAAACTGCCACAAATTTCATCAGTCACCTAATTGATCCTCACACTAGTAGGCATTCCCATCTCCTATATCTTATTTGTTCAGCAATGCAAATATAGGCTCTTTGAAATCCTGTTTTCTTCCTCCTAATGGGTTCTAAAACTAATCTAAGACAATTATAAGTTGGATTCAAGCCTCATATATAGGAAAAAATTGCTTCAGTAACCTAGTATGACATGCCTAAGATGCAAATATGCTCTCTGGTTCTATGACTGAACCATACAAACAAATTGCCTAACTGGAATTGATCTTTGGATTCTATTTGCTTTTCCCCTTTTTAGTGATAGTGAGACACACATCTTTTGATTTCTCCCAAGTGAAGGGAGTAAGTCAATTGTACCTTGCCTTACAGGGTTGTGATTTGACAGTCTTTTGTGGTCCATAAAAATGGCTCTGCTTCATCTTGGCTCAAGGTCAGAGAGTTCAAAACTGTCCTAAGTCATAAGACCTAAAGGTCTAAGGTGTGGCTACAGTAGGAAGCTTTGGTCTTGGTAGAGGTTTGTAGTGGGATATTCATTTTGTATCCTTCTGTGGCATTGACCACGCCCGTTTTGGGTGGAGCCAGCGGCGGTAGTGACCCTTGGAACTAGGTTGGAGGGAATGCTCTCTTGCTGGCAGGAAGCAGAGAGGAGAGTACCTGGTAGAACTTGCTGGTGGTATCTGTCTAGGTTGTAAGTTATTTCTCCCTGAATAGACATATATTTGGCCTATCTGTTTATCTTGATCCTTATTAAACCACATATCTGGTGTCAGAAGCGAGATCAGGATTTTAACAGGACCTGGGTTTCACCCAGGCAGCAGATGCCATTCCCTTCCCCCATCATCCTTGAACAGGCGGTTGCCTTGCCTAACCAAGCAGACACACTGCAGTTTATGAGACATTTGTTTCTGCTGTACAACTCCTTTTATTTCCATTACAACCCTGAGACGACTGCTCATCCCCTGGTCATTTCCTTAGATTGTATTCACACAGAGCCATGTGGCACCAGCCCTGCTCTTGTGTTGCTGCACAATGCCTAGACACTGGGCCTTCCCTGTTTATGTGCTTGCAGACAGTGGCGCCTGTTGCAGGCAACACCTGTTAGCCCCGTGGTCCAAGAAATTTGTACAAGGCTTGTTTCTCTCCTTTATTTAACAAAATTTTGCTTGCCTTAGTTTGATAAGAGCTATTCTACAGGTACTGGAATCGGAAGGATCCTCTGCTGCCAGACTCTATACCTTCAGGTATAACTACCACAAGTTGAGATAGATCTACAAATAAAAGCATCAACGTTCCAGGACAGCAGAATTATACCTAAGGTAATTGTAACATCCTTTGCCATTTAAGCTGATCTGAGATAAATTGTTCCATACCTCTGATGGATAATTTTCCAATGCAGGATTTTAGGAATCTTTTTACTTCATATATAGAAGGAATTTTAGCAGAAGAAAATTATGACTGGACAAATATATACTTTTTTGTAATAGTAATGTGTTTCATCATTAATATGATATTCTTAAAGAAATGGTTTGAGATTAGAGCAAACAATAAGGAACTTGTACAAACCATAGGAGACTTAGTAACAAGAATTCAAAGCATTGAAAATGACAGAATGCAAAACATAGAATGCTTAGAAAAAAAGGTTCAGAATATTGAAGATGGCAATACAGAGCTGACAGGAAGAATACAAAGCATGGAACATAAAAATGACCAATCAGAAAAGAGAATTTGTTCCATGTCTGATGATGCCTCAATAACCAAACCAGAAACAATGCAATGCATTAACATGAGATGGAGAATAGATTTCAGACATTAGAACACATTCAATCTGATACATCAGAAGAACTAATGGTAACAGGTCATGAAAAAGACTTAAAATTTTCTACACCATTTAAGATCAAAAGACCTTTCCCTGTATCTATTAATGAAAAACTAGCAATGAAAAAACACCCAAAATGTGTCATTGCATATCAGTGGGAACCAATATGTATGAAATTTAAAAAATATAAAGGAAGCAATATGCACCCACCATAAGTGAAGCATTTAATAGAATCATGAGCAAGGAATAACAAGGTAAATTCTAAGGATTGGGATCAATTAATACCAGTGTCCTTGAAAACTCCTCTCAATTAGAATGGAGGGCTTTATGGAGAGAGGAAGAAAACTCTCTTGAACTTCAGGGCTTAAAGAAAGATTATAAAGCTCCCCCAAGATAAAATTCTTGGTGGGGATATGAGGGTATTTATGCTGACCCAGAAACCCAAGCTACGTATGATGAACATATCTTGTCTCTATGAAGTACAGCAGCCCTGAATGCTTGGGATAATGTTCATGAACTAGGGGAGAGGATAGAATCCTATACCAAGATAAGGCAAGGACTGAGAGAACGTTTTAGTGTGTTTCTAGAAAGATTGTCTAGAGCAGTACAATTAGAGGTAGCAGACATAGATTCTAGGCAAATACTCACAGAATCGTTAGCTTAGGAGAATGTGAATCCTCACTGCAAACAAGTGCTTTGGCCTTTAAAAATCATATCAGCACCCTTGGATGAATGGGTGCTATATACAGCCAACATTGAGCATAATGAAAATAACACTGAAGCATGGGTAGGAGAAGCGATATCTAAAGATTTGAGAAGACATCAAGATAGCAGAGTACTTAACTATGGTGACATAGAAGCTTGGGTAGGAGAAGCCATCTCCAAAGGTTTGAAGAGATATCAACATGTCAGATTTTATAACTGTGGTAAGATAGGGCATCTAAAAAGAAATTGTAGGCAAAGCATCTCTAGAAATAATACTACCAGGAGTGAATTGAACAGAAGGCCTCAGCCTTCTGGGTTATATAGAAGGTATGGCAAAGGCTGACACTAGACAAATGAGTGTAGATTGACCAGAGACAAACAAGGAAACCCTTTACCACTGGGAAACTCCTTGGGGGGGGTTCTCGAAGGCCCCCACGTTAAAGGTGGTCGAACATTCCCAGTCACAGTGGAGGACAATCTCTCACAGGGCAATTAGAAAACTCTGTGCCTATTGTAAAGACTCATACCACTCTGGATGACAACTAGTGACCGAAGTTGAATCAGACATGACAGAAGGAAATAAAAAAAATATATTTTGGCAAACCTGTATAAATAGTCAAAGGCCTAGATTGATACTTAAAATGAATAACTGACTGTTTGAAGGGGTTGTTGACACAGGGGCTGACATAACTATCCTAACTAATAGATTTTGGCCTGAAAAATGGCCCCTGAAAGAGGTTAATGTTCAATTCTTAGGGATTGGAACCCTGTCTCAGGTAAAACAGAGCATGAGATGGATTGAACGTGTACGACCAGAAGGAATGAGAGGAAGTTTGAGACCATAGGAGGCTGATGTAGTGATAGAGTTGTGGGGTCATGATCTATTACAGCAATGGAATACACAGATTAATATCCCTCCAGTATTAGATAGGAACCAGAAATGACCTTATGATTGTGGAAAAAATATTATAAAGTAATATACAAGACAGACACCAAATATCCAGGCTATACAAAAACAGAATACAAGTGAACAAACAGAGGAACCAAAAGCCCCACCCTGGAAGGTTAACCGAGGAACCTGTCTGGGTAGAGCAATGGCTTATGACCTCTGAGAAGTTAGAAGCTTTAGAAAATCTGGCTCAGGAATCAATACAGCCTCCTGTATTTGTTATCAAAAAGAAATCTGGTAAAAGGAGAATGCTTACAAACCTGAGAGCCATTGATAAAGTTATCCAGCCAATGGGCTCTCTACAGCCTGGAATGCCATTGCCTTCTTTGATACCTAAAGAATAGCCTATTATAGTTATTGATTTAAAGGATTGCTTCTTCTCTATACCTTTACAATAACAAGATAAGGAGAAATTTGCCTTCACGGTAACTATGGAGAGCTGAGATATTGCAGTCGCCATTAGAAGATGGCGCTGACATCCAGCCCCACAGTCAGCAAATAGGTTCCAGAGTGCATGTGCCAGTTGCGAAAGCACGCCACGTCACTGCCCAGCCCGGGGCATCACATGGGGTGATGAGTGAGTAGCCAACCAGAGGGCAATACGCCACCTCGTACCATCCTGGTGCGGCTAGGGCTTATAAAAGCAGCACCACTCTTGGGCTTGAGGTCTCCCTCCTTTCATAGCTTGGATGCAATAAAGCTTGCTGCAGAAGGATCCTGTTGTCTATGTGCGTTCTTGCTGGCGAGACGACTGCGCGGGCTGTGACATCTGGTGCCGAAACCCGGGGCGCCAGGGACCTGTCATCGTTGGTACCGAGGAGACCCCCGTTCGCAGGGAGGATTCAGAACTGCAGCTCTCAGGTAAGTTCTGAGAGGTATGTTTGTTCTTGATCAGATTCCCATTCCCCTTTTGGCTTTTGCAGTTGTTTTGGTGGCATTGGCGATCTTGCTTTTGGTTTCGTTTTGTTTAAAGGTGGGAACTCGGTTGCTATGGATTTTAGTAAAATCATGTTTGGAAGATGAGAAATGCCACTCTTCAGTAGCAGCTGGCCAAGGGGTGTTAGAGGAACTTCAAGACAGCATGTCAGAAATAGAACGAGATAAAAGATTAAGAGCTCTTAAAGACAAGGAAAAGAACAAGAATAAAGGCTTATCTACAGGTAGGGTAGCAAGTCCTTAGATAGAATATATAAGGGAAAGAACGCCTTGGGCGTGAAAGACAGAAAAGGAGACTTGAGCAGAAATAAAAGGCTTCTTTACCCAACAAGGGAATTGGAGGCTTTGGGGCTTGATGACTCTGAGTCAGAGGAATTGAGCCCCTCTGAGGAATCTGACCTAGAGAAGGAGGCCGCCCATTATGAGGAGGAGCGTTCACCAGGATGAATGGCCATTGCAATTCTTTTGGGGAAACTGGAGGCCTACATTACCTCCACCAACCACTCCTGCCCTTCCTACTGCCCCTCTGCTCTACAACCAGAGAAACTGTCCTGATTCTTTCTTTCCAACGAAGGACAGGCACAAAACTTTTCAAACTTTTCTGGTATTTGAGGATGTAGAAGGAGGCCGTGTCCATGTCCTTATAGATTATCCCTTAGTCAAAGAATTGGCAGAATCAGTTAATAAATATGGGGTAGATGCTAATTTTACTATCATGCAACTTGAAAGGCTAGGTTCTACAGCTATGACTCCAAATGAATGGCAAACAGTAGTAAAGGCTGCCCTCCCTAATGTGGGAATATATTTAAAATGGAAAGCCTTATGGCATGACGCCTGTCAATCACAAGCCAGGGCTAATGCTAATGCAGAAGATAATCAATGGTGCTGGACTTTTGAATTACTAACAGGACAAGGCCCACATGTTCAGCAACAGACAGATTATGATTGGGGAGCCTATGGCCAAATATCTGCCGCTGCAATTAAAGCATGGAAGGCCCTCCCAAAGAAAGGGGGGACCGAAGGACATTTAACAAAGATTGTCCAAGGCCCTCAAGAGCCATTTTCAGACTTTGTGGCCAGAATGACCAATGCAGCAGGCAGAATATTTGGAGACCCAGAACGAGTCCGGCCAATGATAGAACAACTGGTGTATGAGAATGCATCGCCAGAATGCAAGGCAGTCATTACTCCTAGAAGGAGCAAAGGGCTGACAGACTGGATAAACGTCTGCCGAGGTCTCGGGGGCCCACTTACCAACCGCCCAAATCCTGGAAACAATAAAGCTTGTTTCAATTGCGGGAAAAAAGGTCACTTAAGAAAAGACTGCCATACCTCGGCACAAAAGAAAGTTCCTGGGCTTTGCCCTAAATGTAAAAAAGGCAATCACTGGGCCAATGAATGCCGTTCAATTAGAGACATTCAAGGGAAAGCTATACAACATGATGTTCCCTCTGAGGAGAAAAATGAGACTATTCCAAAAAACGGGCTGCAGGGACCCCAGTCTCAGGGCCCCAAAAGATATGGGACACAGGCAGGCATCAGGCAGATTTATCCAGCTGCAGAGCAACAAGAGGATCAGCAGGTTTGGACCTCTGTTCCACCTCCCAATTCTTATTAATGCCACACATGGGGGTACAACCCATCCCGGAGGAATTTGAAGGCCCTTTGTTGGAGGGAACTGTTGGTCTCATTTTGGGTCGCTCTCTCTCACCCTAAAGGGGCTTATGGTCCATTCAGGAATATTAGATCAGGACTTTACAGGACAGCTCCAAGTGCTTTGCTCCTGCCCCCAAGGTATATTTTCTATCTCTCCTAGAGACAGAATTGCTCAATTAGTCCGTCTCCCTAGACTTCATGGCTATCTCCCGTCTACTGGAGCACCTAGAGGGGAAAGGGGAATTGACTCCACAGGGACCGATTTTGCTCATTTGGTGGTGGATCTTAAAAGTAGGCCCACTCTACAACTACTTTACTGGTATACTGGACACAGGGGCTGACAAAAGCATTGTTTCTTCCAACTGGTGGCCTAAGGCATGGCCTATTACACAATCATCCCACTCCTTACAAGGGTTGGGATATGAGGCCAGCCCCACAGTTCGCTCACGCCCCTGGATATGGCAAGCGCCAGAAGGCCAAACAGGAAGCTTCACACCATATGTTCTCCCTCTCCCTGTCAATCTCTGGGGAAGAGACAATTTACAAGGTCTAGGATTGGCTTTGACTAACGAATATTCTCAACAAGCAGTTGATATCATGAAAAAGATGGGATATAAGAAAGGGAAAGGTCTCGGAAAGGAGGAACAAGGAAAAGTTATCCCAATTCCACAGGAAAATAATAAAGGAAGACAAGGCCTGGGTTTTCACTAGTTGCCATTAAGGGTTCCATGCCCATACCTTGGCTTACAGAGGAGGCCGTATGGGTTCCTCAATGGCCTCTTTCCTCTGAAAAATTAGAGGTTGCCACTAGATTAATTAAAGAACAGATACAACTCGGTCATCTAGAACTCTCCACCTCTCCATGGCATACACCCATTTTTGTTATGAAAAAGAAATCAGGAAAATGGAGACTCCTACATGATTTGAGGGCTATTAATATGCAAATGCGCTTGTTCGGACCAGTGCAACGAGGCTTGCCTCTACTTTCTGCCCTACCTAAGCAGTGGAGAATTATAATCATAAATATTAAGGACTGTTTTTTCTCCATTCCATTATGCCCACAAGATAGACAAAGATTTGCCTTTACAATACCCTCTATAAATCATCATAAAGCAGACACACGATACCAATGGAGAGTTCTACCTCAAGGTATGGCTAATAGCCCAACCATATGTCAGCTATATGTGTAAATGGCCCTTCAACCAATTAGGCAGCAATTCCCTTCACTGTTGTTGATTCACTATATGGATGATATTCCCTTATGCCATAAGAGGCTGGTCACCTTGCAAGAAACATATTCTCTGTTGCAGCAGACCTTGCAACAATGGGGACTACATATTGCCACTGAAAATGTTCAGATATCAGAAATAGGCTCCTTCTTGGGAACGGTCATTTATCCAGATAAAATAGTTCCTCAAAAGGTAGAGATTCGAAGGGATCAATTACATACCCTAAACGATTTTCAAAAATTATTGGGTGATATAAATTGGTTGAGACCGTTCTTGAAGATCCCTTCTGCCGAATTAAAACCCCTATTTGATATCTTAGAAGGGGATGCTCATATTTCTTCACCTAGAGCCTTAACCCCAGCTGCAGATTATGCCCTACAAATGGTAGAAAATGAGTTACAAAACGCCCAATTGATACGTATAGACGAGGCCAAAACTTTTGACCTATGTATCATTAAAACCAAACATTTACCCACTATGGTGCTATGGCAAGATGGACCCTTGTTGTGGGTCCATCCTCATGCCTCCCCTGCAAAAATTATTGAATGGTATCCAGATTCCGTTGCTCAGCTTGCACTCCGAGTGTTGAAAGCAGCCATCACCCATTTTGGAAGAGAACCAAAATCCCTGCTAATACCTTATACAGCTCATCAAGTCCAAATATTGACTGCCACTTCTGATAATTGGGTGGTATTAATTACCTCTTTTAATAGATTAATTGACAATCATTACCCTTGTCACCCTATTTTGCAATTCGCTTTAACCCAAGAACTAGTTTTCCCACATATCACGTCCCAAAAGCCACTTCAGGACAGATTGGTAGTCTACACGGATGGGTCCAAAACAGGAATAGGAGCTTATATGGTTGAAAATGAAATCTTTTCTAAACGATTTCATGAGACCTCACCCCAAATTGTGGAATGTGTAATGGTCCTGGAGCTTTTGAAAAAATTTCCAAGCCCCTTAAATATTGTTTCTGATTCCAATTATGTGGTCAATGCGACTAGAATTTTAGAAGTTGCAGGATTAATTAAGGCATCTAGCAAGCTTGTAATGATTTTTTGAAAGATTCAGATTGCTTTACTCTCTAGAAGTTCCCCCATTTTTATCACACATATCAGGGCTCACTCTGGTCTGCCGGGACCTATGTCCCATGGAAATGATCTGGCAGATCGCGCTACAAAGATGATTGCATTTGCCCTCCTTTCCAATCTAGAATTGACCAAAGAATTTCATAGCAAATTTCATGTTACAGCCAAGACATTGCGTTGTCGGTTTGACATAACTAGAAAGGAAGCCAGAGAAATTGTTATGCAATGCCAAAACTGTTGTCAATTCTTATCTGTGCCTCATGTTGGGATTAATCCCCGAGGAATTCGTCTGCTACAAATATGGCAAATGCATGTCACTCATATCTCCTCCTTTGGTAAGCTGCAATACCTGCATGTTTCCATTGACACTTGCTTGGGAGTGATGTATGCTTCTCCCTTGACTGGGAAAAAAGTGGCCCATGCTATACAACATTTCTTGGAAGCATGGAGTGCCTGGGGAAAACCCAAAATCCTAAAAACTGACAATGGGCAGCATACACTTCAAAAATTTGGACAATTCTGTCATCAAATGGGAGTGACCCATTTAACGGGCCTCCCATATAACTCTCAAGGACAAGGTATCATTGAACGTGCTCACCGTACTCTAAAAACCTACTTAATTAAACAAATTGGGGGAGTTGAAGAGGCTTTGCCCCCTGTACCACATGTGACTGTTTCCTTGGCGATTTTCACTCTCAATTTTTTGAACCTGGACAACCAGGGACATTCGGCGGCTGATTGCCATTGCCTGGAGCTGGATAGGCCCAAGGAAATGGTCAAGTGGAAGGATGTGTTGACAGGTCAATGGAAAGGCCCAGATCCTATTTTAATAAGATCCAGGGGAGCTGTTTGTGTTTTTCCACAGGTCGAAGACAATTTCTTTTGGCTACCAGAATGTCTGACTCTCAAACTTCTAGCGCCTAAAGATGACTCCCCAAAGGGCATGCCTGTGGATGCTCCTGATGATGACTTGGATCTTGCCACTCTGCGTTCCTAAACTGGACCACTGAATTTGAAAAGACGCTTCGATTTTTTTCCTATTTTAAGGAATGGGTGGGGATAGGATTGTTTGGTGCAGCCCTATGCTGTGGCCTACTGTTGTTACTCTGGTTGTTTTGCAAACTTAAAACCCAACAAAAAAGGGACAAGGTGGTGATCGCACAAGCACTAGTTGCTCTGGAACAAGGATCATCTCCCACCATCTGGCTCTCAATGCTGAGGAACCACTAATTAGCCACAATGATTTATGACAAGATCTGCTGACCTTGCACTCCCTGGGAATTTTCCCATTGCACGGGATGGGTGTAGGTCAAATTTGTCTTGTTTTCGAACAAGCCAATCTGGTAAGTCAATGATAGAAGATTGCAAATAAGTCTCTCCCCACCTAAGACAGGACAACCTCGCCCGGAGGAGGTTGAACCAATGACGGGTAAGGGCCGAGCATTGCCTTCTACCAGGCTCAGATGTTGGCACCACCCTTCCAATATTTGGTACATGACTATGTTAGTTTGAGACCTTGCCATTAATTAAACAATAAATGGGGAGATGTGGAGAGCTGAGATATTGCTGTCACCATTAGAAGATGGCGCTGACATCTGGCCCCATGGTCAGCAAATAGGTTCCAGAGTGCATGTGCCAGTTGCAAAAGCACGCCAAGTCACTGCCCAGCCTGGGGCATCACATGGGGTGATGGGTGAGTAGCCAACCAGAGGGCGATATGCCACCTCGTACCATCCTGGTGTGGCTAGGGCTTATAAAATCAGCACCACTCTTGGGCTTGGGGTCTTCCTCCTTTCATTGCTTGGATGCAATACAGCTTGTTGCAGAAGGATCCTGTTGTCCATGTGCGTCCTTGCTGGTGAGACGACTGTGCGGGCTGTGACAGGTACCTAATTACAATAATTCTCAACAGGTGAAGAGATATTAATGGAAGGTTTTGCCACAGGGAATGCTAAATAGCCCCACCCTGTGCCAGAATTTGTACAAGAACCGCTGGAAATAATTTGTAAACAGTTTCCACAATCCATAACCTATCATTACATGGATGATATATTGTTAGCTGACTCTAAAATGGAAATATTAGAAAAAGATATTTGAGAAAGTAAAGGAAGTTTTATCTTGCTGGGGATTACAAATTGCACCTGAAAAAAATACAAAAAAGAGAGTCTGTCAACTACTTAGGATAAAATAGGTCTACAGAAAATTAGACCACAAAAAGTACAGATCAGGAGATATCACTACCAGACTCTTAATGGTCGTCAAAAATTACTAGGAGAGATTTCTCAAATGCAAACCATTATTGGAGTAGAAGGGCATGATTTGAAAAACTTGAAAATGGCCCTAAAAGGGGACAAGGACTTGAATAGTCCACAAATACTATCAGCTGAAGCTGAAAACGAATTAGAATGGGTGGAAAAGAGGATACTAGAAGCATATGTGGACCTTGTGGATACAAACCTAGATTGCATTCTGGTTGTATTATCATCTACAGATTATCCTTCAGGGATTTTGATGTAGAGAGAAGATATCATATTAGAATGGATATTCCTACCAAATAAACAGAATAGAAAAAACTAAAAACATATATAGAAAAGATCTCTGACTTGATTATAGAAGGTAAATTAAGACTTCGTCAACTAACAAAAAGGGACCCAGCAGAAATTATAGTACCTTTAAGTAATGAGGCAATTTTCTCCTTATGGAAAGATAATGAATATTGGCAGAGAGCATGCAGTAATTTTTGGGCATGAATAGTAACAATTATCCCAAAAGTGAAAGAATCAAATTCATAAAGAAAACAATTTGGATCCTTCCACGCATTGTAAGAAAAACACCTATCTCTGGAGTTCATACATTCTACACTGACGCATACCAATCAGGTAAGGCAGCATATAAACCAGGAGAAATAAGCAAAGTCGTTCAAAGTCCTTACAATTCTGTACAAAAGGCAGAATTGTAGGCTATTCTCATAGTACTTAAGGATTTTACAGAACCCCTCCATATAGTTACTGACTCTCAATATGCAGAGAGAGTCATCTTACATATTGAGACTGCAGAATTTATTCCTGACAGTACAGAATTAACTCCATTTTTTATACAGTTACAGGATACTATCAGAAAGAGAATTCAATATATATATATATACATATATATATATACATATATATATATGTATATATATATATGTATATATATACATATATATATATATACATATATATATATACATATATATATATGTATATATATATGTATATATATATATATACATATATATATATATATATAAAATCCCATACGGGTATGCCAGGTCCTCTAGCACAAGGCAATGATGAAATTGATCAGTTATTGATAGGGAGTGTGCTAGTAGCCTCAGAGTTTCATAAGAAACATCATGTGAACAGGAAAGTTTAAAAAAAAAGAGTTTTCTATAACTTGGCAACAAGCCAAGGAAATACTAAGGAAATGTCCTACTTGCTCATTCTATAACAAAATTTTTTTTACCACCAGACATTAACCCTAAAGGTATAAATTGGAATGAAATATGGCAAATGGATGTGTTTTATTTTGCAGGATTTAAAAAATTAAATATATGTACATCACATTATAGATACACTTTCAAGGATTCAATGGGCCACTGCTCTGAGCTCTGAAAAGACTGATTCTGTTATCACACACCTCTTAGAGGTAATGGCCACTATTTGCATACCTGCAGAAATAAAACTGAGTATGTTCCAGTATATGTCTCCAGCAAATTGAACCAGTTTTGTTTTAGTATTATAACATAAAGCACATAACTGGCATACCACACATTCATACAGGACTAGCAATAGTTGAGAGATCTAATTATACATTAAAAAATGCTTCATAAACAGGCAGGAGGAACCAAGACACCTAAACAAAGATTACATAATGCTTTATTCATATTACACTTTCTTAATGCTGATGAAAAAGGAAAAAGAGCTACAGAAAGGTACTGGACAATAGAAAAAACTTTTGAACTAAATCAGCCGGTGTACTTCAAGGATGTATTGACCTCAGAATGGAAACCAGGATATTGTTAATTTGGGGTAGGGGTTTCACATTTGTATCTACAGGAGAAGAAAAGCTATGGATACCATCTAAGTTAATCAAGATTTGAGTTGAACAAGAGAAACATCTTAATTAAGATAAAGGACAAGTCATTCAGTAAATCAGGTCCCATGAGATGTGTGGGGAACTCTCAAAGGTAAGGGAAGTGTTCCCTTCTTGTCTTTACAGGAAAATGGAGAACACCTATTTTCAAACAGCCAAAAGACACTGAACATGTAGGTACCTACAGAAGAGAAGACAGCTCTACAGAAAAAATAACTTAATGAAGAGGAATCTGATTTATGGTAAGAATATTTAAGTCTAGTAAACGATTTCTATACTGAAATCTATTTCTCTTTACTATCTAGCATTCATGTAGTTCCAATTCATGTAAACAAATTCTGGCTTTGGAGTTGGATTTGGCTTTCTTTCTCTAAATTCAAGCATGCTGTTAAGACTAAATTCACAGTTTCTGCCTTATATCAAGAAGTCAATTGGTGTAAGGCAGAAGAAAACAAAATCTGGGGACTCATTGTTTTATATGTAATTTTCTCTCCGAAATCCTAATTTTTTCATATACATTTTAATGCTCATTGTTGCCTTTCCATAATGCATACCTTAAAACTTGAAAAATTTACATTGATGTCGATGTTTAAGTTTTCCACAAGGAATAATAACAATTCCTGACAGCAGTCTTTGAACTTTCTGGAAAGAAGATGGGGCCCCAATTTTACATTTCCACTTGACTCAACCTGATGCATCTGGACTACAAACTTCACCCTAAAACAAGTTTGAGACTGTTTTGCTCGAGACAACTCATGACCAGCTAGCTGTAATGGTGTAGTTTCTTATTACATCCTGACCAGAGTTTCAGATAGAACTCCAGTCACGCATTCCATGCCACACAGTGACTAGCTACATATACCACAGTCAGTTCTGTTGAGAAATTTGGTTGCTAAAAATTTTATTCCTACAGGATCCCATGGAGCAATCATGATCCCATTTCAGAAGAAAGTAATCTTAAGATGACTACGCCCCCTTTCCCTACTCTTGGAATTTAGGGATAATATTCATCTTCTGAAGGATGGTTTTAATTACTTGGGTTTGGTTATGGAAGGTTATGCTTAGACTTGGTTATCTCTTTTAGACAGGAATAGGGTATAGTTGGGAAAGGTACGGTTTAGAATGGATATAGGTAGATTAGCCTATCTTCTTGTGAATTATTTAGTAAGAGTGATATATTAGTATTACAGCTTACATATTTATATATTCTTATTTTTGGTAACCTATGAGAAATTAAGTTTATATTCCATTCCTGGAAGAATTGTATATTATAATTTTTTATATTGTGTGAAATCTTTCCAAGTATGATGATTTATGCACATTATTCTTGCCATATTATATGTATGTATACTTTTGCTTGTGTTCAAGGCACTTTGTATATCGATGCAATTTGGGGTATTTATCATGCTGATATATATATATATATATATATATATATATATATATATATATGTTCATAGTTATATTGTTTAGGTATTTATCCCTGCTTTACTCAGGGAAGATTCAGTCAGTTTATTAGCTAAGTTCCTGAGTATTATACATTATCTTCACCCATGTTTCTTTTACCTAAGAGATTAGTCAGACATAGATGCTTAATCTTCAATCACTTCGTAGGCCTTCAACCACTTCATGACATTTAAATGATTTAATATTAGGACTCCATTGATATGAGACCCTGTTGCTCCAGACAGCACCGTTCACTTTCCTGAAAATATGTTGGGCACTGTTCTTGCTCCTTCTGGAGTTCATCCTTCCTTTGGCTAATGGCCTCTTGGACTAAGAACTACCCAACCTTGACTACTGATTTTGGACATGCAGTCCTATGGGCTTGCAGGAGACAAATATAGAAGACTGCTGTACCTTGCCAAGTCAGGGTAAGACAGCCTTCCTATCTCTCTGCTGTTGTTGTGGTCTCTCAAGTACTCTTGGCCTTAGCCAAAATTGGTGTACCAATGTAGATGTGAGACCTTAGGTGACTGTCCAGGTAGCTTGCTGTTTCTGTCCCCGCTGTACCTTTTGGAAGTTACCCATCGTACTTCCTGTCTCCCATAGTATCGTTATTTTCCTTCTCAGGTCTTGATGAGGTTGTAGATTAAACTATCACAACTATTATTCTCTTTTCCTAGTTATATATATTAGGTTTTCCAGCCTAGGACAACTATATTGTAAGCTCCGTTATATTTTCTCCCTAGGACTAGATATATAGGTCATTTAGTTCTCGATTTTCCTTTTCTTAGAGCACACTTGTTGTTCACTGTTTTGTGTATAATTTTGTATCAAGCCTAAATCTTTTCTTTAGACTAAAAGGGGAATTGTAGTGCGATATTCACTTTGTCTCCTTCTGTGACACTGATCACGCCAATTGAGGATTGAAGCCAGGGGAGGAAGTGACTGTTGGAACTAGGTCAGAGGAGCAAAAATGCTCTCTTGCTGGTGGGACATGGAGAGATGAGCATCCGGTGGAACTTGCTGATGTTCATCTTTCTAGGTTGTAAGTTATTTCTCCCTGAATAAACATCTATTCATCCTATCTGTTTATCTTGATCCTTATTAAACCACAATAGAAGATGTCTTATCTAAACAACAGACTTCATCTGAGATGTGATTACTCTTGATCCTCAAGGCCAGATAATAGGACATTGAGTGTAAGGTTACCAAATATTTGTAAGACTAAGGGAAGAAGGTTTGTTTGTTTCTTATACATGATAAAGAAGTTTTTTGACTTGTCCCCTTTTCGATTAGAGTACTTAAGAATGTTGAAGCATAAACTTGGTGTGTCCATTATTCACTGGATTACCCTCCCAAGTCTACACTGTGTCTATCTTTTTCTTAGTATCATTACCTGCTGTTTCTCAATTCACACTCCCCTTCTCAGGTACCAACCAGGAAAGTTGGATGAATTCAACTGAAGCCAAACAGAGATGGATTATGACAACATTCACACTGAAAATCAGAGCAAGACCTTTCCCCACAATGAAACCCTCTCCATGTTCAAGCCATGCCCTTTTTAATGCTAAAGTTTATTACATGTTATTAATCAATTCTCTTTTGAATATACAAGAACTACCTGTGTCACATTTGGACATCAGTTGTTGTACTTTTAAAGTAGAAACAGGGAGGAGCCAGTCCTACACCTCACCACCCTTGGGTAGTCCTACTGGCTCTATGCCTAGAGCTGTGTGTAGATATCAAGTAGTTGTTTATTTTGTTAAGTGTGTGATCAACAAAGAAAAGGGCATACATCTATCAAAGTATCATCCTCTAAGAATGAAAGCACAGCAACTGAGGTAGAGAGAGAAAATTGCCAAAACTGTTGTCCTCAGAGGTATAACACAGCAACCAAAATTGATGGCTTGAGGACATTTTCTGAGGGGGTGGCAAGTACCCCCATATATAATTTTTTTCAGAATCAATGTATGCATGCATGTGATACACAGAGGCTGAAATACACATGCAATTGTCTGTGTGACTACAACTGGACTCTGAGCTGGACCCATAGAACACAGAAAGAAAGCAGAATATACGTAAATTGTGTTGTGTAGCCATAGTTGCCCTAAGAGCATTCCTTTGAGGTGTGTGTGTGTGTGTGTGTGTGTGTGTGTGTCCTAAGTGCCACACTTGTTCAATACTCAATTTATAGCGGCATAATACAAAAGTTGTTTATAGTCCAAACATGATCATGAAAATGAAATTAACACTAGAAATTTGCATAGAATTTTTCTTCCACAAATAACTGCTCTTATCAACTTCTATTTCTTAATAAAATTTGAGCATGGCATTGAAGATACTGTTTAATTTTGAATGACTCAATGTGGAAGCCAGCAGAGAAGGCTTCACACAGTCTGATATTTCAAATAATTTTGTTGTTGCTGTTGTTTGTTTGTGTTTTCCAATTCAGTTTCTTTTTGTTTCTAGTAAAGCATCAGTGAAGAGTTGCAGAAGTTTAGGGGGAAAATCCCAGCAGATACAAGAGGAAATACACAGTGTTTGCTTTCTTTTATTTGTTTATTTGCTTGCTTTATTGTTTTCTTGTGTGTTATATATTCTGTTTCTAAAATGAATAATAGCTTTATTGTTCCTTATATGAGCAACTATGAGAAGACAATGCAGCCAACAAAAGAACAAAACAACAATTAAAATGAAATGACATAAATCATGCTCTAAAAACAAGAAAGCAGGACTAACACAGAACAAACTAGACAAATTGAACTTAATCAGAGTCTCATGACACATGTGCATAGAGTAGCATTAATCTGAGACAGCAGGGAGAATAGAAATGCCACATTGTGGAATTGCCTACTTGATTGTATGTCTCAGTCATGGGGTAAAAGTCTCTCATTTAAATAAGGTATGTTTTTAACTCTATAGGACTTACTTAATTTACATAACAAACATGATTAAGGCAAGCACAGAACAATTTATTTATGATGAAATTGCACTTTCCAAGACAGAAAGATGATTCTGGTGGCATAACATACAAATGTGGTAATAGCAACAATCATTTATCATAACTTAAATACTTTCCTATAAAATATTTTATTATTTTTCAGGAGTAACATGGCAAGCAACAATAAAATATAATGTATTCTTTTAGAAGGTTCAGGCTTATTTTTTTTCTCTAAATTGTCAAATCATTATAGGAAACATAAAAATATTTCAAACCTCATCTATTGATATGCAGTTCCTATTACAGGAGAAAATAGAAATTAAAACATAATATTCTGTATAATTATAATATGCCTTTCAGAATTAATGAAATATCAAGGCAATCCTTGTTGACAGATTATAGCAAACAAAAGAATATTACAAAACAAAGCACATTTTGATCTTTAAATCTTGTGAAAACTATATGTCTTATTTTTGGTCTCAGGAAGTTAGGGTTTCTTTTCTGCTCCACATGATTGCATTTCATAGTCTCATCTGAGTTCTCCAAAGTGAAGGTCAAAGTCAAGTCATTTTGGCTGATACAGGGGATGAAGTGGTCTACGTAAAATTGTGTTCACTGTCAAGGAAAGGAAATGATCTCCCATGTTCTTCTGAGGGCTGCAAACACTTTTCAGGCTTCCAAAAAAAAATGAAAAACCAAAACCAAAACCAAAACAAAAACAAAAACAAAAAAAGCACAAAGACACAAAGATATTTCAACTGCTACCCTTCCAGACTCTACTAAAGATTTCTACCACATACACCAAGAACAAACAGCCACA
Organism: Cricetiscus sungorus; assembly: GCA_030556225.1. Lineage (NCBI taxonomy): Eukaryota > Metazoa > Chordata > Mammalia > Rodentia > Cricetidae > Cricetiscus > Cricetiscus sungorus. Next base: position 70,360,763 of record JANBXA010000730.1, read on the forward strand.
TTAGATCTGCTTATTTTGTAAATTGTCTTTCAGTATAAATCTGATTTTCAGAGCAGGTAAATAGGTATCATATAGGTATCTTCCTGGTTTGGGCCTTTACAGTTTGTCCTTTACATAAAAGTAGAGATGAGGCACTCATATGTCTGGGACAGAATTGCATATATATTGTCCACAGGTGGTCTTCTGTACTTGTGTGTGACCTCTAAGTTATTGTTGGTCTTATATTCCTTGTTCCCTTAGTTAAAGTCACTGAGCCAATGTCAAATAAGAAAAAATTATATATATATATATATATATATATATATATATATATATATATATACTGCAATTACGGCACTAAAAAAATAGTAGATGTGAGTGGGCACAGAAGCTAGATAGGTGTATAATGAACCCTTATCTTTAAAATAATAAATTCAAAAAAATTACATGGCTGCTACAGATAGAAAGAATAGATGAGGAAAACATACCAAAAAAAAAAAAACTTGAAATGTATGGATGGAAATAAAATATTGAAAATTTTTGTTTCAACATTACAGGACTTTATATCTTATAAAAATCTATGAATAAAACCATCCCAGATGGAAGCAAAGAGGCAGAAGTAATTATTAGAGAAGTCTATTCTCCCCTCGGTATCATTTTAATTTTTGCCTTCTATGAAAACTCAGATTATTGTCATGAAGTAATAGGGTGTTGATAGCTGTGTGATTTGTAGTTTTCTGATTTGGAGACCAAGATGCAGCTTGCAAAGCTAAAAAGAAAAATATCAGCTCTTTATGTTTAAAATTATAGATTGATGTTTTGAATATTGTGCTGAACAACCACATTTCACCCCTCCTCCACTCACTGCGAGAAGAATCAGAGATGAGTTCTCCCACAGAAAGGAAATAATTTTGAATAGTACTCTAAAAATGAGCTACATAAAATTAGAGGTCAGCCACTGATCAAAACTACATTAAATGAACTCAGGTGTCAAATAGCATCAGCTAGATAATTGCTATCAAAATTTCAGAATTTACATAATAGTACTTGGAAATTTTTCATTTAAATATTACATTTATAAGGGCAAACATAAGTTTCACTGAAATTGTTTAAAAATGTTAATAAAACAAGTTATGTTATCATATAAAATAAAAACAAGTATGTTTATCCTACCTATCCAAGAGCATGGGAGATCTATTCATTTTCTGCTATCTTCTTTAATTTCTTTCTTTAAAGACACAAAGTTCTTGCTATATAGGTCTTTCACATGTTTGGTAAGCATTATCCTAAGATACTTTATGCTGTTTGTGGCTATTGTAAAGGGTGATGTTTCTCTGAGTTATTTCTCAGCCCCTTTGTTGTCTGTATATAGTAGGAGGAAGAGAAGGGGAGGAGAGGAAAGCATATGGGACTAGAAAGATTGAGTCAGGGGAGGAATACATGAGAGAAGAGAAGAGAAGAGAGAGAGAGAGAGAGAGAGAGAGAGAGAGACCATAAAAGAAGGAGCCATTGTAGGTTTAAAGAGAAATCTGAAGGTAGATAAGTGTCCAGAGACCGACAAGACTGACACCAACTAACAATTTGAGCAACAGTGAAAAGGCTACCATAAATTCCATTCCCTGATAATGAGTTTGATGGCTAACTTACTTATCCACCATCATAGAGCTGATGGAAACAGAAGCAAACACCCACAATTAAACACTGAGTCTAACTAGAATCCAGAAGCAGAGAGGGAGGCAAGACTAGGCTGCAGAAACACCTAGAGACAGCTGACCTGAACAAGGAGGAGCTAATGGGCCCCCAGACTGATAGCTGGGAATCCAGCTGGGACTGACTCAAATTCCCTAATCATGGGTCTCAGCTAGAAGGCCTGGCAGTTTAAGAGACCTCAGACCGTGGAACCAGGATGTGTCCCTGGTGCACAAAAAAATTTTAGGGGCAAATTCCCAATGGAGTGATATTCCCTTAACCTAGATGCAGGAGTGAAGGCCTAGTCCTTACTCCAAATGACTTGACAGATTTAGATGATCCCTACTGGAAGGCATCACCCTACAAGTGGAGGGGGGTATGGGAGGGAAGGAGTATCAGGAGACAAGAGTGGGTGAAAGAGAGGGAAAGATGGAGGGAAGAAGGGAGGGAGAGGGAACAGGGATAAATGTGTAAAATAAAAATATGTAAAATAAAAAATTAAAACAAATAAATTAAGACCATTTAGATCAAGGCTTTTTCAATTAATGTTGTCTTGTTGGTGTCATCCCTCTAGAAATATCCTTCCCTTAACTGAACAGCTGCATATTTGCTGGTCTTAGGATATTGCAATAAAAAAAAAAACACTATAACACCACCACAGAGCACCAATATTTAGACACTGAAGTCATAGTGACATCAATCTTATTTTTTCTTTGTAAATGTTTTCATTATAAAAAAGAAATAGCTCAGGGTTAAAAAGTGGCTAAATAGATTTTTTGTGTTAACAGCAGAGGACTGTAGGACAAGTTCTATTTACTGTGTGCAGTAGAAACATAAATACACAGGGTGTTGATGTCAGCAGATGGAGAGGCCCAGATATGCTGTGTTATAACATTATCAGGTCAGCCAAGAACAGAGAAGTCAAACATAAAATGTTAAATGGTAGGTTCACTTTTGTCTTCTCACTACAGAGACTATTTTGCATTTATATTGTCCTTTCTACAGTATTTATGATGGTTTTACCACCATCATTAAGCAACACTATTAGCCCTTGTGCCTTTAGTCTATCAAACTTCATTTAACTTCTTGTGCAGAATGCTTCTGAAAACATTTGCTTTCAATCGGGTTCTTCTGTTGAAGATACTGGAAGAGGTAGGAAGCAGCAAAACTTAACACTAGACAAGAAAATAAAACAGTGTATAGTATAAGTCATTCTCTGTGCTGAACATTTAGCACTGATACCTAGGGCACTTTATTGACAATGTTGAGTTACTCGCTGCACCCCCACTGCCTTTTCTCATACTATATATCCTGATTATAATTTTCCATTCCTCTATTTCTCCAATTCTCTCGCATATCCCCTCCCATAATGATCTTTTGTCTCTCATAAGAAAAGAATAGGCTTTAAGAGATAACAACAAAACATACCAAAATAGAATATAATAAAACAAAAACAAATCATATAAAATTTGGAAAAGGCAAACAAACAGAAGAAATAGAGTCCAAGAGAAGGCAAAAGAGTCAAAGATTCTCTCATTCACATATTCATAAATCTTACAAAAATTAAGCGGAAAGCCATAATATATACTCAGAAGATCTGTCATAGACCAGTGTTGTCTCTGTGCATTCTCATTGAGTCTCTGTGGATTTATATTACTTTTCCCAGTTGATTCAGAGAGCCTTGTCCTTTTGGTGTTCTCCTTACCCTCTGGCTCTTACATTCTTTCCAGCTTCTCCTCTGTGAGGATTCACTGGGCTCTGGGTGGAGAGATTTGATGAACATATCCCATTTAGAGCTGAGTTTTCCAAGGTTTGTCTCTCTGTCTCTGTCTCTGTCTCTCTCTTTGTGTTTGTGTGTGTGTGTGTGTGTGTGTGTGTGTGTGTGTGTGTGTGTGTGTGAGTAATATCTGGCTATAGGCCTCTCTATTCCAATCTGCTTCAGGGGGAAGCAATCAATCTCTATTCTTACTGTTATATAGATTGAATGCAAGTTAAATGACCTCATAGAAGTTAGCATGTGATTTATTTACTTGCTCTGATATTTAAAATGCAGTGTCATTAAAAATGAGCTGCTTTGAGGTTTTGATAAGAAAATGAGGATCAGTTCAGATATCACAGTTGGAATGATGACCTTATGTTTACTCTGAAATCATGCCTTTAGGATTGGTTAGGACTACAAGCGTGGTGGTCTCAATACTTTTGAGATAATTCCTTATTGAGCTGCTCAAAGGGGATTTGAGAAAGATCTATTACTTCTAACTTGATACTCCTATACAAAGCAATGTTCTAAGACAATTCTCAATACAAATACTTTACCAGTGTGAGATAAGTTTTCACTAAAATGCATGCAATATCTTCAAAAGAAGAATAGAATAAAACAGTGGACATGTGTTACAAATGGACTCAGAAATGAAAAGAAGTATAACCAAGTTAATCACAATCAAATGACAGCATTTCTTAACAATCAAGGCAAAACCATCATTAGAACTTCACTTCATCCCACAGCTCCTCTGCTCTGATTATCTTTCCATATCCTAATGCATTGACATGGGAACTGAAGAAATGGCAGAGAGGATAAGAATTCCTCACACTCATTAGGACCTCCGTTTGGATCCTCACCATGTATGTAAGTACATGGCTTTACTGATGGCAACACTCCATACTGTAGGCTGGAGGAGAAATGGGGATGAGACTTGCTGAGACTTGCTGGGAAGACAGTGTGCCCATAAACCATTGTTTCAGGTTCTGTGAAAGATGTTGTCACAAGTCAAGACACTTGTAGTAGCTGAAAACACCACTCATTCTCTTGTGATCTCTACATTCATGTGTATGCGATTCCACACATATGTTTCTGTTCATACAAACATATGCATCTCTCTCTCTCTCTCTCTCTCTCTCTCTCTCGCTCGCTCTCTTTCTTTGTCACACACACACACAAACACACATTTAGTGACATTTGTATTTTTGGGGAAAATGTTTTCTGAATAATTATGTCATTGATCACATTTTATCATTGAAGTTCTAAAATATTTGGGCTAGAGAGTTGATTCAGTAGTTAAAATCACTTGCTGCTCTTCATAGGACTAAGTTTTGGCTATGGGAACACAAATGATGTCTCAAAACCTTTTGTAATTTTATCTCCCACGTACCTTCTGGCAGCAGATAGACACATTGATAGAAACAAATAATGCACACAAAACACCCACACACACACATAAAAATGTAAATGAATCTTTAAAATTCTAGGATATTGTATAAAATATTGGATATTATAAAAATTCCACATATATTTCATGTCTGAAATGAGACTAAAATAGTCTTCATAATTCTCTAGCCCTTCAATATGAAAAAGTACATTAGTAAAATTGTGGAAAAATAGGGGGGAAAAGTTAGTAAATATTTTTAATAGTGAGCTAAATAATTATATTCATATGCTTGTCAACATTTTGGTATATAATTAAATAAAACACAAAATTATCAGAAATGCAATAAGGTTCCACTATAAAAAAAGTTCTTCTAGTCAAGAGAATATAATCTCTCACCTGGATGAAAACCTAACATTCCAGTTTGGCCTGTCAAACATCTTCCCAATGGCCCAATGAACCTTTTTTTATTCTTTGCCCAAAGCCTAAGAATGCTGTTCCTGAAAGTCTGGGCTTCCTTAGTCTTTGTCTAAAGCCTCCTTCTCCATCATGTGGTTGCTTCTCAGTCACTTTCCTTTATTCCATGAAAGTTTAGAAGGCCTAAAGTTCCTTATTTTATTTCCCACATACATTCTTATCCTCTGGGTAGTGGCTGGCTGCCCTGTGGATTTTTTCTTTCGAACTCCAATAAAATATTCTTCATACTTCTGTTTCAGTCCAGTTTAAAATTATTTTTCCAATTAACTAAGAACCCTAAGAAAAGACCCTGACTTCTCTTGTATCATTTGGTGACAATCCAAAGACTTGCCTGAATTACAACAAAAAAATTATAAGCATCATTTTGTAAATTTTTATATGACTGATTTTGAATTCAATTCCCATAAATGCCTATTGACCACACTGAAAACATTTGGTCCTCTAAGATCATAATATTTTCAGTTATTTCTTATGGTAGAGAACTTACAACAAAGGATCAGCAAATTTATGTAAGGTTTGTATGAGGTCACATCATGGTTAGAATTGTCTTAGAAAAGGCCTTCCTTCTCAAGTTCAAAATGTAAACCAGGTGGGCCTCAAAATGGCAGAGATATTCCAGCCTCAGATGTCTGACTCCTGGAATAATAGGTATGAAACTTCTCTCTCCTTAGTCTCCCTCTTTCTAGAACATCATTTTCCTTAGGAATGATGCCATAGCCTCCATTACTCAATCCAAATCAAATGTTTCTTCAGTTTCTTACACTGTCTGTACAGTGAGAAGGAATCTGATACCTAAGTGCCTTCTGCTCTGCAGTTGCATTATCTCTTCCTCCTCCTCCTCCTCCTCCTCCTCCTCCTCCTCCTCCTCCTCCTCCTCCTTTGTCTTATTCTTATTCTTATTCTTATCCTTTTTAATGTCTAAGGATGTCTATCTGCTCCCATGATCCCTGCAATGACAGTCAATGACTCTAATACACTCAGGAGTGGTAAACTACAAATTGAATACTTTTCTCTATTAATGTATTGGTCATAGTGTCTCTTGACAGTGACATAAAAGTGAGACACATGATTTTACTGAGAAATATCCCCTCAACAGGACAATGTTAGAGCATTTGGTTTAGGGAAGATATGTTGTGGTTTAAATTTTCTGGAGGAAGTATGTCACTGGGGACAGGCTTTCAAATTTGATAGCCTTGCCTTATTCCAGTTTACTGTCTGTGTCTGTTTATAGTTTATGTTGTGATGTCTTAGGATCCTGTTCCCACAGCTATGACTACCACTGGCCACACAGCCTCCCTGAAAACATAAAAATTGTATCACTCTGTACCCATGTTCCCCAAGATACACTTCTTTCTATAAATTGCTTTGATCTTGACATTTTATCAAAGCAGCAGAAAAGCAGCTAAGACAGTCTGGAAAACAGTTTATATAGTTTGCAATAAATTGCCTTTGTTATGCAATATCTACACCTGAAACCAAAATGAAAATGATTTTAAGCATATTAATTAGCATGATTTTGTTTTTAGTAATAAGACTCAATATCAGCTCTCAAGTATGACAAGCAACACTCAAACAGTACATCACATTTCCTGCACTTTTCTGTTTCTCTTACTGATTTTTAAAATGTGTGTGTGTGTGTGTGTGTGAGAGAGAGAGAGAGAGAGAGAGAGAGAGAGAGAGAGAGAGAGAGAGAGAGAGAGAGACTTTCTACTTCTCACCAAGTGTCTTTTATTCTTAGTCTCAAACCAGTGACTTTGTAGTCATGAGACTTGTCAACACAATTAAGTTTCACTGGGGGGATCTGTTGAAAAAACTTGTGGTTATTATGCTAGTCATTGAAAATAAGGATCCATGCCTCATTCTGTAGACTCATTCCTTTAATACCCCTATGGATAAATTAGGGTAAACTGACATATTGACATTTCACATCTTCCACTTCTGGATAAAGGAAGAGCTCTACATTCACCTCATTGCCTTTTGATTTTGATTACAAGAATGTTGTAGAATCTATGTATACATATACAGTCTGAAATTAGTCATTTTTAGACATTAAGACTATGTGTGCTTCATCATAACAAATAAGTATTGTGCTTGCACATCTGATTGTCTTCCATGGTTAACTTTATCTAGCTGATATCTGCAAGGGTGACTGAGTATTGTTAAATGTCCTTTTGCTTTTTTGTTTCTTTTTTTTTCTGTTCTATATCGAACATATACATAAGCAACAAAGGAGGTGAATTTTATGTACTCCAAATCCTAATTCAGGGATTTATGTTCTAGTTTTTATTGTTGCTATTGTCTTTCTTTGTTCAGTAAACAACAGAAAACTACTTCTTAATTCTGATAGTTAACTGCCACTCTTTTATTTTAATATACATATATTCTTTTCTTTATATATATATATGTATATATATATATATATATATATATATATATAATTTTTCCTTATTTTACATATCAATCCAAGTTCCCTCTCCATCTCTCCCTCCCAGGCTCCCTGACCCCCTTCTTATCCAATTCTCCTCCACTCCACAGGGAGGGTGATGTCTTCCAGGAGGGATCATCAAAATCTGTCAAGTTATTTGGAGAAGGGACTAGGCCCTCATTCCTGCCTCTAGGCTAAGGAAGTGTTTCTCCATGAGGAATGTACCCAAGAAGACGTTTCTTGCACCAGGGATACATCCTGGCTCCACTATCAGAGGTCCCATAGACTTCCCAGGACTTTTAACCAAGACCCACGTTCAGGGGGTCTAACTTGGTCCAATGCTGGTTTCCCAGCTATGAATCTGGGGGTTCATCTGATAACCTTTGTTCAGGTCACCTGTTTCTGTATTCTTGACCCCATTTTATTATCACTCCTCCCTCTCTGCAACTGGATTCCAGGAGTTCAGATCAGTGTTTAGCTGTTGGTGTCTGCTTCTATTCCACTAGCTACTGAGTAAAGGCTCTAGGATGGCACATAAGGTAGTCATCAATCTCATTATCAGGGAAGGGCATTTAAGGTAGCCTTTCCATTGTTGCTCATATTGTTTGTTGGGGTTGTCCTTGTAGGTCTCTGGACATTTCACACTCAGATTACACTGTAAAAAATGAGTATTTCAAGATTATTATTGCTATCTGATATTATTTTCATTATCAAACAAGTCCATGGAACCTGACATTTCTGATTATGTGGTTTACCACAGGATTTCTCACACCAAAACAAATATTTCCTGATACACAGTATATTTTCAAAATACTTTGAAGAAGACAAGAGAGCTTTTCTATACAGTTTGTTGATCAGGCTAGAAAATACATCTCACTTATTATTGAATTATTTTTCTTTGTGTTTGCTGTTGTTGTTGTTGTTGTTGTTGTTACTTTTGGTGCTTAAGGTAAAATTGTACTATATATCTTAAGACATCTTGAAACTCAAAATGCCCCATCTTCAGCCCAACTGGTATTTGGATTGCAGGAATGTGCCATGTTGCCTGGCTTTCAGAGCTCTTCTATCTCAAGTGTGATAAATTGGATAGCTTTATTGATTCTGTCAGATGCAATCGATGTTTGTATTTCTCATTGATTATACTATTTCTACTTTATTTCAAAGGTATCACAGGCACTTTTGTGAGTGCAGTTTTCAACCTTTACTCCCAACTCTATTCCACTTGGAACAGAATAGCCCTTCTAACCTGATCTGAAAGAGCTGGAATTTCCCATCTGAGCATTATTCCCAACTGTCCTTCCATAAACAGCATAGACACAGCATATGTCTCACAAACAACTGACCACATTTTCCTCCTGACTGAATTTTTCTGATGCCATATCCAAACTACTATTTAGTATAGTTAGTGATATTTTGTCATTTGAAATTTTATAATTTTTATTTTATTTTCATTTTCCAGTTGCATTCTAAATTTTTTCTTTTAGCAAAGTATAGGTTCCTGCTTTCCATTTCCTTCCAAACATAGTAACACATAATTGTATACCTAATACTGACAGATTAAAAGGATTCTACCAGGCTAATATGGGGTTCAAATTCAAAGTCATATATTATAATCTTGCTAAAATACATGAGGGAGTGTAGGGACTAAAAAAGATGGGAAGAAACAGAGACAGATGGGAAGACCGAGAGAGACTAGGAAGGGAACTCTAGATAAGCTTGAAGAACATTATAAAGGCAGCAATGTTACAGTGATAAGAAAATAACCCATTTATGAATTAAATTATCCAGAATAAATTCAGACAAAATATAGCTAAAGTATTTACTTTATGTTATTAGTAAGGATGTTTCCATATATGCATATATGCATGAAGTGCCATAGTTTCCAGAAAAGGGTAAAGACCTCCTAAAAGTGAGTTAAGGAAACTACACGGTCTGTGTTGATGCAGGAACCTGATCATAGGTTCTTTGCAAGACCAGCAAGTGTTTTAAACAAAGTAGGCACTTCCCAGCCCCAAAGCAGAATATTTTAAGGTCACCAGATGGTGGACTGCCTACTTAATACTGAAAAGCAGTCTTTCTGAAATATTGGACAATTATTATTCACATTTTATATATTCTTAGCATTGAAATACTGTACTTTATGAAATAATCTTTTGTTCTTACATTTTTAATCTCATGTTTGCATTAATTTAACTTCTTTAAGAATTTGTTGATATCCAAAGCAACAAATAGTTAATTGTCATCTAAAATGAGAAAATAAAGAATAAATAAAACAAAAACTTATAGGAAATATAAATAAATATTTATTCTATACATTCTAATATATATTCTAATATATATATATATATATATATATATATATATTCTATATATTCTAATGTGCCTAACCGATCATAGAAGTCCAATGTAGGATCACAGAAATAAATAAATAAAAGAATACATAAATTCTGTCTTTAACCCAAACCAAAATTCTTTTAATGAATTTTAATAAACATGTCAGCAACTCAAGTATTATCATTAGTAATCAAGAATTTTAGCACAATTCAATCCAAAGAAACACTAATTTGATTTTTATGTGAAAAGGAATGATGGTAGAAAAATATTTAAAATCTTTGTTTTTCTTCAAGAAACTATTATGTTCTTGTAACAACAGATAACATGTACTTTATCAGGTCATATCTTGAATTTGAGTCATAGATTCCCAGATATTGTTCATTTATATTATGCAACCAGGTGGAGCAAAATGTGCTATCTGTAAGTGTTGTGTGTTCTGAACCAGGGCTAAAGTGAAGTTTGTGATGCAACATGGGTGCCCGGTGCCAAATACAATCTCAGATTCATTACCTGTTTAATTTTGAATTACTTGTTGGTTTTTTTAAGTGTTCTGAAACAATTTAATATTGCTGAATTTGTCACAACCATTACTTATTTTATAGAACTACACATAGGGTCACAATCATCAATTAAATAAGTAAGAATAGAGAATAATCTCAGAAGAGAATACTGTCCTCCCTCCTGGATGCAGAGGTCAATATGGCATACAATGGTATTACTGTAAGCCCATGGACTTGAAATTACTCCAATCTTCACCCTGGACAGCTTCAACCTGAAAAGTTCCAACCTCCCTCTGCCCCCACTGCACTCAAGAAACATGATAGAAGTCCTGTATCCTGATCAGTTTGCTCATCCAAGCAGAGCCAGCCATTTTCCTGTTTGTGCTTTTTTTTGTTTTTTATTTGTTTGTTTATTTTTCTATCTCAATAAATCTCCCATCTTTTTACTAACCAGGTCTGAGCCTGCCTAGCTTATGAGATCTGGCAAGATCTGGCATGTTCAGGGTGGTATGGCCATAGACTGTCTCAATAAATCTCTTGTGTGCAGTTTTTATTGTGCAATGTGATTCTGTGGTAGTACTTGGCTTCCTACTGTTGCACGCCTACCTTGGCCGGCAAGGAAACACGCAACCATGAATCTTCTTCAAGCAGTTTATTCAGGATCCTTGTACATCAGCTTCCTCTGCTCCCATCAGCTTACCCTGCTTCTCTCATCAGCTTACTCTGCTTCTTTCATCAGCTTACTCTGCTTCTCTCATCAGCTTACACCTCTCCCATCCCCAGCAAGCCCTTAAATGTGCTCACAGCCCAATCAGCTCATGCCACCTGATGATCCCGGATAGGCCACAGAAGGAGGAAGCACACCAGATCCATCAAGCACTTCCAAATAAGGCTTGTTTACAGCTAAGCACGAACTATCTGGCATCCAGCCAGGTGCCATCTTGGGGCTGCGGCTTCCCACATCCTACTACCAGGAGACCTTTGCATTTGGTGCCAAAATCTGGGATAGGCTCTCCTGGACCCTGAGTTTCACCTAGCAGGCATAGTTGCACTGAAACCCTATCCTTCATCTCTAGTCCACCCATAACAGACTCACCTTCAGGTTCAGCAATAGCTCATAACAACAATTAGGTAAGTTTCCCCTTTAGTTGGCATAAACATTTCCTCTAGCTCAAGGAAGTGACCTTTGAGTGTCTGGCTCCCCTCTCCTACTCTTGGAGGTTTAGGTACCCCAAGCCATGCTCTTTAAGGCTATGGCTGGCATTCTTCATCTGACTCCATCCCCCAACCCTTGAAGCTGCAATCCTGCAGCTACCTTGGGCTAAAATGGGTTATTGTGCCCCTTCCTGCTCCCTTCTCACATCTTCCCTTCGAGCTTCAGGTACCGGAGCAGAGCAGAGAAGAACTCTAACACTTACACTGAGGAAACCCATCCTGCTGGAGCTGAGTTTTTACACTTGCTTTAGGGGAATCTTTGCTGGAGTAGAGCTGTAACATCTTGTTCTGGAATAGAGATGCGCTAAGTCTTCTGTTGTGAAAGCCTTCGCTTTAGACAATCCTGTAACCCCCACAGACATTCTAAGCCCTCAATGCTAATTTTGTTGGGAAATTTAAGTACTAGTCCCTTAGAGCTCTCTTCCTCCCCACCTATTTGTAGAACTTCTGTACTTTCAAGATTGAACAAACAAGGTTATTATCAGAACTTCCCAATACACAGTGCCTGTACATTGACCCCAGGTATGGGTGGTGCATGACTTCCTCCTATGCTTAGTCTAGCCCCTGGCTTGGGTATATAAGCCCATTGCTCTCTGTTATAAGAAGCAGCTTCTTCTTCACTTCTCGTGGTGGTTTGTTAAGTACTTAAATCCGGACACTCTCTGGATTGACCAGAGCTCTGTACTCTGGTTGTGCAGGCGTGGCATAATTTGACTTAGTTCTCTGGCCTTTTCCTGTGTTTGAGGCCCACTCTTTAGATCTCTGTTTTTGTCCTTGCCCTCTAGCCTCTACAAAAGCCCTGGTATCAGGCACTGAATGTCAGGTAAGCCCCTGACCCATATTGAAAGTAATGAGGACCCACTGAACAGCTTGGTCCTCCTTTGGTCTTCCCTAAGTCCGGGGGACACCCACAACTACAGGCTGCAGTGACAATTTTCTTCTCCTGAATCCATGGGAATATGTCTTCCATATCCTCTCATTCCCCCTTGAGATGCCTCTTAAAAACAAAAGAAAAACAAACAAACAAAAAACCAAACAATCCAAACCAAACAAAATAACAACAACAATACTGCATCCTCTCCACCTGACATAACACAAAATATGAAGTGCTCCAAATTCTTTGCTGTTGCAATCAAATTTTGTTTCAATCCCAATTAGATCTTAATATTATTGGGACCTTTACAAATACTGTGAATGATAATTGAAATGGAAAGAGATTCCCCATCTCCTATTTCTCTTTTCTCAGTTGCAAGACCTGCTTGCTTTTGTCTAGTCTCCCCACACACACTTTGTACATTTTATTTATTTATTTATTTATTTATTTATTTGCTGCAAAGTGGGAGCCAGGAGAAAGAGCTAGCAGAAACGGAGAAAGTAAAGGAGTAGGTCAATTGCAACTGGCACATACTCTGTATACACTCTGATTGGCTGGTGCATCTCTCAGCTTCCCCCTCCTAGGGTCCTCTGTCTATAGCTGGGATTAAAACATTTTCTACCTCTACTTCTTGGTTCGGGGTTCTCAGCTTGCTAGTTCAGTTTTATATGTATTCAGATGTCTTTTAGATATGCGGGGCATCGGCTGGTTGTTTTTTGCTGTCCCACTTCAATTAAAACCTGCTTCTGGTGTTGGGGTGTGGAAAGGAACACATCCTTGGGGTCTAAGTCAGAGAAAAAGAAGGTCTCTGAAGTGATGGTGGAGAGCAAATTATAGGGGTTGGGTACTGTAGGGTAAAGAACCACTGCTGAGTTGATAAGTTGGAGACCTTGAACCAAGAGGTAGGTTTCATTGTTTGTTTTTTAACTTTGAGCATGAGGATATTAAAGGGGAAAGAAGTGCAGATGATTGTCTTTTAGAGGTCAGAGATAAGAGGTGTAAGTGTCCTGAGACTGTGGAGAGAGAGAGAGAGAGAGAGAGAGAGAGAGAGAGTATGAAGTGTGGGTGATATGTTTTGATAAAGTTTTATGAAACTGGTATGGCTTTCAGCCTGCTCTAACAATAGGGGAAAAAGAGGATGTGGATCCTTAAAATTCCATCTGTACTAAATAGGTGATCATATGTCCAGAAGGGAAGATTAAGGTCACCCTGATACTGTGATGTCTACCCAGGATTTTTAGGCAGAGGTGACAGTGGTCAGGCCAATGTATCCCAGGTACTCTGTCTTCTATGGCTAGATCTAGAAGGTCAGCAGAAGGGTCTACTTGGTTTGACATTCCCACACCATGTAGGCATGGGCCAGTCAACACCCCAATGCCCTTCTTGATGGCACCTTAGGCATGGCCTCGGTGGCTACAAGGGTACAGACAGGACTGAGTCCAGTCAATTCCCCTGAGTGCATTTGAAACACCCCGAGCTTCTCAGGCTTTCGGAGGCTTGGGAGTCTGGGCAGTTGCTATGGCTTGCTGAAATTCTTTTGTTAGCATGAGGTCATTTTGTTTTGTTTGCTTTTTTGTTTGTTTTCTGTTCAGTTTTTTCATCTCTCCCAGGGTACATGTTAAAAGATACTGCTAAGATTTCTGCCTGTGGAGTTGGGATCTTTTCATCTGATGTTTAAGTTTGTCCCTAATAAGGAGATGTTTTCCATCTGGGGTCTCAGAATCCAGACTGGTATATTATTAGAGTGCTTTTGTGAGGCAGTTTAGGATTTGATTCAATTTTTCATATCTATTCTGGATGACGTCTTGGATTTTTTCATAATTTACCTCCCTAAGTAAGCCAGGAGGTAAGGTACAAACTGATTCATAGCAAGCATGCCCTCTGGGGTATTGTAATTCCATCCAGGGTACCACCTCATCCCTGACTGACTGGGTAGCCTGTCACTGAGAAGGAAGGAAGGCTAGAGAGGAAGATGAGGGATAGTGTGATGGGAATAGTTGGAGAATTATCTAGTTTGGACCTCACAGCTAGGAGGAGTTGTTTTTCCTGGGTTGGTTTATGTGGTCACTTCTAGTGAGATCATATGACAAAGTCCATCCTGCCAGGCCCCTGTCATGTGGAAAGGGATGCCTACCCTCTGTGCTTTGGGACCTTTCTCTATGTCATGTCTCCCAGCCCAGTTGGGGATTCCAAGATAGAAATTTTTGCTACTACAAAACTTAGCCCTCTGTTCCCACATAACCCTATTCAGTACCTCCTGAAACTTGTCCACCTTCTTCTAGAAGCTGTTGACATGTGCTAGGCTCTCAAGCTTTATTTGCCCCCTTTCCCTTAGAGATATCTATTATATTTCTCTCAGTGCCTTCCTGAGCCTATATATTGCAATTTTCCTTGCCTCCCAAAAGGAGATGCCTGCTAAGTCCTGAAGTTTTCCTAACTCATTCTGCACCTCTATGACCTTGTCCCTCCTGTCTCTGAGCTCCAACCTGGTGTCTCTCAGATTTTCTATGTCCTACTGACTGGGCTTCTCTCTTGTACATTGGCTCCCACTCGGAGCTTAGAGAAACCCCCTTTAGTGGAGTCTGCTTTTTGACCCATTCCTTCTTCCTCAACTGACGCGGATTTTATTAAATTGTCAGACTGTTACTAGAGTTTGTCCTCCATATATTCTGATGGCCTAAAATGGCATGCTTGATTTTTCAATGGTGGAAACTTCTGCCATTGCACTAACAAATGATCTGGAAATCCTTTATAGCTAAACTCTCTCCTCCTCCATTTCTTCTTAAGTAAACCTTTCCAGGGTAGCTCTTACATATGGAGACCCCTCACCTCTAACCAATAGCAATGTCCCATTCTAATAGGGTAGGGAAATTGTTCTGTTCAAATCAGGCTGTCAAAGGGTGATTCAGTTCCCTATAGCTCCCTTATCCAGCTCTCCTTCCTGGGGATTACCCCCTATCTCTGTTTTCTCTTCTTTTGAAAAACAATTCCTGTGCTGAAAACAGAAATCATAAAAGCATGGCTTATAATAAGATTTAAATAACAATGTATTAAAAGCTTCACCTCCATGTACTCATACAAGAATATACTTCATACTGGTAGCCAAACTTCATAATACAAGGCTCATCTAGGTAGTGCTAGTTTTTAAAATACGCAAAGGAGGGCATGTGAAGGGAGCTAATGGTGAAAACATAGCCCAGTTGTAATGAGGGTCTAAGAAAAATGTATAAATGTATAAGGCTCAAGAAAGTTCTGAAGGTCATTTCTTTCCCTCTTTATGCTGTTGTTATATTAAGATTTGAAAGGATTAGGAAACTTACACTTAAGGGTTCGACCAAACCACTCACAAGGTGCAGTCTGAAGATTGCTTATCAGAAGATTGCCAAAAAGAGATACTTTTTCCTATAACACTTAACTTCTAAAACATTTGTCCCCTATGCTTACACTCTCTATGAACAAACTGGGGAATACTGTCAAAGTTGACCATAGATTTACAGATGTTGCCTAATTGAGGAGACATGATGCACATTTAGGAATGTGTTCTCCCTTTTATCCAAAATTCAACCAAGGTTTGAATTTTACAATTTACTTTAATCTGTTACTCAACATTTATAAAATGTTGGACAGTAGGGATGGTAGACATACAGAGGATTTAATAAAAGAATACTGCAAAAGCCTCTAAGATGCCATATAAGATTTTAAAATCATACACATAAACTCTTAAGTATCTCAATGAATCTCTTCTATTGCAATCATAAAATCCTATAGTTAGGCAATTAATTTTTCATAGAGCTCAATGATCAAGGTACATAATTTGCTGACAGAGCAGCATAGATCATTCAAATAGCTTACTTTTCAAATCAAACATTCTGGAACTATCTTTGGTGATCCAATACCACAGTTTAATAAATAAGATTGCTTGCTCCTTTTTGCGTATTTTGCTGTTTCAGTAAATTGTTTAATCATTATGCTTGCCAAGTTTCACTGACTAAGCTATATACTTTAGGTCTTGATTTTGCATATTTTATTGCTCACATTACATATTTCACAGGCTTACCTCATGCATATTCTAGACTGTTACCAGTTATGAGCACTAAGATCTTAGGCGTTGCTCATTTGTGTACTTTGCTAAATGAACTATGTATTTAAATAACCTGTAACAACAGCAAAGTCATGTCATAATTAAAATAATATGTATTTATAAACTATGACTTACAGGATAGTAACATTGTTGTATCATTTATTTTATATTGGTAGTTTAATTTTCTGCTTAAAATATTGAGACTCCAATATTATTTAAGTTTAATAGAAACAGGTTAAAGGAACAATCATTCTAAAAATAAGCTGAAATTGTCACTGCGTCAACTTTATAATATCTTAAGTTATTTTAAGTATGAATTAAATGTCTTTTGCCAAAATAGAAACTTTCTTTATTCAGTCATTTATATGAAAAAGATTTATAGAACTAGATAAATGAACTAATAAAATACCACAGACTGGGTGGCATAAACAACAGAAAATTATCTAGGATCAGAGTGAGCCTGTTTGGCCTTCTACAATCTTCTTGGCTTGTAGACAGTCTTCTCTTTGTTTACCAATATGGAATACTCTCTGTGAGGGACTTCCCAGTACCTCTGAGTAAGTCCTAATGCCTTGATTGTTATAAGACTGTGTGTTGAAAGTGGAGTAAAGAACTTAACTGATACAAGTCTTTTTTTTTTTTTTAAGACAGGCAAGGCAGGGTTCCTCTGTAATGCTTTGCAGCTTATCCTGGGACTCACTCTATAGACCGGACTAGCCTGGAACTCACAGAGATCAGCCTGTTTCTGACTCCTGAGTGCTGCAATTAAAGGCATTTGCCACTACCTCCAAGCTTTAATTACTTCTTTAATGACCCAACTTCAAATTAATTTCCAATCTGGAATAATAGGGTTTGAATGTTTCAATTCATGGAAACAACATTTTGTCATGTCTAATTTATGATCATGTGCAATATCTGTCTTTACTTTAATATCCATTTTTTTGCATTAGAAGAATAATAGAATCTTGGATAAACATCCTGATATTATTGTAATTGTTGGGCTCTTACAGATGACATTATTTGACTATATAACTCCTTCATTTATTGCTCTATATGTGAACATATAACCTAAAAAACAAATTTAAGTGGATTCGTAAAGGATTCTGTTTGTTAATTCTGGTTTTGAAACCAATTAAGACCTATGTTAATGAGCTAGATTACAAGAATGTGAAAAGTATTTTATTTCCTATAACTTTATGCCCTATAACTTTATATGTCTAGTATTCTTTCTAGCTAACAGATTAAATGCTCATAATATGGAATGTTTATATGTAATTACGTGCACTCTCCCCCTAGATTTCAGTATCTGATTCATAATTAGAAATTCTCTAAAGACCCACAAGACCTGTTTATAGTCAAACAAGTCACAGGATGATGAACACAAACTTTCTTGTCCTTTGTTCTTCTTTGTTTTTTCCTTTTTCACAGACTCTTAATGTGGAGAAGTGGTTCACTTATGATTCATACTCCTTGCATACTCACTGTAATGATGAGGGCTTAGGACTAATATTTTATTACACTTATCTGTAGTTCTGTATTGTTCTTAATGATAGCCTATGCCATTTGCAATTGTTGCATGTGTAGAGGTTGCAATCATTCCCTGGAGACAGTTTGCCAAATTAGTGTTTATAAGTGTTTCTCTTTTGGTTTTCTTCTATCTGTTCTTTGGGATTTATTGAAGTTACACAAAGACTTAGGAAGGTGAAAGACAAAAGGAATGTGGCAAGGGTGTGGTTGCCCTGAGTGTCGCTTTCCTTCAAAATCTCCTTGATGATTGGCTGCTTTCTAAAATGTGTTTGTATGTAGACATGAACAGTGTTTTCAAATATGCCTCAGACTCTCATCTGTGCAGCATATGATGTGCTAGGAACTTCTCTCTTTATCTGAGTGGGTTTATTCCAATTTTCATACGTAAACATGTATAATGTTCTAAATATGTGTAATGTTCTCAGTACCTTCACACAGAATAAATGGCAAAGTACTGTCATCCAGAAGCATTATACTTTGGCACTGAATGTAATTCAATAGCATTTGCATAATTAATAACCATAGATGTACATAATTTCTTATTGAATAAACTTCATATTTTTTTGTACATGGAAATATTTTTATACCATTTTACATATGCAATTTAGAACTGACTTTTACCTAGAATGAATTATGTATAGGCAATTCAGAGATTTCTTACAAAATATTAAATTGGATATTTCACTGTCACTTTAATAATTCAAAATATCTTCAAAAGAAATGAAAAAGACTCAAAGACTCTGGAATTAGGAGAAACCTCCAATTCAGCATCATATTCTGTAGCTCCCAAAGCTGAATCCCTAGATGGCTATTCAGATATGACCATCAGTCTCTATTTCACCTAGCCATTACTGGGATTGAATGACACTTCAGACATAATTTTACCCTGTGTCTATAATGCTTTAGCCTCCACTCTCTTTCTTTCCCTCCCTCTCCCTCTTTTCCTCTTCTCCCCTTAATACCTGACCCTGTTTACATGCATGTGTGTGCATGTGTACATGTGTGCATATGTGTGTAATGTTTTTTTATATAGATGCAACAGAATATATAACACTGGTAACATTCACATGAAAATGCATTTATCAATTTCATGGTATTTAAAGGTAGATATCCAAGGCTGGGCATCTCTAGCTGCAGAGAGTCTTACATTATTTCATTACATATGAGAAAACTGGAAAGTGTACTAATTACTTTCCTACTGCAATAACAAAATGCCATGATCAAGGAAACATATAGAACATTTTGTTGTAGGCTTGCAGTTTCAGAAGGCAGGTTCCATGACCATCATATCCAAGTCCATAAGATCAAGCAGACAGATATGGCACTGGAACAGTATCTGAAAGCTTACATCTTGGCTATGAATCCAAAAAGATTAGAGAGATAAATGGGAATGGCATAGGCTTTTGACAACTATAGTTCCTTTACGAGTGACCCACTTTCCCCAATAAGGTCATACGACCTACTCATCCCAAAGAGTTCTGCCAACTGGAAATGAATCATTGAAATATAGGAGCCCATGAGAGCCATGTTCCTTCAAACCACCACAGAAAGAATGAGAGACAACTCAACAAGATAAAACTCAAGTGTGGTATGGATTTGTTACAACTACTTTTAGAACAACTAATTATAATCTATTCCCACTTTAGATATCATCTAAATTTATCATCTAAATTTATTCCCACTTTAGATATCATCTTTTGATCATGGAAGCTGACTATCCTTCCCCAGCTAACTATCTGAACTCTGTAGACCCTGGTGTGTGGATAGTACAGTCCAGTTCACAACAAAGGCATCAGACAAGGGAGCATGAAGGAATAACTTTAATAATAAGGTCAAAGTCTTGAGAACCTTCTAGACTCTGCATATAACCACGGCATTCAAAGTTCAGATAGCTTAAATATCTGATGTCAAAGGGAATGTGAAAAAGAAACTGGAATTGACATGTAAAACAAACTTGTTTCAAATTAAAAAAAAAAGTTACTCTAGCATCAGAAGAGAAGAAAGGCACCTATCTTTGTAGCCTATGCAAGAGCAACATGGAGGTTGCCTGCTCTTGACGATGTCAGATGCTCTTAATGATGTCAGATAACCTCCTCCAATATACTAAAGTGTGCACCATCTCTCTAAGGCCAGCACCTGAGAGACAACCAAGGAATACTGTCTAGCCAGCTTCCCAAGCCTTCTTCAATCTGGTTAAACAGATATGCAAATTTAATCATCAAGTACACATTTTTCCCAACATTACTATTACATTACTGTTGCTTCAATTTTTGCAGTAATTTAAAGAAACATTTTGCATTTTAGCAAGCTTGTAATGCACAAAAGCACTGATTTACATAATTCACCAAAGACTGAAGATTAGCTTTCTACTCTAATAGAGTAAAGAGATATAGAAGCTCAATCCAATAGTTAATTTCAAGTATGGTTCTTTGCTATAGAGGGCACTCGTGTTAATGGGTCAATTATAAAAATTAGACATTGATTTGAGAAGAAATACAAGCAAAATATTTCTAACCATTGTTGGGTTATTATAAATAAGAATGGTTTTGTGAACATGACTGAGAATTTACTCTCAAATATAAAAAATGATTTTGTACTGAAAATGAATGTAGTAAACCAAGATTGAAAAAAAGACAAATTTTAAAATGTATGTTTGCATGTGAATATATATTTGTTTATCTGCAAAGTAGAAATAGAAAATGATAATATATTATTTGAATATATCACTGCCATTCTTCTGTTTTTGTTCATGTGTGTTTATACATTCTAGCTAAGTAATAGAAAAAAGAACAAAAAGATGGAACTCGCTGAATAAATAAAAAAGAGATAGGTATGTTTAATTATTTTAGAATTGTCCAGTTATCTTATACATTGATGTAATATTTTATGCTCTAAGTAAATAGCAGATTATTGAATGCAACCCTATAGAATATTTCATGAATGAGTTCCTCAAGGAAAATAGCCTCCTTGCTGTAAATATTTCAAAGCTGACAGAGTAAACTGTAATTTTAAGAAATAACATGATACTGTAAAATTACAGACAAGCAAAACACAGTTCTGTCATAGAGTAAAAGAAACTAACACTAGTCATTGTCACAGAGAGAAGGCATGAAAAGAAATCATGAACTTTGCCATTTGACATAACAACCATTACTACTAATTCCCATTACTCTGGTCTATGGAGTTGTAGGCTACTTGCACATCCTTTTTGAGCTTGGCAAATAAAAAAAATATATAATCAGTCATAGAACTGCTGTGAGACTATGAGAGATTACAAATATAAGTGGTGGGCACTGGACTATTTGAATCCTTGCTTTTCTTTTTTAAATAGATATAAATTATTTATTAACTTACATTAATATAATCTATTTGACAAATGAAATGAATGTCCTCATGAATTGCTAGACTTTGGAAGGTGCAAAGTCAAAAGTGCCCACTGTGTATTTCAGAAAATAATGTTCACTGTTGAAAATAGGAGTTTCTGTTCCTGAACTCAGCATTGCTTCCCAGACCTGTGCCAGGATTACCTTCTAAACAAAACAGTAAATTGAACAAGTACCACCATCATTACTAGAACACTCCTAAGACTGACTCATAGTAAGAAGTATAACATTAGCCCTCAGTATTCATGACAACTCTATTCAATAAGACCGATACTAATGGCATGTTGTTGTCATCCATGTTATGAGAAATGCAGCAAAACTTGTATTCATTCATCTCTCATTGGTATTCCAAACTGCATTTTTTCAACTCCCACACTTAAAAAAGTACTGTCTGATTTATAGTTTTCCCACTGATTGAATTCCATCTAAGAATTATGTTTACAGTTGGGTAGTACTCAAACACAGAATTCTTTGACGTATCTTAGAGAAAATATTGTCTGGTTGAGAAGTTATGTGTAGAGTTGACTTGCAATACTATTAACACTGAATAAGATGATTTTAAAGCAGAAATACATATAAAACAATATTGCATTTTAATTGATGCAATTTATGAATAAAAGTTCATATTAACCTAACTCTGTATTCCCTTTCTAAAGAATTGTTAGTTGTTAATTAATTCAGGCTCTGTTTTTGCTTTCATATAACTAACATGAATGGTGAAAATTGAGGACAATGGTCACTTATTTAATTGTTTTTTGAAAAAAATAAAATAGTAGGTAAGACATTTGAACCATATACTCTTTAGTCTATCTGTAACTAAGGAAGTCAGATATGACTAAAGACAATACATATAACAAATGGAAAAACAAATATGTAAGGAAATTATAATGACAAGGTTTTATACTAATGATAAATGAGAAAAATAAAATTGAATTTTGATGGGGAATGTTATTCTGTGTATATATTTCTCCTTTTGGTTACTGATTAAAACACTGATTGGCTGGCCAGACAGGAAGTGACTAAGCTGGGCCAAATCAAGATATAAGCAGGGCCAAATAGGAAATCGCTCATTGCTCTAAAGAGTCACCATGTGAACTGTCAAAACAGTTAGAGGCCTGGACCCTACTCCAGTAATATATGACCAGGTGGAAATACTTAGATTAATAAAAAATGGGATAATAATAAAGACAGAGCTAGCCAATAAGAAACCCTAGCCAATAGCCAACAGTACCAAGAGTATTATAATTAATATAATCTCTGATTGTTCATTTGGGGCTGAAGGATGGCTTTAGGACCATCTGGGACAAAGAACCTCATGTTACAGAATTTAAATGTTCAAGTTGATTCCAACATTGGCAACTTAATGTACATAACTCAACAGCAACAACAATAATAGTAATGTAAAAATGAATGAAGAGTTTGAAGCTTCATATTACCATTCTACATGAATAAAATGATAAATTTTAAGTCAGATGTTTTGTGTATGATAAGAAATAATCACTAGGCTCAAAGTTGTGATTCTTCGGTCTCAGCCTTTTGATTACTGAGATGACAAGCATGCTCTACAATGCCCAGTATGAGTACTTAATACTAAATGGCCTAGCATACTATGATGGCCAGAGGGACCGTACATGATCAGGCAAATTATCATCATAATAAAGACAACAATATTTAAGAGAAAAAGAATGGGGTTGGTATGTAAAATGAAAAAAATTAAATAAAAAAAGAAAGCAAAGCAAAACAAAAATAATGCGTTTCCATATATATATATATATATATATATATATACACATAGTGAGATATTTTAATTCTTAGTAAATCTAAATTTATAATACAAAAATGCATTTGAGTAATCAAAGGTGATTTCTTTATTTTAAGACCCCAAATTTAATTGTAACTCTGAAAAACTCTTACAAAAATATAATATCAGAAATATTAAGGAACTGGACCAAATTTTTGATGACTTATTAAACATGTTGCATTCCTGTTCCTGAACATCAATATTCAAGTCTATTTTATGGGCAAAAAATAAATTCATTCTAAATGTGTATTTCCTCAGTAGCAATCTGCCAACTCTGTCTCATTAGATTTCATTTTTAGACAATTTCTTAGCCTTGAAGTACTATACTGAAAAGTTCTCTGCTCCCTAAAACTAAATAATTAAAAAAAAGATAACAAGTAAGAGTAATCTTTACCTTCAAGAAGGAAAGGAAATGAAACAAAGAACAAAATTAATGAAATGAAATAATAAAAGGTAAAACATATTTCAATAAATTAATGTATGAAAATTACCTCAACATGTCAAGTGAAGGATAAATTAAAACAAATTAAAATGTCCTTATCCAACTGCTATATGGACATGCAACTTCTTTCAAATATAATGTTTCCAGTGAGCTAAAATCAATGTAAATGCCATTTAGAAAATAGAGACATAGTGATTGTCATAAATTTTATGAGATTTTGGATAGCCTGGACCACAGAGTGAGATATACATATGGATAAAGTTAAGTACACACAAACACAAACACACACACACACACACACACACACACACACACTTGCGCACGCGTATGCGTGCACTGCACTCTCTCTAATATATATATATTCATATATATATATATATATATATATATAGTTAAATAAGTAAAGCTGACTTAATAAGCTGAACAGTAAAATGCAAGAGACTATCAAGAACATTGTAGGATAAACCTATTGAACAAGATAACATGACAAAGCATAATCAAACAATGATAGAACTCAAAGAACAAATAGTCACAAATATAATCCTAGTTGAGATTTTAGTAACTGTCAGGAACTCCCAGACCTGGTAAGAAAGGAAACAAAAAGTCAGTGCTATATACTCACTTCGAAGTTATACTTTAGTCTTACACAAAATGGAGGTTTTTTTTTTTTGAAAGAAGTAATAAAAATAAGGAAAGAAGAGAGGAAAAAAGAAGTTTGTGGGAAAGAGTGCCAACATTAATAGAACATGCAATGAGTGAATATATATATGCATTTTAATTATCTGTGTCTTAATAGCTGTTCTGTAAAGTGAGAATTTGCAGGAGTGACAGTTTTGCTCAATCTTGTTAGTCACTATACATGAAAACCTGGCACAGCACTCCATTCAACTTCCTGAACAATTACAGATCCTATACACACTATAGGTGAATATTTTATACACTCTAAGGGGGTTGCTGTGGATTAAGTTTTTCAGATAATTATGAACAATAAACATCCTAGGCACATATCTTCCACACACTGAAAAGTGGGTGGTACAGGAGAGCTTTCTGAGTATATTGGTTGCTCTTTTATTGCTGTGATAAAACAACATGGCCAAGGATTCTTACAGAAGGAAGGTTTATTTGATCTTATGAATTGAAATTGATGAAAGTATTATCACAATGAGGAAGTATAAATCATGGTGGCCTGAGTACTAAGCTAAGAGCTCACATCTGGAACAGCAAAGAAGAACCAAAGAGAAAGACTGAGACATACAGACAGACAGACAGACAGACAGACACACACACACACACACACACACACACACACACACACACACACACACACTGGGGAGGGGATACACCATGGTCTGAAACTTAAAGCCCACTCTCAGTGACACTTCTTCCAGCAAGTTATGTCTCTTAAACCCAAACAGTGCCACCCAACTGGAAGCCAACTAGAAGCCAACTGTTCAAAACTCTGAGCCTATGGAGCACATTCTCTTTCAAAGCACGTCAGTGGATGACCTCTGAGACACACTCTATTGAGCAATCAATAGACAGATAGAATGAAGACACTCTTCCTCCTACATAGAAAGGTAAAGAGGAAATTATCAGGAGACACACTAGAATGTGTTAGATGTAGCAACAGGGGCTGTGATAACTACTGATCCTGCATTTCAGGAAACTTGGGACAACTTTACATCTCTGTATCTAATCAACTTCTCTAAAAGATATCCATGGACAATTCATGATAAAAGTAATATTTCTTTGTACTCTTGAGCTGACTACAATGACATATAATTTGGAAAGAATCAAATGTATCTATTTAGTCACTAGATACCTAATGCTGTAGGAACATCGAAAGCAGTATTTTCTCACTGTGAGTTTTGCCTTGCCTTTGACTTTTCATAGATATGGTTGTGAGAAACATGGAATTCAGAGTACATACCAAATTCAAGTAAACACAGTAACTCAAATGCACGTATATTAAAATATACATAGTGATTTGGAGTGAATATTTCAGTATTTGCTAGGTATTTAAGTATTTTGATATGATTTTATATGTTTTACGACATATTGAGAGGTTTGTTAAGAAACTGACGGAATGGAATACATAAGAATTTAGATATAAATTTGAAATATAGCAACTGAAATTTATTCTGTGTTTTGGCACACTGCATACTAGGCAATTTTATGGGCTGCATAACTTCCTTGAAACTCTCCTGCTGCTACTGCAGTTATTACAATTGTCTGTGAGTATTGAATAATGACTTCAAAAATGCTTTATAGAACTTTAAAGCTCTATTGTTTTTCATCAATGCATTTATCAAACAATTTTTAGTCCATTACGCACTAAGCCCTGCTAGCTTCTGGGGTACATATAATGCAAATTAGGCATTTTAAGAACGCAGTAGATGAGGGATAGCTGAGGTATGAGGTCTAGTAGGTACTGTATAAGTGTCTGGTGTACTGCCCTTTGTATAACATTATGCCAGCAAAATAGGCAAAGAGGTTTAGGGAAATAAGCATGTTAATATCTCAATACCACAGTAAGTATAAATGCTTAATTTCAGGGAATACTGGCAAAGTGCCAGGAGCACTTAGAGAGCCATGCTCAAATGAAGAGACATAGGAAATATAAGCCTAATATATTTTATTACTAAGTATGTATTGCAATCAATATACCATGGTAAAATATATGTATAAATGTATGTAACAAGTACATACTGGATTCCACTAAAGAAAGTACTGTTTAGCACAAATACAAGAGGGAATTTTGATATAGCAATTCTTACACAAGTGTGAAATCATAACTTTAAAATGCATAACACATATGCAGTATTAGATGCAGTGATGTGGATTTGTTTTCCCAGTTCCAGGAAAGCAGAGACAGGAGGAGCCCACAGCAACCTAGCCAACATCAGGAAGACCCCAGGGCAATAAAGTCAGTATCAGGAGGAACCTAGGGCAACCTAGTGAGCATCAGCAGGACCCCAGGGCAACCTAATAAACAGGTCCCACTTCCAGGAAGAGATCCTCTCTGTTTAGCAACCAGAGGTCTTTGATCTGCATGTATACAATCTCCCCAATGCATTGCTGAACATGTACATATGTCATCTATCCAACACAGAAAGAACCTTTCCATTTTTATATATCCTGAGTTACGTTTCTCAAGTTTTGTTCTGAAATTCAGGATTTAAGGAAAGTTTACATGATAAACTTGAGTGGCATGATTGTTGTGAGAAAGATCAGTGCAGTGGTTAATGAGGGAGAAGAACCTTCATGAGTATGAGGCCAGTTTGGACTACACAAAGTATAATGATCTCTAGTTAGAGATCTATAATGAGACTATGTAAAAAAAACCCTACCTTCAGGGAGAGAGAAGTCATGACTATCTATATCTATATCTATATCTATATCTATATCTATATCTATATCTATATCTATATCTATCTATATATCTATATCTATATCATCTACATTTATATCTATCTATATATACATATATATTTCATATATATGAAAAAATCATAATGTTTTGCTAAGAAAGCCATGAAAACTAGAAATATGCTAACATTTTAATAGAAATAAAAGTTATAGAAGTTTAGAAAAGTAATTTAGAGTACAAAAGCAATTGTATAAAACATTCTGTGATATAATACTTTCAACTCCAGAAGTTTGTATCATTCAGTTTTCAACTGTGACAAATAACTGAGAAAGACAACTTAAAGGTAGTATTCATTTTGATTTAAGCTTGCAGTGCTATGGCCACATGGGAGTCTAAGAAAAAGCATCATGGTCAAAGGGCATGTTGCAGGTCTATTCAACTTCTCTTGGAAATCAAAGGGAGGGAAGCTGTGAGAGGGAAGGAAGAGATGTGATAATATGACTTTCCTATAAATGTGTCTAGTAGTCTACATCCTGGACCTTTCCTTAAGTTGTGAACTCAGCATTGACTTATTTAATCCTCTAAAGTGACCTCTCAGTCAATTGGGGATCAGACTTAATATGCAAGACCATAAGACCCAAAGGTGGCCAGACCTGTTTATATAAAGCCAGGGAGGCAGGGTTGCAAGAGAAGTTGAAACACCAGAACCTGGTGGTGGGGAAGAAATGAGTTGGGTCACATGAAGGCTTTAATGGCATTGCTAAGAGTTGACTTTTCCAGGTTACAGTGAAAACCTCTGGGGAATTGAGTTCAAGGATGAAAATTAACCTGATCTGGTCTCTCATTTACCATTATTCTTCCTAACTTTTCTCATGATCAATATGGAAGTAAAGGTAGAATCATAAAAATGAGTTTGGAAGTTGATTTAATAATCTAAAAGTTGTGTAGTTTCCCTATGTCTTTCTAATAATTCTTTTCAAGATTTGTGGTAGAAAGGACACATACATGCATATATATTTAAGTTATAGGCTTTTAAAATGAAACAATTGTTTACTTTTATATGTACATATGTACATTGTATGTGTCTGTTTGCCAGTGTGCACATATACTCGCGTATAAAAGCAAAAGCTTCATATTGTGTACCTTATATTATCATATCCATCATTTTTTTAAACAATGGTTTTTCATAAACCTAAGAATGTTGATTTCTAAAGAACTCTACACTCTCAGGATCTTCCAGTTTCTACCTTCCTGTCACAGAGATTACAATACACATCATCATGCCTTGCTTGTTCATAAGTGCAGAGGATCCAAACTAAGATTCCTAACTTGTTCAGCAAGCACTTAACTGACTAAACATTTTTCTAGTCCTTGGAGATTTTATTTTATTGTTTTCTTGTGGAGCATCAAGCATAATGAAATCAGTCCATTGCATGACAGCAAACTTTCAACTCAGTTTCATAATGCCTTAAAGTTTAAATGTATTAATATCTATACCAACACTCTCAATGCCTTGAATAACCTAGTCTGAGATGCCACAGCAATAAGGCTCCATATATTTTCATATTTTTCTCTGATATAACCAATTTGTTGATATTTTTTATGATATTCAACTAAAATTTTCACACTATACATTATGCACCATCTTTGATAAATTTTCTCCATGCCATGATATTAAAATATTCTGGAGCATACATTTTAATTCTGCTTAATGCACAACTTTACCCACTTTTACTTAAGTTCTGGGAGTCATGATTTTTAATATACTTTAGTAATCATTGTACTTCCATTCCACATGGTGCTTAATGGAGTCACAGTGCAAATTCTGGTTGAATGACACAAAGGTATTGAGGTTGTCTATAAAAATTTGATTGAGTAACATGGAAGGATTTGTCTCTAAATGGGGATGAATTAAGAGGTGAAGGATTTCAGTTGCTGACTTGTCACTCTTTCTTTAAATAAGAATTAGATATACAAGTGCGTATGTGCATATGTTGACTAAGCATTGTTCACGAAGATCTGAAGGTTTGCAGACATGTTTGTGAAGACCAGAAGGTTGGTATATGAAGAGAAGAAAAGCATGTGACATAATAAGACAGCAAGAATAGACATGGCTCATCTTGATATTAAAAAGATAATGAAATACACTATTTTCCATAGGAGGGAGGACACACACACAGCCAGTAATGTCAGAAGATACCCAGGAAGAGGATGTTCTGGAAATAAAGCAAAGAAAATTCAATGAAAAGAACTGTGCCAATTATAGGTGAGAGGTCAAAAAATTGTGTCTTCTGCCGGAGTGCCAAGGTAGGGATTAGTCAAAACTTTTACCAAGCATTTGTGAGGAAAACAGTAGTAAGATAATTTAGCCTGCATGTGTCATGAGATAAGAGATAACTAATAAAAGATAGAGAACTCTGAAACCAGGATTAAGAATTGTGCTTTTTACTATTTATTTATTTATTTATTTATTTATTTATTTATTTTGCTTGTTCTCATCAGTGTCCTTCATCACCAACAGTATCTTATCCATCAGCAATTTCCTTCCCATTATCAGTGTCTTTTCCAATATGAATGTTCTCCCCCGTTATCCCTATCTTTCTCATTATAATTGTATTTCCAATATCTACCTACAGAGGGTGTGTCTGTTGCCAATAATGAAGCTTTGGTAATACAGTTACCACAAAAATTCTACACTAATACTAAGGGTACTGATGGGCTTGTATAACCTATGCATTTAGATAGTTAGGTTTTCAAGTCAGGTCTTTAAAAAATAAAGAGTTTTCTATGATGAAAAGTGTTGTAGCTTATGTGGGGCTATATATTAAGATATTCTTATGGTCATACAACACATATTTTATTCTGCAGAGATAAGAACCAGACATTTGCACTTGATAAAATTTTGAGAAGAAATAAATATACAACACAATTAACATCATTGTGTTAAATTCTCTTATAACTTTATGCCCTTGTATTATTTTTAGAAAGGTTTTAGTTATATATTTTTGTGTGAAAAGGTATGACTTTAGGTGTCCACTGAAGCAATGGCAAATGGATGGCAATTACTGGACTATTGTATAAGTCAAACACACAAATATAAAACTCAAACTTTCTTAGCATGTCTGTGAACATTTTATTTTTATGATGGCTTTTGTTTCTCTAGACAGTTGCTATTACTGCATCATCATCATCCACTTAAATTCAAGTTAAAGTATTTCTTTAAAATTGACTTTTGTTTTAAAGTACTTTTCAAAGGAAAATTGATCTAATGATTCCTTTTACCCTAGACATCTAATATCTATTATTCCTATCTCACATTAAATAAGCCACATAGATATATATTCCAAAGTGGTGAACATCATGTGTTATAAAAGAATTGGGGATAACTTCTCACTCACTCTTAACACAAACTTCCCTTGAATTTTCAGAGCTGAGTACTGAGCCTGGATCTCACACTCATTTCCATATTTAACTTCATCTCAGTCTTGATTTCCTAGGGAAGCAAATGATCTAAACTTTCTTCCTTTGTAAGTTTGACTACAAGCAGTACAGCACTATGGGTAGTATCTAGGCTGTCACTGATACATGACAGATTAAATTAGGGAATCTAATCAGTAAAAGCAAAACTTATAGAAGAGTAAACATCCTTCTGCAGATTGCAGAAAGAGAAATCATCTTCTGGGTGTGCAATGAGGATCAGTGATGCTGAATCGACACCTGTGTAGAAATACCACAAGCCTCTGATTACCTATCTCCAACATCATAATCTCCTGACAAAACAGATTTTTAATAAAAGCCTTCTATTGTGTCCTTTGATTACAAAATACAGCTTTTACTAAACAAATAAAAATGAGATAATTTATTTTTGAGTCCTATATGAGAATATTTGTAGCTGCGAACAGGAACACTGAATTAGGATGCTCTGAATAATACATTTTAACATGAAAGTGGTTTTATGTAGATTTTTTAGTTAAAGGTCAAAGAAAAGTCACAATTATTTTTTGGAAAAAATCATGAGAACATCAGGTCAAAAATTGGGAAATTTCTGCTATGGATCTGAGTTGTTATCTGATGATATGATGATTAATCTAATTGTCAGCATGATATACCTGGGAGGAGGAAACCTCAAATAAAAACTCCTCCATCAGAGTGCAATGTGAGCAAGTCTGTGGGAAATTCTCTTGATTATTCATCAATTATTAATTGATGTAGGTTGAGCTAGCACACTGTAGACATCACAATCCTTAGGAAGCTGGTCCGGGCCATACAAGAAAGGTAGTTTAAAGTAAGTCTGCATGCAGGGATTTAATCAATATTCCTCAATATTTCCTGCCTTTAAATTCCTGCCTTCTAGCTGACATCCTTGGTGGACTATAACATCAAAGTTGAAATGTGGCCTTTCACCCCTACATTGCTCTTAGTTATGTCAATTGTCACAGAAACAGATCAAATGAAAAAAAAGATGCATTCTTAGTTCTTGGGTTATAAGAAGTTAATAGTTTGATACTTCTTTTTTGATAATATTTTATTTTAAATTTGAAACAAGCTTGTTTTACATGTTAATCCCAGTTCCCACATCCTCCAGTCCTCCCCTGTTCCCCCCACCAACCCCCATCCCATCCCATCACCTTTCTATTCTTCAGAGAGGGTAAGGCCTTCCATGGGGAGTCTTCAAAGCCCAGGCTCCCCCCAGTGTCTAGACTGAGGGAGTATTCCTCTATGCGGAATAGGCTCCCAAAATCCATTCCTATACTAGAGATAAATACTGATCCACTACCGGAGGACTCAAAGACTGCCTAGTCCTCCTAATTAACACCAACCTTCAAGGAATCTGGATCAGACCTATGCAGGCTTCCCAGCTATCAGTCTGGGGGTTCATGAGCTCTCTCAGGTCAGCAGTTTCTGTGATTTTATCCAGTCTGATCTTAACCCCTTTGCTCATCACTCCTTCTTCTCTCAAATGGACTCCAGGAATTTGGCCCAGTGTTTAGCTGTGAGTGTTTGTTTCTGTTTATATCAGCTATTGGATGAAGGCTCTAGGATGGCATATAAGGTAGTCATCAATCTCATTAATGGGAAAGGCCATTTAAGATTGCCACTATTACAAAGTGGAAAGGGAAAATTTATTTTATTTAAACTTGTGGTTTTCACTACATGCTGGAATGTACACTAGAAGAGCAGGGAGCCTTTCAACATGGCTGCTAGGAAGCAGAGGTATAGAGAGGTTTAGGGCAAGATACATTCACCAAGATCACACCCCCAGTGACCCACTTCCTTTAAGTAGGAGCCACATCCAAAAGTTTCTAGAACTTCCACAGTAGAAGATAAGCTAACCACAGCATGGCTATCCTTTACTGAGCCAGGAGGGGTCAGGGAAATAGGAAGATAAGCCATTGAAATTGCTACCCTGGCTCATGTGAATTCTAGAATCTGAATCAACAACCAGGGAGCCTGCATAGGACCAACCTAGTCCCTCTGGATATATGTGACTCTTTTGTAGCTTTGTTTCTTTATGGGACTCCTGGCAATAGGAGCATAGCTGTCCCTGATGCTTTGGCTGGCTCTTTGGAACATATTCCTTGTGCTGGATTGCCTTGCCTAGACTGAATATGAGAGAGTGTGGGGGTGGTCATAGGGAAGCTTGATATGCCATGATTTTGAATCCCCATGGGAATGGAGGAGGGATAGATTGAGCAGGGGACAGAGGTAAGATGGAGGGGGGAGTGGGAGAAAACAAGGGAAGAGGGTGTGTTCTGGGATAGAAAACTAAATAGATATTCTAATAGAGAAAGCTGAACTGGCTGAAAGACACTCAAATAAGTGCTCAATCAACACCCTTAGCAATCAGGTAAACACAAATCAAAACAACTCTGAGATATCATATTGCACCTGTCAGAATCCAACTATAGTTCATGCTGGAGAGGATGTGTAGAAAGAACAATCCTCCACTGCTGGTGGGAATGCAAACTTGTACAGCCACTTTGTAAATCATTAAGGTGGTTCCTCAGGAAATTGGGAATCAGTCTACCTCAAGATCCAGCAATTCCACACTTAGGCATATATACAAAGTATGCATATTCATACAACAAGGATGTCTGTTCAAATATGTTCATAGCAGCATCATTTGTAAAAGCCAGAATCTGGAATTACCCTTGATGCCCCTCAACTGAAGAATAGATAAAGAAAATGTGGTACATTTATACAATGGAGTACTACTCAGTGGAAAAAAATGGAAACTTAAAATTTGCAAGAAAATAGATGGAACTAGAGGAAACCACTTTGAGTGATGTAATCCAGTCACAAATAGACAAACATGGTATGTACTCACTCATATATGGATATTAGACTTGATTACCAGCCTACAAACCACACTGCCTGAGAAACTAGGAAACAATGAGGACCCAAAGAGTGGCATATATGGTGCCAGGGAGAGGGGGAAAGGGACAAGATTTCCTGAGAAAATTGAGAGCACAGTGGTAGGAAAAAGGGAATTAGGAGAAAGAGAAGGAGAGAAGAGGGGAGGAAGTCATGAAAGACCAGGAAGATTGAGTCACGGGATGAATAGAGGAGAGAAAGAACAGAGATATCTTAATAGAGGGAGTCTTTACAGGTTTAAAGAGAAAACTGGCACTAGGGAAATGTCCAGAGATCTACAAGGATGACTCCAACTAAAAATCTAAACAATAGTGGAGATGTTATCTTAAATGCCCTTCTCCTATAATGATGATCTGGCTGCCATATTTATATACCATCCTAGAGGTTTCATCCAGTGACTGATGGAAGCAGAATCAGTGATTCATAGCTAAGCACTGATCTGAATTCCTGTCTTGCAGTTGTAGAGATCATGGGGTGATGAGCATGGGGTAAAGACCAGGCTGGGGAACCCACAGAAATAACTGACCTGAACAAAGTTGAGCTCATGGACCCTAGACTGACAGCTCAAAAGTCAGCATTCGACAGAATGAGGAGCCCTGAACGTGGGTGACAGTTAGGAGGACTGGGCAGTTTATGGAGCCTCTGGTAGTATCCCTAGTGTACGAATGGATATTGGGAGCCCATTTCCCATAGAGGGATACTCTCAACCTAAATACATGAGAGAGGACCTAGGCCCTGTCCCAAATTATATGACAGATTTTTATGATCTTCCGTGAAGGCTTCACCAATTCTATGGAGCAGAAATGGGATGGGATGGGGGTCAGTGGGGGCCATGGGAGGGTGGGAGGGTGAGGGAACTGGGATTGATATATAAGATTGTTTCTAGTTTAAATTAAAAATAGGAAAATAAGAATTTAATGTAAAATAACAATCAAGACAGCTTCAAAAATATTAGTATACATTTTCCTGTTTTATTTTCAGTTTGGCATTTTATTCAGCTTGATCCAATTTCCAATCCTAAATACCATATTTAAATTAAAAGACACTGTACTTTCAATTACTAAAACCTATATGGGTTTTTCTGTGACAAAGAAATGAATTGATGATTATGTTTATTTACTGTTTCATCTTTTACTAATAACCCAGGAATATTGTACCAAATAAGTAATGTAAAAAATAAATGAGATGAACGTGTGCATATTGCAAGGTTTATGCATCTGAAGTATATTGGAGTTGGATACATATATATATATATATATATATATATATATATATATATGAATCTGATAATAAATATATCTTGTTAGCTTATTTTTTATACATGGAAAATTTATTTGATGACAAGAAATGGAAATATGGATCCTGATCTTCCCCATTATTTTGGTTACTTCATTTAGATAGCTACATACATGTGTGGATTTTAGGTGTTTTCATATTCTCACTTAATATTGTCACTTTATATTGGCTTTCTCTACTTGTATATCTCCTCTTTCTCCCCTTCCACTTTCCACTTGATCTTCTCACTAAAGACCACCCCTATCCATCCATAAATATCTATTTTATTTTCCTTTCCTAATGAGATTTTTATGTTTTTCCGGGTCCATTAATCTATGCCTATTCTCTGTGGTTCCATGGATTTGTAGCTGGATTAATCAATGGCTTAACATCTAATATACTCAAATAAAGGATTACATACCACGTGTGTCTTTCTGGGTCTGAAATTCTTCACTCAGAATGATTTTTTTTTTGCTAGTTTCAATCACTTCTTTGAAAATTTCATGATGTTATTGTATTTTTTTTATTTAGTGTGGAATAATACCCCACTGTGGGCCACTATGTGGGTGCTGAGAATTGAAATCAGGATGTGGAGAAGACCATTACCTGCTTTTAACATCTGAGCCATCTCTCTTGAGGGCTGAAATCAATAAAGTAGAAAAAGAAAACAATAAAGAGAATCAATGTAACAAAGAGTTGGTTCTTTAAGAAAATCAATAAGATAGACAAACCTTTATCCAAACTAACCAAAAGCAGAGAGAGAACAAGGAAATTAGCAAAATCAGAGATGTAAAGGGTACATAACAATGGAAACTGAGGAAATCCAGAGACTCTTTAGGTCATAATTTGATAACTGGCACTCTACAAAATTCAAAAATTCAAATGAAATGGACAAATTTCTGGATAGATATCACTTACCAAAATTAAATAAAGGACAGATAAGCAATTTAAATATAAATATAACCCCTAATGAAATAGAAGTAGTCATCAAAAGCCTACCAACAAAAGTAATCCCAGGGTCAGATGGCTTCATTGAAAAATTCTACCAGAAATTCCAAGAGCTAAGACCAATACTACTCAAATTGTTCTACAGAAGCAGAAGGTTAATTGTCAAACACTTTTTATGAGGCTACACTTATCTTGGTACCTAGCCACACAAGACACAACTAAGAAAGAAAACTAAAACCAATATGCCTCATGAACACTGTTGCAAAAATACTCAATAAAATACTGGAAAATCAAATCCAAGAACATATGAGAGAAATCATCCACATTGACCATGTAGGATTCATTCCAGGAACACAGGCATGGTTCAACATATGAAAATCTATCACTGCAATCTACCATATAAACAAACTGAAAAATAAAACCACATTGTTATCACACTAGATACTGAAACAGCCATTGACAAAATCCAACACCCCTTCATGATAAACGGTTTGGATAGATCATGGATAACAAGAACATACCTAAATATTTTAACAGCAATAACACCAACAACCAACATCAAACTAATTGGAAAGAAACTAAATGTGATTCCTCTAAACTCAGGAACAAGACAAGGCTGTCCACTCTCTTCATATCTCTTCAATATTGTACTTGAAGTTCTAGCTAGAGCAATAAGACAACTAAAGGAAATCAAAGGGATACAAATTGGAAGGAATACGTCAAACATTCACTATTCACAGATTATATGATAGTTTACATAGGTGACCCTAAAAAGCCTACCAGGGAATTTCTACAGTTGATAAACAGCAAAGTGGCAGAATATAATATTAACTCAAAGAAATCAATAGCTCTACCATATACAGATGATAAAGGGGATGAGACAGAAATCAGAGAAATGTTGTACTTTATAATAGCCAAAAACAACATAAAATATCAAGGGGTAACACTAACCAAACAAGCGAAAGACCTGTATAGCAAAAACTTTGAGTCTTTCAAGGAAGAAATTAAACAAGATACCAGAAAATGAGAAGATGTCCCATGCTCATGGATAGGCAGGATCAACATAGTAAAATGGAAATTTTGACAAAAGTAATGTATACATTCAATAAAATACCAATCAAAAGTCCAGCACAATTATTTATAGACCTTAAAAGGATAACACTCAGCTTTATATGGAAAAACAAAAGACCCAGGATAGCCAAATCAACCCTGTACAATAAAGGAACTTCTGGAGGAATCAACATCCCTGACTTCAAGCTCTATTATAAAACTATAGTCCTGAAAAGAGCTTAGTATTTGCACAAAAATAGATAGGCAGACCAAAGTAATCAAATTGTAAACCCTGATGTTAACCCACACACACATGAACACTTGATTTTTGACAAAGCAGCTAAAATTATACAATGGAAAAAAGAAAGCATCTTCAACAAATGGTGATGGCATAACTGGATGTTGGCATGTAGATGACTACAGATAGATCCATATCTATTGCCATGCACAAAACTTGAAGTCTTAATGGATCAAAGTCCTCAACACAAAACCTCTTTGAAGAGACAGTGTGAAGTACCTTTGAACAAATTTGTTCCTGAACATAACACTAGTGGCACAGACACTGACTGAGATTGACATTTAATAAATGGGACTTTCTGAAACTGAAAAGCTTCCGTAAGGCAAAAGACACATTCAACCAGACAAAATGGCAACCCACAGAACAGGAAATGATCTTCACCAGCCCTGCATCTGACAAAGGGTTGATCTCCAAAATATACAAAGAACTCAAGAAGATAGTTACCAAAACATCAAGCAATTCAATTAAAAAGTCGGGTGCAGAACTGAATATAGAATTCAAAATAGAGGAATCTAAAATGGTTGGAAGACACTTAAAATGTTCAACATCCTTAGCCGTCAGGTAAATGCAAATTAAAACAACTCTTAGATACTGTCTTACTCCTGTCAGAATGGCTAAAATAAAAACACCAAAGATAGTTTATGCTGGAGAGGATGTGGAGAAAGGAAAACATTACTCCACTGCTGTTGGGAATACAAACACATTTATCCACATTGGAAATAAGTATGGTGGTTCCTCAGGAAAAAAGGAATAGCCAGACCATGGAAGCAAACTAGATACTCCTCAACTGAAGACCAGATTTTAAGAATGTGGTACATTTTTACACAATGGAGTACTTTTCAGTAGAAAAATAACAATGGAATCTTGAAATTCAAAGGCAAATAGATGGGACTAGGAGAAACCATCTTGAATGAGGTAACCCAGCAACAAAAAGACTAACACATTATGTACTCATTCATATGTGGATTTTAAACATAGAGCAAAGGATCATCAGCCTACAATCCACACCACCAGAGTATCTAGGATACAATAAAGACCCTAAAAGTGTAATACATATTCCCTCACAGAAGGGGAAAGGGGCAAGGTCTCCTGTTCTCTTGTTTTTAAAGTCTCCTTTAAAGATATTGCCAGGTTCTACATGGAAGCCACATAAGGCCACCATATTATAATGCAATTTTTGCACAGTTCCACAGCCGCCTTGCCCTAAATGAACACTCAGAGATTTACATAAGTTATCATACTGGCCTTGGCTAGGGCTTCTTATTGGCTGGCCCTGTCTTAATTACTAACTCATTTCTGTTAATCTATGTATTTCTATGTATCTTGATGTTATTTTTGCTATGTTTCAACAGCATAATTTGATGACAATGAATTGAGAGGCCACTCAGTTCATGCAGTCTATGGTACTTTATTACAATAGCCAAAACTGCTATGATTAATTTCTGTTTATCACACAAATGTCTTGTTTAAATGCGATCAATAAATACTTCTAGTCCTTTGCTGATGATACAATTTACACTCTGATAAACTCTCCCGAATCAATTTACATTACTGTGCCTATCAGCCTGCCTTAAAGTGACAGACTGAAGACCCTCCTGTGGAGCATCATGGATCTGAAGTTTGAAGGATTTGAAGGCAGAAAGCCATTTGAGATCTGAAGAAGACATCCTGTCTATTCCTGTTTCTTGCTTTTGATGGTTTTCTGACAACTTTTGGTTTGTTTTGCTGTTTCCATTCTTCTCATCACTTTCCCCTAGCTTCCTCCTGCCTGGGTCTCTGTTCCTAAAACCTGTGGTAGGTGTGCATATATATGTGTGAACACTGAAGTCTGTTACATGCTAATTTTGCTCAGTGTGCACAGTAGTAGTGCACACATTTTTAAATCTGTGGACACCATCCTATTTTAAAAAGATACCTCAAAGTGCACCAGGATCTGCTCTTCTCTACAATAATAACCCAAATTATCTCAGACACAACCTATATCATTATTATTTATTTATTTTTGCCATTCCAGAAAGATAAATCACAGTATCTTACAGACAGACAAGTATTGATATTGTTTATCATTCAGTGAAGGCCCTCAGGTTAATCCAGATAGTTCTAATTATTGTTGTTTTGGTTTTTTTTGATGCTGAATAGAATGCCATTTTATTTTGAGCCACTTTTTATCCTTTTTCTAATTCTACATTTGGACCTGTTATTTATTTGAGTTAAATAAATTTTATTATTGATTTTATGCCTTCAATCTTTTCCTGCATTCTTTTATAGGCTTGCTTGCATTTGGATGTGCAAGCTCAGGTTCTTATATTTTATTTTTATTTTACAATGTAAATCAGTACTCCATTTTTACTCACTGTATTGATTCAATGAATAGAGAAGATACAAAAACAACTGTGATAAATATTAGAATATCTACTATGTGATGGCTGAAAAAAATCCAGACCAAATGGTTCCAATAGTATAGATAATACAAAATACAAAGATGTGGGTCACAATTTACAACATAGAAAATTCAGTTTTATTGGTCCCATCAGCACTTTAGACATTGATTAAAAAATAATCTCAGAGCCTTATTATTTTACCATGAAAACTTTATGACTGAAATAAAAATAGAAATGAGAAGAATGACAAAACAAAGATGGTCCATTTTTAGTGAATGAAATATTTTACCATAGATATAATTTCAACACAGTAAGAAATACATAGATATTGAATCAGAAGAAATATTTTTATTAGTTATTTCAGACTTAGAATTTCCCTGTGTGTAGGACACAGAGGGAGTCCACAACATAACAAAGTAAGAATCCAACCATCATCTTCCAGATATCAAAGAGCTAAAGACAAAGGAAGAAATCCTCAATGGAAAATTGGGGGGAAATGCCTTGAGTATCTGGAAGGTATGTAAAAAGTTTCTAAAGACTTCCATTCAGAAATCAGAGATGATAGGGGACAGTGTGGCAAAATTTTCCACAGGTTCATAGTAACTGTAATGTCTCATGCAGATACAGGAAGAATCTATGAAGATAAAGCACACCAGTTACTGTGTCACACATAGCAGATACAAATGAGAGTTTGTTTACAATAAGGTTAGTTTACTGTAAATAGTAATAGTTCATTTTATCAATGTAGCAGCATACTGAGAGGTTGCTGTATATAACCATATAGTGAGAAATTGACATTAAGTTCAGAAGAGGGGGAAAAAAGAAGTCTGTCTTTATAAAGGAACCAGACTAATTATGAAGTATTATGGTGTTATTTGAAGACAGATTATTTATAAATGTGTGCAACAAACACGACAACTATAACTAATGGTATTTAAAGGAAAGTCATAGGTACACAATAGAAGAGAGGCAGTCATATAAAATGTCTAGTCATATTTCCTGACCTTAGAATTTTAGACATAAGATAATGGCACATGTCATAAATATACAACAGTTCTAAATTCACAAATGAGAGTCTCATTCTATTATTAATCATCTTAAAATCTATCACTGGTTTAAAGAAACCAATTAAATACAACTATAAATAAGACATAGCTAATTCTGTGTTGTCTACAAGAAACAGAATATGTAAAAAGAGTGTCAAATCAATAGCCTGGTGTTCTGCAATAATGATGGAAAATTTAAGATGAAGTAGAGGAAATTGAGTAATAGTGATCTGGGGAGAAATCAGTGGACCAGAAAACAGAAACACAATGAAGAAAATCAATGGAACAGAATGCAGTCTCCTCTTAGAAAATCAATACATCTGATAAGCCTTT
Organism: Cricetiscus sungorus; assembly: GCA_030556225.1. Classification (NCBI taxonomy): domain Eukaryota; kingdom Metazoa; phylum Chordata; class Mammalia; order Rodentia; family Cricetidae; genus Cricetiscus; species Cricetiscus sungorus. The sequence continues at coordinate 70,401,709 of JANBXA010000730.1, forward strand.
AGGTTAAGAGTTTTAAAAAGTCACAAATTACTGATGTCAAAATGAGAAAACAACCAAAGATAATAAATGACAAGCAATATTATAAAAACAGTATGACAAAAATTCTTTAAAACGCACAAATTTCTTAAATTTTGAAGTTACTAGAATTAAAATATGAAGAAGTATTTTAAATTACTTATATCTATTAACTCTGAGTTTACCAGTAATATCATTTCTAAAACAAGGATATCAGAGATCCTTGTTAACCAACAGGGAGTTTTGTGCAACACTTACTGTGGAGTCTACAGAAATCAATTTGTTCATATCCACTGAAGTCCATTTAGACAAGTATGTAAGGTAGGTGGACTTTCTTATGAACACAAAAGAAGGTCAGGATTCTGATCAAGGATTGTGTGTGTTTCTAGGACCCTGTTCAATAGAATAAGATTCATACATTTATATTTTAGGAATATTTTTATAAATGGGACATTCCCACAAATCTGTGTGTCTTACTTTGGATTTGAGCTGCAAGCTGGACCATTCAGTCTCTGAGAGGGCTTGCTCTTGGATAAGAGCTTCCAATGTACATTGAAATACCTGTCAAGGGTCACTGAATTTCAATGTGTCACTTTAGAACTATCACTAATTCCACTTTCTTCACCCAAAACCTTTTTTTACAGTTACATTTCAGTACTTCTCCATATTCTACTTATCAGATCATTTACAACATTTTTTTTTCTTCCATCACTCTACACTGTTAAGCAGTCCTTACCAAGGTTCAGATTTGCAGTATACTTACTTTAAAAATCACCTTCATATTTACTAATACTTTTGTACATGTGAGTGTTAATCTGTTGGTGCATGTGCACACACACACACACACACACACACACACACACACACACACACACCCTTGTGCACATGCAGTAGTCAGTTTATTACTACCACCACTTGAGTATTAGGAATTGAACACAGGTTGTCAGGCTCCAAAATGAGCTTAGAAAACAGAGCAATCTCACCAACATCTTTTTTATTTGTCTTTGAGATGGTCACCTATGTCTTAATTACTTGTGACTTCATTGGCAGCACTTGGGGCTTGAAGCAAAGATGGGCATGCTAAATAACTGCTTTCTCAAAACAAACAAACAGAATCATTTTCATGTTTGTTGTATAGTTTTCTACCCACACACACACACACCTTTATTTTTCTTATAATTCTTCACATATAAAGTTATACTTGTAATATAGCACTTGCAGCCTTAAGACAACCAAAGGAAATCAGAGGGATACAAATTGGAAAGGAAGAATTTAAAGTACCATTATTTGCAGATAACATGATAGTATAGATGAGTGACCCAAAATTTTCACCAGGAAACTCCTACACCTGATAAACACAATTGGCAAAGTAGATAAATGGAAGATTAACCCACAAAAATTAGTAGTCTTCTTATGTAAAAAGACACATATTCTTAAAATGAAATCTGTGAAGCATCCTTTCATTGTTGCTCAAATAATATAAAATATTTGGGATTAAATCTAATCACACAAGTAAAAGACTTGTGATGGGAGATGTTATTCTGTATGTTTCTCATACTGGCTAATAAAGCTCTGTGGCCAATAGAAAACTAGATAGGTGGGGCTAGGAGACTAGAAGGAGGAAAAAGGAAGTAGTAGGGAGGAGTCGAGTTGTAGCCCGGGGAGGAAGGAAGACGCCCACTGCGGCTCCCCATAAGAGGACCACGTGGAAATACTTAGATAAGTAGAAATGGGTTAACAATTTAGACAGAGCTAGCCCATAAACAATAATGGTAACTGGCCAACAGGATTGTATCAAGTACAGAGTCTCTGAGTGTTATTTGGGGCTGGCGCGGCTGTGGGCCCAGACTGGCGGGCTGGCGGACTGGCGGAAACATACATGCTACAGATTTGCATAATAAAAACTTTATAAAAGAAATAAGTTGAAAAACATACCAAAAGAAAGATCTCCCATGCTTATGGATGAATATAGTTAAAACAAATGGTTATCTTTACCGATAGTAATATAAAGATTCAATGAAGTTCCCATTAAAATATTAACAATTTTTTCACAAAGATTTCACATGTCATTGTTATAGAGAAACACACACACACACACACACACACACACACACACGTATCAAAGAAACAAACAACAAACAAAAAACAAAAGAAAAAGTGTCAGGATAACTAAAAAATTTTGAATAATAGAAACAGGCAGGAGGCTTCACCATCCCCCATACTACAATACTACAGCCATAGGAACTGCATGGTATTGTATAAAAACAGACACTTTAATCAATGACAATGAAATGAAGACCTAGTCATAAACCCACAGACCTACAGACAACTAGTTCTTGATAAAGAAGTCATAAACACACACTGGTAAAAAGGCAGTATTGTCAACAAATGGTGCTGGTCAAAATGGATGGCTGCATGCATAGATCCCCACTTACCACCTTACATAATGGTCGGCTCCAAATGGATCAAAGACCTCAACATAAAGCCAAATAAACTGATGCTTAAAGAAGAGAAAGTGGGGAATAACTTTATACTCATTGGCACAAAAGATTTTCTGAGCAGAATGCTGTTAGTGCAGGCACAAGCACTAAGGCTCACAGCAAAGAAATGATACCTCATGAAACTGAGAATCTTCTGAGAAAAAAAGAACACCATTGTTTGGAAAAAACCTGCAACTTACATAATAGAAAACCATTTTTAGTATATATATGATAGATGGCCAATATTATTTTTTCTTTTTTAATTGTTGCTGCCTTTTAAGCTACAGTTATCTTATTTAGCAATTGCAACCAGAGTGGCTAGGCCACCAGAGCCTCAGACATCAAATATTTCAAAGCTACTAGGGAAAATATTTAAATCTCTGTCCTGCTCTTCAAATTTTGGGGTAGAATCTTGCTTCCCAGAGAGGGTGAAAAGCAAGCAGCTCACCTAGCTCACTTCCTCAAGTTTCTAAACAAGTACTCATGCATTTTCTCACACTTCTTATAAACCCTTCTCCACCTGGCTCCTCCTTACCACTTTCTTTCAGCTAGTTGCTGAGCCAGCCTCCTGATAGCAGGTGAATTTTATTTAATCGAACACATCTTTGCATCATTAAATAAATGTACCAGAGCTTAAACAAATTTAAAACATCTGAAAACAATATTCTACAAATTAATACTCAAAATACATAAAGAATTCAAGAAACTAGATAGCAAACAAACAAATAATTGGGCCAAACAATTGGGGTACATATTGAAACAGTTCTCAATATAGGAAAATCAAATCCATAATAAACATTTAAAGAAATGGTCAATGTCCTTTGAAATCAAGGAATTGAAAGCTCATGGTAGCTACAAAGGAAAATAGGAATGTGTCTACCAAGAGATCAAGCTGTATCTCTATTAAGTGTACACGTAAAAGATGGTTCATTCTACCACAGAGACACTTGATCAAACATGTTCATTGCTGCTCCATTCTTAATAGCCATAATGGCAAATAATAGCCGTTCAATAGAAGAATGAATTAAAAAATGTGGTGCATTTATACAATGTGTTATTTTTAAAAATATTTTTCTTATATTACTTATTTATCCCAGTTCCCTCTCACATCCTCCCATGCTCCCCACAGATTCCCCCCATCCCATACCCCATTTTCTACCCAGATAGGGTGAGGATTTACATAAGGGATCATCAAAGTCTGTCAAGTCATTTGGGATAGGACCAGGACTTTCCCCAGTCTCTAAGCTAACAGAGTATCCTTCCACGGGGAATGGGCTCCTGGAGTCTGTTCCTGCCTTAGGGATACATCCTGGTTCCATTGTAAGAGATATCATAGACTTCCCAGTCGTCCTCACTAAGAGCCACATTCGGGGGTCTGGGTAAGTGTTATGCAGGTTTCCTCAATATCAGTCTTAGGTCCATGAGTGCTAACTTGTTCAGGTCACCTGTCTCTGTGGGTTTCTCCAGCCTGGGCTTGACCCCTTTGCTCATCACTTCTCCCACTCTGCAACTGGATTCCAAGAGTCCAGCTCAGTGTAAAGCTTTAGGTGCTTGCTTCTGCTTTCATTAACTACTAGATGAGGATGCTATGATGTCATATGAGGTAATCATCAATATCATTATCAGGGAAGGGCATTTAAGGTAACCTCTCTACTATTGCTTAGGTTGTTAGTTGAGGTCATCCTTGTAGGCCTCTCTCTGGACATTTCCCAAGTGTGAGATTTATCTTTAAACCTATAATGGCTCCCTCTATCTTGGTATCTCTTTTCTTGTTCTCCTCTGTTCTTCCCCTGACTCAATCTTCATGCTCCCTCATGTTCTCCTCTCCTCTCCTCCTCTCCCCTTCTCTTTCTCCTAGCTCCCTCTCCCCAAGGCCTGCTGGCAATTTGATCAGGAGACTTTGTTTCTTTCCCCTTTTTTGACATAGGCCAAAAACAGAAACAAAAATAAAACAAAACAAAAAAGAACAAAGTCAAGCATGGCTTCTTGGTACCAGCATTTTCTCTGGTGGTCTGTGTTTTACTGGAGAGAAGCAGGAGCTTAAGTGGAGCAGTTTCCTGACTCATCATAAGCAGAAAAACCTCTGTAAGGCTGCTTTGGCCATATTGTTTAGCAGGTAAAATTCTTGTGGTTAGAAAAAGATAGAGATATAGAGTAAAGACAGATTCTGATAAATTAAAACATTGAAAGGGTTTACAGGGTGCTTAAAAATATACATAAGCTCTTGTGAGAAAACAAACAGGAGATCCTTGGCCCATCTGGACCCACTGCTTGGGCTGAGTGTTTGACCAGAGCTCGGGTCCAACACCTCCACCCTCTCTTTGAACTTCCTGGGTCATTTCTGAGCATACTATATCTACACATCCATGCAGAACTATCTGGAGTATGCCCTCTCCTGACCTTTGGGCCCCTTTACTTGCCTGTTGCCTGAGGTGAGTCTGGGACTAGCCCAGGATGAACCACCTCCCGACATCATGTCCATGGAACACCTTGGGTCAGCTGTGCATTTGACCTTCCTATGCCTTTGGCCTGCGCGGCCCCACCCTGGCACTTTGGATCATTTGGAGTCTGCCTTCTCATCCTGATGGTCCTACTTCTTGAGGATAGTGGCCAGAGATCAGGTGCAACACACCCACACTCTCCATGGAACTTCCTTGGACAACTATACCCATACTGGACCTGGCCCTCCACCTGACCCTGGGGCTAATTTGCTTTCTGTTTGAGACCACCTGGAGCCTGCCTTTCGCACACCATTATCCCTGTGGTCTCTGCTTGAGAGACCTCCAAGAGAGTTTGGATCAACCAAAGTTACTGCCATCAATATTCTGACCCATCTATTACCACCAGAAGAAGAGGGTGAGAGAGAAAGACTGTACCTGTACCCACAGAAATACAGCAGTTCAAGAAAACACTCAACAATAGAAAGACCAGTATGATACCACCAGAATATAGGGTCTTTACACCTACTAGCCCTGAACACACCAAAGCAGATGAGGCATAAAAGATTAACCTAAATATAACTTCATGAAAATGATAGAGGCCCTCAAAGATGGTATGAGAAAACCTTTTAAAGAAATGGAAGAAAAAACAAACCAAAATATTGGAAGAAATAGAGGAAAAGATGAAACAAAAATTCAATAAAAAATAAACAAATCTCTTAAAGAAAGCAAGGAAAGCCAAGAAAAAAAGCAGTAAAACAGATGAAGGAAAATTTTCAAATAGTTCAAGACCTGAAAAATGAAATAGAGACAACAAAGAAAACACAAACTGAGAGAATGCTGCAAATACAAAACAATGCAAGCATAACCAACAGAATCAAATAAATCATAGAGAGAATCTCAGGTGCGGAAGATAAAATTGAGGAAATAGATTCTTTGACCAAAGAAAATCTTAACTCCAACAAATCCTTAACATAACACAAAACATCCAGGAAATGTGGATCACTGTGGAAAGACTAAACTAAGAATTGGCATAGAAGATGAGGAAGACCTGTACTCCAAAATATTTGCAATTTCAAAGGAAATAAACAAATTCCTGAATAGGTATCACTTACCAAAATTAAATCAAGAACAGATAGGCAATTTCAATAGACCTATTACCTCTAATGAAATAGAAGGAGGTATCAAAAGCCTCCCAACCAGAAAAAGCTCAGGGTAACTTGGCTTCAGTGCCGAATTCTACCAAAAATTCAAAGAAGATCTAATTCCAATCCTCCTCAAATTGTTCCACACAATGGAAGCAGAAGATTCATTGCCAAACACTTTTACAAGGCTACAATTACCTTGGTAGCAAAGCCACATAAGATACACCTAAGAAAAAGAACTATAGACCAATATCTCTCATGAACATTGAGGCAAAAATGCCCAATAAAGTACTGGCAAATCAAATCCAAGAACACATCAGAGAAATCATTCACCATGACAGCGCAGGTTTCATCCCAAGAATGCAGGCAAGGTTCAACATTTGGAAAATCTATCAATATATTCCACAATATAAAAAAAAACTGAAAAAAGATGAACCATATTATCATCTCACTAGATGCTGAAAAAGCATTGGAGAAAATCCAACACCCCTTCAATGTAAAGATCTTGGAGAGAACACAGATAATAGAAACATACCTAAACTTCATAAAACCAATATACACTAAAGCCTCAGCCAACATCAAAATGAGGGGAGAGAAATTTAATGTGATTCTTCTAAAATCAGGAACAAAAAAGGCTGTCCATTCTCTCCATATCTCTTCAATATGAAGTCCTAGCTAGAGCAATAAGAAAAAGAAAATGGAGATCAAGGGGATACAAATTGAAAAGGAAGAAGTCAAAGTTTCACTATTTGCAGATGATAGCATAAGTTACATGAGTAACCCTAAAATGTCTACCAGGGAACTCCTACAGCTGATAAACACCTTAAACAATGTGGCAGGATACAAGATTTACTCAAATAAATTAATAGCCCTACTATATACAGACAATAATTGGGCTTAGATAGAAATCAGGGAACCATCACCCCTTACAATATCCACAGACAACATGAAATTACTTGGAGTAATGCTAACCAAACAAGGAAAAGGCCTTTGTGCCTTTAAAGAAAGAAATTAGATACCAAAAAATGAAAAGATCTCCCATGCTCTTAGACAGGTAGGAAAAGCAATCTTGCCAAAAGCAATCTACAGATTCAATGTAATGCCAATCAAAATCCCACCACAATTTTTCACTGATCTGGAAAGGATAATGCTCAGCTTTATATGCACAAACAAAACATCAGAATAGTCAAAACAACCCTGCACAATATAGGAACTTCTGGAAGCATCACCATCCCTGGTTTTAAGCTCTACTATAGAGCAATAGTCCAGAAAACAGCTTGGTACTGGCACAAAAATAGACAGGTAGATGAAAGTAATCAAACTGAAAACCATGATATTAACTCACACACCTATAAACACCCGATTTTTGACAAAACAGCTAAAATTATACAATAGAAAGAGGAAGTATTAACAATTGGTGCGGACAGAACTGGATCATGGTGTGTAGAAGACTGCAGATATATCCATGTTTATCGCCATGCACAAAACTTAAGTCCAAATGGTTCAAAGTCCTCAACATAAACCCAGCCACACTGAAATTCTTAGAATGACAGTGGGAGGTACCCTTGATCAAATTGGTACAGGAGACCACTTCCTGATCATAACACCAGTAGCACAGACACTGAGATCAAAAATTAATAAATGGGACCTCCTGAAACTGACAAGTTCCTATAAGACAAAGAACACTAACAAGAAGGTGAAATGGCAGCCCACAGAATAGAAAAATATCTTTGCCAATCCCACATCTGACAGAATACAAAGAAGTCAAGATGCTAGTCACCAAATCTAATTAAAAATTAGAGTAAAGAACTAAATAGAGAATTCTCAATTGAGGAATCCAAAATGGCTGAAAGACACTTAAGAAAGTGCTCAACATCCTTAGCCATCAGGAATTGCATATCAAGGCAATTCTGAGATACCATCTTACTCCTGACAGAATGGCTAAAATTAGACACACCAATGACAACTTATGTTGGAGAGGATGTGAAGAAAGAGGAACATTTCTCCACTGATGGTGGGAATGCAAATTTGTATGGCCATTTTGAAGATCAGTAGGGAGGTTCCTCAGGAAAATGGGAATCAGTCTAGTACTGGATCTGGCAATTCCACTCTTAAGCATATACCCAAAAGATGCCCATCCATGCAACAAAGACATCTGTTCAACTATGTTCATAGCATCATCATTTGTGTTAGCTAGAACCTGGAAACAACCTAGATGTCCCACACCTGAAGAATGGATTAAAAAAATGTGGCACATTTTCACACACAATGGAGTTCTATTCAGTAGGAAAATAACAAAGCAAAATAAATAAATAAATAAATAAATAAATAAATAAATAAATAAATAAAACCCCAAAACAAGACAATGATACCTTGACATCCACAAGCAAAATACTGGAACATGAAGAAACCATCCTGAATGAGGTAACTCAGTCACAAAAAAGGCAAACATGGTATGCACTCACTCATATATGGATTTTAGACATAAATCAAAGGATCACCAGACTGCAAATCACACAGCTAGAGCAGGAGAAGCTAGGATACTAGGAGAACGCTAAGAGAGACATACAAGGGCTCCAACAGAAGGGGAAAGGGACAAGATCTCCTGAGCATATTGGGAGCTTGGGGGCAGTCAGTATAGGGGGATTTATGAGAAAGAGAAGTGAAGAAAAATAGGGGAGAGGAGAAAGCAAAGGACCAGGATCATTGAATCAGTGGAGGAATAGAGAACAGAAAGAAAAGAGATACCGTAATACAGGAAGCCATTATAGGTTTGAAGAGAAACTGGCACTAGACATTGTCCCCATCTAACAATCTGAGGAATAGGGTAGATGCTACCTTAAATGTCCTTTCCTGATAATGAGTTTGATAACTACAGTATATGCAATCCTAGAGCCCTCATGTAGTAGGTGATGGAAGCAGAAGAGACACCTGAAGCTAAAACACTGAGCCGAATTTCTGGTAAACAGTTGCAGAGAGGGAGAAGTGAATAACAAAGGGGTCAAGACCAGGCTGGACAAACACACAGAAGCAGCTGACCTGAACAAGATGGAGTTCATGGACCCCAGAATTATAGCTGGGAAATCAGAATAGGCCTGATCCATAGCCCCTGAATGTGGGTCTCTGTTAGAATGTCTGGAAAGTCTATGGGATCTCTGACAGTGGAAGCAGGATGTATTACTAATGCAAGAAAGGACTTTGGGATCACATTCCCCATGGAGGGATGCTCCCTTAACCTCGTCACAGAAGGGAGGGCCTAGGCCCTACCCCAAATGACTTGACATATTTTGATGATCCCTCTTGGAAGATCTCAACCTCCTGGTGAGTGGGTAAAATTGGGAAGGGAGGTGGAGTCTGCAGGGGGAGCATGGGAGGAAGGGAGGGAATGGGAACTGGGATCAATATGTAAAATAAGAAAAAAATAATAAAAACAAAGAGGATAAAGTGGCTAAAAAAAAAAGAAGAAATATAGTAGCTGGCTGGTGCTGGCATATGCCTTTAATCCCAGGACTTGGAACTTGGAAGAAAGTAGATCTCTTTGTTTACAGGCAAAAGTACACCAAGAAACCTTGTCTCATAAAAGAAAAAAATAAAAGAAATAGAATAATAAAAAAAGTCCGAATAAAGATGGAAAATAAGCCGAAAACTTGTATATTTTATGGTATTGTGTGTGAATTTGTTGAATGCTGAAGAGGGAACAACAGCAGCTGAAAGGCATTTGATTATAAATGCTGCTAAATTAATCCAACATATATATGTATATAAATGTATATATATATAATGCTTTGACTTCAAAATTTATATCTAGTAGAAGATGAAATGCTGTGGATTCCTTGCAGACTAATATGGTTTGATGAAGCAAGACCCTCTGAAGAAGTGGCTTAGGTGATTCAACATTCAGAACAGCTAAGACTATGTAGCTTTGCAGACTATTACAGCCAGGATTTAGCCAGGTTCCTGTGTTTTCTTATGACAGTGCTCCCAAATAGGAGGAAGCAATTTGGAGTTAATAATGCTGAAATTCACAAATATTGCTTGTCAATATTTGCTTTAATTTCAGTTGGGTTGGTTATAAATTGTTAAGTATCACAACCAATCTCTTTCTTAAAAAAATTAATAAGGGTGGGGGAATATGATATAGAAATTAATACTTTGTATTGGTGTAAATTTTTATTGATACAATTTTAATGTCAATTCTGTTACATGTATCTTTCTCCTCTTGCTTATGTATTGTGTTTATGTAGCTCATTTTAAAATATAATATATAATTAAATACAGGTGGTAGCTACCTATAATAGTCAAAACTTATAGATGGATAGTTATAGGTTTTCCAGATATAAAGAGATATTTCAGACAGATAGATATTCTTCAAATCTTTTAAATACCTTCAGAATATGGCATTTAAAATGGTTTATACCTCTTCCTGACAATGAGACACAACTGCAATTTGCAACACCAATTATGTCAGAAAATAATATGGGCACGTAAGAAACTGGATATGGACTTTGCCTTTGACAAGGCAAGTATAGCCATTTGCACATTGCTCTTGCTTGGACTGTTTGAATGTATGGTGTGTAAACTGGACATACAGGACCCAGAGGATAATGAATGCTTAATTTTCAAAAAAACAGGATAGTCCTGAAGGGTTCCTGCTTCATGGGAGAATCTGCCAGACATTCTACAGGACGAAGAGAAAAATCACAGACAAAAAGCCAATACAGATGAGACAGTTTCAAATTTCCTGCTTTACTGAGAATTCTGCCAAACACTCCATGGCCTATGAGCTTGAATATGGATGCTCCAGTGTTACAGAGGCACTTTGGGTGATATACCAGCAGTATCCATCTCTGTCAATTCTACAGTTTATGTATTATCTGAAGTCTTTGATGGAGTTGAAGACAGGTAGTTATGGTTATAGGATTTCTTAGTTTTGATAACATATAAGCTACATATAAGAATTTAGAGTCACAATGACAGAATATTGTATTTAAATGTTAATGGATTAATACTGTAAATATAGTTCTTGCTTATTACTTTTTGTTATATATAATTAGACTATGTTAAAGTTAAAACTCTTTACTTATACAGAAAAGAGATGATGGGGTTTGTCCTTCTGTATATATGTTTCTATCATAAGTTAATGAATAAAACACTAGTTGGCCAAGCAGGAAATATAGGCAGGGCTAAGAGATGAGAAGTATTCTGGGAAATGTAGGGAGATGCCAATATATTAAGAGGTCTGGACCATTCTCCAGTAGGATAAGACCGTTTGGAAATACATACATTAGCTTCCAAAGCTGAGCAAAGAAATTCCATTTAAAACTTAAGAAAAACTTTAAAAGGATTTTAAAAACAAAAGAACAGAAGCAAGCAAAAGTTCTTGGTAAAAGCATTTTTTTTTCAGTTGGATTCTGTTTTGCTAGACACAAGCAGAAATTTGTGTGACTTCTTTAAGGGAGGTTTCCTGATTCAGCATGAGTGGCAAAAAACTGCACGGCTTTTAAAGAGCTGGGCTAACAATTCATTGTTGTGTACTAGAGCTCGCAATGGCATTGACCAATTCTCCATAATGGCAGCATGCTGCGGGATGGCAGTATAGACCAAGACAGTGAGCACAGCTCTCAGTTCTGGCAGTAAAATTGCCAGCAGCCATCTTGGATAGACCGTGACTAATACAGCTATGGCTTTCATTTTAGGAATGGCCTTGTTTACCAGATAAAAGACTCATGATCAGAAAAAGATAAAGATTTACAGTAAAGACAGATTCACATTAATTAAACCTGCCTAAGGATTACAGTGTGATTTAAAATATATGTATGCTTCAGAGAGAAAAAGAAACAGGATAAAATAGTTAAAAAAAAAGGACAATAGGACAATTGAAATAGAATAGATGTAGGTGTGTGTGGTGGCACTCTGGAGGCAGAAGCAAGCAGATATCTGTGATTTCAAAGTAAACCTGGTATACAGAGTTAACTCCATGACAGTTAAATGTTACACAGAGAAAGTCAAAAAATGAAAAAATAGAAGTAAAAGAAATAGAATGAAAAAAAGCCACATAAAGAGGGAAAGGAGAGTGAAACTTTGGATACTATATGCTGTTCTGTTATCTTTATATTATTTGACTGCTGAAGAAATAACAAATGTTAAAAGAAATGCTGCTAGATAAATTCAATTTATATATTTTAAAATGCTTTGACTCTAAAATTTAAGTTCAAGGACAGGTTACTGGGGAAAAGGATTTCTATTCTTGTTTCCACAGAAAATAAAAAGCTGTGGATTCCTTACAGAATAACGCAGTTTGATCAAGCCAAACCCCATGAAACAGAGTCCCAGGTGATCCAATTTTCAAAACAGCTGAGACAAGCCAAGATTTCTGTGTCTTCTTAGGATCCCCTGTAACAGTGTCCCCTACCAGCAGGAAGCAGTATGGAAAGAACGATGCCCAAATTCCTAAATATTATTTATAAATGATTGTTTTCAATTAAATGGGATTAGTTATAAATGGTGATGACCACAACCAAACTTTTTAAAGGTAAAATGGGAATTATGGGATAGATATGAATTCATTGTTTTGGAATGGATTTTCATTTATATATACAATTTAAGGTCAATTTGTGATATGTATATATCTCCTCTTTTTTAGGTATTGTGTTTGTATAGCTCATTTAAAATTTAATGTATAATTTAATACAGATTTTAGATAGTTACCTATAATAGGAAAATTATAGCTAGGTGAGTTAGGTTTTCTAGATATGTAGAGATGTATTTGAAATGAATAGGCATTTTTCAAACCTTTCAAAGACCTACAGAATATAGCATTTAAAATGGTTTAGGGGGCTTTGTCCCTTATCGCTAGGCCTTGGCTAGAAGTGAGTCTGGGTTTAATTCTGCTGGGGTGGATTCTCCCCTATACCCTTCCCTGTGAAATCCCTGGGTGTGTCCCACATCACACTGCCCCTGCATCCTGTCCCCACCGAGAATGCTCTTGGAGGTCCGATACACCCTACCCACCACCACCTAGAGCCTACCCTCCCTCTACCCTCTGCCCTACCCTGCCCACTGTCCCACATCACTGGTTGGGCACTGAACCAGAGGGTGGAGCCAACAATCCAGCCAACTATGGGGAAATTCCTGGAGCCTATCTGAACACAATATACCTGCCTATCCATGCAGGACCACCCATAATTTCCACCTGCCTGGTCTCTGACCCCCACCGCTGGTCTTCTACTAGAGTTCTGGGTCCCTCCCAGAGATATGCCTAACTCTGCAGGACCACTCTGAGTTTCTGCAGGCTGGATCCTTGACCCCCATAGCAAGCTCTCTGCTAAAAAGGCATCACTCAGCTGGAGAGTGCCTGACCCAGCTAGACCCCACTATCCAGAGGAAACATCCCGCTGGCTGGCCTCTGCCAAAGAGGCCTCCAGCTGTACTCCACTGGAGCCTGATCTTTGAACCCCATCGCTGGGCCCCTGCCTATGGAGAGAAATCTTAGAGAGCTTGGACCACCCAGAGCTACATACATCGAACCTCTGACCCTCCTAAACCCATAGAGAGAGGGGCAGACCACACCAACACCTACTGGAAGAATCTATGGGAAGACAGCAATGCAAAAAAACAACTAACATCAGAAAATCAAGCATAAAACCAACAGAATATAGGGAATCTACACCAAGGAGAGTGAAACACAACAAAGCAGATTAATCAGAAGAGAACAACTTAAAAATTAAAATCATAAAAATGAGAGAGGCTCTCAAAGAAGATGTGAGAAAATCCCTTAAGGAAATGGCAGAAAAAACAAACAAAAAATGGAAGAAATAAAAAAAATGGAAGAAATGAACAAATTTCTTAAAGGATGTACAGAAAGCCAAGAAAAAACAATTAAGCAGGTGAAGGAAACGGTTCAAGACTTGAAAACAAAAATGGAGACAATAAAGAAAACACAAATGGAAGGAAAACTGGAAATAGAAAAGCTGGGCAAACGATCAGGAAATATAGACACAAGCATAAGCAACAGAATTCAAAAGATGGAAGAGAGAATCTCAGGTGCTGAAGATAAACTAGAGAAAATAGATTCATCTACCAAAGAAAATCGTAAATCCAACAAATCCTTAACACAAAACATCCAGGAAATGTGGGACACTGTGAAAAGGTCAAACCTAAGAATAATAGGCATAGAGGAAGGTGAGGAAGCCCAGCTCAAAATGATCCAACAAAATCATTGAGGAAAACTTTCCAAATATGAAAAAGGACATGCCCATGAAAGTACAAGCAGCATACCGAACAACAAAAAGACTGAACCAAAGAAAAATAACCCCTCGACATATCATAATCAAAACACCTAACATACAAAATAAAGAAATAATATTAAGAGCAGTGAAGGCAAAAGGACACATGAAGGCAGACCTATCAAAATTACGCCTGACTGCTCCACAGAAACCCTCAAGGCCAGAAGGTCCTGGATAGAAGTACTAAGGTTCCATAGATTTCAACCCAGGCTACTATACCCAGCAAAACTCTCAATCACTATAGATGGAGAAAACAAAATATTTAATGACAAAGCCAGATTAGCACAATATGAATCTACAAATGCAGCCCTACGAAAAGTTTTGGAAGGAAAAGTCCAACCCAAGGAAGTTAACTACCCTCAAAAAGATGTAGGCTACAGATAATCCCACTTCTCCAGAAACCACAAGAAAAGCAGGAAAAATATATTCACAATACCACTGGCAAAAACAAATTTAAAACAAACAAGCATTAACAATCAATGGTCCTTACTCTCCCTCAAAGTAAATAGTCTCCACTCGCCTATAAAAAGACACAGGCTAACATAATAGATAAAAGATGGGATCCATCTTTCTGCTGCATACAAAAAACACATCTAAGCTTCAAAGATAGACATTACCTCAGGGTAAATGGCTGGGAAAAGGTCTTCCAATCAAATGGACCTAAGAAGCAAGCAGGTGTGGCTATCCTAATATCTAACAAGTTAGACTTCACCAAAATTAATCAAAAGAGATGAAGATGGTCATTTTTATTCATTGTAGGAGAAATCCATCAACACAAAGTCTCAATTCTGAACATCTATGCCCCAAATACAAAGGCACCCATATACAAAAAGAAATTCTACTATAACTCAGCTCACACATGTATAGTGGAAGACTTCAACACAACACTCTAATCACTAGACAGGACCACTAATCAGAAACTCAACAAAGAAACAAAAGAACTAACAGAAGTTATGTCTCAACTTGGTTTAACAGACATCTATAGAAGATTCCATCCAAACACAAAAGAATATACCTTCTTCTCTGCCCGACATGGAACCTTCTCTTAAATTGACCACATACTAGGTGGCATAACAAACATCAACAGATATAAAAGAATTGGAATAGTCCCCTGTATCTTATCAGACCACCATGGTTTAAAATTGGAATTCAACAACAACACAAATCACAGAAACCCAACAAACTCATGGAAACTAAACAATGTGCAATTGCACCACACCTGGGTCAAAGAAAAAATAAATAAAGAAATTAAGGACTTCCTAAAATTCAATGAGAATGAAGACACAACATATCTGAACTTATGGGACACTTTGAAAACAGTGTTTATGAGGGAAGTTCATTGCAGTGGGTGCCCATGTGAAGAAAATAGAGGATAATCACATTAGAGAATTAATAGCACAATTGAAAGCCTTAGAACAAAAAGAAGCAAACTCACCAGGAGGAGTAGACACAAGGAAATAATCAATTTAAGGGCTGAAATCAATAAAATATAAACCAGGAAAAAATACAAAAAAATCAATGCAACAAAGAGTTGGTTTTTTGAAAAAATCAACAAGATAGACAAACCTTTATCCGAACTAACAAAAAAGCAGAGAGTGGTCATGCAATTAACAAAATCAGAAATGAAAAGGGGGACATAACAACACACACAGTGGAAATCCAGACAACTTTCAGATCACACTATGCAATCCTATACTCTACAAAATATGAAAATTCAAAGAAAAATGAACAAATATCTGGATAACTATCACTTACTAAAATTAAACCAAAACAGACAAAGAACTTAAATAGACCTATAACCCCCAATGAAATAGAAGCAGTCATAGAAAGCCTTCCAAAAAAAAAAAAAAAAGCCCAGGTCAAGATGGCTTCAGTGCAGAATTCCACCAGAAATTCAAGGAAGAGCTAATTCCAATACTCCTTAAATTGTTCAACACAATAAAAACAGAAGGCACATTCCCAAACTCTTTACATGAGGCCACAACCACCTTGGTACCCAAGACTCTTAAAGATACATCTAAGAAAGAAAACTACAGACCAATAACCCTGCTGAACATCAATTCAAAATTACTCAATAAAATACTGCCAAATCGAATCCAAGAATACATCAGAGAAATCACCCACCATGATCAAATAGGCTTCATCCCTGGGTTGCAAGGATGGTTTCACATACAAAAATCTATCAATTTGATCCACCATATAAACAAACAGAAAAAGAAAAAACATATGATCATCTCCCTAGATGCTGAAAAAGCCTTCGACAAAATTCAACACCCTTTCATGATAAAGGTCTTGCAGAGATCAGGGATAACAGGAACATACCTAAACATAATAAAAACAATATAAAATAAACCAACAGCCAACATCAAACTTAATGGAGAGAAGCTTAGAACAAGACAAGGCTGCCCTCTCTCTCCATAACACTTCAATATTGTCCTTGAAGCTAAAGCTATAAACAACAAAAGGTGATTAGGGGATCCAAATTGGAAAGGAAGAAGTCAAACTGTCTCTATTTGCATATGATATGATAGTTTACATAAGTGACCCAATAAACTCTACCAGGGAACACCTACAGCTGATAAACACCTTAAGCAAACTAGCATGATACAAGATAAACTCAAAAAAATCAGTAGCTCCACTTTATTCAGATGACAAAGAGGCTGAGAAAGAAATCAGAGAAAGATCCCCCTTTACAATAGCCACAAACAACATAAAATATCTTGGGGCAATGCTTACCAAACATGTGAAAGACCTATACAATAAGAACTTTGTGTCTTTAAAGAAACAAATTAAAGAAGAAACGAGAAAATGGAAAGATCTCCCATACTCTTAGATTGGAAGGATAAATATAGTAAAAATTGCAATCTTGCCAAAAGCAATCTACAGATTCAATGCAATCCCCATTAATTCCCAGCATACTTCTTCCCTGACTTTGAAAGAATAACAATCAACTTTATATGGAAAAACAAAAGACCCAGTGATGGTAGATGTTATTCTGTAAATATGTTTCTCATATTGGTTAATTAATAAATCCTGTGGCCAATAGGAAGCAAGATAGGTGGGGCTAGGAGACCAGGAGGAGGAAAGAGGAAGTAGTTGGGAGAAGTCAAGATGTAGACCTGGGAGGAAGGAAGACGCCAGGCCACGGCTCCCCATAAGAAGACCACGTGGAAATACTTAGATAAGTAGAAATGGGTTTATAATTAAGACAGAACTAGCTGATAAACAATAACGGTAACTAGCCAACAGGATTGTATCAAATACAGAGTATCAGAGTGTTATTTGGGGCTGGTGCAGCTATGGGCTCAGACTGGCAGCGGACGGGCTGGCGGGCTGGGGGGCTGGCAGGCTGGTGGAAAACAGACATGCAATGCTGTGCAATAAAATAACTTCAGGAGGCATCACCATCCGTGACTTTAAGCTCTACTACAGAGCTATAGTTCTGAAAACAGCCTAGTATTGGCAAGAAAATAGACAGGTAGACCAATGCAATAGAATCGAAAATATTAATATTAATCCACACACCTATGAACACCTGATTTTCAACAAACCATCTAAAAAAACACAATGGAGGGAGAAAAGCATCTTCACCAAATGGTGCTGGCACAATTGGACAATGGTGTATAGAAGACTGCAGATATACCCATGTCTATTGCTATGATAAAAACTCAAGACCAAATGGATCAAAGACCTCAACATAAATCCAGCCACAGTAAACCTCTTAGATGAGAAAGTAGGAGGTACCCTTGAACAAATTGGTATAGGAGACCGCATCCCAAACATAACTCCAGTAGCACAGACACTGAGATCAACAATTAATAAATGGGACTTCCTCAAACTTAGAAGCTTATGTAAGACAAAGGACACAGTTGACAAGACCAAAAGGCAGCCCACAGACTGGGAAAAAATTTTTACCAATCCTACATCTAACAAAGGGCTGATCTCCAAAATATACAAAGAACTCCAGAAACTAGTCAACAAAACACCAAGTAGCCCTATTAAAAAATTGTGTTCAGAATTGAAGAAAGAATTCTCAATAGAGGAAGTAAGAGAGGCTGAAAGACACTTAAGAAAATGTTCAATATCCTTAGCTATCAGGGCAATGCAAATGAAAACAACTTTGAGATACCATCTTACTCCTGCCCGAATAGCTAAAATTAGAAACACCAATGACATTTTTTGCTGGAGAGGATGTGGAGAAAGGCGAACACTTCTTCACTGCTGGTGGGAGTGCACACTCATACAGCCATTTTGTAGATCAGTATGGGGGTTCCTCAGGAAAATGAGAATTAGCTTATCACAGGACCCAGCAATTCCACTCTTAGATATATATCCAAATGACCCACATCCATGCAGCAAAGACATGTTCTCAACTATGTTCATAGCAGCATTATTTGTAATAGCAAGAACCTGGAAGCAACCTAAATGCCCCTTAACTGAAGAATGGATAAAGAAGATGTGGCACACCTACACAATAGAATACTACTCTAAAGAAAAAAAAAATAACAGAATCTTTAAATTCTCATGCAAGTGGATGGAACTTGAAGAAACCATCCTGAATGAGGTAACCCAGTCACAAAAAGACGAACAGGGTATGTACTTGCTCATATATGGATTTTTGACGTAGAGAAAAGCATCACCAGCCTATAATACACACCACCAGATGAACTGGGATACAAGGTGTATTCTAAGAGATTCTTAAATGGTCCCTCACAAAAAGAGGAAGGGAAAAGTTTCCCAGAGCACATGGGAAATGGGGGGGCAGTGAATGGAGAGGGAACATGGAGAAAGAGAAGGGGAGTAGAGGAAAACATGTGTGACTAGATAGATTGAGTCAGGGTGAGGGGGGGACATAAAATAGGGAGCCATTATTGGTTTGAAGAGAAAAGTTAACTTAAAGAAAGGTCTAGAGAACTATAAGACTGACTCCAACTAATAATTCAAGCAACCATGGAAAGGCTACCATAAATGCCCTTCCCTGATAGTGAGATCATAAACCAAATTAACCACCATCATGGAGTCCTCATCTAGTACCTGTTGGAAACAGAAGCAAACACCCATAACCAAGCACTGAGTCAAACTCGAATCCAGATGCAGAGAGAGGGGACAAGACCAGGTTGCAGAAACTCACAAAGACAGCTGACCTGAACAAGGAGAAGTTGGGGCCCCCAAACTTATGGCTAGGAACCCTGAAAAGGACTGACTCAGACCCCCTGAATATGGGTCTCAGCTAGAAGGACTGAGCAGTCTAGGGGACCTCAGACAGTAGAAACAGGATCTATTCCTGGTGCACAAAAGGACCTTGCAGATACATCCCCCATGGAGGGATACCCCCTTAACCTAGAGACAGGAGAAAAGTACAAATCCCTACTTCAAACTACTTGACAGATTCATATGACCAAACCTGGATAGCATAGACCTACAAGTGGAATGGGGGTGGGGGGATGGGAGTGGAGGGTAGCCAGGGTGCATGTCACAGGGGAAAGAGAGTAAAAAGGAGGGAGAGAGGGTTGGATGGAGGAAGGGAGAGGCAACTGGGATCCACATGTAAAATTTTTAAATTATATTATTAGTAAAAAGAAGAAGAAGAAGAAGGAGAAGAAGAAGAAGAAGAAGAAGAAGAAGAAGAAGAAGAAGAAGAAGAAGAAGAAGAAGAAGAAGAAGAACAAAATCCTGCTGGATTAATTCAATATATATATTTAAAATGCTTTGACTTCAAAATTTAAACCTACGAACAAGTTACTGGGGAAAAGGATTTCTAATTTTCTTTCCACAGAAATTCAAAAGCTTTGGATTCCTTCCAGACTAATGTGGTTTGATCGAGCAAGACCCAATGAAGCAATGTCAATGGGACAATGCAGCCTTGCAGACCACTACAGCCAGGATTTCTGCATCTTCTTAGTATTCCCCCATGACAGCATCCCCTACCAGCAGGAAGCAGTTTGGAAAGAATAATACTCAAATTCCCAAATATTGTTCATAAATGTTTGTCTTCATTTAAAAAAAAGTCATGTATAATTATATCCAGCATAAAGTAAATAAATGTTAATAAATAAATAAAAAGCATGTAGATATTGATAGGAACTTTAAGTAAAGGATTCTAACAGCATCAGAAATAAGCCTCACAACCAATGGATGGAGTCAATGGAAGCGAAACACTGGAGTGATGAGAGTTTACAGAGTATCCCAGCTAGAAGATACTATCACTGAATGCCACAGAGGTACTTGCACATCTAGGTTTTATTGCCTTACCACCCACAATGGCTAAGCAACTGAACAAGTCTAGAGGTTATCCAACACATGAGTAGATAAGGAACATATTTTATATATGCATAATTAATTTTTTTGTTCAATAAATGAAATGAGGGCAATTACAGGAAAATACATGCAAGTGGAAATTACTATTGTGTGAGATAACACAGACTCAAAAACAAATAACTCCATTTCCTCTCATACATAGCATCTGAATTTTTAACTTGCATATTTGTAGGTATTAGTCATAAAATTAAAAAGCATATTATTAAAGTTAGCTAAAGAATTTCCAATTTTTTTTAAAAAAATTTTTAGTTTTTAGTTCTAATCCCAGTACTCAGGAGATAAAGACAACCAGATATCTGAATTCAAATCCAGCCTTGAACATATAGTGACACTCTATTTCAATTCTTTTAAATTTATCTTCAAATTTCATACTTATGCAATATTCCTTGATCATTACTGCACTTTCCTTAGACATTTTTCTCAACTTCTTTCTTCTCTCTCTCTCTCTCTCTCTCTCTCTCTCTCTCTCTCTCTCTCTCTCTCTCTCTCTCTCTCTCTCTCTCTCTGTCTTTCTTTCTTTCTCTTTCCACCCTCCCTCCATTTTTTCCTTTTTCCTATACTTCCTTCTGCTCTTTCCTTAAAAGTAAAAAATCACTATAATTCTCTCAGGTCAATTGGTGTTTCCCATATGTGTATGTGTTGGGTTAATCTAGTGGGACACTGGCAAACTGCCAGTGACAACTCCATCAAAGAAAAGTGACTTTCCATCTCCTAGTAGCAATGAGCTGCTAACATCTCTTTAGCTTGTGGTGTAGACTCTGGAGCTTGTTGTTGCTCCATGGAGGAATCTTAAAGAAGTTTGGAAAAGTAAAAGAGAAACATTTGGGGCTTCTGATATAAAAACTGAGTAGGAGAGAACTGAGGTGAGAAGGATGGGACAGGTGTTTGGGGAAAGCAAGGGGAAAGAAGGAGAAAAACTTAATGTCATTTAAAAAAGCATCACAAATAGGCCCTTTATGGTGCTTGCAAAATTAAAAACTGGTGAATAAAAATAATAATGGGGGGTATGTACACATAGTAGCACATACTTCTAATCCCATATCTGAGGAGTCAAAGGCAGGTATATCTCTTGTGTCCCCAGCCTAGCTAGCCTAGTATGCTAGGCAAGTTCCAGGCCAGTAGAGAGCCTCCTTCAAAGAAAGGGTCCTTTGAAAGAAGTGTAACATTACCCTCTGACCTCCACAGGCATGTTCATATACATGTGCACTGGCATATATGTGAGTGTGCACATGTACAAAGATATATACACTTACACAAATAATAAAACATGGCAAACAAAATCCACAGAATGAATAAGTTAATATGTATCAATGGCAAAATATTGCTGTGTGTGGTTGAGAAATTAAAATATCAGTAATTAGCTTGTACATGTGAAACATACTTGGAAGTCTATGGCAGGGACTTTTGACTATTTCTGTAACTTTGATGTAAATAAAAGTTGACTTTTATATTAGACATAATATAGCACAGTTTCTTAAAATTTGCACTCCAAAAATCAGATAAAGCAAACAGTTTTTCTCCTGTTCATTATTCAGTTGCTGCAGTCTTAGACACATATAATTAAGCTTCTTCTTAGACAAGTGCTTTGGTTAACTTCAAGGTTAGTCCTTAAACTGTGGTGTCTACTGTTTGTCAAGTCCCATTCATTTCCCAAGATCATTTAAATTTTGTGTAAACTTCTTCCCAGTTGGACTGAATGCCTCCACATCAAAGAACAAAATCATATATCAGTGTATACTTCTCTATATGCATATCTCTGTGAAAGCACAATATTATACTTATAATCTGGGCACAGAATTATTACCACATGCATTCTTAGAAAAATGAAATAGCCTTATTTTCATCTTCATCTTGTTCCATGAATTCTATCTCTAACTGTAATAGAATAAGACAATTAATTATTGAGCTGGCTTAGCTCAGTCTTCAATGACATATGATATAATGTTTTCCAACTTACCCAATAGCATGCAGATGAAAATCATCTATTTATTTGGCCTCCCTCCAAAATCGTGCATAATATAAAATCATAAATCAAGAGTAATATTTTATTATAAACATTCATGAATTACAAGTATAATGAGTATATATTTATTTGCCATTCTTGTCATAAAATTATCACTAGTAATATAATAATAATAATAATAATAATAATAATAATAATAATAAAAGCATTGAACGCATTGATAAATGCAATTAAAATATTTAGGATTTAAATGTGTCATGTAGATTTTATTATGATAAATTTCAAAATAGTATGAAATTTCTGAAACTATAATAATAAATGGCTAATACAGATAAGTCAGGTGATGCTCATAAATCTGTTCATGTTAATGGATTAGAAGTGCTGGTTAAAAGAACTTTACAGACAGAACAACTAGGATGAGGCAGAGATTGAGGGCCACAGAGAAAAGTAACATTGAAGCAATAAATCTCTCTCCTCCTTCCAGAAGTTTGTGTTTCCCAGCTAAGAGTATGCAAGGCAAACTTGTATACCTTCTTTCTATACAGTATTTATCTGGCTTGTTTAGCTGGGGACTTAGACCACATTATTCATGTTCAGAGAGTCCTTTTCTGCTAAACATTCTTGACAGCACTTATGGAGGAAAGTCTGTATTATTACTCAGCATACTTTAAAGATAGTAAGAACAGTATGAGTATGAATAGATGCACACTAATTGGAAGAAAGCAATAACATCTTTTATTAACTTGAAGCCTATGCATAGAAAGTACAGAACAGTAAAACAATTCTAGACTATATATGTGATGAAAGTTTAATAATTCATTCTCTCAAGTGTTGATATCAAGGGAAATAAACACATACACACACACACACACACACACAACTAAAATGTCACATGTGTTTACATTGTAAGTGAAACAGTCTCTTAAAGGAGTTTTTCTGAGAGAGCCAGAATGCAGGAAGACCTGCTGGGTACTAAATATAGGACTTGACATTTAATATAAGACAGATGTGGTCTTTCTCCATGTGCTGAAATCCCCTCACAAAGGAAGCTGAGGTAGCAGAATGACTTGGTTGGAGGCCAGTCAGAGTAAGTATAAGACTGTAAAATGAACAAACAAACAAATAATTTACAAATATTTTCCTGAAGTTAAGGTAGATTAAAGAATACATTCAATCTTTACTGAATGATTTTAATATCCTTCTTTTACACCACAATTTAGTATGCATCCTTTGTTTTTATTTTTATTTTTTTATTTATTTAACATTTTATTTTACATGTCAATCCCAGTTCCTTGCCCACCATCCCCCCCCATACCTCATCATTCACTACTCAGAGAGAGTGAGGCCTTCCATAAGTGGTCATCAAAGTCTATCAAGTCATTTGGGGTAGGGCTGAGGTCCTCCCCCTCACCTCCTGTCTCTAGTCTAAGGGACCAGTCTCCACAGGGAATGGTTGATTCCAGGGTTTGGTTATTAGAAATAATGCTGGTATGAACATAGTTTAACAGATCTCATGGTTGTATGAATGTTCATCCTTTGGGTATAGGCCTAAGAGTGGAATCACTGGGTCTTGAGGTATACTGTTACCTGTTTTCCTAAAGAACCACCATACTGATTTCCAAAGTAGCTATATGAATTTATACTCCCACTAGCAATGGAGGAGCAGTTCCCTTTCTCCACTGCCTCTCCAGCGTAAATTGTCATTGATTTTTTTTTTCATTTTAGCCATTCTGATGGGTGTAAGATGGTATCTCAGAGTTGTTTTGATTTGCATTTCCCTGATGGTTAAGGATGCTTAATGTCTTTCAGCCATTTTAGATTCCTCTATTGAGAATTATTTCTCTGTTTATTTCTGTACCCCACATTTTACTTGAACTATTTGCAGTTTTGGTGATGAGCTTCTTGAGTTCTTTGTATATTTTGGAAACCAGCCCTCCGCCATTTCTGAGGTTAGTGAATATCTTTTTCCCATTCTGTGGACTACTGTTTTGTCTTTTTGGGCTGTGTCTTTTGCCCTACAAAAGCTTCTCAGTGTCTGTGCTACTGTCATTATGTTCAGGAAGTGGTCTCTTATGCCAACTTGTTCAAGGGTACCAACCTCCCACTTTCTCTTCTGTGAGGTTCTGTGTGGCTGGATTTATGTTGAGGTCTTGGATCAATTTGGACTTAAGTTTTGTGCATGGCAATAGACTTAGATCTATTTGCAGTCTTTTACATATGCACATCCAGTTATGCTAGCACCATTTGTTAAAGATGTTTTATTTTGTCCATTGTGCAGTTTTTCTTTTTTGTTGAAAATCAGGTGTTTGTAGGTATGTGAGTTAATAGAAGGGTCTTCAACTTGACTCCATTGGTCTGTTGTTTATGTGCCAGTACCAAGCTGTTTTCATTACTATAACTCTATAGTATAGCTTGTAGTCAGAGATGGTGATGCTTCCAGAAGTTTTTAATTGTACAGTCTTGTTGTGTCTATCCTGAGTTTTTTGTCTTTCTATATAAATATGAGTATTGCCCATTTAAGGTCTGTGATGAATTGTGCTGGGATTTTGATAGGGATCACTTTGAATCTGTAAATTGCTTTTGACAAGATTGACATTTTTACTATGTTCATCTTACCTATCCAAAAGCATGGATGATCTTTCCATTTTCTGGCAGCTTTAATTTCTTTCTTTAGTTACTCAGAGTTCTTATTATACATGTCTTTCACTTTTTTGGTTAGAGTTATTCAAAGATATTTTATGTTGCTTGAGGCTATTATAAAAGGGTGATGCTTCTCTGATTTCTTTCTCAGCCCATTTATTGACTGTGTATAATAGGGCTACTGATTTTTTTTGTTAATCTAGTATCCTGCCACTTTGCTAAGGTGATTCTTAGCTGTAGAAGTTCTCTGGTAGACTTTTTAGGGTCACCTATGTAAACTATCATATTATCTGCAAATAGCAAAAGTTTGACTTCTTCCTTCCCAATTTTTACTCACTTGATCTCCTTTTGTTGTCTTACTGCTCTAGCAAGAACTTCAAGTACAATATTCAAGAGTTATGCAGAAAGTGGACAGCCATGCCTTGTTCCTGACTTTCCATTTAGTTTGATATTGGCTGTTGGTTTGCTGTATATTGCCTTTATCAGGTATGTTCTTTATATACCTGATCTCTCTAAAACCTTTATCATGAAGGGGTGTTGTATTTTGTTGAAGGCTTTTTCAGCTTCTAATGAGATGATAATGTGGTTTTGCTGATGGGGAATGTTCTTCTATGTATATGTTTATCTTATTGGTTGATTAATAAAACACTGTTGGCTAATAGAACAGCAAGATATTTGGGACTAGGAGACAAGGAGGATTTTCGGGAGTGTAGCTCGAGAGGAATCATCATGTGATCCCAGGAAATAATGTAGCTGGGCAAAAGCAGTCACTAGCTAACAATAGAGTTCTAGTGGTCTATACAGACAGTCAGGAAGTAACATAGACAGAATCAGAATATAAGCAGGACACAGAGGAAATTGCTTCTCTGCAGTCATGCTGAACCAATTACCTTGTAGGAGGCCAGAGGAGAAACAGGACCCTGGACCTTTCTCCAGTAACAGAAAACCACAAGCAAATACTTAGATTGATAGAAATGAGTTTATATTTAAAACAGAACTACCCAAATAAGAAATGTTAGTCACAGGGCAACAGCTTTATAACTATATAACATCTGTGTCCTCTTTTGGGGCAGAGAAGGGTGGCAGCACCTGCCAAGCCAGAAAACTCTGGATACATTTCTTTTTTTAATCTGTTTATATCGTTCATTACACTGATGGATTTTCATATGTTGAACCATCCCTGCTTATCTGGGATGAAGCCTGCTTGATCATGGTGGATGATTTTTCTGATGTGTTTTTGTATTCAAATTGCCAGTACTTAATTGAGCATTTTTGCATCAAAGTTCATGATGGATATTGGTCTGAATTTCTCTATCTTAGTTGTGTTGTGTGTGGTTTTGGTTCCAAGGTACATGTAGGCTCATAAAAATAGAGTTTTGTAATGATCATAACTTTTGCTAGTTCCTTTGTTTCTTTGTTAAGTTTCTGTCTGGTAGTCGCATCCAGTGGTGAGAGAAGGGTGTTGAAGTCTCCCACTATAAATGTGTGGGGTTTAATATGTGTTTTAAGTTTTAGTAATGTTTCGTGTGTGAATGTGGGTTCCTTTGTATTTGGTGCATAGATGTCAGGATTGAGACTTCACCTTGATGGGTTTCTCCTGTAATGAATATGAAATGACCTTCATCTCTTTTGATTAATTTTAGTTTGAAGTCTAATATTTTAGATATAAAGATAGATACACCAGCTTCATTCTTAGGGCCATTTTATTGAAAATATTTTCCAAAACCTTTACTCTGAGGTAATGTTTGTCTTTGAGGTTGAGGTGTGTTTGTTGTATGCAGAAGAAGGATGAATTGTCTCTTCCTATTCATTCTGTTAGCCTAATATTAAGGGATATTAATGACCATTGACTTGTGATTATTTTTTGTTTTTGGTGATCGTATTGTATGAGAATTTGTTCCCTTCATCTGCCTTTTGGTTAAGTGGGATTATCTATCACCTATGTATTTGTGAGTGTAGTAACTTCTTTGAGTTGGAATGTTCCCTCTAGAACTTTCTGTAGTGCTTTATTTGTGGAAATGTATTGCATAAATCTGTTTTTTCATGGAATATCTTGCTTTCTCCATCTATAGTAATTGATATTATTGCTTGGTACAATAGTGTGGGCTGGCATTTGTGATCTCATAGTGTCAGTTGAACATCTATCCAGGTTCTTCTGGCTTTCAAGGTTTCCATGGAGAATTCAGGTGTAATTATAATAGGTTTGCCTTTATATGTAACTTGGCCACTTTTCTTTGCTACTCTTAATATTCTTTTTTTATTGTGTATGTTTCTTATTTTGATTATTATGTAGCAAAGGAACTTTTTTTAAATCCAGTCTAATTGGTGTTCTTGATGTTCAGTAAGGTTTTCTATTTTTATAGGCAAAAAAGTTTTCTTCTATGATTTTTAAAATATGTTTCCTGCACCTTTGAGAAGGGCTTCTTTAACTTCTTATGTATCTATTATACTTAGGTTTGGTATTTTCACAGTGTTCCACATTTTCTGGATATTTTATGTTAAGGATTTGTTAGATTTAAGTTATATTTGGTTGTTGGATTTATTTCTTCTAGTTTGTCTTCAGTGTCTGAGATTCTCTTTTGTATTGTGTTGGTTATGCTTGCATCTGTAGTTCCTGATCATTTGCTCAGAGTTTCTATTTCCATAATTCCCTTGGTTTGTGGTTACTTTATTGTTTCTATTTCAGTTTTCAGGTCTTGAACTGTTTGAATTATTTCCTTCATCTGTTAGATTGTTTTTTCTTGGCTTTCCTGGGTTTCTTTAAAAGATTTGTTGATTTCTTGCATTTTTGTTTGTTTTTTTCTTCCATTTATTTAAGAGATTTTTCTCATTTCCTCTTTAAGGGTCACTATCATCTTCATAAAGTTATTTTTAAGTTCCTGCTCTTCTCTTCATCTGTTTTGGTATGTTCGGGTCTTGTTGGTATATGGTCCCTAGATTCTGGTGGTGTCATATTGGTCTATCATTGTTGAATGTGCTATTGTACTGTCCTCTTCTTATGCCTTCTTCCAGTTGGGTGCAGGTGGGGTCTCTCTCTCTCTTTCTCTCCTCTCTCTCTCTCTCTCTATCTCTTTCTCTCTCTATCTATCTCTCTCTCTTTCTCTCTCTCTCTCTCCCTCTCCTCTACTGTCCTGGTCAGTATAGATGGGTCAGGACTTCAATGTCAGTAACTCTGAGTAGTCTTAGCTTTCTTGGAGTTTTCATGCAGAGGATGTAAGGGGGCCAAGATTCAAGCAGAGGAAGTTGGGGGTCCAGCATGCCAGAGAGGGTCCTCTCAAGCATTTGGGGGAGTTCTTAAAGACTGAAAGCCAGACTGAGATTATGCCCCTGTGCCAGGGTAGTTATGCTATGTCCAGAGACAACCCAGAAAATTCTATGGAGAGGGGTGGGATTTGGATCTGAGGTGGTCAAACACTCAAGTGAAGCAGATGATGTAGGGGGTCTAAGACTAAGGTGGGGGCAGGTTCTTGACAGTCCAGCTTGCCAGGGTGGGTCCACTCATACAGAGGGTATATGGAGTCAAGAAACAAAGCCCACCCAGTGAGTTCCCAGGAAAAGTTGGGGTGGGGGTTGGACTTGAGCTGGCCCTAGAATCATTTCAAACAGAGGGACTAACTGGGCCAATATTTCTTGTTTAACTGTACACTGTATTATATCTTTCTTTTAAATAAATAGGGCTGGGCCAGACAGTATTAATTTAAAACTAAAATATACTGTTTCATTTCAGGTTAATGTATAAACAACAAATATCATGGCTAGCGTTTTAGATTAAATA
Organism: Cricetiscus sungorus; assembly: GCA_030556225.1. Taxonomy (NCBI): domain Eukaryota; kingdom Metazoa; phylum Chordata; class Mammalia; order Rodentia; family Cricetidae; genus Cricetiscus; species Cricetiscus sungorus. The sequence continues at coordinate 70,430,768 of JANBXA010000730.1, forward strand.
TATTGAGCATCAGCTATTCACCTTCACATAAAATTGGCGAAAGAATAGAATAGTAAGTAGATACCTCTGTAGAAATAGCATCCAGCCACTTGTCCCTAAGGATATTTAAAGATTATATAACTGTGTAGTAGAGTATGTATTACGACAAAAAAGACACAAAATCAACCAATCAACTAACAGAATAACAAAAAAAAAATAGTACCCAGGCAAGTGAGTATGTTATATACATGTATTTATCTTTTAATAATGTTTAAGTTTATTGCAAAAATGCCTTATGAAAACAAGAGATTTCTAACATATGAATTACTGGAATCCTCCTTTCAAGTCCCTTCCATGTAAGTATGGAAAGGACATACGAATAAAGATTAATACTGTTGGATTTGGCATGATGGAAGATGCTGTTCACATGAAGTATTTATTGTACCTGTCCCAGTCAATTTACTAGAGATGTCCATATACAAGGAATAGTCAAGTGGCAATTAATTATTTTTTCTTCCTAGTTCAGACAAAATCGAATTTCATAGATCATTAAATTAATTTCAATATCAACATAAATATATTTATTTAATATAGAACAAGAATTGAAATGCCCCCATTTTAACAGTATTTGATAATGAAATGGCAATCAAGACACTATAAAAAATGGGTGGCAATACCTGCTTCCACTCTCCCACTCTGATCTAAAGAAAGCATGGAACATTATCATAGATATATTTATTTTTTTCACAAAGTATGTCTAAATATGAAAGGAGCTGAAATATAACTATTAAAGAGACAGCTACTCATTCTTTAGGGCCTGGTCTACTCTCAAAGGTATAACTAAAGACTTAATTCACCATATCAACAGATGAGTAAGTACATCGTGCTCACCAGGGCTTATATCTGACATACCCAGTAATCATGTCTGCTGGCATATATTGAAATATACCATGCTATTCTTAAGAGCCAGAGAAGTATTGCATATAGGTCAGATACCTCTCTTGGCTTCAAACAGAAGTGATGATAAAACTAAGATAGAATTATTCTGAAATAGAATCATAAATTTCTTAAAATGATGAAATGACCCATTTCCTAACTGTCAAGAGAAGCAACATCTTATCTTTGATGCACAAACTGAAGTGTTCAGTTTCAAGTCCTTCCATTGCCAAGGTGATTATCCTTGACTTTTTTTATACATGATTCCTATAACATCTTATTTTCTTACTGTACTCTTTGATAATCCCAGAAGGAAGCCATCTAAGATAAATGGAAATGTAGGGTTGAATTTCCCATTTACAAAAGAAACTTCCATTTTTAATAGCAAAGACATGAGATGTTGTTACTGAAACCAAATTTTAATCCATGGTGGTCTGTTAGGATACAGGAGGTTATTTCTGTTTCCTCATATCTGATGAGATTTGCTTTGTGACCAAGTATGTGGTTAATTTTGGAGGCTCTAGGAGGTGCTGAGAAGATGGTGTATTCTTTTGAGTTTGGGTGAAATGTTCTGTAGGTATCTGTTAGGTCAATTTGAGACATAATGTCTGTTAGTTTCCTTATTTTTCTGTTTAGTTTTGGTATGGACAGCCTGTCCATTGGTGAGAGTGGGGGTATTGAAGTCTGTCACTGTTAAAGTGTGGGGTTGTATGTTTGTGTTAGCTTAGGTAATGTTTCTTTGACAAATGTGGGTGGTCTTGCACTTGGAGCATAGATTTTCAGAATTGAGGGATTATCTAGGTGGACTTTTTCTTCCATGAGTATGAAATAGACTTTTCCATCTCTTTTGATTAATTTTGGTTTTAGACCCATTTTATTAGATATTAGGATGGCTATACCTGCTTGCTTATAGGTTGATTTGAATAGAAAATCTTTTTCCTAACCTTTACTTTGATCTAATCTCTGTTTTTTATAGTAATCTATGTTTCTTGTATGTGTCACAAATAATTGGAATCAGTTATGTGTTCACCAGCACCTGGATAATGAGGTGTCACACAACTTGTTTCTAATTCATGAGACACATGAAAATGTCTATATACAGACACATAGAGAAACAATTTCAAAGAACACATGTGTGCACACACACGTGTGTGAGGAAAAGAGCCTTCCATGTCCATACAATATAAAAGATAATAACACATTATAAAATAATATTTTCCCTAAATACATATGCTAAATGACATCAAAAGAATAATGAAATTAAATAAGAAGTCATTCTAAGCAGAAGCAGCAATAAATTTGCTCCTGTGCAATACGATATTGTGCGTATGGTAGGATATTGATGGTATATGATTACTAACAGAGAAGATTTTTGAGAACCAAATGATATACTGAGTCTAGGTATAGGAATGTTATGTTGGATTTGTGAGAGGCAAGATTAAGAGGCACTTCCTTGAACAATGAAATTGGGAGAAGTGATGATGTAATACCTTGAAAGATTATAATATATTTTATATGAACAAAAAGAAATTTAATTATATAATATTATACTTTATAAGCATTTGATAACTTAATGAAGCATTCTATGTGCAGACAAAAAGATGACTTTCAGATATATACACCAATTAATTTCTCCTTCTCTTTCTGACACACACACACATCACATGCATATACACACAAACACACAGGCTATTTTTTCGCTGCAATTTCAAACTCCTTGTAAGAGAAGACTGATAAGAAAGAAAAAATAAAACAGCTATGGTTATGCAAAATGTATCATATAAATTTCCTAGAGGTATTAAAAAGTCTGTTTCCACAGGTTTATCAGAACATATTAACTATGAAAATTATAGTGAACAAAATTACCTGAATAATAAAATACTATATGTAGCATTCAAAACGAGCCTTAAAATCAGTTGCCAATGCAATTACAGTGGAAGATGTAGAGTGTGGTCATAGAAAACCAAAAAAGATGGCTAGAGATGGTAGAAATTTAGCAAAAAAGCTAAGAAAAGCCATGTCAGTCCAAGAAGCTTAACTTGATGATTAATGTATAACCAGAGACATTAAAAGGTCCCCACATGAAATTTATGAGGACTTGAAAATAATAACAGACATGTAAAATACACAAAATGTGTTTCATTATGGGATTTAATCAACTATTTAATCTCAACCCTATGGCCCCATTTGCTTTCATTGACAATCTGAAGGCACGCTCATTTAAATTTGAAAGTATTTAGACATTTAACAATATAATTGAAGTCATCTTCATTTTACATTGCAAATAAAAATTAGTTCAACCACTTGAATTGAAACAATAAGAGATGACATTAAATTATTCAATGACAAATATCTTCATCCAGCTAAATGTCACAGACATTTTAGGAGAATTTGCTTGTCATAATGATGGCTCATAGCTAAAATGATAAATCATATGTTTAATGTAGAAAAAGGTCAGTTAGTAATCTGCTATTTCGAACGCCACATCTTTTGGCACTCATTATATTATGGTTAAATTATTCTCTATTGTTTACAGAAAAAGTAAATGCAACTTTTATGACATATATGTCATATTCAGAATAATAGAAATTATATATTTCAGATTTACACTTAAAATGGTAAATCTGATACTTATTCATAGGTGGCATTAACAAAGGTGTGATGGGACATACTTGGAAAGCAAGGACAAGGAAATAACAATGGTAGTACTTATGACCTAGAATTTGTTAGCAAATTAAAACCTCACTGAAATCATACATAATTAAGTATAATTTGATCATGTTTAGCAAATATTATGCTATTTTTGGTTAGTTAATGGGTTTATGTTGTAACTAGGACAACTAATTCCAAAAGGTAGGTAAAAGCTGGAAGAAATCTTATTACATTTTACAGAGTGAAGAGGGCTAAATTCCAGGGGGTAGAAAATAACTTGGAGTAGGAGAAAATCTCAAGTGGTTTATTTTATGGCTTATATGTGGTTCATGGTATTGTTTATAGTATACTATTCCTATCTTTCTCCAAAGACATCTCCATATGAGTGTCTGGGAGTCATAACAAAAGTAAGGTTGCAAATAGGTTAAAATTGTGGAATCTGAGAATGGGTAGTCATTCTTACTTATCTGAATGGGCTTAATATGTCTGCAGGTGATTTCAAGAGTGGAGAATGGTTCACTAGTGTAATAATAGAGAAACACTCTCGATTGTTGAGAGGGAAATATGAGGAATATTTGAATGTTTCTGTTTTGGACCCAGACACCACTGAATTGTAAAACCACTCCAATTACATGGTCTTAATTTCTATGGTTGCCATAGGTACTGTCAAGTGTCTTTTCCTTCACTCCCCCCAAAAAGTGATCATATCTGTATAACTTTCATTAAAATTGTTTTAATATTTTTATATTAGCTGTAGTTGTTTCCTTAGTGGCCATATTTACAAATGAAACGTGATCATAGATACATAAGTATAATAAAAATAGTTGCAAAAATTTGATACTATCTGAAAGCTCAGATATTCAGTGGAAATCTTTGAAAAACATCTTCATTAGACAAAAAAGGATTCCACACAAGTAATAGAATAGAGTCTGCTGGGAGAAAATGATGGGGTCTACTGACAGCTAAAAGGAATACAGTTTTGTATAATAATGATCAAGAAATCTTGAATGCACCTGTGCTAAAACCTTGCCTTTTTTGTGACACAGGGGAACAGAGCACAGAAGAGTTTCTGACACTCAGAACTGTGAAATACAATTTTGTATTGCAAGGGGCTCTTCAATGGGAGGTGTTTTTTCTCATTATTAACATAAAATGAAGAGTGTACCTCACATAAGTTTACATTTCATCACTTGAAAAAAAAAACTTTTGAGGGTGTTCTTACACACTGTGATATGGAATTACATGGCATAAAATGATCTGTGTTTTATTATTTGTATTATGTGACTCTATAGGACTGACAGGTAGCATAATAGAGTAGAGGGAAATGCGTAAATTTATAAAATATGGAGTATGAGTGCCAGCTCTACAAATTCTCAGTTTTATTAATTTAATGCTATTAATAATTCACAATCTTTAATTTAGCCACTTAGTACACAGCATTACATGCACACAAGAAGGATTGTATAGTGACAAGTCTGAAAGAAATACTTGAGCTACACATACATTAAAAGTTGATTTCCTTATCTTCTGATATTCCTGAACAAAACTTCATTGTCCTGTCCCATTTCTAGAGACATGATTAGTTAAAAATAATTATATTTATTTATTTATTTAATATATGGGACTTTTTGAGCATGAACATGACCTTTATTATAAAATTTAGCACATCAATAACAATGATTTATCTATTGTGTTCATTCTTTTGAATTTATGTGACAACATGAAATTACAAACAAAAATATTGTTAGCTATTCATATTTGTGTATGTGTATGTCTCTCTCGCTCTGTTACTCTCCTTCTCTCTCTGTGTCTCTCTCTGTCTCTCTGTATCTCTCTGTCTGTCTGTCTGTCTGTCTGTCTGTCTGTCTCTCTCTCTCTCTCTCTCTCTCTCTCTCTCTCTGGTGTGTGAATGCACAGATGTACTTGGCACAGCACATGTGGATATCAGGACAGGTTATAAGAATGAGTTCTCTCTTCCCACCCTGAGTTCCAGGGATTGAACCTAGGTCATTGGGCTTGTGTGGGAAGGACTTTCACCCACTTACATTAAACCATCTCTCCAGCTCTGAGAACTTTTTCTTTTATATTTTTCTATATACACCAAGAATAGTTGCATGGAGCTAATGACTAATAGAGGTCCACAATATCGTCTTGGATGAATCAGCAATGAATTTGGACAGTTTAGCTATTAGTTTGGGAAGAAGATGAGTGTTTAGATGAAGAATGTTGATGCAAAGGTAACTTTTATATTCAGTGTGTTTCAGGACTTTGGTGGATGTTTAAGGCTCAACATCAAATTCTTTAGTTATTGAATACATTTTCACAGATTTTTTTCTCATATGAAAGCATTTACATTTATTTCATGTCTGTTGTCTTATAAAGGAAAGAATATCCAATATGTCTATAGTATACAAACTGCATTAAAAACTTTGCATGTGTCCAGAGTGTGGTTATATTACTTATGAATGGGAAACTTATAAATAAGTACATTAAGCAGTCTGAACTGATCGGGGAAATTAGATTCAAGAAAATACAGAAAGTATTTTTCTATGACAAAATTTGAAATAGTTAATTACATAATTATTTTAGGGGATCAAGTTTTCTTGACTTTTATCAATTTACTGGGGATAGGGGTACAGGTGGGAACACCCATGACATGTTATATGTGTGAAGATAAAGGGAAGTGCGTAGGAATTTGTTCTCTGCTTCTACTTTGTGGGTTTCAAAGATCAAGTTCAGGTGGTGAGTCTCAATGCTAGAACTTCACCTTCTTGTGGGCTCCGATAATTTCCATCATAAAGTTTCACTTTTATTTACTTATTTTGTAATCACTCTGTGATTATTTTATTCTTATTTAGGCAGCACAAAAGAAATGTAGAATATTTTAATTTTAAAGTAAGATAAAGCAGTTTCATAACTACAGTAAGATCCATGTATAATTATGCCAAAGAATCATCATGCCTTGACAGATGCTGGGAACATGTGCCATCATGTTAATGGCTGAAGAGAAGTGGCTGGAAAGAAATAAGGAGTATTACATAAATTACAACATATTTCATAAATCAGTCTGACAATAAACTGAGCTAACAAGCCATGTGTCCAATGGACACTGACAGAGCATGATGCTGTTAGATGCTTTATCAAAATTTCACACACACAAAAAAAAGTGAGTGCAAAGAACATGCTACATATGAAGAGACTTGAGTAAGAAAAAGAGAGATTTATTAAACCTGAAAAGGGCAATGGCTTCATGATTTCAAGTAAAAGGACATAAATTTGAGAAGGTAGCTGAGAGATGAAAGCCAACAATCATAGACTGGCAGTGAGGATCAAATCAGGTTTATGGCTAAAATACACTATTAATATATCCTGTTGGATTAATGTTCTGTGCAGTAAATACTTTCAGTTTATAAATGATCACTTAGTCTCCCAAAATGGTCTAAAGACCTGATGCACTCAGGTGGGGCTGTTTCACCTGTCATAGATTGAGTTGTGACTCTGATATTTATATATTTTGTCCCAACTATTAAAAGGATTTAGAGGTGAAACCTTTTGGGAGATCATTATTTTTAGATAGGGTCATGAGGGGAAAGCCTTCATGATAAAAATAATGCCACAAAGAGGAACATACTATTTTCTTTTCCTCTGTCTCTGTCTTCTTCCAAATCCTTCTTCTAGTTCTCTTTGCTCTTTCATTGACACTCAAAATAGTGACTGTCAGTTATGAACAGAATGAAAGCTCTGAACAGAACATAATCTTTGTAATTGAATTTCCAGCCCAGTTCCAAACCTGCCTTTCCACAAATAAACACTCAGAGACATAAAAACTATTATACTATTGGCCAGTGGCTAGGGCTTCTTGTTGACTAGTTATATCTTATTAATCCTCTTCTATTAATGTATTGTTACAAGTAAGGTTTTTCTGCCAGCTGGTCTGAGAGAAGGACCGGCGTTCTGCTCTCTTTAGACTCCTCAAGCATACCATCCTTACTATTTCTTCTCTCGTCCTTGTCTCCTAGTCCTGCCTATCTTGCTTTCCTTTTGGCCAACAGTGCTTTAATCATTATCCAATAAGAGAAACATATTTACAGAATGACATCTGCAACCATCTCCTCTTTTCTGTCTAAAATAAAAACAAGTGTTTCAACCTTAGCATAGCAAAATACATCACACAACAGTTATGAAACAAGAATCACAATTAATAATATTTAGTTTATTAGTATTTAGCAAGATTTAAAGAAAATATTCTATTATCTATCCTATCTTTTTGAGTCTAAAGTCTTATATATAACTGGCTTTTAATCTTTACTAAGGAGATCTATAAACATAATTATCTGTTTTCAACTCCATCAAAGACCACAGAAGTATAATATATAAACTTTAGAAATTACAGAGGCAACTTGGCTGGTCAGTCACCTGGAGGTCTTCTGTTATGTTTCATCTTCAGCCTGTAAGCCATAGTGTGTCTAGCAGACTCCTCAGAAAAGAAGGAAACTATAAACTGTCCACCTGTTTTGGCAATTTGTCAGTCACTTTTCTCTGTATCCTGCAGAATTTCTGTCAGATTCTTTCATGAAGCAGGAACTCTATAGCAATGTCCATCTTGATTCAGCAGTCACTTTCCTGTGGGCCTTCCATGTCCAGTTTATACAGCATAAAGTGAGATAGTCCAGATATGAGCAGTATCTTGTCCAAATGGCTAGTCTAGCCCTATTGAAAGTAAACTCCATAACGAGTTTCTTCAATATCCATCTTTCTTATGCAGGTGGTGTTTCCAGGAGCAGGTATGTCTCACTGTTAAGAAAATCCCTAAACCATGTTATTTATTTTTTTATTACTAATATAATTTAAAAATTTTATAAGTTGATCCCAGTTTCATACCACGCCTACCCCGACGAACAAGGAAGACGTGACTCTGGGAAGATCTTCTTCATGCAGTTTTAATCAGGTTCCTTGAAACATGTTCTAATGACCCTCAAGACCTCAGGGAAATGCCTGCACAGGCTTAAATACCCTTGCGCTAACCAATCCCAGTGAGCTACTTGGACCCTGCAGATAGGCTACTCTAATGAGGAAGCAGACAGGCTGAACAGACTTAACCAAATAAGGGCTTGTTTATGCCAGAGAGCGCTCACCCTTGTGGAGGTGGAAGGCAGGAGCCAGTGCCATCTTTAAGGCACTGCACTTCGCGGCTGTCTACAGTTCCCCCTTTTTGATTTAATAATGCAACAGGCAAAGGTAGTGGTCTGGTCTCCAGTAAAGCAATAGACATTGTAATGACCCTGAATCCTGGTAGTCAGCCAAGTCAGTGCCACACCCATCCAGCATCTTTTTCCTGGAGGTGGGGCCTCAGACACCAACCCACATGCAACCAGACTTGCCCATCTCAGAGTTGCTCACTTCCAGAGCTAACTCGGAGTGCAGTCCTAAGCCATACAAACTGATCCTGAATGATCACTTCTTGTTCATGACTGCCAGCCATGCTTGGGGAGACTGTCCTGCCTCAATGGCTGTAAATGCCTGTACAACCATAGCTGCATGCCACTTCTGAGCAAACCTCATCTTGCAAAGGCACCACAGTCCCACGAAAGAGATAAGCAACAAGAGGACAGCCATGGTTTCCATTCCTGCCCATTCTTTCAGATGATCCATGGCAACGGGAACTAAGATGACAATCTGGCAGCCAGTCCCACTTCCACAGCTGTTGAATTTACTTCAAGGATGGCCACTTGCAGCTGTGCCATCAGTTCATCAAAGTCAGCAGACCAATTTCCTAAAAGATAGCTAGACAACTGTCGTGACAAATTAGCAGCACGTGTAAAGTTCTCATACTGAATGCTGGTAACACACAAACCGGGATATTTCATTTAACATCCCTATTGGGCCAGGTGCCACAAGGTATCTATTTTCTTCTGCACCACATAAATTCTTTGGTTTACAATCATTTAACCTCCTTTTAATTGAGCACCAATTGTGGATTGAGCATCCAAGGTGGTAGCCATATTCTCAGACAATTCATTCAGCTTAGAGGCTGTCTGCACTGATGTGCTCATAGCCATGGCAGCCATGACTGAAACCACAACTGCAAAAGAGATAGCTGCAACTATGGCTGCTGTAATGCCAAAATCTCTCTGTGTAACCTCTACCAAACAGGCCATAAAATCTGAAAATGGTTCCGTTGGGCCTTGCAGTATCTTAGTGAGTTACTATTCACCTCTCCCTTATAGGGTAATGACTTCCATGTTTTATGGCAATCTGATTTACTTGTTCAAGACTTAAGTCATTTTGTAAGGCTTTCCAGACCTCAGGGCAAAAGGAATGCTCTGTACCTGGGTCCCACCCTTCCTCACTCTAATCAGAAGAAAGTGCCGAAAGCATTGTTGCAGGAGAGTCCCTCCCCTCCCCACATTGCCATTTCTCCTCTCCCTCCCCCCTTTGCTCCTTAAGGGATTGTTTCTGAACCTTTTCTAAGAGGGCTTGCAATTTTTTCTCAGAATCTGTTTCGCCCATACCTGACTCTCCTGTGCTCTCAACCTCTTCTGATATTTCTTCTTGTAACATTTCTAGCACAGTTTTCCCTTTTTCCATAGCCACTTTACAGTACCTCTGGTCTTCAATATGCACTAACTTCCAAACAGGTCGGACTCCAGACTTTAGCGTCCCTTGTTCCCAAGCAAAATCAAGATTCCTGCCTAAATTGTCCCAGCATGCTAACATGAGGTCTCCCGAGGTGCAATGGCATCGCATTCGCTCAAGAATCTTTCTAGTGTGCTTTTCTTTATTTTAAGTTTCTTTGACAAAAGTAGCTCCTGAAGAGCCAGAAATATTGGATGAGACTGTGAAGTCCCCATTTTGAAAATTTTACTTTCGGTTCATTACAACCTCTCCCTCAATGCCTGAGACTTTATTGCTGCTTTTATCCCTGTGGTCTTTAACTATGTCCCAACTTGCCTGGGATTTTATTTCTCCTTACTGTAGATCTTATAGCCTTACCGAAGGCCTTAATTTGGTCCCAACTTACCTTGGGAACTTGCCAGCACTGCCCTGACTGCAAGAAGTTCTGATCTCAAGATTCCAGGTACAGGCCGCCATTTGTGCCACGCCTACCCCTGCCAGCAAGGAAGACATGACTCTAGGAAGATCTTCTTCATGCAGTTTTAATCAGGATCCTTGAAACATGTTCTTCTCACCCGCGAGACCTCAGGGAAATGCCTGCACAGGCTTAAATACCCTTGCCCTAACCAACCCCAGTGAGCTACATGGACCCTGCAGATATGCTACTCTAACGAGGAAGCAGAAAGGCTGAAAAGACTTAACCAAATAAGGGCTTGTTTATGCCAGAGAGCGCTCACCCTTGGGGAGGTGGAAGGCAGAGCCAGCGCCATCTTTAAGGCATGGCACTTTGCAGCTCTCTACAGAGTTTTCCCTTCCTCCCTCCCTTCCTTCCTCCCTTCCTCCCTCTTACTCTCTTTTCCATGTGACATACACCCTGGCCACACTCCCATCCTCCCACCCCTTTTCCAATAGCAGGGTTATGCTATCCATATTGGAGCATATAAATCTGTTAAGTCATTTAAATATGGACTAGAACTTCTCTTCTGTCTCTAGGACACATCCATAGGGGATGTGTCCACAAGGTCCTTTTGTGCACCAGAAATACATCCTGTTTCTACTGTCTGAGGTCTCCCAGACTGCTCAGTCCTTCTATCTGAGACCCATATTCAGGGGGTCTGACTCAATCCCATGCTGGATTCCCAGCTATCAGTCTGGCGGGGGGCAATAGCTCCTCCTTGCTCAGGTCACCTCTCTTTGTGTGTTTCTGCAATCTAGTCTTGCCCTCTCTCTCTGCATCTGAATTCTAGTTTGACTCAGAGTTTATTTATGGGTATTTGCTTCTGTTTCCAACAGGTACTAGATGAGGGCTCTGGGATGTTGGATAATTTGGTTGATGAACTCACGATCAGGGAAAGGGATTTAAAGTAGCCATTACACAGTTGCTCAAATTGTTAGTTGGAGTCAGTCTTGTAGGTCTCTAGCTCTTTCTTTAGAATCAGTATTCTCTTCAAACCAATAGAGGCTCCTTCTTTTATGCTCTCCTCTCCCCCCTCTCTCTCTCTTCTGTAACCACTCCTAACCTGACTCAACCTACCTAGTCACACTTGCTTTCCTCTCCTCACCTTTTCTTTCTCCTAGTTCTCTCTCCATTCATGGTCCCCTGCCAATTCCCAAGTGTTCTGGGGGACTTTTCCCTCACCCTTCTGTGAGTGACCATATATGAATCTCTTAGAATACACATCGTATCCTAGTTCTTCTGGTGGTGTGAATCATAGGCTGGTGATCCTTTGCTGTAGGTCTAAAATCTATAAATGAGTGAGTACATACCATGTCCCTCTCTTTGTGTCTGGATTACCTCATTCAGGATGGTTTTTTCAAGTTCCATCCACTTGCCTGCGAATTTCAAGATTCCCTTATTTTTTTCTGCAGAGTAGTATTCCATTATGTAGATGTGCCACATCTTCTTTATCCATTCTCCAGTTGAGGGGCATGCAGGTTGCTTCCAGGTTCTTGCTATTACAAATAATGCTGCTATGAACATAGTTGAGCCCTTGTCTTTGTTGCATGAATGAGGGTCATTTGGATATATATTTAAGAGTGGAATTGCTGGGTCCAGTGGTAAAATAATTACCAATTTCCTGAGGAACAGCCATACTGATCTCCAAATGGCTGTACCAGCTTGCACTCCCACCATCAGTGGAGGGTGTTCCCCTTTTTCCACATTCTCTCCAGCATAAGTTGTCATTGGTATTTCTAATTTTAGACATTTTGGCAAGAGTAAGATGGTATCTCAAAGTTGTTTTGATTTGCATATCCCTGATAGCAAAGGATGTTGAGCACATACTTAAATGTCTTTCACCCTCTTTGATTTCCTCTATTGAGAAATCTTTCATCAATACTATACCCCATTTTTAATAGGGTTATTTGGTGTTTTTTTGACTAGTTTCTTGAGTTCTTTGTATATTTTGGGAATCAGCTCTTTGTCAGATGTAATTGATAAAAATCTTTGCCTAGTCTGTGGGCTGCCAATAGGACTTGTGTACTTGGTCCTTTGCCTTACAGAAGCTTCTAAATTTGAGGAGGTCTCAATTATTAATTGTTGTTCTCAGTGTCTATGCTACTGGATTTATGTTCAGGAAGCAGTCTCCTATTCCAATTTGTTCAAGGGTACCTCCTATTTTCTCTTCTAAGAGGTTTAGTGTGGCTGGATTTATGTTGAGGTCTTTGATCCATTTGGTCTTGAGTATTGTGCATGGCGATAGACATGGGTCTATCTGCAGTCTTCTACACACCATCGTCCAATTGTGCCAGCACCATTTGGTGAAGATGCTTTCCTCCCCCCCGCATTGTATTCTTTTAGCTGTTTTGTTAAAAAAAAATCAGGTATTACTATGTGTGTGAAACAATATCAGGACTTTTGATTCGATTCCATTGATCCACCTTTCTATTTTTGTGCCAATACCTGGCTGTTTTCAGAACTATAGCTCTGTAGTAGAGCAAAAGTCAGGGATGGTGATGCCTCCTGAAGTTATTTTATTGTACAGGGTTTTTTTTTTTTTTTTTTTTTTTGCTATGGTGGGTCTTTTGTTTTTCTATACATAGTTGATTATTATCCTTTCAAGGTCAGTGAAGAATTTTACTGGGATTTAATGGGGATTGCATTGAATCTGTAGATTGCTATTGGCAAGATTGCCATTTTTCCTATAATTATCCTTCCTATCCAAAAGCATGGGAGGTCTTTCCATTTTCTGGGATCTTCCTTATTTTCTTTCTTTAAAGCCACAAAATCTTATTGTATAGGTCTTTCACATGTTTGGTAAGCATTACCCCAAGATACTTTATGTTGTTTGTGGCTATTGTAAAGGGTGATGTTTCTCTGATTTCTTCTCAGCATCTTTGTTGTCTGAATAAAGTAGGGCTACTGATTTTTTTTTTGAGTTTATCTTGTATCCTGCTACTTTGATAAAGGTGTTTGTCAGCTGTAAGAGTTCCCTGGCAGAGTTTATTGGGTCACTTATGTAAACTATCCTATCATCTGCAAATAGAGACTGTTTGACCTCTTCCTTTCTGATTTGGATCCCATTGGTCTCCTTTTGTTGTCTTATAGCTTTAACTAGAACTTCAAGTACAATATTGAAGAGATATGGAAAGTGAGGACCCTTGTCTTGTTCCTGATTTTAGAGGAATAACTTAAGCTTCTCTACAATCATTTTGATGTTGGCTTATGGTTTATTATACATTGCTCTTATTATGTTTAGGTATGTTCCTTTTATCACTGATCACTCCAAGACCTTTATCAAGAAAGGGTGTTGAATTTTGTTGAAGGATTTTCATCATCTAGGGAGATGATCATAATGATCATATGGTTTTTCTTTTTCAGTTTGTTTATATGGTGGATCATGTTAATAAACTTTTGTTTGTGAAACTATCCCTGCAACCCAGAATTAAAGCCTACTTCAAAAAAAAAAAAAAAAAAAAAACAACTCTTTGTGGCATTGATATTTTGTATTGTTTTCCTGGTTTCTATTTTATTGATTTCAGCCTTCAATTTGATTATATCCTTGTGTCTACTCCTCTGGGGCTAGTTTGCTTCTTTTTGTTCTAATGCTTTCAGGTGTGCTGTTAATTCTCTAATGTGACTACTCTCTGTTTTCTTCATATGGGCATATCCAGCATGATTAGACCCAAATCACTGGTAGCTTAGGCCTGGTGACAGGGACAGGGGCTGGGCAGGTACTCTGGATGTTTTTGCATTGATAGGCACGTCTAGCTGCCCATATTTACATGTTAAAGTGCTTTTCAGAATATATTTGAGACCTTGACATAAGACTTGAAAAGTTAATACTTCTTCATGACATTGTGAGGGATAATGTCGTTATTTCACCCCTTCTCTTGGTGTATTTAGTTTACCCATTACCATGTTTGGAAAAGTCATTTTGTATGTAGGCACCTTTGTGGCTATAGTGTGTAAATTTTTTTTCTGCCATGTTCCATTGCTCTACATACCTAATTTTCCCTGTCACCACAATGTCACTGCTATCCTTCTCACTATGACTCTATATTATAATTTGGATCAGTTTTTCCAGGATGTATTTTTATTGCTTAGAATCCCTTAGCTTTTCTGACATTTTCTGTAGCAGTATTAAGTTTAGAAATGTTTTCTCTAGCTCTGTGAAGAATGTTTTTAGAGCTCTGATAGTGATTACATTGAGTCTGAAGACCACATTCAGAAACAGTCATTTTCACAATATTGATTCTGTCTATCATGAGCACTAAAAGCTTTGCCATCATCTAATGCCTTTTTGTTAATCTTTCTTTATAGACTAGGTCTGTCATCTCCTTGGTCAGATTTATTTTTAGGTATTTTCTTATTTGAATGGGATATAATTACTACTTTCCAATAAGTTTGTTATGTATCTATAACCTCCTGATTTTGCCTGTTTATTTTATATGTTCTATTTTCTACTCCAATGTTTATCAAATGTAAGATATTGCTGATGAAATCATAATAACCACTTAAGTATAGTTTTCTATAACCCTAATTTTCTTTGTTGTTTCTGCTTTTCCTTGTCTTATTATTTAAATTAAGACTTTAGTTTCTAAATTTGTTAAGACTGGTAAGAGTAGATTCACTTGCCTCAATCCAGATTTTAATGAAAATAAACTCAAATTTTTTTTAGTTTAATGTGCATACGTTTATCATATGTAAACTTTATTATGTTTAGAAGTGTTGTCCTTATCAAATTTATTATAGGCCTCCTGTGTCAGCCACGCCAAGTACTAGGATTATATGAATTAGCCACCACACTACACATATTTTGAAATGTAAACAATATGTCTTTATTATTATTAACTCTTTTACCTTCATCTTAAGCCTATATAAAAGCAAAAGCCATGTTATTAAATTCCAACAAATTAATGATAATTGGAGTTTATTTAAAATATCTTAGAATTAATTATTATCCTACACAGTCAGCACCTTGTAAAGATTGCAGTGGTGCTAAGTAAGTGGAACAAAAAAAACAAGCTTCCCAAAGACTCATATGAGAAAACAGAAAATTATGACAAGACAAAAAAAGCTTTTATAAGAGAACTGTTTCTATTATATTCCAACTCACAATACTTTTGCACTATAATGTTGAAAATACTGCTTTTTGTAACCTTCAGTTGACTGAATTCATAAAATTAAAAATAATAATAACAAATTATATTGGTTTTGTATATTCAAATGCAGATAAGGTTATTGCTCTGCAATATACATTTATGACATTTTGTTGTTAATCAATACTTGATTATCATTTAATATAGACATTTATAGTCTAATTTCTCTTGTTTTCATATATATATATGTATGTTTGTGTGCTGTGTTTGTGGTTGTTCTTGTTACTGTTTTAAACACTTATCTAAAACATTGAGTTCTGATGCTGGATGACAGTACTTAGGAGTTTAATTATTGAAATAATAACACCTTCAGAAATCAGAAGTAACAAGTACATATGACATATAACCATATGTCATATGTTCTGAGATAAGTGTAAGGAGATTTTGTGGTATGAACACCACAGAATGTGCTTATATAAACCTATACAATGTAGATAAGTCACATTAGGCTGCATCAAGAGACAGAAACAGCACAGTAGACATGTGATGCCTCTGCAGAATACAATGGCACACTGCTTTACAGCAAGCTTTTAATAGGTTGATTACCCTCTTTAAATATATATATATATATATATATATATATATATATATATATCCAATACTATAAAATACAATGTACATAAAATAGCAGAAATAATATAGAAAACATTGTAAATGTGTGTATAAAATATAATAGTAGGTGAGGTGGTACAGCCTATGTTTTACCCCAGAGCTACCAAAACCACACAAGGGATTCATAGCCACCTTATGACAGCTATCATGTCACTATGAAATAGGAATTTCTCAGTCATGCAAAATACTTCCACTATCAGTGCTGAATGACTCTAGGTTATCTCAATTATGAAATAGCTCAATGTAAGTGTTCTTGTTTAATGTGTGCACTTCTCTATGTGACTAAAATACCCATGTTCTTACATCTTATGGATCTCAAGAATTTTGATGTTCCCTATTTCTGGAGAGCAGAAAGAGAAGAAGAGAAATTGAATGACCTGTGTGTTCCTTCCATATTGTATTAGGAAGTTGTGCACTCAGTCTCATACTCACCATGCCTTCAAAGACTGACAGAGAAAACTCTGGCAAGGAATCCAACTCTACAGAACTCTCACTCTGGGCAGTAAAAGAAAATGCACAAATACTGGCTGTTTCAGACCTAGGATCCCAATATTCTTCTTTTATGAATGAGTAAGCTTAAGACTTAGGAGTTATCAGTTCAACCGATATATTTATTGTTTTTTTCACTTAATGCCATTTTGTAATACAATGGATAGAATTTGAATTAATCTGTGAACAGTATGAAAGGAAAACATGTTAGATTGTTGTAGCAGCAAAATAATACTGTAACTAGTATACTTATACTTAATTACAAGACAATTTCTCTTTTTTCTTTCAAATATTTATTAAAGGAGTATCATAAAATGTGGCATTAATAAGGATATCTATGGGTTTGGTGTTGAGTGTTCATTTAGAAATTTAGCATAGATCATGATAATGAAAAAGCATTACTTTTCTTTATGCTTCTTGCTTAATAAACACTGGAAAATGGTAACTGTGTGAACTGAAAAACCTAGTGTTACTATGCAGAATGCTGCTCAAATAAAGGCAGCCAAATTATTCAAAAGTTCCATTTGCGAGATACATTACAAAACTCCCATTAATCCTCACAAATACCTGCCAAAGTATATGTTTGGACGTCTTTCCTTATGTATTCCATTACGGAAGCAGTTAAAAAATTATTCTAGGTAGCAAACAATATTTTTAGTGTTTCAAAGAAAGAATACAAAAATATTTCAGGTATGTAGATGATAACATTTTTAAATTGGAAGTTTTTCTTATTGGTACCTCATGATTCTTTTAGATTCTTAACTGGATTTTAATGCTTTGTCAAGAAAATAAATAAGGACTGGTACATTGTATAAACAGCTGTATTCATTATACCAGCACTTCAACTTCTGAGCATCATACCCATGTAGCGTGCATGTTTTCCACCTGCCTGCCTGCTGCTGGTCTGGTCCCAAAGCAGCGCCAGCCACTAATAACACTCAGAGACTCTGTATTTGATACAATCCTGTTGGCCAGTTCCTATTATTGTTTATGGGCTAGCTCTGTCTTAATTATTAACCCATTTCTACTTATCTAAGTATTTCCATGTGGCTCATCTTACCGGAGAGTGGCAGTCACATCTCATCTCTCCAGGCTCTACATGTTGACTCATCCTAACTACTTCCCTTTTCCTCTTTGTCTCCTAGCCCCGCTTATCTTGCATTTCTCTTGGCCACTGTGCTTTATTTATTAACCAGTATGAGAAACATATTTACAGAATAACATCTCCAATCATACCCGAGGTGTTTCAATGAGGCACAGCAAATATTAGGTCATAATTTGTAACCATTAGACAATTATAACATAAGCAGTTCCTTAATAAAAGCAATTTGAGTGCAAGTCAGTTTTTAAAGTTTTAGTAAGGTGGAAAATTCCTCATCTGATTGACTGTTTAAAGACAAATTAATTAAAATATGTAAATTTTACAATGCTCATGATGAAAAAATATAGAAAAAACAAGATTTACTTATAATTGCTGTGCAATGAAATACTTTAAATTAAAGTTCATAAGTCAGTTGTATTCATGTATCACATTACTGCTCATACATTCTGTTGCATTGTTTATTGGGAAATAAAGGTTATATACCAGTATGCATGTTAAGAAAATGATTCATATAGTTATAAAATGGTACTACAAACTAGAAATGTGTTTTTGTTTGGGTTGATGTCTATTGTAATTAATACAGTGAAATCTTATTTCTCACTCTTTCTTTGTGGTTACATGTTTATGTGAGGCTTTGTGTTTTGTGGATGAATATTCACACATGTACACATAAAGAGCAAATATAAGCTTCAAGAACTATTTAGAAGATGTGATCCACTATTTTATTTTTTGGGATTAAAATATAATTATATTATTTTCTTCCTTTCTTTCTTCCAAACCCTGCCATATAACACTCCTTGTTCTGTTTAAATTTATGTTCTTTTTATATTAACTATTATTATACACATACACACGTGTGCACATGCGCGCGCGCGCGCACACACACACACACACACACACACACACACACACACACTTAAGTCTGTGTATAAATGTTTATATAGTTTCAATGAAATATTCTCCTCTGAGCTAACCAATCTCTCCTCAAGAGCCAAAGACCATGTAACAAAAACTCCAGCCATGAGAAGCCCTCTTTTGATTTGTTGTTTAAGGTTGTCTATGAGATTCACAAAACAATAAAAACTGTTGTGTCTGCATGTGACTGTCCCCTAGAGGTTGAAGGGAAGGTATTGCTGATACACTTCAGATGTAGGGCACAGAGGCCCCCTGGGCTGAAGCTGACTCTAATGGTTCATCCCTGAGGACTAGCTTTCATTTTACTGGAAGGTGCCATACAGCTTCCAAAAGAGGAAAACCATTAACCATCCTACCAAGTGTAAGCCAAAAACAAAACAAAACATCATATTGAAACAATGCCTTTGACTTGACATTCCTTGGACGTTGTAGATGTAGTTAGGCTCGCTGGCTAGTAAAATTCAGGATATGCCTGTTTCTTCTTCTACAGTGATAGCATTCTGGGCACACAGTACTGGCATTTATATGTGGCTCTAGAATTAGACTCATGTCTTCATTCTTGTAAAGCAAGTACTTTACTAACCCGCCATATCTTCAATCCATAGCATTTCCATATCCTATATTAACATCAGTATTTTTCATATCATGAAATATCTCCAATAAAACAAATAAGGAAATGTTATCATGAGATTAATATCTGAGATAATTTAGTTGTTGGTTTGTTCCTTTTTCATTTTTGTGTGCCATGCATAATTGAAACCAGAACCTGTGTTTTAGAAGATCCCCAGGTTCTGGGAAGTGCTAAAATTTGAAAGGCCCATTTTTTTACAGTGGGATGATTTCTTCCCACTTGTTTGCTAACAAAATTCACATTCTGTTCACATTTTGGGTGGCTATGTTAATTATGATCCTTTTCCAGCCGCTGGGGACAAAGGTTGATTAGACTAAGCCAAGCATGATAATTTAATTTCCCTTGCCTCCAACTATTTAAACACAAGCATGTGAGTCAGCCCTACTTGAGCCCTAAGAACCATTTTATGGGGTTGTGGGAAGATGTTCTTTAAAAGATGCAAAGAAGAAAGCTCTAGCTTTACTTGTGCTGTGGATATTCTCTATCTGCAAGTAGTGTCTGGAATGGCATCACACCTCTTGATCCTAGGGAGAATAAGCTGAGGAATAGCAAAGATACTACACTGCAGTCTATAGAAGCAGATTCTTCCCTCTGGTCCATAACAAGTATGCAAATAGCATTCTCAGCAATGAGGCCAAGAACTTCATTTTTCACTCATTGCTTTTGGTTAGTACTTCTGTTAATTGTCCTAACAGATATATCCACTTACAGTAATTGTTCTCAGCAATTGTAACATGAACCACATTAGCTCACTTTAAGTTGCCATTTTTTCTATTTACAAAAATTGTAATAGTGTGAATAAGTTAGAAAAATAGGGATGCATGATATGTTCTCCCTGAGCAGGGAAGCCCCTTCACAGATATTCTTAATGAATTATGACTGAGGTAAAGGTAAGATGAAACATAGCATATGTCATCTATACATATATTGTTATGCATATATATAAATATATACATTACACACATACATATATCCATATATACATACATACATATCAAATCAAGAAACTAATTTCAAAAGGAAGTAAGGGAAATACATGGGAGGGATATGAGAAAGGAAAGAGGTAAAATGATGTGACTATAAATCTTTAAATTTTAAAAAAATGTTTAATTAAACAAAGTCTTTAGAATGTGAATTGAAACTGGCTGTCTCTTTTGTCTTTCCTTTAAATAAATTTTCATTTAAATTAAAAACAATCTTATTTTACAGATCAATCCCAGTTCACTCTCCATCCCATCATCCTATACCCCCACCAAAGTCCCATCCCACCCATAATCCACTCCCCAGGGAGGGTGAGGCATTCCATGAGGCATTTGATCATCAAAATCTGACACATTATTTGGGGCAGGACCTAGGCCTAACCCCTATATTTAGGCTGAGAGAGCATCTCTCCATAGGAAATAAATACTGGTTCTACTGCCAGGACCTCCATGAACTACCCAGGCCTCCCAACTGACACCCATGTTCAGGTGCCCAGGTTCAGTACTTTTATTTATTTATTTATTTATTTATTTATTTATTTATTTAATATATGTTTCTTATTTTACACATCAACCCCACTTCCCTCTCCTTTCCATCCTTTCATGCCCCCTACAGACATTCCTATCCCACCCCACATGTACACCCCAGGGAGGCTGAGGCCATCATAAGGGATCATCAAAATCTGTCAAGTCCTTTGGTGTAGGGCCTAGCCCTTCCCTGTGTCTCTAAGCTTAGAGCTTTCTCTCTTAAAAATGCAGTACAAAATAAAAGCAAATAATATATGTTTAACATATTTCTGGAGAGAAATCAATGTAATAAATGTATTTACAGACCTGGGCAGGTAGATCAGTGGTTGTTATACAACCATGAGCACCAGAGTTTGGATTTCAAACACCTACATGTAAGAATGTATTACTTCTTAGTGCCTACACAAACACAGGAAAGTAGATAGGTACATTTGGGATGCTAGCTAGTCAGCCAGTCTATCTACAGTGGCACCGGGTATAATGAGATATTCTGTCTCAAGAAAAAAAAAGTGAAGATAAAGGAAGGACCCTGCAGATACACATGTATGAGCAAACATTCTTGCATAAACAAGCATATGTACAAATTGTCTTTCTATGAATCCTATGAATCACATGTATTATTTCTAAGTCTACATTATTTGAATCTTTGTGTGTGTGTGTGTGTGTGATTATTAGTTAATACTATCTTCCTACATGAGAAATAAGCACTGTACAATGGATAACTAGGCATTACAAACAAATATAGTATGATTAGATAGATTTAAATGTTGGGCAAATTCAATACCACTGTAGGTAAGGAGACTGAAAGTCACCTTTTGACTAGAAAAAAAAATAATAGAATATTTCCCTAATCATAAAAAGTTTACTGGGAAGAATTGATCTGAAATATTCAAAGTCTTTCAGGCTTATTTTAGATTTGGGAAATCCTCATACATTTTAGAAAACTATGGTTTTCTTTTGTAGTATATATGTGTTTCGCGCCTACCTCGACTGGCAAGGAAACACGCAACCATGACTCTTCTTCATGCAGTTTATTCGGGATCCTTGTACATCAGCTTCTTCTGCTCCCATCAGCTTATGTTGCTTCTCTCATCAGCTTACACTACTTGTCCCAGCCCCAGAAAGCCCTTAAATGTGCTCACAGCCCAATTAGCTCATGCCTCCTGGTGATCCTGGATAGGCCACAGAAGGAGGAAGCACACCAGATCCATCAAGCACTTCCAAATAAGGCTTGTTTACAACTAAGCATGAACTACCTGGCATCCAGCCAGGTTCCATCTTGGGGCTGTGGCTTCCCACAGTTCCCCCTTTTATGTTTTAAATGCAACAGGCAAGGGTAGTGGTCTGATCTCTGATGAACAAGGAACATTGTAATGGCCCCACACCCAGTTATGGTGGTGGTGCAACACCTGTCCCGTATCTTTTCTCAGAGATGGGATTAGGGTACCAATCCATATGCAATCAGACTTGCCCTCCATGAAGCTGCTAGAATCTAGCCTCAAGTGCAGTACTTCATCTTGCATCCTGAGCGTGATGACTGCTTAGCTCTTTCAAGCCTGAGGTGATTGCCCTGCCTCCAGGGCTGCGAAGGCTTGTACAATCATGGCATTACTTCTCCTCTGTGTAACCCTCTCCTGCAGATACACCATAAGGCAATGAGACTGACTAGGATAAGCACTCCTCCAAGGGCACCCATTCCCACCCATTCTTTCAGATGATTCATGGCTTGGGTGATCCATGTAGACAGTCCCTCAGCAACAAAGACATCGAAGACTTCGAGCCCGGTAGAATTCACATTCACGATAGAGAACCTCAGGTTGTGCTTTATCTTATCGAAGTCACCAGACCAATTACCTAAAAGATACTGTGAAGGCTGTTTAGACATATTGGCTGCTAAAGAATAATTCTGGTAGAATACTGAGGTCACGCACAAGCCAGTCATCTTTCATTCACAGCCCAGCTGTGCCAACTGCCATGGAGCATCGACCTGTTCCTGAACAAGGTCAATGCTTGGATTCAGTACCAATTGCTACTAAAAAAATCCTAGTAAAAACTTGAGCCTAGTGTCTAATTGGCATGGGCTTTGGGAACACCGACAGGATTCCCCACCACTGATCCACTTTCAATCAGCATCACCTTCATCAGCATCAGGTGAATCAACCCGCAATGTGCCCTAATATGTTGAATGTAAAAGGGCTATAATCGTCTCCAAATTAACTCTTGCAGCTGTATTATGTATGGCTGAATAGGGTTATTTACCTTTACCTGCCCCGCCACCTGTGGCATGACAGTCTGCTGGACCTTTTCTGAGACAAGCTGTTTTATCAAGGGCATGGCCATATCAGGGTCTCCAAATACCCTCCCAGCTGCCTCCACCATTCTGGCCACAAAATCAGAAAACTTTTCAACAGCCTTGCAGCATTTTTGATCCTCTAGGAAGCTGCGAACAAGTTTCCAAATAGGCCTTGTCCCTGACTTCAATGTTCCCTGTGTCCAGGCAACATCTAGATCCTTCCAAAGTTTGTCCCAGCAGCTGGTAGTTACATTGCCTGAGATAGCAAACCAGGGAGCTACTGTCTCAACTTCCCTAAGAAATCTTTCTAATGTGCTTTTCTTAAGTTTCAACCCTTTTGAATGTAACAGCTTTTAAAGAGCAAGATAAATAAGTTGTGATGTTGTATTCCCCATACTTTCACTTTTGGCTTCTTCTAATTTGTCCCAACCGGGAACTTTATAGCTCCTTACCGGAGACCTTATCGCCTCTTTACCGAGGGCCTTAATTTGGTCCCAACATACCTGGGACTTACCAGTTGACTGCCCTGACTGCAGGAAGTTCTGAGCCATTCTCCCACAGAGTGGTACCCCGTACAGGCGACCACTTGTTGTGCGCCTACCTTGACTGGCAAGGAAACACGCAACCACGACTCTTCATGCAGTTTATTCAGTATCCTTCTACATCAGCTTCCTCTGCTCCCATCAGCTTACGCTTCTCCTGCTTCTCTCATCAGCTTATGCTGCTTGTCCCAGCCCCAGCAGGCCCTTAAATGTGCTCACAGCCCAATCAACTCATGCCATGTGGTGATCCCGGATAGGCCACAGAGGGAGGAGGCGCACCAGATCCATCAAACACTTCTAAATAAGGCTTGTTTACAACTAAGCGTGAACTACCTGGCATCCAGCCAGGCACCATCTTGGGGCTGTGGCTTCCCACATATATGTTCATCTTACATATTTGCCTAAAATAATTACTGTTTGTATATTTCAAACCTTCCTGTAGGGTTAGTTTTGTCATTTTAGGATCCTGGCACTTTCCTTTAAAAAGCTCAGTCCAGTCCTGGGTTTAAGCATAGAACCCACGTAGTATGAAAGAGAGAACCTACTCTCATTAATTGTCCTCTTACCTACAACAGGTACAACATGGCATTCATTTCCACACCAGCACCAGCATTCTACACACAAAGTAAATGGATGTCAATTTTAAAACAATTTAAAAAGTTTGTTGTCTATTTCCCTTCCTTTCAAACAGTATACTTATGATAACTTCAATCAATAGACTGTAAAATGAATGCAACTTGAGGGGCACAATCATTAGAAAGCCAGGGTTTCTGTTAAACATCACTGTTTTCTCAACATGCTTTCACTGAAAAGCAACCATTTAATCCAAAGATGTTTATAGTCCAAAAAGAAGCTGAGAATCTTTGTCAGTCAAAAACTAGTATCAACCATAAGACAAAAAAGTGAGATATCTATATTCTCCAGCATAAAATCTAAACTCTACAGTGATCTATGACCTAGGGATGTTCTTTCACTGAATTCTTAGCCTATCATTCTATGAACATAACAAATGAGTAATTTATATCAATTATTTTAGGATACTTTAAGTTAATTAACTGTGCTGACTTCAACCAAAACTAAACCAAAAACAAAACAAAACAAACAAACAAACAAAAAACCATTCTGTTTATCTAAGAATAGGTGGGCTGTTAACTGATCAATGGAAGGAAATTGGTCCTTATGTCACATAAAAGAAAACTTGTATTCTGATTTTCTCATTCTTGTTCACATTCCTTCACATCTCTGAGACTCAGTTGCCCTGATTTAAGAAACAGAGAAGAATGTCCCTATTTTGAAATTGATTAGATACTGTGTAAATACTACAAAATCCAATAGTAAATATGAAGTAAATTCTGGTGAACTGCTGCAACAGTTGGAGAGCCAGTATCTTTTCAAAAGAATAATAGTAGTTAGTAATGTGCACGTGAATGCTTATTGTGATGTAGCTTTGGGTTTTCATGTTAGCACAATTTTCCTCAACCATGCAGGCCTTGTTGTGAATGCTTGGGATCTGAAGTTGTCTGCATGATTGCACAGAAAAGGCATTGCTCATTGAGTATCCTCCTCATCCCTTCCTTCTTTCGAAATGAGTAAAAATAAATATTTTTAGTTCATTTGTCTTTAAATGGACACTCCTACTTTCCTCCAATGCTTTTTATGAGTAATAATGACTCTCAAAGATCACTCTCAGATTTTGATTTCAGGCCTTCTATTTTAAGCTTGTTGAGCCTCCAGTTAGTGTTCCTTACTGTAATTGTAGCATTTAATGTATTTATCATTTTACAAGGCTCCAAATTTCTCCAATTTTACCAAGAGGTTTACCCTTTATCACTGCCCCCTTATATTTTTGATAGCAATACTGGCATCTGTGATGTGATAATAGGATATGGATTTTATTTATATTTTGTGATTAATGTGGCTAATCATCTTTAACTATTTTTAATTTACATGTCTTCTCAGAAATAACTTGGCTCACTTTTCCACCAAGGTATTGATTTTTTATACTACTAAGTTGTAGGGGTAATTACTATTTTTGGAGATCAAAATGTGATTAAACTACTGACAACTTTTTGTTGCAATATCTTTTTCAAGCTAGTGGTCCCTGGGCTGTACTGGGACTTCCTGTTTTCACATCATTACAGATGCTTGCTTTGTGTGGGTGGACTGGAGTGTAGGTATCATGTCTAAGAATTCATTGACAAAATCAATGCTGAGAAACTTTCCCTTTTTATAGCAGGACTTTCACGTTTACAGTAATCTCATGTTGGCTGGGTTTTCGCTTCGATATATTAGGAGAGTATAATTCATTGTTTTAAAAGCAGACATCCCTCCTGGATAAACTGTGTGGTGGGGTGGTAGAGAGAAAAGAATGGGCACATGATAACATGAGGGATCAGGATGGTAGAGTATGGCAAAGCACAGGTGGAGAGGAAAGAAAGAGATAGCATGATAGAGTAAGCCAATAAGGGGTTAGGGACTCCTACAACCCACAAGAATGACCCCAGCTAACACTCCTAGTAAAAGTGGAGAGAGTGCCAGGAGTGGCATTCCCCTGTAATCAGACTGATGACCACCCTAATTGTCATCATAGATCCTTCATCCAGTAACAGATGGAAGCAGATGAAGATATCTACAACTAAATAGTGGGGGTCCATTTGAAGAGAGGAATGAAGGATAATATTAGCAAGGGGGAATCAACACTATGATAGGTGAACCCACAGAGACAGCTGACCTGAGATTGTTGAAGCCCATGAACTCTGGACACACAGCTAGGGAGCTGGCAGAGGATAGACCTAGACTGTCTCTGAATATGGGTAACTATTGTATAGCTTAATCTTTTGTAGGGACCCTAGCAATGGAACCAGGACCTGTCCAAAACCCATGAGCTGACTCTTTGAAACCTATTTCCTAGAGTAGACTACCTTACCCAACCTTGATGCAAGTGGGAGGAGCTTATTCCTTTCTCAACTTGATATGCCATGCTGCCTTGACTACCATAGGAAGCCTTACCCATTCAGAATGGAGATGGAGGAGGAGTAGATGAGGAAGTCATAGAAGGAAGGCTGGGTGATTTGATGGGGGGAGAGGTGTGAGGGGAAACTGTGGTTTTTATGTAAAATAAATAAAAACGTACTTTTTTTTTTTTTAAAGAAGTGGGCATTCCAGTTTTCCCAACATCATTAGTAGAAGATAATTCCTTGTCATCATGCATTCATGAAATCAGCAGTCCAATGAGTGGATGCCTACTGCTTTATTTTTGAGTTTTCTAGTTTGCTTCTTTGGTATGTATGACATTTTTTTTGTTGTTGTTCCATTTTGATTTTTGCCAGTAGCTGAACATTATAGTTATCATTGATTTGCAGCATATTTTGAGATCTTAAAATGAGATATTTCTATCTTTGGTCTTCTTCAATCTTTTCTTAACTACATGGGATATCTGTAAGTTACATGGTAAAATCTTGTCTTGATTCAAAATAATCATTTGCATTTTGATGAAGAATCTGTATACTGGAGACACTGAATTTTTTAATTTCTTAGTACAGGAATATAAAGTCTTTTTCTAGTGTGTTCCATGCGTCTCAACAACATTATGCAGCTTTCACTGTACCTTTCATTTGTTCTGCAGAGAAGGCTGTGTTGGATAAAAATACCTTGTCAACTATGGTTACTAAAGAAAATAGAAGGGCACAGTATTGCTTTAAATATACAGAAATATGTGGCCCTACCAAAGTCAGACTGCGTGCTGATATTTATGGTCCCTGTTATCATCAAAGACCTTGTGATTGCCCAGACTATGAACTGCCACCTGGGGTCATGTTGGAGTTTAGGGACCTAGATGTTCATACTGATCTGAGAGGCCTACACTGCTACCCAGGGCTGGGTTAACATCTGGGCTTAAGCTGATACTGATGGCTGTGTCTGAGTCTGTAATCCTGTTGTAGCTGGATGTTGCCTGTGTTACCACAGAGGACCGTGCAAACCATATGTTCAACCATGTGATGAACCATATGTTGAAGTACAATGGGCATATTGAGCTGGCCCCACTCATACTCTGGGATATTAGACCCTGATGACCCAGGATTGGCCCCAACCAAGGGTATTATTACCAACCAAGGGAATCAGGGAGTTGGCTTCAAACTTCACCTGAGAGGGGTGGTCCAAATCAGCTAAAGTGACCAACTCAGCTACCACCCACACACATGTCTAAGACTTTGAGTTGGCACACCACAACATCTACCCCATGTATGACCCACTGGAGGGTTTAAAGGGACTGGTCCTGTGGAACAATAATTCAGGATCTCCATGACTTGGAGACAACAGCTGCATATCCACGATGAGTTATAGTGAAGGCCCAATATTGATGATATTGCAGAATCCAGAGGCCTTGAACATAAGCAACAACATATTACATATGAAAATTTTCAAGTACAGATTTTGGGACACTTTAATGTGATATAGTCTTTGGTGTGTATGTGTGTGTGTTCACACATGTATCATAAAACCTTGAAATATTTAAGAAACAAGAAGGATATATAGTCCAGTCCATAACTTTTTTTCTGCTCAAATGTGAGAAACTAAATTCAACCTCTAGCACCTACATAAAAATAAAAGCCAGGCATGGTGATATTCACCTGTAATCCTAGAGCTGGAGAGGCAGAGGCTAGCAGTTTTCTGAGTATCCCTGCCAAGCCTGCCTTGGCCTAAGAAAAAATTCATTCCACGAAATTATATTGGTCACCAGCTATTGAGAAATGACTCCCATGTTTATCATCTAGCTTGCCTTGTTAAGAATAAAGCCTGAGGAATCTTGACAGATTCCATGGCAGGCGAGGGTGACCCAGGAATTGAGCAGGGTAGGCATAGCTTAGGATAGTTGCATTAGAAAAGGAAAGAGAGAGAAGAGAAAAGAGGTAAAGAGACACAAAGACAGAGAGAGAAGAAAAGAGAAGAGGGAGACAAAAAAGGCCTGTCTGCCCCAAGGAAACTGCAGGAAAGGGGATGATAAAGAGAGAAAGAGACGAGACGAGAGAAGAAAGAGGCGAGAAAGAGAAGAAAGCTTAAGTAGGCAGAAGTCTTTCTTTAAAACTGGTCCATATATATATACACATATATATATATATATATATGTGTATATATACATACATATATGTATATACATACATACATATATGTATATACATACATACATAAACGTATATATGTATACATACATGTGTATGTATACATATGTACGTATATACATATGTATGTATATACATATATGTATGTATATATACACATATATATATATGTGTGTATATATATGTGTGTGAGTATAATATATATATATATTCTTAATTTACATATCAATCCCAGTTCCCTCTTTCTCCCCTCAATCCCATCCCATCTCATTCCCCTCACCACTACACAGGAAAGGAGTCATCTTCCAGGAGGGATCATCAAAATCTGTCAAGTCATTTGGAGTAGGATCTAAGCCCTCCCTCCTGCCTCTAGGCTAATGGAGTATCCCTCCATGGGGATGTGCTCCCAAAGTCCTTTCATGCTCCAGGGATATGCCCTGGTTCCCCTGTCAGAGATGCCTTAGACTGCTCAGGCCTTCTAACTGAGACCAACATTTGAACCTGTGCTGACCAGGGTACTACCAGAGTGCATCCTGCCAGGTGACAGGGTTAGGCATGATTCATGTAATACCTGAATTCTTACATGCCCACCTGCACAGTCATGCACATAAGGGGAAGGAATAACATGTACATATTTATATACACACATACAAAATATTTAACATGAAAAATTGAGTTTCTATATAACAATATAAATTTTGTTGATAAATCTCAAAATATTACATTAGTAACCCATTATTCCTGGGCTTCACATATGAATCAATAGCTTGAGAGCTTAATCCTATGTGCACATGCAATTTGCAGAAAAACTTAGCAAACTAGTGTAGCTTTCACAGCATAAGACAATAATGCAGCTGTTATTTTCATTACAGGTCTTTCACTGAATCTCTCTCCAGATGAGCAAGGAGCTGAGAAATGAAATTAGTTGCCATTCAAGGACATGGCTCAGAGACAATTCTATTCTATTAATGTGTATACAGCCTTCCTGAAAATAGTGATTGAATGCTCCCAAAACATGGTTGGCTCAAGAGCAACATTTATTCAGAGCATGAAAAGGATAGAAAAGAAAGTTTTAAAAATACGGAAAAAAATAGGAAAGTTTAAAAGAATGGGTCATTTAAACCACCTTAATGTCTGAGCGATGTTAACTGAAAAAACACTTAGCCTCTATTGCTAGTTTATGTTCAATGAATAATTCAGAATGAAAATCATCACAGGATAATGATAAAATTACATAGTCAAACAGTAGCTGCTTGAGCCTGATATCTGAAGAAGAAACAATCACCTTACAACTCTGCTATTGCTTGGATCACTATTTGTTTGTGCAGATGTTCACAAACTATCAGTATACTTATTCTGCTGGCATTTTTAACTTTCCCGACATGTTTGCTCTGAGCAAATTTACTTCTTGTTGCAATCCATCTTTTCTTCTGATCCTTCTCTAAGGTCCTCAAAACTGTACAAATGGCAGGCAATGTCCAAAGACAATGCTCTGTGAAAAGATAGGAGAGAAGGAAGAAATCAAGGCGTGGTAATTATCAAGTGCTTGTTCCAGTCTAGGCATTAGGACATGAGTTTTGCTACTATGTTCATCCCTTTTTAGAGACATCTGAGTTTTCATACATATTGTCAGAATTACTTTGACGTTGTATTTTCACATCTGAAGTCACACAATCACATACCCACAGAGTCACAGTTATTTGGTATGTTGACCCTAATTTCGTTTTTCCATTTGTTATAGGACAGTCATATTTAGGAGAACATTTTCTAGGCAGAATTGCAAAAGAAATCTTAGCCTGAAGCTCACTGCTTGTAAATGGGCCTCTCCTCTGATTAGATTCACACTAAAATCCACCACATGTCAAATTGACTTAAGAATAAGAAGTCCTATCTGCAGAGTTTGCCTGAATAGTTTATCGATTTGGATCTTTTTTTAAATAGTGAGTTCAGCAAAATAAGAAAAGCAAGAGAACCAATGGCTTAAGCTCAAAAGGTTCATTCCTGAGCTATACATACTCACAAATGGAAGAGGCAGTCTCTGTCAGCATACGGCTGCATGTTGTGGCATGCTGTATTTCTAGCTCCTTACTGAACAGAAAATCAATGCTGCCACACTGTTCCCAACCATTCCTGAAATATTCAGACAACATATGAGGAGGCCAGATTTGATGTGCAAAATTTATATTCTAATTACCTATATATATACATTGATATACTACGTTATCTTTTTTCTGAAGCAGATAATCATGAATAACAAAATGATGCTAACTGCTATTTGATTTTAATCCATATTAAGTCCCATGCTATGGTTTTCTTTTTACAAACCTATAACATGGTACCCAGGTAATGGGATTATTTACACATTCAAGTAAAACAGAGTATTATTGTGGAAATTGTCACCAAGAACTAAAACAAGAAATTCTCTTGAAAATTATGCACATTCACCTCTGGCCTTTCTGCATAATAACATGTGTCTCTACCTACACAACAAACAGATAATTCAAATAAAAGAAAACCTGTCTTCTTTATTTTCATAGTGCATCTTCTTAGATCTATTGTTACCATTATTAGAATTCCACAGATGATGCGGTTGAGTCAGAAGGATCATATACTAAATGTCTATCCTCCTGCCTCAAAATACATTAGAAAAGTCTGGTCATGTTACAGAGTAGTAGAATAATTGCAGAGAAAATGTTCAATAAGCAATGCTGAAAAAAAGTCCTAATCCTATGTATCATAAACTTTATTCAGTAAGTGAAAAGTAAACACACTAAAATTGAAAAATTCATTAAATTTTTGTGGGGATTTTTTAAGAAGCAGCACACGAGCATGTCATTCCCATTGTTTCAGTACAGAGATAATTATTGGTGCATAGGAGATAACATGAGTAATAGATTTTTAACTTATGAGGCATTTGAGTGTCAAAAATTAATGTGGGAAATTAATGGACAACAAGTTATTCCGTGATTTATGGCATGGCTGAAGATAAGATATAAACACACATTATCATGATTGCCATATCTTCAGAAATTGTATCCAGTTATTGACCAGAGAACAAGGTGTAAACAGAAGAGAAGAATGATTTCTTAAAAGCTAATATACAACTTTCTCAATTATCTGTTGTTAAAAGTGAATGAATGCATTTCATTTTCACTCCAGGTTTAAACTTTACATTCCCATCACCCATATCATGTATCCCTTTAATTGATCTATTTTTCATTATGTGAAATTTATTGACATTTGATGAATCAGATACAGAAAAGAGAAGTTATATAGGTAGTCATTTTATACATTCTGTCTTTTGAAAATGAAGACTTGACACCACATTTTGAGATTCAGTTGCTATGGCAACCAAGAAGCACACTACTGCATTCCACTATTCAGATGCATTTCAATATTTAGAATGATCTGATATGTTATGTACAAATCTTTGTGTGGATTCGAGAAAGCATAATCTAGTCTTTAGTTTGTTTTTAAATAAAGCATTTGTTCGATTGTTCCCATGGAATTTTGTTTAAGGGAACATATATCAATATGTAACAGGTGAATCACTGTATGACATTTCAAAACATTTTCCCAAACTTGTAAATTGTAAAAATATGCTATAGAAAACTTATTTACCTAGCACAAAATCCTGGCAACACAAAACAATTTTTGAATAGCATAATATTCAACCATTTAAAGAATTGTATGAGATTGACCAATGGCAATTTCATTACAATGCTTGTCTCTAAGCTTGATCATTTCTTTAGTCTTTATGTGTAACATATCCAACTGTCCCTGTGATATCTATACAAAGTGTCTTGACAAGCAAAATAAACTAGTTAATGTTACTCAAACCATGTTTTTCTTATAATCCTCATCTAATACTTGTAACACCAAATTGAATAAACAGGCAATCAACAGATTAGG
Organism: Cricetiscus sungorus; assembly: GCA_030556225.1. Taxonomy (NCBI): domain Eukaryota; kingdom Metazoa; phylum Chordata; class Mammalia; order Rodentia; family Cricetidae; genus Cricetiscus; species Cricetiscus sungorus. The sequence goes on from JANBXA010000730.1 coordinate 70,463,675, forward strand.
AAACATTTTTCAAGCCTTATTTATCTCTTATAAGGAGCTAAAGGCCAAAATATGCAAGAATCTCAAACAACTCAACAATAAGAAATCATGTAACTAAGTTACATGTAATCATGTAACTAAGAGAAAAACAGGTGTGAGACCTATGTAGTCTCACATCAAAGAAGGCTTCAGTCAACACATATATGAAAAATTGTCACCATCTATACTCATTTGTAGTACAACATCCACAATTACATGGGCCACAAATTTTAGAGTGACTGTTCACATTACTATACTGTATAGTTACTAGATTTTTTTAAAATTGTAGGTTCAGAGCAACCTTAAGCCAATTAAGTCCATTGACATCATTTATTTTTATGTTTGATTATTTACTTTTTGGATAACAGAATGTGCTAACTTCATGTTTCTGTATCACATATAGGGAATTTTCATCCCAATATTTTTAAATCTGTTACTATTATTGTATTTGTTATGGTCAGCTATGCTCAGTGACATTAAATGTTACTGTTGCAATTATTTCAGTGCTTCATACAGCCTATATAGAATGGGAAATTTAATGCTGTGGGTTTTTACAACATACACCAGCCACCCCATCAATCTCTCACACACTGGTGTGCCCCCTCCCATTTTCTAACACATAACAATATTAAGAATCAGGCCAATGAATAATCCCATACTAAGTTTCATGAGCCTAAGTATTTATCAAGAAATGCTAAGGTCAAACAGAGACTGAGACCCAAGCAAATTACGAATGCAAAGGCAAAATTCATGAAGAAAATTAAAATCACTAGTTTAGAAAAAGCATGGACATTAAATAAGAATGCAAATCAGACATTTTATTTACACTGGGGAAATTTTCATGAGCTACATACAAAAACAAAACTGGTCATTCTACATTCAATCACATACAGAGTACAATTTGAAAACTATCTGTAGTTGCACTATGGGTTTGATGAGCAAAACCATCTCTGTAACACAAAAGTCAAAGTAACATAGCAAATGCTATTATAAAATCTCCAGCAAGATCTAATTAAGATAATGCTGAAGATGGCTATAATAAACAACAGACTTCGAGGTAACCAAAAATTTACTATTATAGCAATACCACATATATTTGTATCTATCAAGAAATCAGGTCTGTCCACAAAGTTCATAGAGACAGGATAATTCTTTATGAGGTGCTAATGGACATGATTACTTAATGTTAACTATTATTTTATATCCCCAGACCCTAAATTGATAAAGGTATTTATTAAATATATTCTGTCTGTGACTAAGAAATAAAAGTAGAAAGCCTGGTTACTCACCCACTGTTTATACCATGATTGCTGAGTATTTAAAGTCTAGTATTGAAGCTTCTTCCTCAGAAAAGAAAACTTGCTATCAAATTCTAACTTCCTTTTTACAATGGGTACTTGATGACTGAAGATTTCTGCTGAGATGTATATGAATAACATCATTTTCGTGCTTCTTAACACTTTTTTTTCTAAAGCCTATGAATCAATGAGTAATGTTGACTTTCAAGTTTTGTCACTGACAAAATATATTTCATACAGGTCCAGCCTCTATAGGCAGAGATTCCTTTGGTGCATTGAAGAGAAGAAAAATCAAAAACATTTGGGAAAGAATTGACATTTTAGATGTTGAGGCATAAAAAGAAGCCAAGAAAAATCAATATTAATGGTAGGTCAGAATAAAATGATGCCAAAAATCATGGGTTACTTTGAGGAACTTAACTGAAGATAACAGGAAAGCAAACAAATGAAACTCAAAAATTGAAGTGAACTGAAACTAGATTGAAGAACTCTTGATGACATTTCATAATTGAGAACTTGCTGTGTACAGATGAACACAGGACTCCCTGTGTTCCTCAAGGTGGAGTCTGCCCCTGGTGAAGATTTCATGCTCATTGCTGAAATGAGAATTAAGCTTGAGCAGCCTTAGTTGTAAGCATTCTGTTGTAAATGTATCAACTTGAGTTACCAACCTTAGGATCCTTTTATCTTCATTTTGAGTCATTGTGAGTCTGTGTAATGTCATCTACTGAAAAAAACAAAAACAAAAAAACCTAAAAAAACAAAAAACAAAAAAACAAAAAACAAGTTTCTCTGATGAAGGGCTATATACATTGTATATTTGTTGTCCTGTTAACACTTCAACCTCTATTACTCTAAATGTTCAGTGTATGTATGTCCTTCTTAAAGGTTGAGAATATGGTTGTTACTGTTCCTTTATCTTTGCACCCATTTCTAAAGTTGAAATAAAAACTTTGTCACAGTGGGCATCAGGTGCAAGCCTTTAATCCCAGCACTTGGAATGAGGCCAATGAATCTCTGGGTGTTCAAATTATATATTAGGTTCAAGGACAGCCACGGTTATGTAGAGAATGAACTTTAGGAGCCTATTTCCCATGGAGGGCTACTCCCTTCACCTAGAGACACAGGAGAGGAGGAGAGGGCCTAGAACCTATGTCAAACAACTTGACAAATTTTGATGATCCCTCATGGAAAGCCTCACCCTCCCTCGGGAGTGGATGCGGAATGGGATAGAAGGGGGTCATGGGAGGGTGGGAGGGAGAGAGAAGTGTATCTATATGTAAAATAAGAATGTTCCTAACTTACATAAAATGTATTAATAAAAAAATTAAATCTTAAAAAACAAAAATAAATTTTAAAAAATACCTAAAAAGGATAAAAGAACTTGGCATTGGTGGTGCATGTCTTTAATCCCAGCATTTGGGAGGCAGAAGCAGGTGGATCTCTATGAGTTCAAGGCTTATATTGTTTACAGAGTTCCAGGATAGTAAGTACTATACAAAGTAACCATGTCTCCTGAATAGATGAGAGCAAGAAACGAGATACCATAATAAAGGGAACCATTATAGTTTTGAAGAAAAAAAAACTGATGCTAAAGAAATGTCCAGAGACCTACAAGAATGACTCCAACTAATAATCTGAGCAATAGTGGAGAGGCTACCTTAAATGCCCTTCCCTGATAACGAGATGGATAACTAACTTACATGCTATCCTAGAAACTTCATCTTGTAACTGCTAGAAACAGAAGCAGACACTCATAGCTAAACTCTGAGCCAAACTCCTGGAATCCAATTGAAGAGAGGGAGGAGTGATAAGCAGAGGTTTAAGACCAGGATACAAAAACACACAGACAGCTGACCTCAACAAGGGAAAGTTCATGGACTCCCAGACTGATAGCTGAGAAACCATCATTGGGCCTACACAGACCCCCCCATCGTGGGACTCAATTTGAAGGCCTGAGCAGTCTACTAGACCTCTGACAGTGAAACCAGGATATATCCCTGGTTCATGAAAAAATTTTAGGAGCATATTCTCCATGGAGAAATACTCCCTTAACCTAGAGACAGGAGGGTGGGACTAGACCCTACTCCAAGTGACTTGACGGACTGATGATCCCTCCTGGAAGTCCTCACCCTCCCTGTGGAGTAGGTGGGGAATGGGATGGGATGGGGGTTAGAGGTTATGGGAGGATAGGAAGGAGAGGGAACTGGAATCGATATACTAAGTAAGAAAAAAAAATAAAAAAAGAAACTGTCTCAAAAAAAAAAACTAAACAAAAGAATGAAAGATTGATTCTATCACTATCCTTTGTATAGCAATTGTTCTATAGTTATGTGCAATTTATTTTATTTTGTTTTTTTGTTTTGTTTTGAGAGAGTGTGATTTCACTGCTCAATGTGATTTCTATTTCAAAACAAAGCAAAGAATTGTTGATTAAGTGTCTGGAGACTCGTGTGCTACAACTGAATGTAGGAGGATGGCTGTATATGCTATATTTTATTGCCTAGAGGCAAATGCTCTAACACACCTTGAAACTTGGCATTTTACAGATTGGTTGGCAGTCAGCAAGGTCCAAGTATCCACTTGTTTCTGCCCTTTTTCCTTAGTGCTGGTGTTATAGGTTCGAGTGACCATTCCCAGCTTTTTACTTGGTCACTTAGATATGCACTCACTCCATGTGTTTGTATTCCAAGTGAGGTTAACCACTGAGCTTTTCCCTTACCCTTAAGTTGCTATTTTTATTTTTGCATTTGGAGATTGTTTAACATTTGCCATTGAGCATTGTCTTATTTTATATTATATTCTCTACATATTTTCATAATTTTATACCCTCTTGACTTTCACTGACATTTTTACAAATATTTGAGGAAAATTTCTTTTTTTGTTTAAAATTCATTAATAATTTCTCACTTGCAATTATTAATACTTATTAAGCATTACCATATGTCTTATAGAAAATTATTACTGTGAGATCTGAAAGTGCCTTTTTTCTGTATGATAAGAGATATTTATATTCAAATGAACAGTATGCATTTAAAAGCTTGAATCTTTCAAGTTAATTCTTTTAGTGATATTAACCTCAAGCTGGCAGCAGCAAGTACTCTCCTCATAAACCAAACCAATGGAAGAATGGACTTATATAAGCCCCACATTACCTCTTATATCTATTGGTTGTGTAGCAGGAATGACAAAACTGTTGAATTCACACTTGAACTATTTGTTCTCCGTAATGACGACAGAGTCTGGATTGGGGGGCTAACCTTTTTCACTGACACTTTGTGTTCTCCAATAGGCCATAAAAATGCTCAGGACACTAAAAAAGACGCATCTGCTTTTCAGGTGCTGTGTTTTACATAGAGATTTACATGAGTATGATGACTTTCCTGATGTTGCTTATTGATTTTGCTTTTTATTTTCTGTTTTAGATTACCTTTAGAGTAACAAAAGTTTGAGGCTTGTGTGTATTCCAGTGATTGCTATCTGCTCTGATAAAAGGTAAGTGATGCTCAAATCTTGCTGGGTTACTTAATTTAGGAGGAAAATATTTAAAAATTTAAATTAAATCTGACAAATCTTGCAGAATAAACCTGCCACAAATAGAAAGCTATAATAAAACATTGAAATGGAAAATGCACAGGAAATGTCACGTAGTCCTGTGCTGTATTTAAATGTAAGTGTTCTGCAGCAAATGAAGTGCTGAAATTAACATCATCACTGTGCTTATTCCAGTGAAGAGTGAGCATCTTAATGTCATGCTGAATAAATAATGTGGCATATGTTGGACTCATTTTTGAATAAAGTACAGGGTATAGAGGTACAGGGTCTCATTTACTCTGGTGAATCAACCAGCATGCTTGTGTGGGTGACATATTCAGATGCAGATGAACAGAACACCTGGAATCTTAAAAATAAGCCATAAGCTACCTGCAAATTCTCATTGCACATAATACATCAGTAGATCAATAATCAGGGATGAAATCTCATTTATTAGTACCTAATATTTCATAATATTCCAAACATACCCAGTTCATCACAGGATTTGGAGAGATTATAGCATAGGAGTGACTGAAAATTTTTTTTTAATTTTGTTTTGTTTTGTTTTTTCCTTTAAGCTGTTGTTGATTTAAAAACAAACTTTTAATACATGGTAAGATGCTTATTGTTGACTTTATTTTGTACATGTAGTCAGTTTGATGAGACAAAGACAATAATAAACATTAGTATGTTTATTTATATGGACAGTGTGAAGTGCAGGAGGCTTAACGATAGAAACAACTATAAGCAAATAATAAGCAATGAGAGCAGGAGAATTAGTCTTCCCTGGGGAAAAGTATACCAATTCATTATCCAATAAAAAATGGTCAGTGTTGAAAATATATATAGTATCATTAAACAGATCGAGCAGGGTATATTTGTGTTTTTATTGATATGGGTAATGGAGATCGAGGAATATATCTATATATATATATATATCTATCACTTATAGTAAATAAAGACAAATTAAAATGGGTTCATCACTAACACTTAGTGAGCCTAAATCTTAGTCCCAGAATATTTTATTATGAAATGTTACTGGCAGTGTGTAACTGTCCCATACCTCATCTTATATTGACACTAGATGCACATTACACCTATCTATACCATTTTGATTGGCATTTAGAAGATAACTTACAAGATTATTGAGTCAAATTTTATGGTTTTTATATGAGAATTCATTTTAATACATGTTAGATCTATGCCACAAGTCATACAAGAGTTGAGAGCTGTGACAAAATATATTGAGCAGAGAACTAGTACTTTTCAATATCTTTCCAGTTTTTTTAAACATAACAATATGATTATTTATATTTGTGCTTGTCAAATTTCTACTTTGACTGAAAGATGTCACAATTATATATTAATCATTTCTTTTTATCTTTCAATTATGCTTTTGAGATATTAACATGTGAAATCATTAGGTAAATATGTCCTTTTAAATGTTCACATTTATGTATGCTTATATATATATGTATTCTACTCTATGTGCATTGTTTATACTTATTTTATATGTCTATTATTTTTATATTTGTATCTCCATTTAATGTAGTGTATATACTACTGAGAAAGGCACCAACTCCTTTTTGAAATCCATATTTCATCATTTGTCTGAAAATCTAATCTCAGGCCACATGCTTATAAGAAGGGAGGAAATTATAGTTAAATTATTCTCAACATTCATAAACAAGCGTACAGTAGAACAAAGAAGAGATAAGAATGAGCATGGAGCTAGCAAAATCAGATGAGAAAATACAAACATGAGAGAAGAGTCAACAAACACTGTTTTTCCAGTGTAGTGCAACCTAAGACACTTAATAAAAGAAGTTTCTTAAGTCTTAGTTTTTATTGGTGTAATGAATATCACCTATATGAATCAAAGGAAGGTGATTATATGAAGCACAGAGAATTTGCATAATGGGAGTGACAGTAACAGACCTCCCATTTGGAGCAGAATTATGACTTTAATCTACAATCAATTAAATTTTTGTCATAATTAGGAGGATCAGTTGACCTCCAGTCAGCACAGAAACCAAACATGGAGGACTACAGTCTGACACCTATGATTTGTATCCTGGATTCTGCAGTTACTAGTCTGTGAACTTGGTCTCTCTGAGCTCACTGATATATCACAGTGCAGGTAGTATTGGTACCTGTACCATAAAGTTAAGGTAAGACTGAGTGAAAATATCCTGATTAATTTCAGCTCAGTGTCCAACAAACAGTAAGTACTCACTAGAGACCAACCATTGTGATAGCTTTCTGAGCTATCATGCTCTTATAGCACAGAAAGTAATAAAGAATTGACTATACAAAAGTATTCAATGACCCTCATTAACAAAAGTGTCCTCATGGTGTCATTTCTATACATTTAAACATCTTTAAAGTAACATTTATGAGTTTTGCTTAACATGTTATAGTGTGATACATAGTCTTCACAAGCTAACTGGATTTTGAGTCACTAAGGAGATATATCTCTGGGAATGTCACTGAGGCAGTTTCCTGAGAGGTTTAAATGAGCACATTGTATGGGATGGAGTCTCTGAGTAAATGAAAAAGAAAGAAAGTAGGAAGTGACTCAGTTAAGCACCAGTACTGACTGCCCTGAATATTCCCTTATCTAGGACACAATATAATCAGCCACTTCATGCAACAACTGACAAAGCCAGAGATGATTTTGTCTCCATGCTTTATTTCAATATAGCTATATATTTGTAATAATGTATACATAGTCACTGATGCTATGAATTTGGTTATTGTTTCAATTTCCATACATTTGATAAATAAAATCATGAAAATATTGTATCACATATAGGCATTTTCATTCATTGTTTTTTTCATTATCCACTCAAATTCTTGGGTTTTCTTTTGCATTGAGCTGTTGCCATCAGATCACCATTTTCACTATTGACTAAAAAATGCATAAACATGTTCTAATAAACAGCTAACATACACAATCTGTTGACAATATGTGTGTCATCTTATGTCTTTCACTATTTCTCTAGTCATTTGTTTATAATCAAAGGATTTTCTGGACAGGATTAATGCAGACTGCAAAAATTTAAGCATAGAAATTAAAAATGAAAAAGGAAATCGTGGGCTGAAAATGTGGCTCAATGGCAAACACATTCGAGGCATGAGGATATATTCCAAGTACTCCAAAGGAAAATAGTTGGAGCTAGGAGGCTCAGTTGAGAAACAATACATGGTATTTGTCTTTCAAATGGAAGGGACAGGAAAGAAGGAAGGAGAGAGTTGGGTAAGATGAGATTTATAAAGAGGGAATGATAAAGTAATGGCCAGGGATGGTGTCACACACATAGTCAGTAGTCAGATTCTATTGCCTAACCCTCCCTCCACAAAAAAATAAACTATAAAATGAAAATAAAATTAAAAGTGAATCTAAAACATAATGCAACATTGGCTCTTTGAAAGTAAATACAATAAAAAGAATGTTTGGAACAATTAGGAGACTTGATAAAAAGAAATGATTTGTGAGGGTGAAAACACATTTTACTTATTTTCCTTATTGGTTTATATTATCCTCTAAAAAAGTAACACACATTCCTGTGTGCCATGCTATCTGCAATTAAATCCTTACATGTTGGGTGTCCGGTGTGGTCCCAAGTATATCCTAAAACTCAACAAGAGGGTTTACCATACAATTGCAACACACATATAATATATATATATATATTATATGTGTGTTTGTGTGTGTGTGTGTGTGTGTGTGTGAGAGAGAGAGAGAGAGAGAGAGAGAGCTGCCACAAACCAAACAATAAAGAACAAACAAACACTCATGCAACATTCTTAGAAAACTTAAAACAAGAATTGTCACCAAGGATCAACTGTGGTGTCCACTGCACAAAACTTCCAGTGAATTTCCCTATTTCTATTATAGAAGACAAATTGGTCTTGGCCTTGTTAAATATTCTTATTTGTAAGTTTTGTGTATGTTATTTTCTTCCTAAGTAATTAATATATGTATATTTTCTCATATAAAACTACACATACAATTTGCTTTTAGATTTAACTTTTTTTTTTGATGAGATTGTATTTCAGCTAACCCAACCTGGCCACAAACTTTGTTACATCACTGAAAAAGATACTTAATTTTTGATCCTACTGCCTCCATATCCTGATTTTTAGGGTTATAAGCATGCCCTCTTTATGCAATATTAAGAAGTACTGGGGATTGAGAACTAGACATCACTATCCAGACCAGACTGGACTGAACTACATTCAGTTCTCCATGTCTATTCCTTTTTATTTTATTAATTTATTTTTTTACATTCCAATCCTAGTTTGTACTCCCTATTCTCCCTCTAATATCCTCACCCCCCCCACCTCCGCCTATCTGTTACTCAGATTGTTTGAGGCCTCCCCTAGGAACTCTACTAAGTCTGTCCCATCATCTTGTTGGGGCAGGAACAAGGCTGTTCTTAAGTGCTAAGATTACAGGTGCATGCCACAATATACTTTACTATAAATTCACTAGGTTTTAAAATTGTTCTTTGATGTTGTTAGTTATGAACATATTTTAATAATTATTTTTTACTAATTACCTTAATCAATATTATATAACTAATTGTTTTATCCATAGAATCACTTAAAGTTTTCTATAACTGGAAGTATGTAGTCGTAGTCACTAGTATTCATACATGAAACTCTGCCAAATCACATCCTGAAACCACAGCAAGAATTCTACAAAGGTCAACAGGTACTTCAAAAATATTACAAAAAGCTAACCCCTTTATTTGAGGAATATACAGATGTAATACCTTTCTCCTGGGTAATATTATGTGAATTTCATCATATATTATTCAAATCCCTGATTCACTTTCCCCATGGACAGTTGTAATTGTCCTTTGCAGATCCATTTGTCTACAGGAAGTTGATTGCATTTCTGAAAACTGGGAGCTTGTTCATATAAGTTCCTTTCACCAAAATTGTTCTCAGTACTTCATGGTAATTCTGGGCCACAGATTTCTAGTCCTTGAAAACATGAACAGAGGATATGGTCACATCAGTAACTACTGGGCAAGATTTGTGGAAACAAGGGAATTTTTAGAGAATTATGTTTTTAAGCAGAGAATAAAAACTGAGGAGAGAAAAAACATAATTTGGTACAATGTTTAGGACAAATCTATCTGAATTTAACTATTGTTTATGCAAATTCAGGAGTTCTAAGTTTCTTCCTCCCACGCATTACTTCTAAAGCCTTTAGAATTAAGATTACAGTGTTGCTGAATTTATGTTGAGTTTGTTGATCTATTTAGACTTAAATTCTGTGCATAGCAATAGATATAGATCAATCTGTAGTCTTCTACACATTAGCATCCAGTTATGGGAAAACCATTTGTTGAAGATGCTTTTAATTTTTCATTGTATAATTTTAGCGTCTTTGTCAAATTCCAAATATTCACAGATGTGTCAATTAAAATCAATATTTTCAATTCGATTCCATAGGAATCTATTTTTATGCCTGTCTATTTTTATGCCAATACCAATCTCTTTGTAGGACTAGAGCTCTATGATGCCTCAGGAAGTTCCTTTATTATACAGAGTTGTTTTGGCTATCCTGGTTCTTATGTTTGTCCAAATAAATTTGAGTATTGTTCTTTAATGGTCTATGAAAAATTATGCTGGAATTTTTATGAGAATTGCATTGAATCTATTAATTGCTTCTTGCAAGATTAGTAAATTTACTAAGTTTTTCCTACATAACCAAGAGTATGGGAGATCTTTCCAATTTCTGTTATCTTTTTTAATTTCTATCTTTAAAGACGCAAATTTCATAGAAATTTGGAGGTGCCCTTAAACTAATTGTTACAGGAGATTGCTTCCAGAACAAAACACCAGTAGCACAGACACAGAGATAAACAATTAATAAATGTGATCTCCTGAAACTGAAAATATTCTGTAAGACAAAGCACACAGTCAACAAGAAAAAACGGCAACCTGCAGAATGGGAAAAGGTATTCACCAACCCCATGTCTGACAGAGGGTTGATCTCCAAAATATAAAGAATTCAAGGAGCTAGTCACCAAAACACAAAATAATCCAATTAAAGAGTGGGGTATAGAGAATTCTCAAAAGGGGAATCCAAAATTGCTGAAAGACACTTAAGGAAGTACTCAACATACTTAGCCATCAGAGAAATGCAAATCAAAACAACTTACTCCCCTCAGAATGACTAAAATCAAAACCACCAAAGATGGTCTATTCAGGAGAGGATGTGGAGAAAGGGGTACACTCCTCCACTGCTGGTGAGAGTGCAAACTCATATAGCTACTTTGGAATTCAGTATGGCTGCTCCTCAGGAAAATGGGAATCAGCCTACCTCGTGTCAGCAATTCTATTCTTAGGCATATACTCCAAAGATGCACATTCACACAACAAGGACCTCTGTTCAAGTATGTTTATAGCAGCATTATTTGTAGCAGAAGAACTTGGAAGCAACCTAAATGCCCCTGAGCTGAAGAATGGATGGAGAAAATGTGATACATTTACACAATGGAGTACTCAGCAGAAAAAAAAAAATGGAATCTTGAAATTTGCAGGCAAATGGATGGAATAAGAAGTGAATATACTGAGTGAGGTAACCCAGTCAACACAGTATGTACTCACTCATATATGCATTTTAGACTTAGAGCAAAGAATTACCAGCCTACAATTCATACCACCAGAAAAAGTTAGAAACAAGGAAGACCTTATGAGAGACTTACATGTCCTGGAGAAGGGGAAAAGGACAAGATCTCCCAAGCAAATTGGGAACATGAGGGGGAGGTGAGTGGTAGTTAGGAGGAAGAGGGGAGATGTTGCATGAGGGAGCAGGAAGATTGAGTCAGGGAAAGTATAGAGGAGAGCAAGAAAAGAGACACCATAACAGAGGGAGCTATTATAAGTTTGGAGAGAATTGTGTCACTAGGGAAATGTCCAGAGAATCTACCATGATGCCCCAAACTAAAAATCTAAGTAATAGTGGAGAGCCTATCTTAAATGTTCTTCTCTAACAATGAGATTGATGACTACAATATATGCCATCCTAGAGCCTTCATCTAGTAGCTGATGTAAGCAGAACCAGACACCCACAACTGAACACTGAACTGAACTCCTGGAATCCAGTTGCAGAGAGAGAGGAGTGATGAGGAAAGGGGTTATAACCACAGAAACTGCTGACATGAACAAGGGGGAGCTCATGGGCTCCATTCTGATAGCTGGAAAACCAGGATAGGACTAATCCAGACCTCCTGAATATGGGAGTTTTTTGGGAAGACTGGGAAGCCTATGGGGCCTCTGATAGTGAATCAGTATTTATCCTTAGTATAGGTATTGACTTTGGGAGCCCATCCCACTTAGATGGATACTCTCTCAGCCTAAACACATGGGGGAGGGCCTACGCCCTGCTCCAAATGATATGATAGACTTTGAAGATTCATCATGGTAGGCCTCACCCTTCCATAGTAGTAGAAAGGGGATGGGATGGGAGTTGGCTGGGAGGGTAGGGGGAGGAAGGAAGGGTGAGGAAACTGGGATTGACATGTAAAACAAGCTTGTTTCAAATTCAAATTTAAAAATTATCATAAAACCAAGAAACCTATGAAGTAAATGGAATATATTTATAAATAATAATTAAAACATCAAAAATAGCCATGATAAAGGCAAAAGCACTATATAACTCATTGCCATATCTGACAAAAATAGAAAACATTAAAATATATTTTACATTTTTAGCTATTCATCTATAAAAATAATAGTATAGCATTTTGGAAATTTATATTGCGAGAAGAATAAATCCCTGTTGAAGTCAAAGCTTTAACACAACATTTTTCTGTGCAAAACTGGGGTTAATTATTTAATAGCTTCAAAGATTAATGTTATCATCATTAACAGGCACATATGCCAGTGCTGTTGACCTATTTGCTTGTCTTTAATGTTTTCTTGTGTGTTAAATAAATTCTATAATACATAATGCAAAAAATTTAAATATTAAAAAAGATTACAATTTCTACTATTTTGATTCACTGTAATGAAAAAGAATCTGCTGTATTATCTCCTCATCTTTACTAGTAGAACAGTTGCTACCAGGCACAACAGTTCTGTGGTAAAAGAACTCTGATCAAGAGTATCAATTGACAATGCAAAACTGGGCAAAGGCATGTAAGTAATTTTCTTAAATGTTATTATAAACATAATCATACTGTTGTGTGGTAAGAATGAATGAAATCACCTATCAGCTCCTGTTTTCAGAGATATGTGAATTAAAATCCTTATTCTGTCTCTTAAATATCATATGCTGTGTTCTACCTCTGCTTCCCCACTACTGATAGGGGGCATAAATTTACCTAATGTAAGCTTGTGTTAAATACACATGCACATATATTTAGGCTTTTGTTGGTCTTTTAAAAATAGACTTACATTCATATACATTATTATGTATAATCAGGAAACATGACAATAGAGGTGAACATACTAAATGGATAATGGGTCCAGACACTTCCTCTCTCTTTTCATTTTCTCTTACAAACAAACCACTTTTCTGGTAGATGCTATGAATGAATGGCAGCTATTCTATAATTCTGTTAGGGCCAGAAAATGAATTAAGAAAGCTTTTCTGAGGGAAAAAAATGATGTATAATCTTCAAGTTAGTAAAGCTTGTCTTCACTTCTAAAATTAAACAGGGTTTTACTTTTATATTGATAATGTGTAACATGTCAATACCAACTTAGAGACTGAAACTTGGGTGATAGGAAGCTAATCTATGCTTTAGCAGTGCTATGATTTTGTTTGTGTTTTCATTTCTTTTTTTGGAAACCATTGCCCTAACCAGAGAAGTGACAATGGAAGTACCCATTTTGCATCTTCTGAGAGTCTTATTTATCCTGTCAAGAAATCTTAGATTTTGCAAGTAGCTGAAAACAGGTAATATAGGGTTCTCAACCTGTGGGTTGTGTCCCTAATTGGAGTCAACAGACCCTTTCACAATGTTCACCTAAAACCATTGGGAAACACAAATATTTACATTATGATTACAGTAGTGAAATTCCAGTTATAAAGAAGCAATGAATATAATTTTATGGTTTGAAGTCACCACAACACAAGGAACTGTATCAAAGGATTGAAGCATTAGGAAGTTGATAGGCATTAAATATAGTACCTTTAATGGTAGAAGAAAATTTAGTCAAAACATGTTTCTTATTCTCCTGATATCACTCTCACTTCAAAAGTGTTTCAGTGTAAAAGTAAAATGAAAATTGCTCAAAGATCTGTAAAGACATTCTCCACCATCACCAGTTTAGAAAGAATAACGGCAAAGAGATTTGCTATGTAAATACATTTCAGTTTTCTGAGAAACTATAAAACTGTGAAGTTAAATCATCATGTTTTCATTCCTGAAAAATTATAGGTTTGTGATTGTTATCCCACTCAGATGCAGTAAGAAAAAATGCTGTAACTAAAATATATATTTTCATAGGTAATATTTTTCTTTTAAAGAAAGCCTTCTAACATACCACTTTTTGTCATACTGGATTGTCAATGGACTATGTTACATGAACAGTTGGTGGGGGGCTATTTCTTAGATTCATCTTTGTTCACAACTAACTAAACAGTGAGATTTAACCATTGACTAATAAATATTTGTGTCTTCATGTTAATATTTATAGCTGCAAGATGAGTAATCTCCAATAGTCAAAATCACAGCAGATACAGGAACAAATAGTTTGAGATAGATAATGATGTCTGAAAATATCAAGAAAGATTTCAAGTATTAGGTGAAATGGGAACAAAACTGTAGAAACATGTTGTATATTACAAACATTCAGAGTGAAAACATGCCACCTGTGTGTCCTGTGCTTGTCAAAATCAGTGAGAGACAATTTCAACCTTGCTGAACTCTTAGGCAAGAATAATATATGCTGCATATGAAAAATAAGATTTCTGATATTAGAAAAATGGTATCATGCTGTAAGGTTCAAACTGGTTAGCTAAGCAAAGTGCTTTTGTTGAAGTTGAACTGCCTGGCGAATATTCTAGATAATTCAAAGCAGAAAAGGTGTACAGATTGCAGTTACCCAGGAGTGTGAAATTAGCTTCCCAAGGTATGGTTACACCACCTTCTCTCCCTCAAGTAATATCTCGTTCATTTTTCTTTGAAGAAAAAAGGATGCAATGGAATACTGTACTAGACAAATGGAGGTTAAATCTTAAAGCAATATTCATAAAGGTCTTACGGCTTCAACATGCTATTTACAATTTTTGGCAATCAAGATATAATAATTTGCATACTGAGAGAATGAAACTCATTCCTCCAATCTTTTTCAGCCTTCATTCTCTGAACATTTACCATTTTGCTATTGTTGACTTGAGAAGCATCTTATAGCCTCAAGATTAATTATAACAGAAACTTGTGCACAGAAGCTTATAAACAGACACATTAGTGATATGTATGAAAAAAATGAAAGAAAATGGTGGGTGTTATGGTATACATCTGTCACCCCAGAGGTAAAGTCAGGAGGATAAAGAGTCCAAGCTGATCTTCAGCTACACAGTGAACTAGAAGCTAGTTTGAAAGCATTATACACCATCAGAAAGATAAAACTGAAGACATTGAAATATATTCAGAGCTAAGAAAGTGGCCTTCAGGATAGATTTTTTATGTAATGTGCCTGAATTCCTACTGTGGATACCTACTACTGCAGAAGTCAGTAACAGCAGACCCTTCCCTTAATTCTAGCACTCTAAGGTAAGAAGAGGTTTCTCAAGTTCCAGGTCATTCTCAGCCTCATAGGGAGTTCCAGGCTATCACAGGGGATATGAAAATGTGTCTCAAAATAAAACATGCAACAAAACGTTTCCTAATTTATGATCTTGAATGTTTCACATAAATAAGTGTTAAAAACAAAGCATGCAACTAAAAAATCACCATGAAATTCCTATCTGTGTAGCCATTATCTAAACAGAAATGAACTCTCAAACTTTTGCCACAACCTTGCATAGTGATTTACTTCTTTACTGAAAAAAAAAAAAAACCCTGCCAGGCTCAAAAGTAAACAGTTTATCCTTGTAATATGGGGCAACAGAAATACTAAGGCAACTAAGTGAAGTATTCATCTTTTCGTTTTACTGGGGCTGGACTTCAGTTCTGAAAATGTGACATCAATGTAGCATAAGGTTTTATGCAGTCTTCTGCTCCCACAGGATTCAACTCAGGGACAGGGCTTTGGTCATGAAGACTTTCTTCCTTATGTAAGTTTATGGCCTCCACACTTGTTTCCCCATTCCCAAAGCTCTTGAGAGAAATCGTTAAGGCTTTGGTTTATCAGGTATATCTGTCAGAATCTGTCTAGCTAAAACCCTAGAGCTCATTATTAATGTCTGGTGTTTGAGACTCAAATTCCTCACTGCTTCCAAACTCATCAGTTCCTTCAAGAGATGATGTTGTTATTATTATTATTTGTAGAGCATTGTACAGTTACATTTAGCTGGGTCATTACGCCAAATTCACAAATATACCAGAGGAACTGTTAAAAGGTCCAAAAACGTTTGGCTAGATAGGTCATAGATCCTAGGGCAATACCCTATTTACTGTGTATATTCTTACCTGCTAATTGTAATTGTCTTAGAATACTCAGCTCTGTTACAAGCAGGTTTTTGTCTCTGGCCTGGTCCCAGGGCCCCGAAAGCTCCCAAAATCACAGAGATGCTGTATTAAATATAAGGCTGTAGGCCTATTACTAGCATTATTTATTGGCTAGCTCTGTCTTAAATATTAACCCATTTCTATTAATCTAAATATTTCTATGTGATCTTATCTTACTGGAGAAAGGGCCTGGCATTCTTCTCTCTGGGTCCTGCATCTTGAATCTTCTCTCTACTACTTCCCAAATCCTCCTTGTCTCCTAGCCCCACCTACCTTGCTTTCTTATTGGCCAACAGTGCTTTATTCAATAACCAATAAGAGAAACATATTTACAGAATGACATCTTCCATCACAGCTCCACATATCTTCTTTTTAATTTTACCATATACTAATTTTCTGGGAATTTCACTTTATTAACCCCAATCCAGCTCTTTCCCAGACCATCCGTGTTCACCCATCAGCCACAGAGCATCTGCCACAAAAGAAATTTTTACAAAATATTAATTAAAAACAAACAAACAAAAAAGCAAACCAACCAACAAAAATAAAAACTATGCTCCTCTTTTTTTCCCACCTCTCCAATACCTCTGCATTTGTGTTAGAGGTATTGGGAGCTGTAATATTTCATGCAGTATATCCTTTTGTCCACTCAGCTTTACTTGCAAATATTCATCCTATAATGTAGTGTTGGTTATGTTCAAGTCCTCTGGCTACTGATGTAGCATCAATAATGGACCCTCACTGAGATTCCTCTCAGATATCCTGCTATTGCCCTCAGTCATTCAGATCCTGATGCTATGGATACACAGGGCCAGTCCCTTCATGAGATCCCACAGGTTATATATGAGATAAATGTTGAAGTATGCCAAATCAAAGCCCTAGGAGTAGCTCTGGGTGGTAGTAAATATGATCATTCTGGGAAGTTGGGACCTTCCACTTTCAGGTGAGGGGCAGAGCCAGCTCTTCTATCCACATGCCATTAGTCCAGCTTTCCTATGGCCATGGTGATGGGTGGAGCCATCTCCTCCAAGTATGGTGCCAGCTTCTCTGCTGCAATGGCCAGTGAGAAGCAGGTCCAGGTCTCCTAGGGCCAGTGAAGATGCTGTCATATCAGCATAGCCCTCAGATTTCAACACATCTGGTTCCAATTCTCCCTTGTGACAACCTGGTGGTCATAGATCAACACCGATCTCAGCTACAGTAGGAACATTGACCCAGACATGACCCTAATGAGAAGCTCAGACCTGGATGTTGTCATGGCCATAGTGGCAACATGTCCCTCTTGAACACCAACATGGCCCCATGAAGCAGCTCACACTCCAGGCAACCACATGGCAACAGGAGCCATAGACAACAACACAAACCCTGACTGAAGTAGGGCCATAGACTGACATAGCCCTGTGCTGCAGTTTAGGCACAAGGGTCATAATGTCACCAAGTTACAGTGCAGAACACTCAAATCTGTGTGGCTTCTGCTTCAGCCTAACCTTCACACACAAACCTGTGGTCAGCCTCTGGTGGTATCACAAACCCCAGGCATCTGCATGACCTTCAGTGGAAACTGAAGATTTGGACTTTAGCATAAACACAGGCTACAATAGGGTCCAGATGTCATCATAGCCCTGGGAGGCAGCATTGGCCACTCATATCAGCATGGTTCTGGTGGTGGCATGGCTCATGGACACCATCATAGCCACAGGTGGTAGCCCAGACTCCATACATCTATGTGTCCTTGGGTGGAAACATTGACCATGCATGTAAATACAGTGATGTAACATGATTGTATAATATTCCACATTTTAGTCAGTGATCCCCTGATATTTATTTTGTTTAGGCCAGTTAAAAACAGCATTATCCTTCTGTTACTGGTTAGTTGAGTTTATTCATAATATTACTTGAAGTTGAATATTTCATGATAACAGAAAAATAGAAAAGAACCTATAACCACTACTTTACTAATATGTGACACTTAACTATGTTTCAAATAAGCATCCCACAGATAAGGTAGACCTCGTGCCTCGTCTGTGAAACCTCTCTCTGCAACAGAGAGAGACCATTATAGAAAATCATAATTAACCCAAATGCAAAGTTGTGGAGCCCATTACCAGTAAATACATCTACAAAATAATTCCTACTCCAAAGGTTCAGGTGTCATTGAAGAAAATAGGGATGAAAATTGTAAGATACAGAGGACTCACCTACATAGCTGGAATTCCAAAAGCAACACCAGCAGAGCCTCACCAAATAGCTGACTCAGCATAAGCTTAACAAAGCCAGTAGCAATAGATATAACAAAGTAGACAAGGTGGAGTGTGTATCAAGAGGCCTCAAAAACACACAAACAAGGTAATGCAAACAACTACATAATGTTGAAAGCAAGTGAAATGGTCTTCCTTTGGGAAAAGCACATCAAATGGTTTTCCAGTAATAAATGATTAAGTCTCAATAGCTGAAGAATAACAATTTAGGAATAAACATGTATATACATATAAGCATGTAACATTAATTAATGAAAAAAGCTATAAACTTGGGAGAGAGCAAGAGGAGGTAGTAGGGAGGGCTTGTAGGGAGGAATATGGTGTAATAATATTATAACCCTAAAATAAAATTTTTAATAAGGAAATTAATAAAAATAGTGTTGATATTGTCTAAATTACTTAATCATGTATTTCTGTTATATGTAGTCATACTTTTCACACAATTATTCATTTATTCTTTTCAAGATTTTATTCTACATTTGGATAGCAAAATTGACATAAGAATAACCAACAGAATATATATTATTCAGCTTTTACTTACTAAAATGATGACACAATTATGTGTCATTTGATGCCGGAGAATATCTGTTTACTCGACTGATGATGAAACTAACATCCGGCTTTCATATTTTATATTTGCCTATGAAGAGATGACTTCTATTAAGTAGTGGGTCTGGATATCCCTCTCTTTTTTTCTCAGCTGTTAGAAGAACTTTGAAGTTGTAAAATCAAGGACAAGGCCTGATGTGTCAGAGAGCACAACATATTGTTCAGGGAGCACAATGCTTCCAAAACTCAGAAAGCTTTAGACTTCATTTTCTCAGACAACTGGACAAGACCCTAAATTCTTAATCTTCAAATCCAATGGCTCACTGTAATCAATAAACAATTTCAACGCAGGCCCTTTGAGAATCCTAAAGTCTAAAAAAATAATAAAGATGAAAAGAAGAGCAAAACCCTTCATATGCAAGGAGTGATGCATTTGTGTGCTTATATCTTATCTGATAGTGAACATGTGCTTCAGAGGATCCTGTACTAAATGAACAAAGACAGCATTAAAGTATAGAACACAGTAGAGAGAGAAATCATGACTCCCACCCCATTAACACTGATATTCCTTTCCCCAGCTCTGTGTTATCTACAGCCAGGAAGTGAGATTATCTTAGGATAGTTAAGGATTGTATAGATATATGTACACATACATGTATGAATGTATATGTAGGTATTACTTATTATTTTATAAGTAAGACACAAGAAACATAAAAAGACAAAACTTTCAGGTTGCCTTAATTTTTTTATCATTATATATGCAAAATTCCTTTATTTGATTAGAAATATCTAATGTTACAAAAGTGACATTTTTTTCTTATTTTACAAATCAATCGCAGTTCCCTCTCCCACTCTGCCTTCCTCCCTCCCTCTCTCCCTACGACCCATGCCCCCAGACCACCCTCCTGTCCCTTCCTACCCCTCTCCACAGGGAGGGTGATGACCTCAAGGAGGGATCAACAAAATCTGTCAAGTCATTTGGAATAGGGACTAGGCCCTCCCTCCTGCCTCTAGACTAAGGGAATATCCCTCCATGGGAAATGTGCTCCCAAAGTCCTTTTTGGACCAGGGATGCATCCTGGTTCCATTGTCAGAGGTCCCTTAGACTGCCCAGGCCTTCTAACTGAGACTCATGTTCAGGGGTTCTGAGTCGGTCCAATGGTGGTTTTCCAGCTCTCAGTCTGTGGGTCCATTATCTCCTCCTTTTTCAGGTCAGCTGTCTTTGTGGGTTTCTGTAGCCTGGTCTTGTCCCCCCTCTCCACATCTGGATTCCAGTTCAGCTCAGTGTTTAGCTGTGGGTATGTGCTTCTGTTTCCATCAGCTACTAGATGAGGGCTCTATAATGGTAGATAACTTAGTCATCATCTCATTATCAGGGCATTTAAGGTAGCCTTTCCACTTTTGCTCAGAGTGTTAGTTTTTAAACCTAATGTCAATGCTTAGTCCATAGAGACCCTGTGGTATAAACACATATAAAGTTTGTGTTGTTTCTTCCCCAGGCAGCTGTATTCTCATACGGAGTAAACTCTCTTTCATAAGGAGTTAGCTATATGTGTGTAGAGATTGCAAAATGCAGTATCAAACATTTCTTCTCTTGAAGTTTAAAAAACAACCTTGTTAAAGTGATACAGTGATGGAAAGGACTCTATCTACTGCCCAGACCTATGCTGTTGAGAAACATCAGTGTAACTTTCACACTGAAGCTGACCTGATAAAGTTATTCTTCTTTCAGAGAGTTTTCTGAAAGAGTAATGAGAAGATCTGAACTTGACTACAGGTCAGATTCACTTTGCTACTTTTCTAAAAAGACATAGGCCGAGTGCAAATGGGCAATGTGCGGGAGAAATAATGTGAATGTTCTTGCTTTTATCACAATGACAAAATTATGCCTATATGCACTGAATTTCACTTACCATAACAGTTTCCTTTTCCTGCCTTGTGCCATTTATCCTCTGTGCCTGCTGAAATGTAATCAGGTCACTTCTTTCTGGCATGCAGTGGTGGATAGAATTTCCATCTTACTGATGTCAGACCAATGACCTCTATTAGCCTGCAACTATTATTAAACTTGTTATGACTATGAAACAAAAGTCAGACTCAATTGTTAGGAATCATGAAAAGACCCTTCTTTGTGTAGTAGCTTTTCCCACCACCTACCATCTCTAAATTTTCAGGTCTCTTTACAAATTCCTCACTTCATGTATAAAAGGCCAAAAGGATTCCCACAAAATTTATCAGGAATTACCTAAAGAATAACAGGGTCTCTACGTCTTTCCTCAATGTTACATTAGCATTATGATTAATTGGAACAATGGTGGGCGACAAAGGGGGGGGAGGAGTTAATATTTACTTCCATAGTCACCTACACTTGAGGCCATGGAAGCTCTGTATAGGACTTCATTTAAAAACTTTAAGTTACATTTATTTATTTAGTTAGTTTGTTAATTTCTTCTGCTTATTTTGTTTCTGCATACGCGTGTGTGTATGCATGACTTTACCTGTGTGAAAACATTTGTGCGTTTGTGTGCATATGTGCATGTGTGTACATGTTTGTGTGCATGTGCACATGCATGTGTATATATGCATGTGCAGATGCACATGCCATGAATTTGTAGGTAAGAGACAACTTGTCCCTCATCATGCAGGATTCAACCCTGATCATGGAAATTAAGTCTTCACATTTGGTGGTAAATATCTTTATGGGATGTTTCCCTGCACCGCATTGCAACTCTAAACATGATTAACTACCTCCTTCTCTATCTCTCCTTCTCTTTTTCTTCCATTAATATGTTTACAGAAGGCTTAGATCAGCATTCTTACCAGTGCAGTGTAATACTCACAAATTTATAATGTGTCACAGGAAATTGCATCACTCGAGTTGTGAAGTAGGAGGAGGGAAAGTAGGGACCCTGTCATCTCTTGGCTGTATCTCTTCATTACCATTTTATTTAATTTTCTGTGCGATAAGGTTGCATACCTCTTACTTTCATCATGAATAATGTTATATGGAACTGGAAATCTGTTGAAAATACCACTATTCACATGAGACATGGGAAACTGAATAAAATATGTAATCTGTACCCAATAAAAACTAAAGTGACCTTGAACAAATTATTAAAATGTATTGTTCTTCTGTCTCTTCATCTGAAAATGAGGGAGTTTCACTCTGACCTCTAATGTCCTTTCAAAATGTTATAACACTTTAACTATATCATTAAATTTCAGTGCCTTTAAGAGTAGCTTGCCAGAATACTTTTCTCCTTCAATTGAAAATTTCATATCAGACTAGAATTTCATCACAGATTTTGATATTTAATAGGGGTTAGTCTCCACCCTGAGGAAAATCATGACATATAAAACTAGAATTTAATGGTCAAATCAAATAATAAAATAAAGCTTTAAATGAATATCTGTCCTCACAAAAGTATTATTTTTTAAATAGACACAGAGAGATGCCAGTGTCAGCTACTGATTGATTCAGAGCCTTTACATTTGCTACTGTGTGGGTTAGCTTGAATTGCTGACAAATACATATTTATTTGAAGAGAAATATGGATAATAATTACACTTAGTTAGGGAATCACACACAATTTACAGAAGGGAATGCAAGGGATAGTGAAAATCTATTAACAGAGGACTTTGTTTCAAGTGACTATATGTGAGGATTTATCCTTTGTATATTTGTAGCATGAGAATGTCTACCTAATAGTAAGACATTTTGTATTTATAAATGAAATAATTGGTGATATCATGATAAAATATAGTGCAAAGTACATATTTTTAATTTTTATGTACAAGTAAAAAATCTATTTTTATGTGATTAAATTTGGCCAAAAAATGTGGTATCAGTGAACCCTAAACTGGAGGAAGCACACTGTGATTCAGGACAAAAATGGAGAAATGCCACAGTCTGAATTATTTTATTTAATTTCTGTTTTTGTGTATGTGTGTATGTCTCTATGTGTGTGCCACAGGTATGTTGTGCCTGTAGTAGCCAGAAGAGGATCTTGAGTCCCTGAAGCTGGAGTTAAAGGTGCTAGTGGGATTCCTGATGTAGGTGCTGGGTAGTGTTCCCTGCAAGAACAGCAAACACTTAAATAAAACATATTTAGCAACAATTCAAAGTAATCCACAATTACAATGTTTTGGAAATACCACTCCTCCCTCACATACACATGTCAGAACAACAGGAAATTACTGAAATTTCTATAGAGAATTTTAAAACTAATCATAAAACTCAACATTTTGAATTAGTTTATACCATGCTAAAAATTTACAGATTCTTAAAGATTCCTTTAAGAATTTACAAGTTTACACATCACATTTAAAAATGGTAGTCCACATGAAACTTACCTTTGTATTTATAAATTGTGTAAACAAAGAAAAGATCTTTTTTCATGGAGCCATATTAATACTTACATTCAGTAACTCCTTTCTATATGTGCAACATTTTTTTCTCCTATGGGTTTGCAAATGTTATATTCTCTATTTGGATAGGATATAGTAATTTCATGATGATCTGTATCTATCAGAAATGGTTGCATGTTTTCCATTGCATTTCATATCCTTAAACACACAAAGATGCCTTGTATATCATTGTTCAGTTTCTTGAAGAAAAATATAGTTTTTATTGTTTTATAAGAAGATAAAATGCCTTGTATCATCAAGAATAACTAGTATTTCCCTCTCCAGCTCCTGACTTGTACTATACTGACTCTATAGGAACCTCCATCTTTGACATCTGATAAATGTGCTGTTAGATGTACAAACTGAAGCAAATCTGAACTAAACCAGTTGGTGCTGCCTAAGTGACAGTGCACATAAAGATGATATGCACAAGGTGAGCACTCTAAAACTAGACCATTTATAAATAAGAGGTATTAAGGTAGAGTGCTATCTCAAATAAGGTATCAATGAGATTAAGAAAATATATTCAATACTATTTCCCTCTATTTCCTTTTTTAATTTAACTTTTTTCTTATTTTACATATCATCCTAGTTCCCTCTCCCTCCCATCCTCTCTTGATCCCCACATACCCCCTATATCCCCTCATCTCACTCCCAAGGGAGGTTGTGGGCCTCCATGAGGGATCATTAAAGTCTGTCAAGTCACTTGGGGTAGGGCCAAGGCCCTACCCTGTGTCTACAGTCTAAGGGAGAATCCCTCCATGGGGATGGGTTCCTGAAGTTTGTTCCTGCACTAGGGATCCATTGACAGTGGTACCATAGACTTCCCAGGCCTCCTAATTTCTGTCCTCAGAGAGGGTGAAACTTCCTTTCCATGGGAAGTCAACAAAGTCTGGAACACCACTTTGAGACAGAACCAAGGCCCTTGCCTCATATATAGGCTGAGCAAGTTACCCCTCCAAAGAGAATGGGATTCAAAATCCAGTTCCATATATATATAGGCTGAGCAAGTTACCCCTCCAAAGAGAATGGGCTTCAAAATCCAGTTCAAGCACTAGCAATAAACCCTAGTCCCACTGCCAGTGATCCCACAGACTGTCCAAGCCACACTACTATTACCCACATTCAGAGGGCCTAGTTTTGTCCTATGCAGATTCTTCCATAGGCAGTCCAGAGTCAATAAGTCCCACTGGCTCAGGTCAGTGGTTTCTGTGGATATCCCCAAAATGCTCTTGTCCCCTTCGCTCATATGATCACTCCTTCCTCTCTTAAACTAGCTTGGCCCGGTGCTCAGCTGTGGATTTCTGAATCTGCTTCCATCAGTTGCTGAATGAAGGTTCTATGATGATAGTACAGGTAGTCATCAAAATAATTACAGGCGAAGACCAGTTCAGTCACCTTCTGCACTGATGCTTAGGGTCTTAGCTGGGGTCATGCCATAGTGCAAGGTTTCTGGCTAGCCACATAATGACTCCTTCAATCAAGATGTAGATTTCTTGCTCTGGGATTGGTATGCAAAACGAGAAAAAAATGCTTTAAAATGAAAAAGATTAGAAAAAGAAAAAGAAATGTATATTGAGTCAAAGAATGAAAAAGAATACTGAAAGAAGACATTCACGGCTGCAGAGGTGTCATGATCAATAAAGTACTTGAATAAAAGGTAGAAGACTCAAGTACAATGTCCAGAGCTTGTGGGAAAAAACAGGAGGGATGAAACAGACTTCTTTGGAGACAGGTAAACTCCTTACATTCAACAGCTAAGGTATTTAACCTAAACAATATGAGCTTCAAGTAATGATAGATCAGTCTCCGAAAGTATTTGATATTTTAGCCTGTATGTACAGTCACAATATATAAGAAACAACATGCACTTGTATATTTATAGAAACACACATGTGCATATACACATTAACAGAGATACAACACAATTAGAAAATATATTAAATTAACATAGTCACCATGGTGTTCCTAGATTGAGGTTTAATAATTGGTTCAATTCCATGAAAGCTGAGCATGAGATTTACATTGATTCTAAACATTGTAAAAATATTGACAAATAATAATACTAACAAGAATAAATTTCATATTAAGTGCTGGAAGAACAGGAGCAGGAAAGAAGTAAAATTATCTATTTCATATAAATCAATATATTCTACCTATGGCTGACCTATCATCTACATCATTCTACCTTTGTGTCATAACGTGATCTCTTTGTTCGGAAGGCTTTGTGCCTCTAGCTCACTCCAGATATTATACAATCTTTTCTATCCCACTGTGTAATTTTCTAAGCATTAGAAGAATTTTCTCTCATATTATTTTATGCATGCTTTCATTATAACAAGCACACACACAAACACACACACACATATGTGTGTGTGTGCATATATCTATATCTATATCTATCTATATTTATATCTATATCTATATCTATCTATATCTATATGTAGAGCCACAGTGAAGATGGCACATTACTGCAGAACATCAGGTGATTCACCAGGTAAGTTTTCTCTGTCAATTCTACAGTTTATATATTATCCTTCTGTGGTCATTGATGGGGTTGAAGACAGATAGTTAATGGTATAGTTTTCCTTAATTTGGATTAAAGATAAGAATAGCCTCAAAAAGATAGGCTAGATGATAGTAAATTTTCTTTAATTCCTGGTAATGTTAATGGACTAAATATTGTTATCTATAGATCTTATTTAATAACTGTTTTATTGTTTATTTTACCATGTTAAAGTTAAAACTATTCTTTTTATTTTAGACAGAAAAGAGGAGATTCTGTATATATGCTTGTCTTATTGGTTAGTGAATAAAGCCATGTTGGCCAATAGGAAAGCAAAATAGATGGGACTAGGATACAAGAAGTATTCTGGGAGATGTATTAGAGAGGAGTCAAAATGTAGGATGTGAGAGAAGAGGTCCAGACCTCTCTCCGAGAAGATAAGACCACACAGAAACACATTGATAGAAATTAGTTAATATTTAAGACAGTGCTATTCAATAAGAAATGCTAGTAAGTGGCCAACAGTTTTATAATTAATACAGCATCTCTCTGTGTGTGTTATTGTGGGGCTGACACATCTGTGGAACCAGGCTGGAGAAAAAGTGCTCATAACAACCATAGCACTTTAAATTTTTATCTGTTTTCTTGCTAATTACGTGTAAATACATCCATTTATTTATATATGTGTTACCTATATACTTAAAGCTTTTCTACAGAGGCAGTACTTCCCTAATTTTAAATGCATGAGAACATGAAAGCATGAAGGACACAATGAATGAATCATCAATAAGGGATCAGGCTAATGAAGTGATTCAGAGATAAAGGTGCTTGTTGCTAAACCAGAGATCCATCTCCAGAATTTACATGGTGGAAAGAGAATCAACTCTTCCAAGATGTCACACAATGTCTGCAAGTGTCAGTCACACACACACACACACACACACACACACACACACACCAATTGTGGAAATTAAAAACATCCCCAACCACTTCACTATGAGGAATTAAGACCTCAGATTAATCTCCACATTTGGTAGAATTGTAGAGTATCTGTGAAGAAATACATTCTCCAATTAATTCTAATATTGAATTTTAATAATTACATTCTTTTAGTGCCTCACATATTACAGGACTCAGGGTTTCTGTAACATATTTCTAGCAAGGCATATATAATAAAATTAAGTCAAACGTCAGTGACAATAAATAGTGTTCTATAGAACTCTATAACAAAGCATTGAAAAGTTGAGATGCTTAAAGCTGAAGAAGAAATTAGATTTCATATAACAAAAAGGAAAAGAAATAAATGCAAAGGGAATTGTATGATTTAGCTGCATTACAACTAAGGTCAAGATTATGTTCCATTTGTCCAATATATATTAGGAGGTATTCATGCATGGAATATTCTTAACAAAAAGATCACTGGGCTTTGGTGGCACATGCCTTTAGTTCCAGCACTTGGGAGGTAGAGACAGGCAGATGTCTATGAGTTTGAGGCCAGCCTGGTCTAAAGAAAGTTCCAGTAAAGGCTTCAAAGCAACAGAGAGAAACCCTGTCTCAAAAAACCAAAATAAAATAAAATAAATAAGGAGGAGAGTAAGTATTGAAATTTTTATTTCAAAGTCACTCCTTACATCTTTATGTTGATAGAAATGTGTGGAGGAATGTGAAGCTGAGTCAGAGTATCCCTGAGGATGCTTGAGTCCCTGCAATTAGGAAGTAGCAGCAAAGAATGATGCTCCATTGTTTTTATTTATTTATTTTTAATTATTTATTTTATTATTTCTTAGCTAAGCTAGTAAAACAAAGATGAACTTGACAGAATTCAGGAAGAATTTACGTATACATTTGGAGAAGTTATGCTATAATCGATTCTTCTGGGTAACAACAAAATGTAGGATGAAGCTAAGTTAATTGTTTAAAATGTTTTTTTTTTCATTTTAGTAGTACAAAAGGGGAGAGTAGAGGATAAAGTAATACAGATTTAAGAAATAAACATAGTGACAGCCATAATACAAACACATAAATGCAAAAACATCCGCAGCAGAGAAAATAATATTAGTAAAGACTCATTAGAGCATGAACAAGATGAGACCAAATACAAATTGAACTTTTAATAGACATTTCTGTCCAAGGCTTGGAGTAATTTTGGCTGAAAAAAATGAGCATAGGTATACTTACAGGGAATATTTTTTAACAAGATTTGAAATAGTAACAAGGTAAACAGAAGCTAAAAAGCAAAACAAAATCTCTCCATTCTCAAAGAGGCTGAGACAGTATGCATACTTAGAGAACTTCTGCAACTTCTCAGTAACTTGCTCAGCTCAGTCAGGGAGCAGAGCACAAGCCACACAATTAGCCACACAAGTGGATGCTCTGCTGTCTTAAGCACACAAAAATGAATTGGAGTGAAGAGGCTGCTCCCAAGACAGTATGTTCAAATTTAAACAATTTCAAACTGTGGTGACCTCACGTAAAAATTTTTCTCTTGGAAACTGTCGAGATATTAGAATGTCAAAAGTGGCACTAATCTGAACTCAGGTAGACACTTGGTAATCCATTTCAGGGACATGCAGGAATAATGCTTTATTTTCCTCACAGAAACAGTTCTTCAAAACTTAGAGTTCAGAGAAAACTTTGAAACTCTGATACAACCAAAATGCAAAAGCCTTGCAATTTAGGTGGAAAAAAACAAAACAAACAAAAACCAACAAAAAACAAAGACATTTTCATAGCTGACATTCAAACTATTTTTTTTTTCAAAGCTTAGCACCAGCAAGTTAGATTGCTGAAGTAGGTAAGAAAGCCTGCTCTATCAGCACTCTTTTTATTTTAAAAAGGAAATGGAAATCAACATAAAAATAAATAAGAAACTCCTGGCTTGGATGATAAAGCACATGATTCTGAAAACTGTTCTGAACAATAGCAGCTGAGGTTAGGGCTTACTGGAAGGTGGGCAGTTCAGAAGCCAGATGAGTCTGTGTAGGTATTATGAATGATTTCCCAGGAAAGTCTCTAAGTTCTTCGTGATTTATTGTCAAAAGAAAGTGCACATTAGAATTCAGCTTCTTCAACTGCCACACTGACAACATTCCTGGAACATTTTCTTTTTGTTCCTTTTTTCCTTTTTTACAATGTATGTGTAGTTGGTGACACTTTCTATACATGCATTGTGTGAATCCAGTAGTTTTTATTGTGCATCTACCTACATTGCTCTCCCTTTATTTTTTGAGCTGTGTTACCACATTAGCCCTGGAACTTACTGTCTTAGTTGATTTGGCTGAAGAGCAATGTCCCTGGATCTACTTGTATATGCCACATACCAGCTCTGGGTTTCAGGCATAGGCCATTAGGCTCTAACTTTTCTCTGTGTGTTGGGGTTTCAACACAGGTCTTCATTGCACACCACACAGGGAACCCTCTGAGCTGTCTTGACAACCCTGGACCAATGTTTACTGACTGATTACATTCAGATTACATAAAACATCTACCCAAAATTATAATGTCCTCAGACTGAGGACAAGTAGGACAGCAAATATGCACATTTGGAGATAAATTAAACATTGTAAAAAAATAGTGCTTCATAATAAATATCAAGATATCTGGAAAGATTCAAAATTAAATTATGATTTTTGACACTTACCATCAAGAAAGTTTCTTTCCATAGTTATGAAATGATCAACATAATATTAACAATTGATTTCCTCATTAGAATTCAAAGATTTTATAAATATTCTTGAATACAATCTTTCATCCTGGATAAGTTAAAGAAATTACAATAAATGACTTAAAAACAATATTGAAGTTTATTTTTAAAAAGGTTTAATCATTACCCTCACCAAAGTGTAGTGCAGAATTGTTTCAAACAAAGGGTATAATTTATTAATGACTGAGGGACTTATAGAACATGCAAATATTTTACCTACCTGCTCAATGGATTATTCTAAAACCAGACAGGTATAATAAATTTCAAAACTGAGTGATTGTTATCATAATATACAGATACTGAAGTATTTCATTCAGTTAACAGCATTTTTTTTCTTTTTAACTGCTGGTTATCAATCCAATTATTTTGTGATTTTTTTTGTTTTGTTTTTTGGTTGTTTGGGTTTTTTTCCAAATATATTTTGACTATGGTGATTACCTTTTTACAATCTGTTGGGATTTATATCAGCCATGGAAACAAACATCTGGATATGTCTGTGAAGGTGTTTCTAGGTTGTGTTAACTGAGGAAGCATATGCCACTTTAAGTGGACAAGGGCCCTGAACTGAACAAAAGTTAGAGCCACTGAGAGCAGCATTCATCTCTGTTGTGACTGAAGATACAATGAAACTAGGCTTCTTCAGTTCTACTGGCAGGACAACCTCACTGTGATGGACTTCACCCCTGAAATGCAAGTCCAAGTCAATCTTTCATGTTTAAATTGTCTTTATCAGGAGTTTGGTCCACCAATGCATAATTATAAAATGGCCAAAACAAGTCCTGAGAAGCCTAACACCATTTACTGATGTGGTCATAAAAAGATGTAAGATGTCTGCTCAGTTATGTTGACCCTCCTGGAAGGCATCAACCTCCCTGTGGATTTGGAGGGAGAAATGGGATGCGGGATTTGAGGGAGCATGTGAGAGAGGAAGGAAGAAGGAACTGGGATCAACATGTAATATATGAAAAGTTGAAAATAAATAAAAAATAAAACAAAACAAAAAAAGAATGTCTGCTCAGAATGTACCTTTGGTTCTCCTCTCTGGAAAACAGGTTTCCTTAAACCTAAACTATACTTTAGTTTAGTTTAGCATAGCTTAGAGCTGCGTGTGAGCAGTTCTCCTGCCTCAGCTTCAATAGTGGGTTCACAAGCACAAGTCAATATACTGAAGTACCTGGCACAGTGTGTTTCTACATAAACCCACATACTACTATTTTTTATTGGAAGTAAACTGGGAACTGGAGAGTTGGCTCAGCATTTAAGAACATTAACTGCTCTTCCAGACGACCCGGATTCAATTCCCAGCTCACAATTGTCTGTATTTCCAGTTCCAGAGGATCAGACATCCTCACACAGATAAACAAGCAGGCAAGGCAGCAGTGCACATAAAAAAAACAAGTTAATTAAAAATAAAAATGCACATAAACTGTCTTATCAACATGGCCTTCAAATAAACAAAATTGCAGAATAAAAGCTAGATGTTACAATACCAATCTTGGCCATTGTTATCTTTTTACTATAATTAATCATATGAAAAAAGGCCACATATTGTCCATTGTATCATATCATATAATTATTACATGTAGTTTGGACTGGTGCTTTCCCTGAAGGCACAGATATATATAATAGCAACTAAGCAAACTGACACTTATTCTTACTTTTCTGTAATACTTATAATTTTGGAAAATTTGTTTCAGTAATATTTTGCCTATACAAACTTACCTCAAACATAAGAGCAGGCACTCTAGCCTAAGCATGCAGGGCAGCTCTTGGCTTCCAGCTCCAAGAATTTGACACTGTGCTTTAGCCTCTGCAGGCACCTAAATGAATATCACACACACACACACACACACACACACACACACACACACACACACACACACACTTAACTCACTTATAAGCCAAAATAATATTACATGACCCTCAAAGAAGAGTTGAGAGACACACAGCAATAATCAGGAATATTAAAATAAACTTGATTTCATTAAGCAGAATACTAATTTAACTTCCTTGGAGAGAGGATGTCAAAATGGATAGTAGCTTCAGCAGAAAAAGATGCATTTCACATTCCTCTGTGGAACATTCATGTCCATTAGTACCAGTTCTCCACAATGTAAAGTGTTACACTGTTCACAGATGGAAATTGATGCAGGAGGAGGAAGGTCCATTGCAAAGCCATTGGTAATTATTCACAATGGCATCATTGAGATTCATTTGCTGAATTGTTCTCACTGAACTAACTGATCTCTAATTTTAGAAAAATAAAAACTAATCTAATCAACAATGTTCCCAATAGAATCAATTATATTCCAATTAGGAACTTAATGAAATTTATAGAATTGTCTATTAAATAATTGGATATGGTAGAACGTAGTCAGGGGGAATCTAATTGCTCATCACTATTTCCTTTTTTGGTGCCTCAAGTGCACTATTTTTCTCTTCTAACTTAATTTTCAGGAAGAATTATAGATTTCAGGTTCCACTAGACAACACAATTTTACCTCTACCTCATACATTTTACCTTTCTTTCAGCTCTGTGGCTTCTCTACGAACATGTATCTAAAACACTGAAGAAGACACATGTCCCTGGGAGACTTGTCTCCCTGTCTTCAGTTTTGTTTTTAAGTAGTGAAGCAGTTTTGGAAATTGTGTGATAAGAAATTAATATATGCTTACATAATAGAATTAAGGAAAGAGAGAGGCTGAGAAGAAAGTAAGGCACACCAGAGTGAAGTGCACATTTTCAGAGGAGAGCACATTACCTAGACATGAGTGTGGACTCCTCCAGAAAGAGTAAGCGTGTTCTCACTTTTTTGATTATTTGCCAATATTGTATGATGCGGTTAGATTTCCTATTTGAGATTAAAGAAAGGGGCTATAGGTCACACAGGAAAGGTCTCTCCAGTCTGGGAAGGCAGCAATCAGCTTAGTGGTATATTGACTGAGAATATGGAAAGTCTCTCTTTTTTGACGTTTTCTCTGAGTCAGGTAGCTCAAAGAGCATCCCATGTGGTACATTGTTCTTGGTCTCCCATGTGGTTGTGTATGTAACCAGGATGCCCTGACCTTAAGGAGCATTCTAGAATTCCAGTCTCCTCAGTGGAAAATGTTCCACTCCTGGCTCTTGCAGTGTCCTTTACATATTGCTATCCAGTTGGCATCCTTGCTGATGCAAAGGAAAATCAGTCTCTGTATCTAAAGTAAAGTACATATGCAGCTCTCTCTGACCCAACAACTCA
Source organism: Cricetiscus sungorus (assembly GCA_030556225.1). Lineage (NCBI taxonomy): Eukaryota > Metazoa > Chordata > Mammalia > Rodentia > Cricetidae > Cricetiscus > Cricetiscus sungorus. Next base: position 70,496,832 of record JANBXA010000730.1, read on the forward strand.
TCTATCAATGCTTTGCAAGGGATGCCAACTACTGCCTTGGACTTGGACTTCAGGCTTGGTGTCATGGTTCATTTGAAAACCACTCACATTAGCTTAAGTTGGAAAGAGATGCTTCCTCACTACAGGACAAAGTGGGGAATCCATATTACACCATTAATTCCTGTTGAGTAAAGAAGCCCACTTTACTGTAATGTAAGCTTCAGCTTTACATTAAGTATTCTGGTCTCATACAGCATTTCAGATAACAAAGCTGTTGCAGTTTTTCATTGTATTTCAGGATTTACATGCTACTCCAGCATATTTCTGAGAGGTTCCCTCCTTCATTATTTTCAGCGGGAACTTGAGGGTCATTGTCTTAGTGTTAACATAGCTGTGCTGACACACCATGACAAAATCAAGTTAGGGAAGAGTTAATTGGGTTTACACATCACTGATCATTTGGAAGGAAGTCAGGGCTGGAACTCAAACATGGCAGGAACCTGGCAGGAACCTGGTAGCAGGAGCTAATGGCCATGGAGGAATGCTGCTTAATGGTTTGCTCCTCATGATTTGTTCAGGTGATGACGTTTAACAGAAAATTATGTCCATGTTGTATTCAAGAATTACCAGATTGTGTTCCTTCCTCAGGTATTCAAAGGATTGACCTTAGAAAACAATAGACATGATTATAATTCACAGCCAAAAAATCTGAAGCTTCAGAATTTAAGCAATTGTCCCACAAAGGACTAATAATGCCTGGATAGTGGGTTCAGAGATGTTTACTTTAACTGCAAAACACAAGATCTGGTCCTTAAAGTATATCTGTGAAGAGGAAATGAACGTGTTTCCTCTCCATAACAAATTCTAGCTGATAATGGCAGTTGACATGTAGGAAGAATAATTAGAGATTATGAAGTTTTATTTTCTCTCATAATTATATTAGAGAGCTAAGATTCACTTGGTGATCATAATTACCATATTCAGATAATTTCTGTACCTTTATGAAAATGTATGCCTTCATTTTATAACAATTATTCTTCCCAGGTGGTTCTCTTGCTTCAACAAAGGTAATGAATTTCCAAGAAAAAGTACATTTATAAATATATTATGCATATACACATACACACACACACACATGTGAGTATATTTTACCTACTGATTTTGGTTATGTAACAGAATATCATAGAATGACAATCACCTAGTAAACTTTCACAGTTTCCCAGTTTAATAAAAACAAGCTGTGAAATGTATCCCTCCCAACATCCAACATTAAATTGCATAGCACTGAAACAATGTCTAAAGGCCATTCCAAGAGCAACACAAATTACCATGCACACATATTAATATGCATGAGATTGATAAAGTGAGCCAGATTTGCATTTCATACATAAAACTGTCAACCCACATTTTCATGATAAATCATGAAAAGAATAAAGGGGTACTCAGGCATAGAAGCACTGCATATATTTTCTGGGCTGACAAAGGTGTTACCTCTGTGTGTCTGATTAATTTGTTATACTAAATTTTAAGATACCTAGATTTTTATTAAAAAGCTAATAGCTAATATGATTATTGTAATTTAAAGTTATCCTACTGAAAAAAAATGACTATTTAAAAAATTTCCATAGTCTATGAGAAAAGTTGTTTTTATGTTTTGAATTCCTATTTTCTAATATATTGCATTTTTATAAAACACACATATACTGAGTATGACAATTATATTTTTGTTCTTTTTTATTTAAGTTAGAAGCAATCTTATTTTACATATCAATCCCAGTTCCCTCTCCCTCCCATCCTCCCGTGTCCCCCACCAACTTCCTCATCTCGCCCCTGTCCACTCCCCTGGGAGGGTGAGACCTTCTATAGGGGATCATAAAATTCTGTCACATCTTTTGGGCAGGACTTAGAACTTCCCTCATGTATCTAGTCTGAGAGAGTATATCCCCATGGGGAATGGGCTCCCAAAGTCCATTCATGCATTAGGGATAAACACTGGATCCACTGCCAGAGATCTCATAGACTGCCTAGGCCTCCTAACTGACACCCATTTTCGGGGGGCCTATTTTGTTCCTATGCTTGTTCCTCAGCTGTCAGATGCTTAAATATTTACAAAAAGGTAACATATGCTGGGCGATGATGGCACACACCTTGAATCCCAGCACTTGGGATGTAGAGGCAGGCAGATCTCTGTGAGTTCAAGGCCATTCTGGTCTACAGAGTATGTTCCAGGACAGGCTCAAAAGTTACAGAGAGACCCTTTCTTGAGAAACCAGAAAAAAAAGATAATTTTTGTATTGTATAGATAGCATTTGCACCATGTAACTATGTATAAGCCACACATGTCAGTGCCTGATTATTTCCAAATCAGAACATCCTAAAGTGACCTCATAGTCTCCTCCAAACCCATTACCCTGCTGCCTATCAGCTATCACCAGCTTTATAGCTCCCTTTTGACTTTATATCACATTATTGCTCCTCACATCCTCTTCCTAGAGTCTCTGTTTCTAACTCTGACCTTGCTAGTTCTTAGTACAGCTACCTTAAGATGCCTTTTTAAAAAGTCTACCTGCAAAAAAACACTGTTGTTTCTCTGCATTTCACTCAGAGTCAAAGGCAAAATAATTTACTGTCCTGATAACATCTCCTAGTCACAAGTCTTCTTAAGTTTTTCTGGTTGTCAGCCTTTTTGCCTGAAAAGTTGATGCACAATCCGGAGAATATAGCTATTAAAATTGGTATGTAAAACAAACAGCTATTTCTCATGTATGACTAAGAATTTTTAAATGATTATTTGTTACATGTTGAACCTAACTATTAAAGATGATGGCAAGTGTGACAGTGCTGGCAAACACCTTTGGCTCAGAACTCACTCGAGAAGCTAAGACAGCCAGATCTCTTTGAGTTCAAGGCCAGCCTTAACTACAGAGTGAATTCCAGGTCAAAGTGGACTATGTAGATGAAAGCAAGTATCCATGTCAATATATTTGAAATGCTTGTTTATTTTTTCCTAAATAACTTAAATCTCTGCCAATATTGGTGTTGTAGAATGTATCCTCCACAATTTTCAGTGTTGAATATTTTGATTTTGTTATTGTTAATACTGAGAATGAAAATTCACATATATAATTGGCACCAAAAAGTATTTAGGACCAATCCAGAATGTGTTCTAAATTCTATCCTAATCTCAAACTACAATTCACTTAATAATTACCTGTGAAATTCAAGCCATTATCTGAAATAGTAAAATTTAAAATTGAACATGTTAATATAGTATAATCCATAGATGTCTTAACTTGATTTCTGTATTCAAAAACTGTCAAGAGGAAAATATTAAAAGTTCATTTTCAATAATTATCTTTCCATAAAAACAGAAACTTTGTATGCTCAGTGTAAGAACAGTTTGGAACATACAAACAATTCAAATCTGAGCTGAAGTGTCTCTGGCCATATTCACATGTGCAATGCAAGTGAGCAAGTTGTGTATTTGGAACTAAGCTTACAGGGAATAGGTGGAGACAACACATTTGAGCATTGTAGAAAACACTGATTCATTGTGCATTTTATCTTAAATTAGTTTCAGGTTATTATGCTTTCATAAGCTTTATACTGTTATTAAAACTTTCACAACAAATCGTACTCAATTACATAACCTCATATGGGCCTCTCTCACAGTGAGGTCTTCCTTTTCCTCTTGATCCATTCGGTGGCCACCAGTCCATGAGAAAAAAAGGGAGCAGAGAGGCAGCATGTAGGTCTTTGTATGGCTTTGAGTATGACAGAAATAGTCTTTTGGGAGCCAGCTTCATCCAGGCAGCTCAACTTTGTTCTAGAGTGAGGTGAACATATAGGATGGGGACAGCAGCTGGGACATCACCTAATGGGTACTAATAGTATGTTTCATTTGCATGTGGCAGCAGGGTCCCTTCGTACAGATGGGAGCACCACACCTAATTATCAGATGGGAGTCAGAGGGAGAGATTTGCAAGGAACTGTGTCAAAGGTCACACTTAAGTCAGGCATCCAACTCAGCCTCCAAATAGGGTCAGACTGATATGATAGTAGGAAGCCAATACTGCGGGAAAGATATTTTTCATTTTCTATAAAGCTCAGACCTGTCTGGACTTGGTGGGCTGCAACCATAAGCAGTAGAGCCTTCCAACATATTGGTGTCTCAGATCAATTGCCCTGGTTCCACTTCCCTGTTTGCCTGTTTAACCATACAAGGCACCATTTCAAGGGCCATTTTCTTCAACTGGAATATTAAACCTAATACTCAGCCCACCACAACATTTTAGTCTTTCCAGTATTAAAAAGACTGATACAACAAAAAGGAAAAGATACTCACTTTCATTTCTTAAGGATTTATTTTACATGATTGTCTCCTCTTTTATCACCCACTTGCCAAGTTTAACCAGTCTGTAAACTCAACACATTTTCATATTTTATGAATCATCTATACTTTACTTCCCATCCAAATCAATATATGCTTTGAAGCCAAGTCCATTGGTTAAGATTCTTGACTGGCATTTCTTCTCCATAGAATTAAATGGTGTGTATGTGCATGCTGTATCAGCAACAATAAATCCAAATGATTTATTCTTTTCAATATATTTTCTTTCTACCAGGGTTTTTTTTTAGACTCTTGAAATGAACAAAATAAAAAAAAATGTCTTTTGTATGTGGGGTTTGTGTTGTAATTGAGATAGACAAATGTTATGTAAAAATAGTGTTAGAAGATAGTAAATAATGTTGGAATTAGTTAAGCAGTATAGGAAAATAGCATAGGGGGAGGCTGCGCTAAATCAAAGCAGGTCATCCAGGAGGTGGTGCATGCCTTTAATTCCAGCACTCAGGAGGCAGAGGCAAGCAGATCATTGTGAGGTCTAGACCAGCCTGGGCTGAAGAGTGAGTACCAGGATAGGCTCCAAAGCTACACAGAGAAACCCTTTCTCAAAAAACCAAACCAAACCAAACCAAACCAAAATAAAACAAAGTAAATCAGATTAGTTTCATACTTTGCCAATGGGGTGGCTTAGTAGAATAAGATGTTGTCCTGAGGATCTGAATTATAGTCACAAGGGAGAATTTGCTTTCACAAATTGCTCCATGACCTCACATTAGCCCTGCCATGTGTGTGCCCACAAACATACACAATACTTAAAAATAACTTTAATTAATTATAATTTGACACTGATATCCAATTGTTATGAGTGATTATTCTGTTTTTAATAATCAATATGAAAACAGAGTGCTAAAATATAAAAAGAAAGAACACTCCCTAGAGAAGTTTGAAAACAACAAAAGTCAAACTACTCAGATTGACACTATATTCTTCAAAAAAAAAAAAGTGTGTGATAGAATACTTGATTTTCCTATCAAGGGAGTACCAAGGCTAGACAGAAATGCAACTTCTCAGAGAGATTCTAGACTCCATTTGGCTTTATGACAACTTGTTATTTACTGTTTCAATTTGAACACAATATTAACACCATTTTTATTCTAAACATGTGTTAACTTTCTGCCATGCCATGGTTGACATCTATTTAGATGAATCAAAAGATATTTCAAACAAACCTATTGCATTTATTACTCAACATAAAAGTTTTCCTATAGACATTCCATTGGTTTTTTGCTCCAGTAAAGTGGTTGAATGCCTTAGGAAAGAAATAAAGTCTTTCATCATTATTCATGGCCCTGATTTACCCATTCTATACAATTCCCACTCCATTTCTTCTCATGCTTCCAAACAATATTTATTTTCCCAAGCAAGAATTTTCTGCATGTGAGGGAATAAATAGAGTAATGAAAAATAATCTCTAAGATGCCCCAAGAGCTCACCACAGTAACCCCACTATATCAAAATATTACAAACAAATATAATCCATAAGCAAGTATAAAAATAGATTGACAGATGATTGTTCTGTTTATGTCAGTGTTAAGATTCATTTTCTTTCATTCACTCTTTCTGCCACAGGTAGAACTTTATACTCTGGTTTCTACTCCCAGGGAGATTAAAGGAAAGAAAGCAAACTAGCTATGGCCTCTTTTCTTTTCTCTCACTCTTGAATGCAGTTACATAGGGAATGGCTCTGCTTTGTATGCCTGACTCTAACTAAACCATACAGCATACAATATCTTAAGTTGGTTAATTATAAACAATTCACATTAATTTGTGTGCTTTTTACAACATTTTCTGCAACATGAGAAACAGGATGTAATATCTCAGATAAACAACAAACATGGCTTCTTTCTCAAAATTTGACATATGTACATATATATGTGTCTCTATATATGCATATATACATTTATACATATAATCTGTATTACTTAGATTGCAGAAGTCTCTTTCATTATCCTTTGGTCATTTGTAAATCATGTTTCTATTAAGACTTTGACAATTTCAGTGTCAAATGGTAATACTGAAGAGCATAACTTTTCATATTTATTTTTAGACCTAAATGGGTATTCAGGAATAACATCTATAGATACAGCAGGCTCCTTTAAAATATCAAAGTAACCTGAAGGTAATGGCTTCTTTTAAGTCACTGATAAATCTATTATTATGAATTATAATAATAGTAGTATTTGAAATATTGGGATTGAACCTCAAACCTCATGCTTGAGAGGCAACGCTGAGCCACAAGGGAGCTTCAACTGATCCATTTGAACCTGTTGTTGTACAAATCCATTGGTTTTATTTTGATATGTCACATTTATAACATAGTATATTTTGAGACAAAATTTGAATGTATTTCCATCCTGCAGCTAGATTAAATATATGTTGACACCATAGCTTTCTTTATGAGATTTGAATGTGTGGTGGTAGCGAAGGGACAGTTGCAAGAAGCCATGTTATCAATGCACGTTACTACAGCTCTTTTTAAAGTTTTGCTACAATATAAAATATTAATACCCCAATTTCCCCCACTTAAGTAAGATACTCATTCATATTTTGTGATAAATTTGTAATGAGTATGTTTGAGTTGAAAAATTTCAATGTTCTCATCAAATAATTATAACACATTCACAAAGCTCAATGTTTCAATGTCATAGATTGTAGTCCTTGGGAAATCTAAAGGAAACCTCACTGTTCTTCAGTGACTTTACCTTGCTCCTTCAGTGGTTACCATCATTAGTGTGTTTAAGTACTTCACTTGATTTGTAGAAATGTAAATATATAAACTTATTTGCTATTTCTTCCAAAAGTGTTTTATCTTCTGAACACAATATTGTAGCTGCTTTGTTTTTCTTTCATCAGATGATATATTTTGTACTACTAAAAGTCTCTGTATCGAAGTTCTTATTCTCTCTTTTTGTGCTTTCCAGTAACAGTATTATAATTTATTTTGCTATCTCTGATAATGGACATATGATATGGCCATTATTTTACTGACATGGCAGATACCTTTCATGAATTTATCAAATTCTGTCTATGCAGAACAACACATACCATAAGATATTAGAAGACAGGTTTTTCCATCATGTGTTGAAGACAATTGTTTCAATATGTTACTGGTACACTTTTTGGAACTGGAGAGATGGCTCTAAGGGTACAAGCTGTTATTTGAAAGGACCCAGATTCCCAACACTCATATGGAAGCTTTGATAAGACTATAACTCCAGTTCCACCAAATCTGAGGCCTTTGAAGTCAATACACACACACACACACACACACACACACACACACACACACACACACACACACACCTTTTCAGAGGCTAAAGAATTGAGTCAGCAGTCAGTAGCACTAGCTAATCTTCCATGGCTTCCAGGTTAAATTCCCAGAGCATCCATGGTGACTTACAACCAACTGTAACTCCAGTTCCATGGAATTCAATTCGCTTTTCTGGTCCATGTGTTCCAAATGTGTGTGAAAATGTTGTACAGAAATACATTCAGGACAATACTCATACACATACAATAATAATTTAAATTTAATTATTAAACTCTTGAACTAGCTTATAAATGTTATGTTTGTGTTTTCTACTAAAATCATAATGCATTTATAATCTAGTTCAAGAGTTTAAAAATTAAATTTAAATTATTATTGTATGTGTATGAGTATTGTCCTGAATGTATTTCTGTACTACTGTAAGGAATATTTGAGGAGACATTCAAGCTTCTTGTGGTCTCTGTCTCTGTGACCATGCCTTTATAGTTTTAATGACATGTCTTCAATATAACACATCAAATCTACTATATATTAAACTCGGTGTTTGGATAACAATGTGGACCTTTAGGTCATCTCTTTATATCTTCTCTATCTATGGATCAAGACAATGATGTGTTAAAATTTATACTGTGTAATTAATTTAATAATTCATGCAGCTATAGCCTATGCTTCTTTTCCCACCTATGTAAGCCTGTTCTTTGTACTATTTACATGTTGCAATCCTAAGGATGCCACAACTCCTAATATCTGAGCATTTATTTAGTGACTTTGACTAGTTTTTTTCAAGATACTGATTATTTTTTTCTGAATTATTCAATAAAAATAAATCTGTTGTCTATTTAAAAATCTTGGTAAGAAATGGAAAATAAGTTGTGAGAGGTGACATACAGTGGCAAGGGACACACATCTAATGACTATGGTGATATTTCCCCTTCCTAAAAATGCTTAGAGTAAGAAGCATAGATGTAAAAATACCCCAGTAGAAAATGGAAACAAAATAGAAGTTGTTTTCCCATGGATTTTAAAATTGGAAAGACTGGGCAAATGCCCAGCTTCCTCCACTTATCTCTTTTGGCTCTGGAACAGCAGAATATCTTCCATTAAACATGCCATGGCTAGAAGAAAGAAGTTTTAACCCTTTGATCATGTTCAGACAATTTCTTTGAAAGGAGAAAAACCATTGAAAATACTGAACCTTTTTGACATGTTAATTAGATATTCACTCCCATAATCATAGTAATCGTCTTACTATCATGCTTTCACACACATCATTCAATGTGCTATTTTGAGTAAGTTTCTCTAGTTATATATTTTAGCAGTGGAGTCCTGTGTGTCACATAATTTTATTCTGTGCTAGCACATGCTTCAAGGATGAAATCAACTCTAAGAGCCTGCCTTCTGTATAAATTAGTTTTATGTCACTCAGATGCATGTTCACACCTCATTTAAGAAAGAGATTAGTAGTCCATGTATATTTAATGAAGCTAACATCAATTTCAGACCACACGTTCTCACTCTTCATGCTCTATTCTGCTTCATTGTCCCATTTTCATCAATGACAGCTTTAAATTTGCCAGAAATTCTAAAATTCTGTGCAATTTATCCAATGCAGTATCCCATTTTGGGAGACACCAGTGTTGAAGGGGTTCTCTAACCTGCAGGCATTTCTAATATTAATATTCCAAACACATGTGCACAAATTATAAGATCCATAGTTATAGTTTCTATTTGTTATTTGCTAGTTTCTTGAATAAGTTTGTGTTGATTTCGGACTTTGTTGGAACTTGTAAAATCCTGCTTTTTTAGTTAATGTCCATGAGCATAGACTTGGGAGGAGAATGATACTTCATTACCTCAGACTACAGCTCTTATTTAATCTGCCATTGTAACATAAATTTACTTATGGAAAATAAAGATTACTCTTGTAGTTTGAATGAGAGCTTCCCCCCCTAGGTTCTTGTACTCAAAGAATTGGTCTTTGTTGCTAGCATTGTTTGGGAGGTTATGGGACATTTAAGAAATGGAGCCTTGCTGGAGGATAGAAGGCTGTCAGCTTTCTGTTACAGCATCCTGTTGCTATGTGTCTTCCAACATTATGAATTCTCTTTCTGGAAGCAGAAGTTAAAATAAACGTTACTTCTCATAATGAAGTTTCATAATTGACAAAGTAAACTAGAATGATAACAATTACTCAGAATCAAAGGGCGACTCTCATGTGCTTCTTACTTAGAGGGAGTTGTATACTCCTAAGTTCTAACACTACCCTTTCCCAAGTTTCTCTGATTGTGGTGTTTAACTTTCAGGTTGTAAATACTTGTGCCAATCCATACACTTACTATAATTAAAAATTAAATGGAAAAAATGAATAAACTGGCATGTTTAAAAATGTTATCTTAAATGGAGTTGCAGATTTACCAGGTTCTAAGTTCCATACATAGACCAATAAACTTGCCTTGATATTCTGAAGTTTACATGTTCCTGAGACATTGGGGGAAAACAGTGTGATCTAATTGATAAAATGTATCTTGGTCCTTTTAGAAATGTTTCCCTAATTTTCATTCTCTCAGATGACAAACTGGAAGTGCATGATGAAGCTGAGGGAATTGGTTGATTTGCCTGGAAGCAGGAAAAAGCTTCTATCATGATGTCCTCTGCAGTTCTGCTATAACAGTTTCCTAGTGACACTGTTCTACCTTCATCTAACTTTATTCAGCTCTTCAGTTTCACCTCATTATGCTGATAAAGAGATAGAACAAAATGTAGAGCATGTTATATACAATGTTCACAAAATAAATTACTTTAAACATCAGTATTTATAAATTATATTTATTTTTAATACATAGGACTTACTTGGGGTCACAGTAAATCTTGCAACTATCAATATTTTCTTAATCTATTGGTTAATCTACTAGAAGAAAATCAAGGATATATGTTATAATTCATAGGAAATTCTATCATTATTGCATTTACATTTTTCTTAAAGTTGGCATAGTAATAGTTTAATAAATAAGAACAATAAGCAACAATTAATGTATAGATAATACTAATGATATAATTATGAATACCTTATTAGTTTGGTTGTACATGTTTACATCACTGGTCACAAAGTTTTCTTGTTAAGCTATAAACCCTTACCTTCCCAGAATTATCACAGACTGGAAGGCTTGCTTCCATCAGGCTGTGTATATGAACTGTACAATTACTGAAGAATATAAGCCAAATGTAGCTAAAATCACAGCTTATATCTGAGCAGCTTTCCAATTTTTGATGAAAAGTGAAGGAGATAGGTGACTTTCAAAAACAGCTATTTAGATAAACTCTCCAACCATGACAGAATTAAGAACAAGGGGCTTAAATTGAACTGAATTACCTGTCACACTACAAAATGATTGAGGTTTTTTCAATTCTTTTGTGTTGTTTCTACACATAAGATTAAATTTGGGGCCCTGGAGAAATGACCTTTAAGTATTAGTACTGCTCTAGCAAAGGATGTGAATTTGATTTTGAGCAACTATCTCAAGTGAATCATAATCTTCTGTGTTGGTCTAGCCATAAATTTGAACATAAATTTGTGCAATAACGTTGTTTTCATTAAATATATTGAGTTTAATACATGCTTATTCCAGTTTATTTTATTTGGAAACAATCATGTTACATATCAATCTTCCCTGCCCCATTCTTTCTCCCTCCCATTCTTCTATACCCACTTCCAATTACCCCCCAACTAGCCCCCACCTGCTCCCCAAAGATGGTGAGGCCTCCCATGGGGGATCAAAGACTGACACATCATTGTGGCGAGGGTGGGGGGTGACTAGGCCCTGCTCCACATATCTGGGATGAAATGGTATCCCTCCATAGGTAATGGGCTCCGGAAGTCCCTTTGTGTACTAGGGATAAATACTGATTCCACTGTTAGAGGTCCCATAAACTCCCAGACCCCTGTCTGGCACTCATATTTAAAGAGTTTGGTTCAATCCAATGCTCCTTCCCCAACTTTATGACTGGGAACATGTGTTCTCACTAGTTCAGGTCAGCTGCTTCTGTAGGTTTCTCCAGTAGGACCTTGACTCCTTTGCTCATCTCTCCTCCCTCTCTACAACTGGATTCCAGGAGTATGGCTCAGTGCTTAGCAGTGGGTACCTGCTTCCACTTCCATCAACTACTGGATGAAGAATCTAGGATGGCAATTCAGTTTTTGAGTGATTCAGAAACAAAAGGACAGACTAGTAAGAACAAAATTCAGAATCATTATGTTTCAGTTGATTCAATTTTGACAATATCCCAAACAAAGAAATAGTTGTTTGTAAATAGGGTAGTAACTTCTTATGACTCTAGTCTTCAAACTTAGATTATTGTCAAGATAGAGTCACAAACTTTTTGTAATAATACTTAAAGTCTAATATCTACTGAGAAGACAGATTAAATTAATAAAGGTGTATGAGAATGTTTGTCTGTGGAGAATGAAAACACCATTTTTTTTGGTAAAAGGAAAAGTATATTTAACTTTGCTTTTATAGGTACAGTTAGATCATATACTTTATTAACAATTTTAAAAGATTATATCTTTAAGTGTGTTGAATTTGATATGAAAATATCTCTTCTTTATAGCTATGACATTTACATCTCCTACAACTCAAAATCTAGTGTCATAGAATTGGTTTGAATTAATTGCCTATTTCATAAACAAGAATATGGAAATTTAAAATAAATTTCCTTGTTTAAAAATTATGTTATTTCTTATTAACATAATAATTTTAAATTATTTTGTGTACAATTGTATGTCAGAATTAGGAAAAGGTATAGGATAAAATGTATAAACAAAATAAATGTATAGGCAAACTGATGATGAATGATGTTTATCAACTAAACACAGTAATATTATAAAATGTTACCTGTTGGGACATATGAAGGATATTGGTTTGTAGTTCTCTTTCTTAGTTGTTTGTGTGGCTTGGGTACCAAGTAATTGTGGCCTCATAAAAAGAGTTTGGTAATGAACCTGCTTCTATTGTGTGGAACAATTTGAGGAGTATTGGTATTAGTTCTTCTTTGAATTTCTGGTAGAATTCTACACTGAAGCCATTTGGCCCTGGGCTTTTTTTTTTTTTGGTTGGGAGACTTTTGATGACTGATTCTATTTCATTAAGGGTTATAGGTCCTTGCTTTAATTTTGGTAAGTGATAGTTGAACATATGAGTGATAGTTGGAAATAAGAACAGGGAGTTGGTAAAATCCTGTCTGTAGGTGACTTAATCCAGCCAGTGAGACCACAAAAATTTTTAAAGAAATAATTACCTATTGTGGTTTAATAAGGGTCAGTATAAACAAATAGGCCGAATAGATTTTTATAAAGGGAGAAACAACTCACAGCACAGACAGATGAACACAGCAGTTGAAACTGGATTATCCTCTCTCCATGTCCCACCAGGAAGAGAGAGTTCTCCGCCTCCTTCTGAGACCGAGCCCCACAGCTCACGTCTGCCACTGGCTCCACCCCTCAATGGGTGTGGTCAGTGCTACAGAAGCAAACACAGTGAATATCCCACTACAATTCCCCTTTTAGTCTAAAGAAAAGATTTAAGCTTGATACAAAACTATATACAAAACAGTAAATAACAAGTATGCTCCAAGGAAAGGAAAATCGAGAACAAAACCACAAACATACCTGGTTCTAGGGTGAAGGCATAAGGGAGTTACAATAGAGTTGTCTTAAGCTGAAAAGCTTAAGTCTAGTACCTAATATATCTAACTAGGAAGAGAGAATAATACTTAAGATAGTTTAATCTACAACCTCAAGACATGAGAAGGAAAATAATGATACTAGGGTAGACAGGAAATGCGGATGGGCAACTTCCAAAATGTGCAGCAAGGACAGAAACAGCAAGCTACCTGAACAGTCACCCAAGGTCTCACAGCAACGTTGGTACAGCCAGTTTTGGGTAAGGCCAGAAGTATTTGACAGACCACAACAAAAGCAGGGAGGTAGAAAGGCTGTCTTACCCTGACTTGGAAAGGTTCAGCAGTCTTCTAAGTTTGTCTCCTACAAGCGCATAGGACTACATGTCCAAATCAGTGGTCAAGGTTGAGGCAGTTCCTTGCCCAAGAGGCCATTAGCCGAAGTGAGGATGAACTCCAGAAGGAGCAACAACAGTGTCCAACATACTTTCGGGAAAGTGCAAGGTGCTGTCAGGAGCAACAGTTTCTCATGTCAACAGATTACTAATATAAAAAGATTTAAATGCCATGTTCTGCAGGTCTATGAAGTTATTGAAGATTAAGCATCTATGTCTGACAAATCTCATAGGCATAGGAAACATGGGTGAGGATAATCTGTAATACTCAGGAACTTGGCTAACAAACATAAATAAAACTTCCTTGAGTAAAGTAAGGATAAATACCTAAATAATATAACTATATATATATATATATATATATATATATATATATATATATATATCACATGTAAATTCCTAAAGTAGAGATAGAGTAAAAATGTCTAAACAAGAGGTAGAGCTCTAAAGGGCAGCAAGACAAATATCCCAAAATGTATCAAAATACAAAATGTCTTGAACACAAGCAAAAGTATACATACATAGAATATGGCAAGTATAATATGCATAAAACATCATAAATGGAAAGATTTCACACAATATAACAAATATAAGATACAATTCTTCCAGGAAGGGAATAAACTTAATTTTACATAGGTTATCACAAATAATAATATATAACAATGTAAGCTGTAATACTAATGTCTCACTCTTACTAAATAATTCACAAGAAAATAGGCTAATCTATCTATATCCATTCTGAACCATACCTTTCCCAACCATACCCTATTCCTCTCTAAAAGAGATAACCAAGTCTAAGTATCACCTTCCAAACCCAACCCCAAGTAACTAAGACCAACCCTATGAAGATGAATATTATTCCTAAATTCCAAGAGTGGGGAAAGGGGCGTCGTTATCTTAAGATTACTTCTTGCTGAAATTGGATGATGATTTTGCCATGGGATCCTGTTAGAAGAAAATTTTAAGCAACCAAATTTCACAACAGAACTGGCTGTAACATATGTAGGTAGCCATTGTATGGCAGAAAATGCTTGAGTGGAGTATTACTTGAAACTCTGGCCAGGTTGTAATAAGAAGGTGCACCAATACAGTTAGCTAGTCAAGAGTTGTCTTGAGAAAAGCAGTCCCAAACTGGTTTAGGGTGAAGTTTGTAGTCCAGATGCATCAGGTTGAGTCATGTGAAAATGTTCAATTGGAGCCCTATCTTCTTTCCAGAGTGTTCAAAGATTGCTGTTGAGAACTATTATATTCCTAGTTGAAAACTTAAATATCAATATCAAGGTAAAAGTTCTAATTTGTACAGTATGCATTAGGGAAAGACAACAATAAGTATTAAAATGTAAATTAGAAAATTAGGATTTCAGAGAGAAAATTGCAAATAAATGAATGAGTTCTTATATTTTGTTTTCTTCTGCCTTACACCAATTGGCTTCTTGATATAAGGCATAAACTGTGAATTTAATCTTAACAACATGCTTGAATTTATAGAAGGAAAGCCAAATCCAACTCCAAAGCCAGCATTGGTTTACATGTATTGGGACTACAGAAATATTAGATAATAAAGAGAAATAGATTTCAGTATAGAAACAGTTTACTAAACTTAAATATTTTTATCATAAATCAGATTCCTCTTCATTAAGTGATTTTTTCTGGAGAGCTGTCTTCTCTTCTGTAGGTACCTACATGTTCATTGTCTCTTGGCTGTTTGCAGATAAGTGTTCTCTGTTTTCCTGTAAGGACAATAACAAAACATTTCCCCTACCTTGGAGAAGTCTCCGCATGTCTCATGGGACCTTATTTATTGTTTTTTCTCTTCATTAAGATGTTACTCTTGTTCAACTCGGATCTTGATTAACTTAGATGGTATCCATAGCTTTTCTTCTCCTGTAGAATGCAAAACCCCTACCCCAATGTAACACATATCCTGGTTTCCATTCTGAGGTCAATACATCCTTGAAGTACACCGGCTGATTTAGGTCAGTAGTTTTTTTCTATTGTCCAGTGTCTTTCTGCAGCTATTTTTCCTTTTTAATCCGCATTAAGAAAGTTTAATGTTAATAAAGCATTATGTAATCTGTGTTTGGGTGTCTTGGTTCTTCTTGCTAGTTTATGGTGCATTTCCTTTAAAGTACGATTAGATCTCTCAACTACTGCTTGTCCTGTAGGATTGTGTGGTATACCAGTTATGTGTTTTATGTTATAATACTCAAAAAACTGTTTCAATTTGCTGGAAATATATGCAGGAGCATTGTCAGTTTTATTTGTGCAGTATACCCATAATGGCCATTGCCTCTAAAAGGTGTATAATAACAGAATCAGCCTTTTCAGAGCTCAGAGCAGTAGCCCATTGAAACCCTGAAAATGTATCTATAGTATGATGTGTGTATTTTAATTTTCCAAATTCTGCAAAATGAAACACATCCATTTGCCATATTTCATTTCTATTTATACATTTAGGGTTACTGCCTGGTGGTAAAGGAGTTTGGTTATAGAATGAGCAAGTAGGACATTTCCTTACTATTTCCTTGGCTTGTTGCCAAGTGATAGACAAATCCTTTTTCAATCCTTTGCTGTTCACATGGTGTTTCTTATGAAACTCTGAGGCTTCTAGCACACTTCCTATCAATAACCGATCAATTTCATCATTGCCTTGTGCTAGAGGACTTGGCAGACCCGTATGGGATCTGATGTGTGTTTTATATATATAGGATGAATCCTCTTTCTGACAGTATCTTGTAACTGTATAAACAATGAAGTTAATTCTGTAATATCAGGAATAAATTCTGCAGTCTCAATATGTAAGACTACACTCTCTGCATATTCAGAGTCAGTAACTATATTGAGGGGTTCTGTAAAATCCATAAGTACCATGAGAATGGCATACAATTCTGCCTTTTGTACAGAATTGTCAGGGCTTTGAACTACTTTGCTTATTTCTCCTGGTTTATATCCTGCCTTACCAGATTTGTTTGCATCAGTGTAGAATGTAGGAACTCCAGAGATAGGTGTTTGTCTTACAATGCATGGAAGGATCCAAATCATCTTCTTTATGAATTTGATTCTTTCACTTTTGGGATAATTGTTGCTAATTATTCCCAAAAAAATTACTGCATGATCTCTGCCAATATTCATTATCTTTCCATAAGGAGGAAATTTCCTCATTAGTTAAAGGTACTATAATTTCTGCTGGATCCCTTCCTGTTAGTTGACGAAGTCTTATTTTACCTTTTAAAATCAAGTCAGAGATCTTTTCTATATATGTTTTTAGTTTTTTATTCTGCTTATGTGGTTAGAATATCCATTCTAATATGATTTCTTCTCTCTGCATCAAAATCCCTGAAGGATATTCTCTAGATGGTAATATAACCAGAATACAGACTAGATTTGGATCCACATTGTACACATGTGCTTCTAATATCCTCTTTTCTTCCCATTTTAATTCCTTTTCTGCTTCAGATGATAGTATTCTTGGACTATTCAAACCATTGTCCCCTTTTAGGGCCATTTTCAAGTTTTCAAATCATGCCCTTCAACTCCAATAATGGTTTGCAGTTGAGAAATCTCTCCTAGTAATTTTTGAAGATAATTAAGAGTCTGGTAGCGATCTCTCCTGATCTGCACTTTTTGTGGTCTAATTTTCTGTATACCTATTTTATACCTATTTTATACCTAAGTAGTTGATAGACTCTCCTTTTTGTATTTTTTCAGGTACAATTTTTAATCCCCAGCGAGGTAAAACTTCCTTCAGTTTCTCAAACATTTTTTTCTAATATGTCTGCTTTAGAGTCTGCTAACAATATATCATCCATGTAATGATATATTATGGATTGTGTAAACTGTTTACAAATTATTTCCAGTGGTTTTGGTACAAAATATTGGCACAGGGTGGGGCTATTTAGCATTCCCTGTGTCTAACCCTTCCATTAATATCTCTTCACTGGTTGAGAATTATTGTAATTAGGTACCGTGAAGGCAAATTTCTCTTTATCTTGTTCTTGTAAATGTATAGTGAAGAAGCAATCCTTTAAATCAATAACTATAATAGGCCTTTCTTTAGGTATCAAAGAAGGCAACGGCATTCCAGGCTGTAAAAAGCCTATTGGCTGGATAACTTTATTAATGGCTCTCTGGTCTGTAAGCATTCTCCATTTACCAGATTTCTTTTGGATAACAAATACAGAATTCCATGGGCTGGTTGATTCCTCAATATGCCCAGCATTTAGCTGTTCCTGAACCAGGTTTTCTAAAGCTTCTAACTTCTCAGAGGTCACAGGACATTGCCCTACCCAGACAGGTTCCTCTGTTAACCATTTTAAGGGTAGGGCTTTTGGTTCCTCTGTTTGTTCAGCACTTGCATTCTCTCTTTGCACAGCCTGGATATTTGGTGTCTGCCTTGTATAGTACTTAATAGCATTTTTTTCCACAATCATGAGGTCGTTTATGGTTCCTATCTAATACTGGAGGTATGTTAATCTATGTATTCCATTGCTGTAATATATCACGACCCCATAAATTTATCACTACATCAGCCACATATAGTCTTAACCTTCCTCGCTATCCTTCTGGTCCTACACATTCAATCCATCCTGTGCTTTGCTTTACCTGAGACAGGGTTCCAATCCCTAAGAATTGAACATTAACCTCTCGTAGGGGCCAATTTCGAGGCCAGGATTTATTAGTTATGATATTTACGTCTGCCCCTGTGTCCAGAAGACCTTCAAACTGTCATTTTAACTATCAATCTAGGCCTTTGACTGTTTATAGAGCTTTGCCAAAACATACATTTTTTTATTTCCTTCTGTCGTGTCTGATTCAACTTCTGTCACTAGTTTGTCATCCAGAGTGGTATGAGTTTTTACAATAGGGCAAGGATTTTCTAATTGTCCTGTGGGAGATTGTCCTCTACTGTGACTGGGAATATTAGGTCCACCTTTGACGTGGGGGCCTTCGAGAGGCCCCCCCCCCAAGGAGTTTCCCAGTGGTAAAGGGTTTCCTTGCTTGTCTCTAGTCGATCTACACTCATTTGTCCAGTGTCTGCCTTTGCCACACCTTCTAAATAACCCAAGAGGCTGAGGCCTTCTGTTCGATTCATTCTTGGGAGTATTATTTCTAGAGATGCTTTGCCTACAATTTCTTTTTAGATGTTCTATCTTACCACAGTTATAACATCTGACATGTTGATATCTCTTTAAACCTTTGGAGATGGCTTCTCCTATTCAAGCTTCTATGTCACCATAGTTATATCTTCTGTTCTCTTGATGACTGCTCAAACCTTTAGATATAGCTTCTCCTACCCACGCTTCAGTGTTACTGCTATTATACTCAATGTTGGCTGTATATAGGATCCATTCATCCAAAGGTGCTGATTGAATTTTTAAAGTCCAAAGCACTTGTTTGTATTGAGGATTTGCATTCTCATAGGCTAACGATTCTATGAGTATTCGCCTAGAATCTATGTCAGCTACCTCTAATTGTACTGCTCTAGACAACTTTTCTAGAAACACACTGAAGCGTTCTCTTGGGCCTTGCCTTATTTTGGTATAAGATTCTATCCTCTCCCCTAGTTCATGAACGAGACAAGATATGTTCATCATAGGCAGCTTGGGTTTCTGAGTCAGCATAAACACCCTCACCAAGAATTTTATCTTTGGGAGCTTCATAAGCTTTCTTTAAGCCCTGAAGTTAAAGAGCCTTTGCTTCCTCTCTCCATAAAGCCCTCTATTCTAATTGAAAGGAGTTTTCAAGGACAGCTGATATTAATTGATCCCAATCCTTAGGGGTTACCTTGTTATTCCTTGCCCATGAGTCTATTAATTGCTTCACATATGGTGAGTGCATGCCATAAGAGACTACTGCTTCCTTTATACTTTTTAAATCTTTCATACATATTGGTTCCCACTGATAAAAAACACCACCTTTTGGGTGTTTTTTCATTGCTGATTTTTCATTAATAGATACAGGGAAAGCTCACCTGACCCTAAATGGTGTGAAAAATTTTAAGGTTTTTTTCATGCCCTAGAGCCTTGTCAGGTCAGTTTCTTACTTTCTCCAACTACAAATGATTTCATGTTTTTGATATTCTCATCCTTAGATATTATCTGAATGGCATGTAAACTGCCTTCCAGAAACAATGTTCTATCTGCTAGCTTGCCATTATCCTCAGACATGGAAGAGATTCTATCTACTACTCTTTCCATCTGATGTTGCAGTTTTTTAACCTTATTAGTAGCTTCATCCAACCAGGAATGAGCTGTTTCTGCTAGCATGTTAATGCATTGCATTGTTTCTGTTTTGGCTGTTGAGGCAACATCAGACATGGAACAAATTTTGTTTTCTATTTGGTCATTTTTATGTTCCATGTTCTGTATTCTACCTGTCAGCTCTCTGTTGCCATCTTCAATATCCTGAACCATTTTCCCTAAACATTCTATGTTTTGCGTTTTGTCATTTTCAATGTTCTGAATCCTTGTTACTAAGTCTCCTATGGTTTGTATAAGTTCCTTATTGTTTGCGCTAATCTCAAACCATTTCTTTAGAATATCATATTACTATTACAAAAAAGGTGTATATATTGATCCAGTCATAATTTTCTTCTGCTAAGATTCCTTCTATATATGAATTAAAAAAAAAATTCCTAAAGTCCTGCATTGTAAAATTATCTGCCATAGCTATGGAACAATTGATCTCAGATATTATATCAGCTCAGCTTAAGTTGCAAAAGATGTTACAATTACCTTAGGTGTAATTCTGCTGTCCTGGAGTTTTGATGCTTTTAGTTGTAGATCTCAACTTGCTGTAGTTACACTCGGAGGTGTAGCAGTAAAAAGCGACCGGCAGCAGAGGATCCTTCCGATTCCGGTTCTACCCAGAATTGTACCACCAAAAAGTGCCCAGAAGGGTATCGCCAAATAGCTTCTGGTAGTAGAGGATCCTTCCGATCCTGGTCCTTGTAGAATAGCTTTTAACAAACTAAGGCAAGAAAAATTTTGTTAAACGAAGGAGTGAAACGAGCCTTGTACAAATTGATGAGACCACAGGGATAACAGGAGCCGCCTGCAACTGCAGCGTGTATATTCCGCCAGCCCACTGGCCACAGTTGTGGACACCCCTGGAGCCCGCAAGCACACAAACATGGCAGGCAGTATCCGGGCCTACTACAGCAACACAAAGGGCAGGGCAAATGCAGCAGGGCTCTGTGCAAATACAATCTAAGGGAATGGGCAGAAGATGAGCAGTAGTCTCAGGGCCAAGATGGAGGTAAAATGAGTTCTAGGGCAGGGTGTATCTGCCTAATTAGTCAAGAGACCTGCCCGTTTGGGGAAGTTGGGGGAAGGGTTGCTGAGGCACCTGGGTAAAACACAGGTGCTGTGAAAATCCTGATCCCGCTTCTGACACCAGATATTGCGGTTTAATAAGGGTCAGGATAAACAAATAGGCCGAATGGATGATTATTAAGGGAGAAACAACTCACAACACAGACAGATGAACACAGTGGTTAAAACTGGATGCTCCTCTCTCTGTGTCCCGCCATTCCAAGACCAACCCCACAGCTTACTTCCGCCCCTGGCTCCACCCCTCAATGGGTGTGGTCAGTGCCACAGAAGCAGACACAGTGAATATGCCACTAGAATTACCTATAAACAGATTTTCAAAGAAGGATAAATAAGGAGATGCTGAGTTGTTGATTATATTGTTTACTTTAGCTGTAAATTTTAGCATATTGAACTCAGAAAATAGTACTCAAGCAGTACAGCACACTAAAAAAGCACTCCATTTTTTCTCTTATTTCTTTATCTACTATCCATCTATCAAAAAAATATTGAAAACAGATATTTGTATCAAATACTGACAAGGACTCATAAAAGCTCAATACCTAACACATTGCTGTTTGAAATGAAATCTGGAGTGATAAATTCAGTCTGGAAAACTCAGCTCTAGTTTTGCCTAATTTGCCCGACACAGCAATGACACATCTAGGGAGAGAGATGCTCACACTGACTACATTTGCAATATCTCTAGATCCAAAACAATATAGATATCCTTCAGCAGACAAATTGATAGAAGATCGTAATGTACATATGTAATAAATTATACATAGTAGTAAAATGTAGCAACTTATTTAAATGGAATTTGATTACAACTCAATAGATTTATGTTACTGAAAAAAATATTATTGGCATAGAAAGCAATACTTATAGCCCTCAGATTTGAGATTGTACAACATTCTTCAATAAGAGCAATCAAGTTTTTTTGGATAAATAACTGAATCAATGCCTGAGAAAATAAATATATGATGTAATTTGCTCTTCTGTTGCTGTGATAACAGAGTGACCATAAACAACTTTAGGGAGGAAAGATTTATTTGGCTTACATCTACATTCCAGATAACAATCCATCTTTGGGAATTCAGAGCAGGAACTAAAATAGGAACTGAAATAGAAACTATAGAATCTGTGGTTGAACTCTGTCTATTGACTTGAACTCAGGCACACATTCAGCAACCTTTTTATATAGCCCAGGACCCTGTGCCCAAGAATGGTAAGGTAGGCCCTCACATATCAATCCCACACAGGCATACACACAGGCAAATCTGTTGAGGAAATTCTTTAATTGAAGTTTCCTCTCCTTAGATGTGTCATATAAACAACAAAGATAAGTTACTATAGTATAAGTGGAGCTTGGAACATGCCTTTTTGACAAAAAAAATTAAGCATTTCAACCATAAGATGTACAATCCTATAAACAAGACAGAGATAACTAAAGAGTCACATTTAAAAAGAATTTAACTAATTAAAGCAATAAAACAAAGAAGTTTGGGGTTATAATGCAAAATAAAATATATCAACATACTCATACTCATAAACAAAACAAATAATTAATAACTCACTAAAATTTCAGTGAGGTGATGCCTTTTATTACTGTGAAGAGACTCCACGACCATAGCAACTCTTATAAAGGAAAACATTTAATTGGGATGGCTTTCAGTTAAGCAGTTTAGACCATCATCATCATGGTGGCATCATATGGAGGCATGAAACACACATAGTGCTGGAAAATGAGCTGAGAATGTTTCTTAAATGGTTACCTTTTATAATAGTTGTTATGGTCATGGTGTTTATTCACAGAAATAGAGACTCCAAGACAGAACTTGGTACCAGGGACTTTGGTATTGTTGTGATATGTTGGACCATGCTTTTGTTTGGAATAATATTGACTTTGGGAGTTTAAGTTTAAAATTACTGCAATTTTTTAAGTGCTGCTAAATGGCCCATACTAGTAGTGGCATGGAAGAAAAAGGTAATAAGAGATATTTGAACTGTGTAGGCCTGTGTCAAGAGTTTTCAGAGGAGAAATATCTTGTGATATTTGGTGAAAAAAAAATGTGGCTGTGTTTTTACTCTTTTCCAAAGAATCTGCCTAAGACTATAGTGAAGATATTTAGATTAATTCCATTGGCAGAGGAAATCTCAAAATAGCCTGTCATTGACTCTGTAGTATGGTCATTATTGGTCACTCTAAAAAAGATTCATAATAAAAAGGAACAGGGTGAGCAAAGAAAACTACAAAATGTAAAATTTGTGGAGAGAATAAATACAAGGAATTAGAATAGGACTAAGTTTTGTGTTCAAGGAGACAGATTAAGAAATAAAATAACTTCAGAGCAAGACACCACCCATCTGAGTTGTCAACTTTTAAATAAGAATTATGAAAAATCTTAGAGTTCAATTTGGTGGTGCACACTCTTAACCCCAGTACTCCAGAGGAAGAAATTCAAAGATCTCTGAGTTTGAGGCCAAATTGGTCTGTAGATCCAGATTCAGGACAGCCAAGATTAGAAAGAAGACCATGGAAAAAAAGAAAGCTGGTGAATATGTAATTGAATGAGGAAACCTTGTTCCAGCCCTGGCAAGAAGCAGATCTTGCCAGCTTTGGCTATGTGGTTTTGGCTTTAGAATCAGTGATAGAAGAGAGGTGATATAGAACTTTCCTCATAGACTAAGGAAGCTGATGAAGCCAGGTGTGTATCAGGGATATCACTGAATGGAGGCCTAGAGAAGCCATTTTGTGAAGCTGTGATATCAAAGCTTGTATTGCTTTGGAGGCCCCAAGATGTTGGAGATGCAAAAACCATGAGATACCGGCCAATGAAATCCCCTAACAGGGAGTTGAATCAACCCAATGGATAGAAGTATGTTGCAGTCAACAAAGCTGAAAAGAGTTAGAGACCTGAACAGCTTTTATAAGTGCTGTAGAATAATATTTTTTAGCCATATTACTTTTGTTTATGCTCTGGAACATTTGTTTAATGTTGTAAAGATGTGCTGATTTTATTCATGCTTCATTTGTTTAACTCGGTGAAACTGTGTTACCTTGCCTATCTAAAACATCTGATAATCTAATAAAGACCTGAACATCTATTAGTGAGGTAAGAGAAAGGACAGTCAGGGCTGGCAGGCAGAAAGTATAAATAAAAGAAGAAAGAAGGAGAAGGGAGCAAGAGCATAAGGATAGGAGAATGTCAACACTCAGCCACCCAGCCACCAGCCAGCCATAAAATAAGAATGAAAGTAAGATATACAGAAGTAAAAAAAAAAAAAACCAAAAAATCCCAGAGTCAAAATGTAATCTGAACATTATAAGGAAAGCTGGGTAGAAACAAGCCAAGCTAAAGCTGGGCATTTAAAAGCATTAATAATACTCCATATAGATTTATTTGGAAGCTTGGTGACAGATGACCAAAAGAGTAAAACAATTAACAGTTTGACATTCCAATATGGTGTTATAGTAAAAGAAAAATTAACAACAAAGTTTCCTTACACCGTGTCTCTTAATAGCAATAAAAATCCTAACACAGATGGCTCAACATGTAATATCTGATTAACAACCTGAGTTGTACTCATGGAACCTCCATGTTGATAAGAGACATCCATGTTCTGCAAATATTCCTCTTACCTTCACAAGCATATTATGACAACTCTGCCCTCTGCTTCCACAAAATAATTAAACAAATGTAGTAACTTTTAAAACTCTATGTAAGCCTCCTGAAAATCATCTATCCTCACTCAGAAAATAGATAGCTTACTTCTCAATTCTCTGAGTGTTAGTTAACAGAGGGGTCAAAGCCTTTACAGGTCAGAAACAAGGAAAACTTGCACAAACAGATTCAAAGTCAAATACTGTAGTGAGTTTAGTCAATAACACATTTTATAAGGTGTTATGAAAATTATTATTGTACTCTAGTGATCTTTATCAAAATAAACAGAGGCCTTGAACCAGACCAGTGATTCATTGCAATAGACATTTGCAATTAAAGCTGATTGGACAAAAGGGTACACTGTGTGACACATGGGCCTTCCAAGTGCTACCACGAATAATAAAGAGGTGTTGGAGAAGCAAGAAAGACACATGGTTTTATTTTTATTCTTCTGTTTTTGGCAGTTTGTTTGCTTTATTTTCTTATTTATTTTTTTATTTTGATTCTTTTATTTTTTTTGTTTTTGAATTTTCATTTGTGGGGCCACTAGTGGGAGTAAGAAAGGGACTGAGAGTTTAGTGGAATTGGTGTTCATGATGTGAAAATGCCAAAGATTCAATAAAATATATGATAAAAAAAGCCAACCAAAGTAAACAAAAACACTAGAAAGCAGGTAAAGATGTAACTAATCAAAAGTTTCCCCAGCAAACAGCAGAAATCACATGGTTTTACTTATTGTTCTTTCAAGGTCTGAAGAATTGTGCTTGTATTTTGATGGAAATTGCATTGAATCTGTAGATTACTTTTTGGCAAGATTGCTTATCTATCCAAGAGAATGGTAGAAATTTCCATTTCCTGGTATCTTCTTTAAGTTTTTTCTTTAAAACTCAAAGTTCTTGTTATAGAAGTTGTTCACTCATTGGGTTACCATTACCCCAAGATATTTCATGCTGCTGTGCCTATTGTAAAGAGTGATGTTTCTCTGATTTCTTTCTCAGTCCATTTATTGTCTGTACATACTAGGAATACTGATTTTTTTTTAGTTAATCTTAAATCCTGCCACTTTGTTGAAGGTGTTTATCAGCTATACCAGTTCACATGTAGAATTTTTCAGGACACTTATGTAAACTATGAGAATTTTTTATCTCTTCATTTGAGAAGTACCTGATCAGATTGCTTGTCTGTTTTCAATTGGCTTGATTTTTTTTCACTTTTATAGTTTTTAAAATATAATTTGTGTAGTAGCACTCTTTCAGATGAATAATGACAAATAGGTTTTCATATTCTGTAAGCTATCTTCTCAGTATTGATTGTTTTTTTTTTTTTTGCACTGTATAAACTTTCTAATTGGATTTAATCCAATTTCTCCATATTTTATTTTTTCTTGTACTGCTTGGGTTCCTATCTGGAGATTGATTTCATTCACTAATGACTTCAAGTGCTTCCTCTGTGTATTCTCCTGGCAATTTCATAATTACAGTGGTTGCATTTAGATCTTAGATGCATTTTATGTTGGTTTTTTTTGATAAAAGGTGAGAGATATGGATCAAGTATAATTTTTTTTTTTGCATATGAACACCCAGTTCTGAATCCACCAAATTCTGGATAGGCGGTCTTTCTACAATGTGTGTTCCTGGCATTTTGTAAGAAAACTTTTGGCTAAAGATGGTTGGTTCATCTTAGGATCTTTATTGTGTTTTATTTATGTCTTTGGTTTTTTTTGTCAATATTGTGCCATTTTAACCTCTACATTAGATCTTCCTTTCTGATATTTTAAAATCTCCTGTTCTGCCTCTTTCATTTAGCATAGCTTTTGTTTCCTGGTATTTGCTCTCATGCAGAAAACAAGCCTTTGCCAAATGTCTTGGAGTATTTCCTCTATAATTCCTGTTACTGCCCTGAAGATCTCAGGGCATACATAGTGTTGGAGAATTTCCTAGAGTGTGTGGGATCCTGATTTCATACAAGAGAAATTTAAAGAGAATGTTTAGGGTTTCAACATAATGAGACAATTGTGACTGGTGAAAATAGATAAGCTTGAATAAAGCAATAAGATGATTTACATAGTATACTGTCAGTGCCAACCAAGTTTACAACAATCAGCTACACACACACACACACACACACACACACACACACACACACACAATTGGAAAGCTCCAAAATTACAAAAGTATGTTTTAGCAAAATTGGCAAATGTCAGGACTGAAAGAATGTGAACATGCTTTACATATGTATTCAGCCTAGTAAGCTAGGTATACAGCAGATACCTGATGCTCATATGTTTTTGTTTATACATGTATCTCTTTCATTGCAAAATCATTTAGCCCACGTGTACTTCTACAAAGAGAAACTATTAAACTCACTACTTGAAGATCATGGTTCTTCAGTGTTTGAAATATCATACTGTTCAACTTCATAATTTTCCTATTCAATTGTTTTAAGATTTTTAATTTTTTGCTTGTAACCATGATGAACTGAGGCCTTTAAAATCTGTTGCAATACACACAGACAGAACTAATTCTTCACAGAAAATATTAAATCTGTTGGTGCAACAAAACTTGAACCTGGTATTTAGATTTGAATTTAATTATTCAGCATTTTGGTTTGGATGGTTAGTTGTTTTTAATCATTTTTGTAAAGTGATATGTGTATCCCTTAGACATGTCTACCTTTCTATGAAGTTTTCCATTCATTTTACAAATAAATTTGTTACACACAAATGTGTCCACTCATATAAAAATTATTTAGGAAAGTAGTCTATAAATTGAGTAGGTAGGAGAGTGGGTTAAAAAATTATATACTCTATATATGTTTGAATGTTTACTATCCATAATGTATGTTCCTATCTGAGGACATAACTTCAAAAACAGGCACCAATGGGTGGCTCAGTTCAGAAAGGAGCATCCTCTTAGTCATTACCATTTTGTTCTAAGCAGGAGTCCCCAGATTAAATGGCACCTTTTATATTCATAAAATCACATTCTTTACCAATTCATGATATCATTCTCAAAGACCCAGACCTAAATTGAACAGGCATCTGGGTATCCACTGTCTAAGTGAATATAAGAAAATTAATCATCTTACCATATAAACTACATTGAGAATGCCATTAATACATAAGACAAAAACAAGACCAACACTTTTCTAAAGTGATGGCAACATCCCAACCACACCTTAAGACATACTGTGATGTCTGATCTTGTGTCGTACTTTGTTCTTTAAATATACATGTTATACAACCAAGCATTATAAATGAGAATATTCTTTATATGTGATTCTCTTTTATGTATAAATGTATAGAGATGACTATGATAAATCCAGGTCCTTCTAGCATAAAGTTATATCAATCAGCCTGTTTTCATTGTGTTACCAAAGTATTTCTGCCTTTGCTAGTCTTAAAGTAGGAGCCTGGTAGGTTTTAAGTTTGTTTGTTTTATTTGTTTTATTTTCCTAAGTGTGCAGCTCTTGGGATTTTCATTCATCACCAGAAACCAGCAAGTCATGTGAAACTCTCAGAATCTGCTCTCAGAGAAGCTATGGGGGAATATTAGTAAACCTATTGGCATACCCTCTGCATGTGTGCAAAAATGAATATCAGAGCATCCTATCTAGAGATTAACTGTGGTTCTATTTTTTCTATGTTTAGCAAGGATCCTTGGAGAAACTTTCTTTTACAGATCTATGACCAAAATTTTGGAAAACTAGCAAATACTTAACATTTTTTCACTTTGATGTTTACAGGAATATTTCACCTGATGAAAGAGCAATCAGAGTAACACACATATATTATTCTTGTTGTGTTGCTATCATGTGTCTTATAGATAGTGAAATATTATTAGCATCAGTTTATCATATCCCCTCTCACTGGCTACAGACCAGTCATGCCACTCTATTCAGAAATCTGGTTTCCTGGAGTGTGTCTGAACATTGAACTTTACTTCTAGCATCACACCTTCAATAACTCTTAATTTCTCACAGGAATTCTCTGCCCATTTGTTACTGATATTCACATCACTCTTTCTGAAATATAACTTCTAAAATCATCCAGAGAAATTCAAATTAGCTATCTTCTGTCTGCATAGTTTTCTGTTAGCCTTCTTAGTGAACTTTTTATTTTCTTCTTCCTTTTAGAGAAGCAAGCAGCTTTGCAGCATTTATAATAGAATTCATAATTGATTGCTTGTCATGAATTTTCACGCCTGATCGTCTGGCAATTACTGTTATATTTTGGAAAAACTTAAAAGCTAAATTAAAACTTGGACCATGCAATTACGAAGAAGGCACAGTGTAAGGACCACAAACACACTCTATCATTTACCACTAACAGCTGTTTCTCTTTATAAATGTTCTTCCTAAGCTATATCCATGCTGTAAACCAAAATAAAAGCAGAGTGTTAGAGGCCAATAGTGAAGAAGAATAAACATTCTCTTCAATTTATAAGATCTGTATCACTTCATAATGAACAAATAAAATCAACAAATTAATTCTGCTATATACAATAGATATGTGTGTAATGATTTTAGAAATAGGGAGACAAAAGAAAGAATAAGAGCTGGAAAAGCAGGAAAATGGTCATCAGAGAGGAAGAAGACCAGATAAGGAGATGCATAGGAGATGATAACAAGTAAAAATAAGGAAGAAAAACAAGAGCACAAAAAGGAAGAAACATGGTTTAGAAGATGAAGAAGAAACTCTAAATTTAAGAAAATCATTCTTTTATGTTTCTAAAACACAGTACATACATTATTGGCTTTTAAAAATAGAACACTACTAATAAAGTTATTTTAAAAGGGGGAGCAAAATCTGTTTGAAGGTCTTTATACTAACAATCAGTATTGCTTCAGTAAAATCAATATTGTTCTAAAAGCTTAATATTAATGCTCTTAAGTGAATACAGTTCTTGTATTCATAATGTTCATTTCTAATATTAGAATTACACAAATGTTGTCATTTTAATGTATATTGATAGGTTTTAATTTTGTCTTTAATAATGTTTTGCTTTTCTGGTATTTGGAGACTTTTGAACACATGTTATGAAATGTAGTAAAAGAATAGCTTTTCTGGGCCAGAATTAGCAATTCTGTAGTGATGATTTGTACTTTCCACAACATGTATCTTTGACAATTTAATATTATTCCATTTTTATCTATAATAGCTATACAAGTTTTATTCTATTGCATATTACATTTCTTTCATTACACTTATATATTTGTATTGCCCTGGTGATTATTGATATCTTTTCATTCAATTTTTCCTTATCACTTAGCTTTTGAATTGTATTAATAGACTACTTTTGCAATAAAGCAAATTTGTAGATTTTTAAATCACACTCAAATTTGAAAAAAAAAAGAAAAACAACATAATGTAGAAAATATAAGGAACACTGGATATATTTATTTTAATTGATCTTAGTGAATCTTAAAAAAAAGTTAATTGGAACAGGAGACAAAAGGCCCAACCAGAAAGCAGTCAGTGCTCAGGTGTTGGTTTCCATAATCAACAGTATAAGGCATACCTTGTATCTCCAAAAGGCAGAAATTCTGTGATTAAAACACTGGATGCCACTGAGTTGAGCATGACCAGTGGCACTAGGGATTTCTGCATGAGAGCTGAATTAATGACCATCCAGTTAACACTGAGCAGAATCCCTCCATGAAAAATAACTATTTCAGAAACTATCTACTATCAAGATACATTCTTTTTCAAAATAATGTTTCATCCAGAGACCAAATGATGATAACTGAAGGAAACTGAGTGAGTGCAGTCAGTGGATGCATTAAACACCAAACACTTAAAATTGCAGGAAATTTATGAGGCATGGATATAAAAAGGGAAAAAGAAAAAGAGAATATAAATCAGTTGTAGATGTATTCCAAGAAAAACACCAAAAGAATCCAGATGTGTGAATAAATATAAAGAAAATACCATAAGGCTTAACCACACAATATATCAAAAAAAGTTTTTAATGTGTTTAGTGTATACAAGTCAGGAAACAAGAAGTTTGGGTGAAGGTGAAAGATAAGCTAAGTAGGGAAAGAAAGACACTCAGAAAGAAATGTGTGCCCTGGACACTGCAATACATGAATCAAGATTTTCTGCAATAGAAAATTGTTACCAGATGTGGCAGAACATGGAGTGGGGGTGTGGACTTAGAAAGAAGAATAACAGAGACTATGGGGGAAAAGACTACAGAAAAATAAAAAATTATAGATGCAAAAGGTGGTGGTGGTGGTGGTGGTGTGTGTGTGTGTGTGTGTGTGTGTGTGTGTGTATGTGTGTGTGTGTGTAAGAGATTACAGAATCAAATAAAAGCTCTGGTGAATGTAAATAATCAAAAACCAATTTATAAACAAGCCACTGAAATAGCCTAATAGCACAAAGTAAAATAGTTTCCCACAATGAATGTGAAACAACAAAGATAGTGGTACCATGAGAAGAGAAGCAAAAGAGAGGAGATTCAACAACACCCAACTTCACCTCTGTCTTGATGGAAGATCTCAAACGTTGGAGAAGTACTCTGAAATCACACTGAGCTGAGGAGGCTGTGTAGACATTTTAGGGAGAACCAAGGGCTGAATGTGAAGGTCCTGGAGTAGGTACTTTTGCAAACTGGATCTCTATAAATAGCCCCAATTTAGTATTCAGTGGAGTACTGAGAAATTTATGCTTGACAAGGAATGACTTGAAAAGACACAGATTTGACAGAAACAGCATTGGAGGCTAAAAGAGACCTCACTCATATGGAAGAAGATGAAATAATTAGAAAGATCTTGACTACAGTGTGTGGAATAATTAGCACTGTGCAGTGTGCTTCAGAGTCTGTTCCTGATATTCTCAGTAGTCATCTCCCATTGAATTCTGGTTTTGTATCTAAATGTTGTATGATTACATTCTCTTACAATGGAGCCTTCCATTCTCTGTGTTGACAACATCTGCCAAACAATGTTGTTTTTTTAATTTTTTTTATCATTTTCTTACAATATGTTCTGATTATGGTTTCCACTTCCCCAAGTCCTCCCAGATTTTCCTCATTTTCACACACATTCAAATCCACATCTATCTTCCTCGCTGTTACACTAGATAGAATAAAAATAGGCATCTAAAAATAATGAGGAAAATAAATAAGCCAGAATAGTACAAAACAAACAAGCAAACAAAATAGAGCCAGTTAAAGCACAAGGAAAACACATGGATGCTTAGACACACATTTACACCCACAGAAATGCCAAAAAAATAATCAGAAACCATAATATACAAGCAAAAGTTCTGTAAGAAGGATGTTCAGTGAGACAAAAAACAAAAACAAAAAGACAAAAAACCAAACAAACAACAAAAACAAAACAAAACAAAAAACCCTCCAGAAATACCACTGTAGTGAGATATCCACCCTGCCCATACTTGTTTCACTGACCATGCACATTGGGCTGTGAGGACAAGTGCAGGTATGACCTGGGGCCAACTAGGTCTGGCGTCCTGGACCTCAGCACTTTCTCTTGCCTCCTGGTTGGAGATAGATAGCATCTGGAGGCATCCTTGGGATGGGAACCTGCTAGCTGTTGTAAGTGATTTCTCCCCGAATAAACATCTATCATCCTATTATTTTCCTAGATTCTTATTTATCCACATTATAAACCACTGATTTTCTTTTGTATTGGTCATCTACTGCTGGGCATGGAACCCATCCCTTAAGGGTAGACTCAATGAAAATCAGTTGGGAAAACATTTTTCCTTTGAAAGAAGTTGTCTTTACAAAGTATTTATTTTTCAAACATGGAGGTTTTGTTTTTCTGTTGTTTTAGAGATCTGAAACTATATCAAGGTTTCCTTTTATCACACTTTCCATAGTTCTGTGATTTTTTTTTCATGGAAGTCACAATGTTTGATTTACATCTTTCCCATCCATTTTTTTTATACTTTGTAACTGAGTGAGTTCTATGTTCAACTCCATTTTAAATGACCATTAGTGAACACTGTGCCAGTCTTAAGTTGTATGCTTTGCTTAGTACCTAGACCTATTCCCTATATGGGCTATAGCTTCCATGTTAAAACTCATCTGTGAGAAATATGCAAACCTTTTTTTATGGCTTAAAGGTGATTTAATTTTTCTATTATTCCTGAATTACAGTCAGTTATGCATATGAGTACAATGACTGGCTCAGAATATGTCTTTGGTTTTTTTGTTGTGTTGATTAACCAATAGGCAGATGGCCCTGGGATGTATAAGAAAGCAGAAAGATAAAGCAATGGAACAAGCCAGTAAGCAGCATCCCTCCATAGCCCCTGCTGCAGTTCCTGCCTCCGGGTTCCTACTTGAGTTCCTGTTCTGAAGTCCATCAGTGACTGACTGGGGCATGTAGGTCAAATAAAACAGTTCTACTCAAAATTGCTACTGTTCATGATGTTTATAATAGAAATAAAAAGCAAAATTTGGCAATTTTTGATTATTCACCTTAATCTGCAATAGGATAATTTTATTACAATTTATTAATGTAACCTTTATATAGACATAAATATTCCTGGTTGACCATTTGTCACGTCTTAAACTTTAAACTTTGTCATTATGTTTAGTGTATGTTATTCTTTATAACAAAATGGTTAATTTCATCAATAATTAATTTCCTGTACTTACTGTGTAGGTTTGTACCTGATTTAATTCAGCCATGCCACTTGTATTCTTAATTACTGATTTATTACTTTATACTTTCAATCCCTTTGTTACTTTTTTAAAATTAAGAGAAAATTTAATGTTATCTCTCTCTATTTTTGATTTTCAATACTATATTCCATTGTTTTGTGTTTGCAGTTAAGAACTTTTACTTCCTTATGGACATAAACTTTCTTAATCACGAAACTTTATGCATTTGTATTGGGCAGGAACATGAGCATGTAAAAGTCTCAATGTTGCCAACCATAGCAGATGGCTAGCAGATATCAGTGCCCCTCAATGCCACCTCTTAATCTTTATGGTGAGCCAAGCAGTTTCCTTGGATATGTACCTCTGAGTCTCTGCTCTGGGGTTTCTAATCTGCCAGGCATGCCTTTACTACAAATTTTAATTTTGTGTTTTGTTGTGTGTCAAAGGGTTATAATATTGCCCAAGATTCTGGGTGAGCTATGAATGTTTGGGGGTGAAATTTTCCTTTGAATTCATGAGCCAAGTGAGCTGGACAGTTGTCTCCCACACAAGTCACTATCATGCAGTCAATTGAAGTCTACATAGACCCAGGATAGAGGAAGTATATTCTTGAAGTTTTTGCTGGAACTTTCTGTCTTATAATATTCTGTTCTTGAATTGTGACATGCACTGAAGTCCTTGGTTCTCTGTGTCTCCCGACAGACATGATAAAGACACTTTAGCTTTCCTAGTAAATTCTAATCTTAGTGATCATATGAGGCTATTCTCATAGTGTTCTACACAATTTCAACTAATATGTCATATATATGTTTTGATGTGAGTTTATTCATTTCAGCTTAACTATTCAGAATGGAAATTCTTGTATTATCCCTCATGATTCATCTTTAATTTGTCTGAGTAGCTGCATATGTGTGTTGTGTTATGTATACCATGTGTATGTCTGTAGAGGTGTGGAAGCCAGAAGAGGGCCCTAGAAGTGAACATACAGGTTGTTGTGAGCAACATGATATGGGTCCTGGAACTAAACTTAGTTCTCTAGAAGCATGGGAAGCACTCTCAGTCACTCAGTCATCTCAAATTTCCTCACCTCCAGTCCAAGGAGTTAAACTCAGAGCCTCATGCAAAACACTCTATAATTACACTGTAACCCCTACTCCTTCTCATAGATATTAATGACAATGATGTTTATTTGCAATTAGTCAATGCTCCTGGAATCATTATTTTGTAATGGTATCTGATACAGCTTTTGAAATCTATGCAGCTATCTCTTAATTTCCTTCATTGTGTCCTGGACACATGGGAGAAATGGGTCCAGCAGATGTGTTAGACAAACACTGCAAGTGTGAAACTTACATGTGTGTATGTTGGGGTCCTAAGGTTTTAATGTGTTTTCACAGCTTGATTCTCTCCTCTTGCCTTATATCTTAACATGCAAAATGGACATTAAAACACCATACCTGTTTGTATATAGAATTCTCTGTTCTCTTTTGAATTTTCTGAGCTAAGTTCTCCTTGGTTGGAATAAAAGAAAGCAGTGGACATATTCAGACATTCAGCCAGGATTCCTGCATATGAAGAATGGATTAAGAAGATGTGGCACATCTACACAATGGAATACTACTCTGCATAAAAAAAAAATTAACAGAATCTTGAAATTCACAGGCAAGTGGATGGAACTTGAAAAACCATCCTGAATGAGGTAACCCAGTCACAAAAAGAGGAACAAGGTATGTAGTCGCTCATATATGGATATTAGACATAGAGCAAAGGATCACCAGTCTATAATACACACCACCAGACAAACTGGGATACAAGTTGTATTCTAAGAGATTCATATATGGTCCCAAACAAAAGGGGGAAGGGACAAGACCCCCAGAGCACATGGGAAATATGGGGGCAGTGAATGGAGAGAGAACTAGAAGAAAGAGAAGGGGAGGAGAGGATAACACGTGTGACTAGATAGATTGAGTCAAGGTGAGAGAGAGAGTGGGGGGACATAAAAGAGGGAGCCATTATTGGTTTGAAGAGAAAACTGAACCTAAAGAAAAGTCTAGAGAACTACAAGACAGACTCCAGCTGACAATTCGAGCAACCATGGAAAGGCTACCATAAATGACCTTCCCTGGTAGTGAGATCATTAACTAAATTATTCACCATCATGGAGTCCTCATCTAGTACCTGTTGGAAACAGAAGCAAATACCCATAACCAAACACTGAGTCGAACTTGAAACCAGATGCAAAGAGAGGAGACAGGACAAGGTTGCAGAAACACACAGACAGCTGACCTGAACAAGGAGGAGCTAATGCCCCCCCACCCACCGCCAGACTGATTGTGGGAATCCATCATAGGTCTGACTCAGACCCCATGAATATGGGTGTCAGCTAGAAGGTCTGAGCAGTCTGGGAGACCTCAGACAGTAGAAACAGGATCTATTCCTGGTGCACAAAAGGACCTTGCAGACACATCCCCCCTGGAGGGATACTCCCTTAATCTAGAGACAGGAGAGAAGTCCTAGTCCCTACTTCAAATGACTTGACAGATTTACATGACCCAACCTAGATAGCACAGCCCTACAAATGGAATTAGGGTTGGGGGATGGGAGGGGAGGTTGGCCAGGAGGCATGCCACAAGGGAAAGAAGGTAAAGGGAGGGATGGAGGGTTGGAGGGAGGAAGGGACAGGAAACTGGGATCCACATGTAAAAATTTTAAATTATATTATTAATAAAAAAAGGAAACAAAAGAACCAAAAAAAAAAAAATGCTGCTGCATTTTCTTAGGATTCCCACATGACAGTGCCTCCTATAGCAGAAAGCAGTTTGGAAAGAACAATGCCCGAATTCATAAATATTGCTTCTAAATGTTTGTTTTCATTTAACAAAAAAAAAAGAAGAAGAAGAAGAAGAAGAAGAAGAAGAAGAAGAAGAAGAAGAAGAAGAAGAAGAAGAAAGTCTTTGTATAAGTAAAATAAAATAAAATAGAAAACAACAACAACAACTGTATTTCTATATTTGGGCATGCTCTGATCTACAGTCCTATTTCCTTTCCCTTGTCCTTTCCCTCTTTTCCATGTTTTTTTTTTTTTTTTTGGTTATCCTATGTTTTCTCTCAAAACATTTACCCATGACCCAGGATTGATCTTCTCTTGTCATTCATGAATGGAGTATTTCCCATTTTACTGTCTTTTATTTTTCTACTCACTAAAATCTTTCCTTAAGCTTATAGGTTTTGTTTTGCTTTTTTTTTTAAGTAAATTTTCTGTGTTTCAAGAGAGGGCTCAGTGGTGCAAAGTGCTATGTATTCTTGAAGTTTGGATCCCGACACCACATGGTTGCTCACAATCACCTGTAACTCCAGGTCCATGCAATTTGATAGCTTCCTCTGGTCTTTAAGTGTTCCTATACATTTGGGGAACATATAAACTCACATATATGAACACATAGCCACAACAATAAAATAACATAATATTTGAAACACAATAAAAATTTTAATTAGGTGTTAGAAAAATCTTGTCAGTATTTAAATATTTAAAGTCCTCTGCTCTCTCTCTGTTTTTTTGTTTGTTTGTTTGTTTTGTTTTATTTTCTTTTTTGACATAGGGTTTGCTAATAGGTTTACTTGACCAGAGTCAACTAAGTATTATAAGCCTGCATCAATATCCCTGTCTCAGCTTTCTGGGTACTGTGATTATAGGCATGAGCCAATATACCCATATCAAGATTGTGTACTTGAGTCCGGATAATCTACAGTCTTTTGACAGATGGTTGCTTTATTACAGATAAGGCAAGGAGAGGGAGAAGAAAACAAGGGGAGAAAAGTACCATTATCTAATATATGTAAATACAAGGATACAATGCTATTATAGAAAACACATCTTCACCACAATCTCACTTCGGTGAAGCAGCCATTTTTGTGTTTCCTGAAAATCTGGATTTTGCTACAAGATGGAGATGCTGCTTGTTGGATATCTTAGACCATATTTACCTTAAGGTTTCTATAGCATCTGCAATGGCAGTTACAATCTTCTTGCACACTGAGTGATATCTTTGTTTGGAAGTCTTTCTAATTTTCCTCCTACCTTCTGACTATATGTGCTGGGTGTAATTTCCTGCCTATTCTTCAGTGGTTGAAATGTTGAGTTTTAGTCACCAGACTTCTCTTACAGTTTCCTCTATGACTTTACTTCAATTAAGTAAACAAAAAATGTTCAGAGACACCTACTATTTTGCTAATCCTCAAATGAATGCAGTATATTGTCTGTATTCTTTATTATGACCAGATTAAACCACATTGTTTTGAAGAGTACAAATTACAGCTTTTTTGGTCTCAATTGGGCTGTTTATCATTTCTGCTTCATTTATATCAAAACTTAAAGCATTCTCTTTAGTAGATACAAGTAAGGTAAATTCCATAATAACATGGCCATTTATATATCTATATTAACTTAATATATTCAAAATCTGTCCTTCACTCCAGTTTTTCACCTATATTTAGATTTAGCACAACACAAACATTGCATATTTTATATTCCTTTCATGGTGTTAAAGAACTAGTTGTGTGTGTAAATAATGGCTCATGTATTCAATATTTAAAATTTATTGTGAGAAATAATATATTTCCCCTGCTTCTTTTAGAAAGCTGTAACTACAATATAATTTAATTAGTGTTCACAATTACTTGTAGAAAAGTCCCTTAAGACCAATGTGAATGCTGTATTTTCTCTTATTTTAACATTATTTCTTTCTAAGTAAAATTACACCTATTAGACCTATGGCTGATGAAAGAAGAAATACTATAAATTGTTGTGGGAATTAAATTAAGTAGTATGCAATAATGGTGTTCATTGAAAGAAAATTGTACATGCTTGTTTTAATTTGACTATGTTAAATATGTTTTAAAAGGAGTATGAGATGATTATAATGCATTCCATCTCAATAAAATATGCTAAGTATGTAATTATGAAATAGTCAGATGAGATTTTTTTTGTTAATTCAGTATTTAAAACCAAATACTTTATACAATGTCCTACTTAAATACCTGTTCTATATAACAATTAACCATACCTGTGTGGCATCAGGATAGAAACACTATACCTACATATTCCCCCAATTCACATGAATTCAATTATCAGTATGTGAGGGCCCATTACTTTTGCAAAATTCATTTTCATCTTGGAGAACAGTAGTTAGTGCACTAATATTGTTTTCATTTTATTTGACCTTCTGCTACATTTTTGCTGAGCCAACAGTGATTCCTCTCTCCTGCTAGTCAAGTGTTTGCTTGCTTCTGCTATTCAAAACATATTATCTTTACCTGCATGGTTACATACATGTTTCTCATCCCCATTGCTTTCATAGGCTAAGGATATTAATATTTTAAAAGATAAATATGCTTATCTTCCTTCCAGTCCTAACTGACTACAGTCTGATGTTTTAGTTCATGGCTTTGCAAGACATAGCACAAACAGGTATCAAATCAACAAAAAGAAAATTTCTTCCCAAGAATGTTTTTTCTTCAATTTTTAAACTTCCCAATCTAAGTCATGGAGAAAACTCACCTCAACATCAAAATAATTTAATACAATAACTAGTTAAGTGGAAAATATATCATTTTGCAATGTGTAACAAGTACAGAAAATACATTGTAAAAATAAAAACTCATTAAGATCAACTAATCACTTCTATTTCAGAAATTCAGTACTTATCTCATATTTTGCAGATACTAGGAAAATTATAGCAACTAATTCATCTCACTCTTGATGTCTTACACATGTAGAGTTGCAAAAAACTTTCTTTGTTAGTCTGGTCACTTTTGCATATGAATTAACGCATGAGTTTCTAACTTATACTAGCATACCAATTAAATTATACTTTCTATGGTTTCAACTGGTTTTACCTTCTAGGTCATCATTAATAAAATTACACATTTTCAATTTATTTTTATTAAGTTAGTTTTACTAACAAGATAATTCTGTTTAAACATTTAATTGACACTGAAAACATCAATATTCACTTGTATAGAAGCGATAGGAGGGAAAGAACATCCAGATTCAGTTTTTCATTCCCCATTTACTATGACCATGCATCTTTTACCTCCAGAATTACAGTGCCATTTTTAGGCTTCTCAAACCTAAACTTAATATTATACAAAATTCAGAGATGCCATTTATAACCTGTTTTGGCTCAGCTATGCATCTTGCATCCTAAGAGAAAAAAAAAAAAACCACACACTACCTAAGTAAGTTTATCTATTCATTAAGAATAGTGGCACAAACCTCAAATTTATAAATTTTCTCTAAAAGCAAGGAAGCTTTGCTGAATGACCCATATATAATGTGTATAGATTGTTTAAGCTATAGAGTGTATTTACAAATGTGCTGTGAACTGTAGTAACTCTGCACTATGTTTAAAATATGTTTAATTCAGTCCCACTCAGGTTTCCCATCTCTCATTCTAGAGTTCACGAGTTCTCACTAGCTTGGGTCAGCTATCTCTGTGGGCCAATCTAGACCTTCTGAATGTGGGTGACAGTTAAGTGGCTGGACCTATTGTGGCGGGCTGGTGGTAGCACTGGGACTTATCCCAGTTGCATGAATTGGCTTCTTGGAGCCCATTCAATGTGGTGGGTTACATTGTTCAGATTTGATGCACTGGGGAAGGGCTTGGTTCTGCCACAACTTGATATGCAGGACATTGTTGAATCCCTAAAGACGGCCTTACTCCCTCTGAGGAGTGGATGGGGTTGAGAAAGGGTAGGTCAGAGGACAGGAGAAGGTGAGAGAAGGGGAACTTGAGTTGACATGTAAAATGAAAAATATTTTTTATTTATTTCTGAGTGTAATTTTTATATTTATTATTTTTCTGTTTTACATATCAGTCCCAGTTCCCTCTCCCTCACATGCTCCCATGTGTCCCCTTCAATCCCATTCCCCACCCACTCCACAGGGAGGGGGAGGCCTTCCAGGAGGGATCAGCAGGAGTCTCTTAAGCCTTCATGTCTGTCCCAGAGAATGAATTTAAAATTAACTCCTGCTGAACATTGCTTCAATTACACAGCAGCCACCTCAGCAAAGTATTTCAATATTAACATGTCCTTGTTCGCTCTCTTGGTTTTGATTATTTTTGGTTTTTTTTTTTTTTTTAGACAAATGTATATTAGAGACAATATGTCACACATTGTAGAGAAGTACAGGTAATTTTTCATTAAAGACAGAATTAATTTCACCTCACCATGAAAAAGTCAAAGGGAAGACACCACACAATAGCAGTGGAGGTATCCAAAGTCCTTTGTGGTCATAAATTGTCTTTCAAAGGTATAAGATTGAAGAAGTTTCAGGCATGGTCTCTGGTTTGTAGCATTTTTTCTGAATTGTCAGAAATTCTATTTGTTTTCTTGCTCCGGACTGACACGGAGTTGATGGTTTTAAGTTTTTGTCATTATCCCCAACATTTTTCCTTATCAGCACTTGGCAGGTTGCGACCATTTAAGAAAAAACTTTTTTACTGGTTATCAACCTTATTTTCATAGCTTCTTATTTTGCAGTGTCAAAATGTATTACATACATAAAAAAGTTCAGTCATCCATACCAGACAATTGTAAATAGAATTGTATTTTAAGTGATACAGCAAAAGAAATTGACCTTGGTAAGCCTCACGAATTGTCAGGAATACTACCAATTCTTCAATTTGAGTTTTATTTACAGAATGCAAGTGCTAAGCTTAAAGAAAATAGACTGTTCTAGGAAGAGAAGGTCATAGCTATTTCTTAAACACAATGTCAACTGTGCCCCCTTCAGCAAATGGCAGTTCTGTATTTTATTTGAATGAAAAGTATAGAATCATTTCATTCTTTCATAGTATGCAAAGGCAATTTTAAAGGTTTGCTTTCTTGGTACAGCAGTGGCATCACCCAGCATCAAGGTAGATATGTAAATTCGTTGTTTACCTCTAAAGGCTCCAAATGAGCATGTCTAGAGTGAAGCCTGAGTGTGTGATGGGTTTTAAACAAACAAGCAAAAATGTTTGAAGACCTATTGTACACTTAAGTAACTGTGAGCTATAAATGAAAGCAAAATGAGCTCATCTTTCTTATTATTATTTGATATTTTATATATGTTGTTATATCACGAATTCTAATTGGTCTTAATAATAAAAACCTGGAGTCAGATATTAGAGAGTGAAAGCTGAAGGGTCAGAAAAACAACGATCAAGCCACAGCCATACCTTACCTACTGAATTCCCCAGCCATAAAAGAGACTAGGTTCCTGTCTCCTCCTATTTTATCACTCCCTTTCTCTACCCAACCATATTACTTCCTGTCTATCTGTACTTACCCCCAGACCTCTATGGTTCACTGGTGTCTCACCCCACCCTCTGATGGTCAGAGAACAAATAAGATAACACCACATTTAAACTTTTTGTTTAAATTTAAAGAAAACATTGTAACTGATTAAAGAAAAACTATATAAATAAGGACAATGACTTTAAGCAATATATCCAGGCAATAAACACATCAAGAATGTCTAATCCATAGCAACTGACAAATTCAGAGAAAATACTCCATAGTTATCCTATCTTGGTGAGGCAAAAAGAAGAAGAAAAAAAAAGAAAGAAAAAGATTTTACCTAATACCTAATTAAATTTCTATCCTAATGTACATTAACAACCCTAAAAATTATCATTTTATCTCTCATCCTTATACATTTTATATTTCTTCAGTGAATTCCTTTTCTGAATCTGGTGACAAGGAAAACTTTATACATATAAAGTCTTAAACTCAATCAAAGACCAGAGAAGGAAATAATTTTAGTTGAGAAAGCAGGAAATACAATGAAGTGACTTTCAAAAAAATGTGAGAAATGGAAAAAAAAAAAACAGGCTTCCATGACAGTATCCCAAAATTCCTCTGAAATGTTGGGGTATCCATCTCTAGTCTATTAGCTTAGCATATCTGACACTTTTCTGTGAAGCAGTCTATTTTGAACAGCTGTCCTACATTGTCTTTCTTGTCCAT
This sequence comes from Cricetiscus sungorus, assembly GCA_030556225.1. Classification (NCBI taxonomy): domain Eukaryota; kingdom Metazoa; phylum Chordata; class Mammalia; order Rodentia; family Cricetidae; genus Cricetiscus; species Cricetiscus sungorus. The sequence goes on from JANBXA010000730.1 coordinate 70,539,181, forward strand.
TTTAGACAGAATACTGTCAGTAGTTGAGGCAAGAGCACTCTCTTGCCCAGTGATTAATCTTTGACATAAAGAAAATAAACTATGTGGAATTTCTTTGATGTACATTATCTGTAAATCTCTGAAGTGTTTGAAGAAGGCTAGTCTATCTAAAATATACCTATGTTTGACCTTGAAAACATACCAAATGTGTCTACAAATTCAATTATAATAGGTAATTAATTACTAACCTGCATTTCCTTATTATTCTAAATAGCTGGTAATAGTAACTTTTAATGGCCAAACATTTGTATTACGTTGGTAAATGAGTTGAATAAGTACAATACCATGAACAAGATTAGAAATGCATGTACAGTATGTTCTAACAAAAATAATCTCAACTTTGTATCAATATACAAAAAAAGTACAAACCAACATAAACTGTCTAAAAATAATGTTATTTGGAGGGTTTAAAAGTAGATTCAATAATCTACCTTATTATTCTATTTGTATATCTCCCTTTTCTCTTTTCATAGTAGATTCAATAATCTACATTTATATCATATCATATCATATCTATTACTCCCTTTTCTTCCAAGTAGATTCAGTAATCTACACTTAAATCCTACCATATTTATATCTTCTTTAAAAAAAAACTATGAATCTATTCTCCTTTGTCCAACTTCTTTCCTGATCATTACCAATAACAACTTATAACCACCCCCTACACAATGACAAATATCCATAACATATTGAACAACAAAAACCACACACTTCATATCTTGGGAATGTGGGCATTATATTCTTAAATTTACTTTCTGCCCATTGGAAGTGATGACATCTTTAGAGAATCCAGAAAAGAAAAATCTGGGTTAATTGTCAACTTCTAAGAAAGGTAGCTGTATCATTTGTTGTTCAGTCTCTGCATAATGACAAAGTACAGAGCTTGTCTCAAGTCCTGACTGGAGTAGTCTGTAAAGCTAGATCATCTCACCTAGCCACCTCAAAATTTTACTGAGCAGTTTGTTACCCAAAGGCAATCTTTAGGTAGTGTTTTTCAGCTTAGTCATGTTATCATAGTCCTGGTGGAATCGTCATTTTGGGTCTCCATCATCCTATGGGAGAATTTAAAGATCACTGTTAGTCATGGTTCACTGTAGAAAACTTAAACATTGTAAATGTCATATGTAGCAGATACCAAGGATGTTATAGGATCAATATTTGTTACATACATCCAGAGTACAAAAGCTTAATTTCTAGTTTCCTGATAGAGACTCAAACCTGAAATCATATACACAGACCTAGATGAAGCCTTATTTTTAAAGAATTATTAGTACTCTATATGACCACTAATGTCATGACAAAAATTTAAAAGTATACATATTAATCTAGAAAATTTAAGAGAATATCCATACCCCAAGAAAGCTTCAAAAACTCAAATAAAACAAAAGGATTATGAGATTAGTAGCAATAAAATAGTCCCTTAATTTTTGTTTTTCTTCTGTCACATATCAAGTGGCTCTTCTGACATGAGACAGAGATTTTAAATTTTACTTTAACAAACATGCTTGATTTTTAGAGAAGGAGACAACTGCACTCCAATTCCAAAGCCAACTTTAATTTTTAATTGGACTAGAACTACAAAAGACCATTTACATTATATTTCTGCAGAGAAAAGCAGAAACAAATATTTGGGAAAATTAATGAAATTTTATTTGGTTGGAGATGTGATATAGTAATAATCCAAATTACTCTTTTTCTTGGTACATTTTTTGGAGATTATTTGTCCTTTTCCTCCACATATATTATTTATCCAGTGGTTTTCAGACTCCTAGCTGGATGCCTTCATTCTCCTGAAAAGACAAAAACAAAACCATACCCAATCCTAATTTTGTTGAGGAACACTTATGTTAAGTTGTATCTGATCAAATGTAAAGCACTTATTAGTTTTAAAGTTAGTTAAGATTAACAATGGTGCTGTTTGATGAACTATCACCTCTTCTAATCTAGCGGTGTCTCTCTTTCAAATCTAGTTTTTATCAATTTTGATGGTATCCATAGCTTTTCTTCTCCTGTCAAAACAAAAGCAGAACCCCTTCCCCAGTATAACACATGTTGTGGTTTCCATTCTGAGGTCAGCATATCTTTAAAGTATACAAGCTGATATTTCTGTAGTCTTTTTTTTTTTCCTATTATACAAGGTTAATCTGCAGCTGTCATTCTTTTCTCGAAAGCCTTCAGAAATTTCAAAGTTAATATAGTATTGTGTAATCTATTTCTGGGAATATTTATTACCCCTTTCTGTTAATTTAGCATATTTCCATTAGAGTTAGATTTGATATTCCTATAACTGCTTACTATGTAGGATTTTGTGGTAAACCTGCAATATACTTTATTGTAATGAGCAAAATATTTTTTCATTTTACTAGAGATAAAGGATGGAGCATTGTCATTCTTGATTTGTTCAGGTATTCCCTTGATGGCCATAACTTCTGACAAATGTGTGGTTACAGAATCATCCTTTTCAGAACTCAAAGCAATTGGTCATTGAAATTCTTATCAGTTGTGTGGTATTTTAGTTTTCCAATTTCTACAAAATGTAACACATCCATCTGCCAGATATTATTCCTTTGAGTACCCTTTGGGTTACTTCCTACTGATTGTGGAGTTTGGTTGCATAGAGAACAAACAGAAAATTTCCTTATAATTTCCTTGGCTTGTTGCCATGTGATGTGAAAATCTTTTTCCAAACCTTTGCTATGGACATGATGTTTTCAATGAAATTCTGAGGTGTTCAACACAATTCATTCAATACTTGGTCAATTTCATCATTTCTTTTTCCTATAGGGCCTGACAGACCTGTATGAAATCACATGTGTGTTAGGTATATGGGTGATTCCTATACCTGATAACTTTTTGTAACTGCAGTTTCAATATGCAAAACAACTCTTTTTGAGTATTGGTAATCAGTTATGTTGAGAATTTTCATAAAATTTATTAATACCATGAGAATAGCATATAATTCTGACTTTACGACTGATTCATAAGGGCTTTGAGCCACTTTATTTAAATTTTCTAATTTATAATCTGCCTTTCTTGATTTATTTGTTTCAATATAGAATGTAGGAACTCCAGATATTGGCTTCCCCCCATACAATGTGTGGAAGAATCCAGTTAATTCTTGTTATAACTTGAATTATCTTGTTTTGAGGATATTTGTTGTTAATATCTCCTAAAAGATGACCCAAAGCTCTTTGACAAGATTTGTTTTCTAGCCATAATTTGTAAATTTCATCACTAGTGAAAGGTACTACAAATTCTGAAGAATCTATTTCTGCTAATTGACATAGTCTCAAATTTCCTTTATGAATCAACTCAAAAAATTTTTCCACATATAGTTTTAACTTTTCCCTCTGTTCCCATGGTTAAAAGATTGATTCTAAAATAATATCTTCCCTCTGAATTAATATTTCTGTAGGAGAATTCTTAGAGTGTAAAATAACCAAAATTCAATAAAGCTTTGGATCCAAAATGATCCACATATACCTCCTATAGAGAAATATTGCCTCTTCTTTATCCCTGTGAAGATTTCTGCCCACTCACAGTCTGTTTGGTGTTTCATTTGTTAGCCTGAGGCTAGTGTGGGTCAAATACTCAGAGTAGCACATTTCCATCTAATGCATTCACTGAAACAATAAAAAGGTTGCAGGTACACCATAGTTTATTTGGCTGGAAACCCTCCTATAGGCCACCGCTATGAAGGCAATTTGGGCAATATTTGGTAACTACTGCAATATCACTGCCATTTTCCATATTAGCTGAACTATTTTATAATACTTCACCACAAAACATGAAACTATTTAATTGTTTACTCATTAGTTGGCTAAAATATTTGTAACTTTAGCTCTTTATTTTGTGTGTCCTGGACAAAGTACTTAGATTCTCAGCCAGAGGTTGTGATTCAGGCATGATTTTCATAAAAACACCAAACAGAAATTTGAAATAGTCCTAACTTCTGACCTACTTTTCAAATTCAATCCCATGAATACAAGTATTTGCTTTTTGTATTGTGTTTGCCCAAACATGCTTCACATGAGGATATAAGCCCCATAGCATATCACAGCCACACACTGAAATGTCTTCGATTTACCTATGTTCTCTTTAAAAACACTTTGAAACAATGAAATGGGAAAAGACCAAACATCTGAGCCAGTAATTTCATCCTTGGTGAAAATGTATTGACAAAAAGAAAATGTGTAAATGGAACAGTCTGTTGATGATTCAGCCTCTCTTGAGTTATCTGAAGTATTTATTTTCTGCAATACATGATTGCTCAACAAATGCCTTTCAAATTTCCCGAATTAATTTTTCCCACTTAAACAATAGAAAAAAGTCAACTGAAGAAGGAAGTGAAGAAGAGATGGAGTTTGTGCAGTTTTTCAATGTCAAGAAGGCTGGGTGATACAGTGGTCCACCATAGCTGAGGATCTTTTACAGCTGTCACAAGAGAGTAGCCTTTCAGTATGCACCATGCCAAGCCCTACCAACAGTGCTCATTTCCTAATTATGTATAATAGAAAGATCACCACAAATTTACTAGATTAAAACAACACACACCCAGTGTCTCTTGTATGAACAATCTTTGTTCAAGGTCTCCCAATGTTGAGTGCTGAACATGGATTTCACCCAATGGTCCTTTTGTTTGTTCGTTTGTTTTATTTTGAGACAGGGTGTCTCTGTGTAGCTTTGAAGCCTATCCTAATACTCTATGCTCTGTAGTCCAGGATGGTCTGGACCTCACAGAGATTCATCGCTTACCTCTGCCTCCCAGGTGCGTAGGTTAAAGCTTGAGCCACTACCTCCTGGCCACACTCACTGCTCCTACTTTAGTTTGCCATGTTGTTTTGCTGAAACTGTGACAAAGTTCACTAAACCAACAAGATAAACTCCATTTCCATGCTGCTGAAGCATGTTTTTTTTTTTTTTTTTGTGGGATGGTGTAGTCACGGGATTGGCAACCATCACCTTGATTATATTTACTTCTTAGTCATGAGTGAGTATTGATATAGTTTGTACTTCCCATTTCACTTGCACTCATTGGAAAGAATTATCCAAAGGTACCAGAAGTGAAGAACCATGTGGGCCTTCCAAAGAAACTTTTGGCACACTCAAATTGAGGGTATATTTTCCCTGAGAATATAGACTATTCCTATGGATTCATAGTTTGTATTTACAGTTAATGTTTACCAAATACTGTAAATCATAGCTGTAATTATTCAAGGCAAAAGCCAAGATACCTGATTCTATGGCTTCTAGATTCCTCTTTCAATTTAGGTTTTTGTAATTTTGATTTGACTTAAAAAGATAATTATTTTCTACCATCCAAATTTGAACTAGCATTTAATCATTTGTTATTCCATAACATATCACATAATACCACCACTCATTAAACCATACAAAATTTCCCATGGAATCTGATGGAGTTTAACTTTACATTGGAAAAGAAATATAATAAAAATGTATATTTTTAAGATAATTCATACACTGAAGTTTGTCATAGCCTTCAGTTCAGGAGTCTTGATACTTAGAAAGCAACCAATATAAACTGAGATCGCTCATTGAGGAATGAGATTCATATACATATATACACCTGTAATATGTGAGTAGTATTATCTGTAGATGTGTCTTGTGTGTGTGTGTGTGTGTGTGTGTGTGTGTGTGTGTGTGCACTCTCATTATGGGGAAGTTGATCAAAATCCCCTATGGTTTCACACACTTGCTTTTAAATGTTTGTCAAAGTCAATCCAGTTTGTCTGAAGAGGTCAATATCTAAGTGATTCAGTGTATTCTAATTCACACTGATCCCAAGAGTTACACAATGACTTAATAGTGAATAAAGCAGTACCATGGGTAAATGGCGTCATTTTCCTACAGCCTGTGTCTTTCATAGAAACTTAGGATTAGCAAGTCAGTATCTACAAAGTTCTTGTTTAGAGTTTCTTAGGAATTGTGTTAACACAACACATCAACTGGGAGAAAATCAAAACATTCACTTCATCCAGTTGTCTTCCCTGGATGCATACAGCCTGTTGCTTCCAACAGGGTGCTGATCTCAACACTGGTTCAAGAATTTTCAGCACACAGGTTTTACGTATATACAGTTAAGTGGGTATATGGCTACTTTATCCTCTTTATGGCAAATGAAAATACCCCTGTGACTGTGACTTAGATTTTTAATAATTGTTCGTGTACAGGATGGGATTCCTTTTCACATTCTCACTTTGATCTTTCACTTTAGTCCTCTCTATTGATAGTTGCAGAAATTTTGTAAAAGTATATCCTGTTTACTTTTCTGCTTGCTGGTTTTCTTTTGTTGTTAGTGGATAGACATTAGTGATATGTAGTATTTGCAATCTATTTGTATTTCATTAATTATTCCTTGCCCATTGGTATGGATGAATGCAGAACATATTTTATAAAAATCATCAAAGCAGCCAAAATTTGCACATTGCCAAATAAGGAAGAAGCCTCCAATAAATCTCTATAATATATAAAATGTAACTTATCAAACATGTGTGAAATTATAGGTAGTGCTTCTCTAATTTCAGTTTTCTTGATTTTAATAAAGTGGCTATAGACTTGTTATTCATTTTCTCTGCCACCTCTTGAAGCCATGTGGATTGATTTTATAGGTCTGTTAAGATGATGAGTTATAGTCACTTATTTTTAAATGTTAAAGTATTCTGCCATAGCAGGAATAAATCTCACCAATTAGGCTCAGTCATCTTTTGGAAGCATTGCTGTACTTCCAGTGTTTGTATTTTATTGAGGATTTTTGTGTCTGAATCCATGCAAAATTTTGCTCTGTTGTTTTCATTTTCTTTTGCATTTTTATAAAGGTTTATTACCCTTGTAATACTTGTTGAGTAAATCTTCAGCAGTAATTCTTACTGTATGTTTTCAAAAACACAAATTGGTTTTATTTATTTAAACTAGAATTCTCCAGTCAAATAATCTAGGCCAAGGTTGATGGAAAGGAGAGGGACTTAGTTAAAAAGCTTCATTAATTAATCAATAGAAAACTTTCCAGATTGTGGCTAGTTTATTAATGTTATTTATATAAGTTGTAATTTAAAGGAGACTTCCCTTGTTGTCTATTTCACCAGATGTGTGAACATGCCATTGCCATTATTTTAGTGTTCATCCTATAATGATTACAGAGCATAGAAACATGCATTTTATTACTAATGTACAAATATGTGTTATCTCCTCTTATTTTGTTAATCTTGTTATAATGTTATGACTTTTATTATATTTTCTAAGAACCAGCTTTAACTCCATTACTTTTCTACTATACTTCTATTGTTTTGTGTCCTCTATCATTTTCCCCTTTATACTTCTTTGACTTTATTGTTCTCTGCTTTTTCTCAATTCCGTACTTTACTTCTACAATTAGTTTAAATTAATCAGTATACACTTCCCACAAGTACTATTCACTAACACTGTTCTAGACACTATAATTTTAACACCAGAATTCTAGTGAAGTGGCATCTTCAGGGAATTCTCCCTAGCTTAGGGTGCCAACCTACAATGTTGGCATTTCTTAGTAAAAACACACTCTGTTTGATCTCTGCCTCCTTTCTTTTGACATTCTCATTATGTGTCTGTGTCCCACATTCTCTGTTGTTCTAAAGATGTCAATCTATTGAATTAAGATAGACTGGAGTGTTAATCTCCATGTGATTAAGCTTGCAATAAGACTATTCTATACAGAGTTGCATTTGCTGATAATGGGGTTTAGAATTTCACATACCTTTTTAAAATTTTGATAAATTCAACATATATTAGGTCTGTTACAGTTTCTCTCTATAGTCATTCTGCCACTTGCTGTATGATGGACATACAGCTGCTATTTCAGATATGTCTTTTTCTCCCATAATTTCAAGTGTTTGGAAACTTTGAACTTTGGTGCAAACATATGCAATAATAATGATCTTATTTATTTATTTTATCACTGTACAGCAGTCTTTTTGTTTGAAGACATTTGCTTTGTTTTAAGTATGACATTATTTAATTTAATAGGCACACCTGTTTAAAATTATTTTTGCATGACATAATGTCTCATGCATTTATTTTAACATTATTATGACACTAAAATTAATGTGATATTTTTAAAAAATTGTAAAAAGCTTGGCTCTTGCTTTCAGTAATTCACTCTACTATGATGTTTTATTTTAACCAAGATGTGTTCACTACTTACTTTGAAAATTAATTAATGATATGAGAGAGTTTAAATGAAACATTTTATCGCTGCATCGATTGTACTTTGTTATAATTCATCTGCAATACTTGTTTTACGTTTCTGTTGAATAATTTGTAAAACAAAATTACATCAATTTGCAGTCCCCATTACTGTGTTTCCTGCACAGCTCTTGTAGTCTCTACATTGTAAATTAGGCAAACAATTTATTACAGTACCCTTTCAGCACAGTCTTAACACTTCATGTGAACTGTGGAAATTTTATTTGCAGTTTTGTCTTCTTCTTCTCTCCACTCTTCAATGTCTTTGTTCTCTATGGACAACTGTATTGTGCTTTTAATTTTAACAGGGAAATATTTTACAAAGCACATATGAAAAGCAAAAGAATCTGTATTTTATATCCATATTTAAACACTTTCTGCTTTGATTTTCTTGATAAATGTTTCCAAGTTCCTTTTTGTTATCTCATTTGTATTTAGAGGCTCCATTTCACTAATTTTTAGGAATCTCCTTGCTAATTCCAAATTCCTTAGTCTTAGCAATATTGCATTACACCATTAATACTAGAGAGCATTTTTGATGAGAATGGGACTCCGAGGTAACTGTCAGTTACCTCAGATATACTATGAACTGTACCACCAAACTTTGTGTTTTTATAGTATTAGATAAGGAAATTACAGTCTTCTTCTAATGTAACAAGTTACTAATCTTGCTTTGGATATTCTTTGTTGTTGCTATTCTCAAGTTTATTGAAAATATGACAGAACAGATTCAAAATGTCTGCACATGCTGTTTAGAAATTCATCCCAACTATAGGCTGAGTGACCTGCAAGTTAGAGAAACTGCCAAAGTCAAGAAATTTCAGCATTTCCTTGGTGTCGGAATCTACCACATGATCTCTAGGTCTAGAGATAACACCTCAGGATCATAATTATCTCTCCTTTCTCTTTCTTCCTCCTGCAACTTGATAGAGATGCCTCTCACGGGACCTCTATGAATCTTTTCCATGAGATGTGTGATATAGCCAGCTATCTTGTTGCGGAATTTCTTCTGGGGACCATGGTAATCTTGTGCACACATTCGTTGGATTGGAAGTCTAGCCAGTCATATGTAGTACTGTTTGATGATGACCGAGGCCACCTTCTTCACAGTTTCTTTGTGAACATGGCCCATGTTGACCGGTCCCAGTAAAAGAGCACTTTTTAGATTCTCTATGCTTCTCTGTTCTTCAAAATTTTAATTATGACATTCTTTGGCATGATTTTTGTTTTCTGAGTTTTTAAAAAGTTTTAATTTCTTTAATACATGTTTTTATATCTTTCACCAGATCTGGAGAGTTTTGTCCATCCTAAAATTAAATATTCTGTCACTTCTACTCCAATATTTTCTTCTGCCTCTAAACAGTGTAAACACTTGACATTGCATTATCCTCATTATCCTTCAAGCCTCTCTTCATTTATTCCAGTCTATTTTGCCTATTAAATTATTTGGAATCTAAATTCGGGGATTGTATTCTGTTTGATTTAGTTTCTACTATAGAGTTCAGCATATTATTTGTCAGCATTGACATTATGTTGGCTTTCAGACCTATAATCTATGTTTAGTTAAGAACTTTTAGTGTTTTGATTCTAAGTTCTATTGACATTTGTTATGATGGAGTATATAAATATATATATATATATACATATATATATTGCACAAAATATAAACATTACAAACTACTGAGATGATTAAGTAGGTATTTTGCAAACACTTTAGAAAAAGCAATGTCTCTGCAAAGAAATAGCAGTTACGCAAACCTACCATACAAACTTGTAAAAAGGTAAGTTAAACCTGTTTGTATAGCTAAATCAAAGAATGGAAATATATAGGGAAGACTCTTGAAATAAGTTGATATAAATTGTGGTTTTTGAACAAAAGTAAAAGTGTCATCCCAGTGATCATAAGGAAATCTCTCACTGAGACTCATTCTTGGATGGATAGCTGTTTACAATTTAAAAGTGCTTGGAGGAGAACTATGCTTCCCCAGAGATAAGCCCACTGATTGGTTACACTATAAAACATGAACATTGCAGGAAATGTACATGCACAAAGCACTGAACAGACTCAGCAGGCTGTGTTTTTATGTATATCTGTTGATGTTACAAAACCATAATAATTTAAAAAGAAGAGGCCATGAATTTCAGAGGTACAGACAAGGCTATAGATGGGAGCATGTGAACGAAGAGGGAAGAGGGAACTAATGTAATTACATGTTAGTTAATTTGTTTAATTATTGCTTTCTGTTTCCCCAACAGATTAAATATCTCAGGCTTGTCCCAAATGCTGCAACAGAACACCAGCTATAGCCTCCCTTCAATTTGCCCATGACTTCTAAGGATCCCACAGACAATCTGCTCCTGGCCCTCTTCCCCCAATTGTCTCTGTGTTCCAGCTCTCAGCTCAGGTGGACCTACTACATAATCACAGGCCATACCTTTCAGAAGACCAGATAGCCTCTGTACAGACCTTATCTGTTCTTTCTGTTCTCCCTGCAGACAAATCCTTCAGGCTTCTCCCAGCTGCAGCCTCCCTTCCCCCATCCACACCATAACTTCCTGACATTCCAGAATTCAACACCTAGACCTATAATCATCCCAGACCCAGATGTCTAGATGCCAACCTAAGAATTCAATAAAAAAAAAACCAGCCAGGAAATATGAGTCCATCAGCGTCTAACAATCTTACCACAGCAGGCCCTGAATATTCCAACCTAACTGAGGCACATGAGAAGTACCTTAAGATCAATTATATGAAGATGATAGAGGTCCTTAAAGAGAAAATGAATATATCTCATACAGAAATTCAGGAAAACACAAACAATTGCAGAAAATGAATAAATCCTTCAAAAAAAGTCAAGAAAACACAAAAGCTGTAGGAAACAAATAAAACACTTCAAGATCTGAAATTTGATATAGAAGCAATAAATAAAACATGATCTGAAAAAAAAATCTGGAAACGTAAATTTTAAGAATTTGAACAGGAACTTCAGAGGCAAGCTTCAACAGAATACAAAAGATGGAAAGGAAATCATAGGCAATAGCAAAATTTAAAGATTTCCTGACATAAAATATCCAGGAAATCTGTGACACTATGGGGGAGGGGGGAAACTAAACTAAAAGTAATAGGAATAGAGGAATGAGAAGATTCCCAACTGAAATGCCAATAAAATATTTGAACAAAATCATAGAAGAAAAATTTTCCTACTTAAAGAGATGCCTATAAAAGTATAAGAATCATCAGGAGCACAAAATAGATCGGATAAGAAAAGAAAGTTCATTTGCCATATAAAAACAAACAACAAAGACACAGTGAATGTAGGTTTAAAGGAGTCCATGAAACCAAGATAAATGGTTACTAGGTATTTATTAGGGTGTCACTCACACAATCACACTAAACAACACTGAGGTCCTCCTGCTCCTGAAGATGCAGTTTTTGCTCTTCCAGATGTTCCTACAACCCAAGAGTGAGCCAGCTCTCCTCTTCCTTAGAAGTGGTCCTGACCACACACCTGAAGGTACACCCCTAGGATGTAGTCACCACTGCAAGTCCACTGGCTAAATAAGAGGCAACTATAACACAGAACAAAGAAAGAATATTAAAACCTGCAAAAGAAGAGAGCTAAATAACATATAAAGGCAGAACTATTAGAATTACATCTGACTTCTCAATGGAAACACTAAAAACAAGAAGGGCCTAGATAGATGTATTACAGTCTCTAAGAGACCAAAGGTCCCAGCCAAGATAACTATATCCTTTACAATTGTCAATCATCATAGATGAAGGAAAATGACATTCCAAACTAAGGTCAAATTTAAACATTATCTACTTAGTAATCCAGCCATATAGAAGAGGCCAAAATTAAAACTCTAATATATAAGGAGGATAAATCCATTCACGAAAACACAGGAAATACATAATATCACACTAGGAAAACCAAAAGAAAAGAAGCACACATATACACACACCACCGTCACCAATAACAACAAAAATAAAATAATAATTAACAATAATTTGTCATTGATATCTCTTATTATCAACAGTCTTTATCCAATAAAAAGATACAGACTAACAGAATGTTCATGAAAACAGGATCCATTCTCTGCCGAATCAAAAAATAAAACATACCTCAATATCAAAGATAGAAATTATATCAGGGTAAAAAGTTAAAAAAAAGATATCCCAAGCAAAGAGACCTAAGAAGCAATTGTAAGATTTCACAAAATAGACTTCAATTAAGACTAATCAAAAGACAATGAGAAGGACATTTCATACTCATCAAAAGAAAAAAAATCCATCAAGATTACATTTGATCTTAGCATGTATGCCCCAAACACAAGGATACACACTTTTGTAAAAGAAACTTCATTGAAGCTTAAATCATATTAAATCAGACATTGACAGTGTAAGACTTTATTTATTACTCCACTCTTTCCAATGGTCACTCATCCAGTCTAAAACTATACAGAAAAATGCTGGAAATAACAGACATTCTAAAACAAATGTATTAACTGATATTTAAGAGCATTTCAGCAACACAAAAGAATATATCCTCTTTTCTCCAAATCTGACCACATACTAATAAAGTCTCAAAAGATACAAGAAATTTGCAATAATTACTTGTGTACTATCAGGACTAAAGTGGGATATCAACAACAGAAACAACAGAAAACTTACAAACTCATGAAACTGAACAAATCTCTAAAACTGAACAAGAACAGAATTGAAAAAGGATCAAGAAAGAAATTAGACACTTTCCAGAATTCAAAACATGAATACATAGCATACCCAAACTTATATCACACAATGAAAGCCCTGCTAAAAGGAAACAAAATACCCAAAATTATGTCACACAATGAGAGCAGTGCGAAGAAGAAGTTTTGTATCACTAAGTGTCTTCACAACGGCATTAGAGAGATCTCATAACAACAACTTAAAAGCACATTGAAACCTGTAGAACAACAACAACAAAATCTAATCCAAGAGAGTAGATGGCAAAAAAAAAAAAAAGGAAAAAAAAGGAAGAGAGAAAAAAACATCAATGAGGGCTGAAATCAATAAAATAGAAAAAAAGTGAGTAATACAATTAATTAAACAGCAAGTTGGGGCTTTTTTTAGAAGAACTAACAGAGAGAAAACCTTATCAAAAAAAAAAGGACAGACAATATCCAAATGAACAAAATTAGAAACCAAGAAGTGTTTCATAACAGCAGAGACCAAACAAATCCAAAAATCATAAGAAATACTTTTATAACTTCTATTCCATCAAACTTGAAATTGATAATTTTTCAGATAGATGACTGATAACACCTACAAAGTTAAATCAAAATCAAATAAACAATGAAAAAGATGTATAACTGCTAATGAAATAGAAGTACTCATAAAAGTTTCCCAAGAAAAAAGCCCATGGCCAGAGAGTCATAGTACAGAATGCTACCAGACTTTCAAAGAAGAATTTATGTCAATACTCCTCAAAGTATTTCAGAAAACAGAAAATGAAGGAAAGTTTCCCAATTCATTTATTGGGACTAAAGGTGCTCTGATACTTAAATAACACAATTACAACCAAAAAAGAGAATTATAGAACTGTTTCCTTTATGGACACAGATGTAAAAATGCTAAACGAGATACTTGCAAACAAAATTCAAGAACAAATAAATCAAAAAGATCATCAACTATGACCAAGGAGGCTTTAGCTCAGAGATGCAAGAATGGTTCAACCTATTAAAACTGGTAAACAGAATCCAACATATAAGTAAACTGAAAGAAAAAATTATCATTAGATTCAGAAAAGCCCTTGACAAATTTCAACTCCTATATCTAATAAAAGCCTTGGAAAGATTAGGAGTATAAGGGATATCCTTATGTATAATAAACTCAGTCAACATCATATTAGAGGGACTGTAATCCTACAGTCAACAACATATTAGAGGGAGAAAAATCTCAAAGTGAGTCCACTAAAACCAGGAACAAGACAAGGTTGTCTAATCTCTCCATAACTACACAATATAGTACTTGAAGTTCTAACTACAGTAATAAAAAAACTAAAGTAGATCAAGGGGATACAAATTGAAAGTAAGAAGTCGAAGTATCATTATCTGCAGGCTTTATGAAAATAGTCATAAGTGACTACACAATGAAGTATTACTTAATGGAAAAAAAACAAAACAAACAAAAAAAATGAATCATGAAATTCACAAAAAAATGGATGAAACTAGAAGAAACAATCCTGAGTGAAGTAACCCAGTCAGGAAAAGACAAACATGATATGTACTCACCCATATATGAATTTTAGACATAAAGCAAAGGATCACCAGCCTACTATCCACACTGCCGGAAAAGTTATGAAACAAGGAGGACCCTAAGAGAGACATTCATGGTCCCCTGAGAAGGAGAAAGGGACAAGGTTTCCTTAGAAAATTGGGAGTATAGGGGCAGGAAGAGAGAGTTAGGAGGAAGAGGAGGCGAGAGGAGGACATGAGGGAGCAGGAAGATTGAGTCATGGGAAAAATAGAGGGGAGCAAGGAAAGAGATACCATAATAGAGGGGGTCATTATAGGTTTCAAGAGAAATATGGCACCAGGAAAATGTCCAAAGATCTAAAAAATGACCTCAACTGACAATCTAAGCAATAGTGGAGAGGCTACCTTAAATGTCCTTGCCCGATAATGAGATTGGTAACTACCTTATATGCCATCCTGGAGCCCTCAACTAGTAACTGAGCTAAACACTGAGCCAAACTCCTGGAATCCAGTTTCTGAGAGGGAGGAGTCAAGAACAGCCTGAAGAAACTCAGAGAAACAGCTGTCTTGAGCAAGTGGGAGCTCATGATCCCCAGTCTGAGAGCTGTGAAACCAGCATTGAACCAACCCAGACCCCCTGATTGTGGGTATTAGTAAGGAAGACTGGGCAGTCTATGGGAACTCAAATAGTGGATCATTATTTATCCCTAGTATACAAATGGACTTTGGGAGCCTATTCCACTTAGAGGGGTACTTTCTCAGCCTAGACTCTGTTCCAAATGATATGACTTTGAAGAGCTCCCATGGAAGGCCTCACCCTCCATGGGAAGTAGAAAAGGGATGGGATGGCAGATGCTGGGTAGGGTGATGAAACTGGGATTGACATATAAAACAAGCCTGTTTCAAATTTAAATAAAAAAATTTTTCAAAAAAATAATTCTACCATGGAACTCCTACAGCTGATAAACACTTTTAGCAAAGTGACTTGATACAAGATTAACTAAAAAAATATTAGTGCTCATATAAATATAAATGATATACAGTCTGAGAAAGAAATCGAGGAACAGCACCCTTTACAGTAGTCTCAAAGAATGTGAAGCATCTTGGGGTAACTCTAACTAAGTAAATGAACATGTAAAACAAAAACTTCAAGTCTTTGAAGAAATTGAAAAATATATATGAAGATGGAAACATCTCCCATTCTCATGCATTGGTAGGATTAACATAGTAAAAATGACTATCCCTACCAAAAGCATTTACAGATTGAACTTTTTATCACAATTTTTTATAGACCTTAAAAGGACAATTCTAAACTTCATATGATAAAACGAAAACACAAACAGGATAGCTAAAACAGTGCTGAACAGTAAAGGAAGTGCTGCAGTTATCATCCTGATTTCAGTTGTACTACAGAGACAATAGGAGTAGTAATTATAATAATAAAAAATTATAAGTAAAACCTACATGGTGTTGGCATAAAAACCAGACTATTGATCAATGCAGTGAATTGAAGAGTGAGACATAAATTCACACACCTATGAACACATATTTTTTTATAAAGAAGATGTACATTTTTAAAAAAAGAATGTTTAACAAATGGTGCAGGTCAAACTGATTTAGCAGAATATAAATAGGTCTTTATTAACTCAAGTCTAGGAGGCTCAAAAATCTCAGCATAAATCCAGATGCACTGAACTTGATAGAAGAGAAACTGGGGATGCATTGGCAAAAGAGATGCATTTCTTAACAGAAAATGAGTAGTAAGGGTACTAAGATCAACAATTAATAAATGAGACCTCATGAATAGGAAAAGTTACTACACAGCAGAGGATACAGTCAAAAGGAAGAGATGTCTGGAATTGTGCATTGAACGGGGGCAATTTGGAAACTAGTGCACTGGAAACTTCATAGGATCTATGAGGTTGACCCTAGCGAGGACTCCTAGTAACGGGGGATATGGAGTCTGAACTGGAATTTTCTTGTAGCCAAGAGAGGCTTCCATTGTGGGGATTTGATTAATTTTGTTTGAGGTGTTGGCTGAGGGGACTCTCATGTAGAACCCTAAACAACACAGGCTGGTGCTAGGAGAGAGGGTTGTTGTCTGCAAACCAACAGAGAGACCATTGCCAATGACAATACCCACAAAGCTTATTGAAGGTACAGAAGTCAAGCTGGTGCCTGCATGGAGCCTTCCTTCCTATATTATGCATCAGACTACAAAAATAGAAAAATGATCACCAACCCAGCTACAAAACTTTTACTTAAAATCTGTCCTAACTGCAAGATGTGCTACGTAACAGTGGCACAGAATATGAAGGTATTTAATTTAGAATTGGGAATATAGAGAAAAAAAAGAGTAAAGAAGGGAGAAGAAGGGAAGTAAGCATGAAAATAGGAGAGAACAGAAGAAAAAGGGAATGATGGCTGAAAAGTTTTAATTCTATCATTAAAAGTTACAGATTCCGGAAGCTTACTTAACTCCAAAAAGGAAATATCTATGTTCAGATGGAAAATGCCCTAATTCCTTTTGCTTTTCTTTTTTTCTATCCTTTTTTTGATATTTTTTTTACTTAAATTTGAAACAAGCTTGTTTTACATGTCAATTCCAGTTCCCTCACCCTCCACTCCTCCTCTGTCCCCCTCCTAATCACCATCACAACCCATTTTTGCTCCCCAAGGATGATAAGACCTTCCACGGGTTATCTTCAAAGTCTGTCATATCACTTGGAACAGGGCCTAAGCTGAGAGAGTATCCCTCTATGTGGAATGGGCTCCCAAAATCCATTTGTATATTAGGGATAAATACTGATCCACTACCAAAGGCCAGATAGGGTACCAAGACCTTATAAATAACATACAAATTCAGGGGTCCTGGGACTAACTTCTAAGAGAATTTCTTGGATGTTGGCAAAAATAAACAAACAAATAAGGATGTATAATTTAAGAGAAAAAATTTAAAAAGGCTTCATATATTTCATATACATGGGACTCATATCTACTTGAGTTCATAACATGTTTGATGTATAAAAGGTATTAATTAGAACTGTTCATTGACTTTTTAGTAGCATGTGATATATGTTAGTGTTGATATGAAGGTGGGGTATTAAAGAGGTCTTTATAGTATAGGTTCTAGCATACCAGCTAAAGTGCTAAAATTATCTATGCAAAGCAGAGTATAAAACATAAGGTGCTTATGCCAAAATATTTAGATAATAACATAACTAAGTAGATCAAACTAAATATAATAATCCATCAGGCCAAAAATATTAAATACATAAAATAAGAGGAGTAGCCCTAATAAAATATGTCAAAACTATATTGAATGTAAATTATATAAATGCACCAATTAAAAGACAAAGAAAACACATATAAACTAGAACCAATATTCTGCCATCTACAAGAAATTCAGTTTAAAATTAGATAAAATGGAGGAAAGTGTCTATGGCAACTGTATCATGTACTCTGTCTTCATATCAAAGTATAATATTAGGTATAATGATGATTTTACATAATACTAAAATGGTCAGTTTGTCAAGGAAATATTATTATTATGATTTAACTAGTAAAACAGCTACCAAAAAATTCCCATGAAATACAGAAGTCACAACCATAAAGAAAAGAAATCATATCAAGTATTATGGTTGGAAATTTCAGGATCTTATTTAGGTAATGAAACTATTACTCTTCAAAATATGATCTAGGCTACAAAAGAATAACATCAACAGCCTACTGGGCCTGAATAACAACTACACAATACTATAGACACCACCTGTGTGTTATGGGCACATGGAACTATTACAAAAGTAGACATTTTGCAGAGCCATAAAACACACTTCTATGTTTTTGAAAGAATTTAAATAATACCAAACTATGGGCTCTAATCAGAACAGAAACAATATAGATGTACAAAAAGTCTATTGGGAAAAGTCTTCAAACATTTAGAAGTTAAATAGTTTTTAAATGATTCACATGTCCAATATCTAAGTAGCATTCCAAGTCTAAAGTAAATAAATAAATGTTTATATTAGAACAGCCAAATTCTTCAAAGATGATTAACATATTAAGACACTAAAATAAGAATTTATAAAAAGTAAGGCTCAAATTATTTAGAAGTCACAGAGTAGAATGGTTTTAGCGTTTATGGATAGGTAAATATTGCTGCAATTTGGAATGAAGGTAGGTATAGTGATATATTTATGGTAAAAACACTCCTGACCAGGAGAACCATCCCAGCAGCATGGTTTTCCAGGAAACAAGGCAGTATGATGGATCAATGCCCCCAGCATCTTATTGATTAAGCTCTCTACAATTTTTAGGAGGGAAGAATTAAGAGACCAAGGTCTTATAGGGCAATTCTCTCTAGGCATTACATGATGAGCACCAGAAATTTAAATCATTCCTCTTTAAATAACTAAATGTTCAAAGAATGCAGGTTTAGAAAAATGATATTTTGATTCAAAATCATTTGAAAACTGTTTCCAATTATAATCTTCCCTCTCAATTATTATGTTTCTTTTTGTATTTCACTGGGCATCTTTCTCATATCATTTGTCCTGCTGTGTATGAAAGTTTCTATTGTCCACCTCTTAGCTTTCCTCTTATAATAGTGCATTTCCTGGTCTATTATTCTTCCTCCATCTTTTGTGTGTATGTATTATGCACTGCTTCAAATAAAGCATGAAATATTTCTCCATGATTTGAAAAAAAGAAACTGTATTCTCTAAGAAAATACTTACAAAATTATGCTTTAAATATTTCATCTATGTGCATCCATCAAATTGTGTATTCAAATGATTAAGTGTCATTGTGTAAAAACTGTGCAAGTAAACATTCTGCTGTAAAATTGTGAATGTTCTTAGCAATACCATTTAAAGAAGCAAAAAGATTCAGTCTTTCCTAGAAGTAGAACCTGTGCCTTGCATGTGTGACTCTCAGAGGATTTCTGACTTATGCTTCTGAGGCATGGTGAATTTGAAGGCAGTCAGCATCCATCCAGAGTAAAGTTAATGCTTTGACTTGGTGCTTTGACATGCACTCTAAATTTAATTAAAATTCTTCCTTGTATTTAGATGGTTTTTCTTTATGGCTGAAGCTAAATCCTTTTGTGTTCTCTGCCTATGGGCCTGAAGTGATTTATGTACTGCCCTGGTAGACAGTTCAAAAACATGCTTCGAATAGTTTAGTCTACTTTTGCTGGTTTGATTTAAATACATGCTTCAAACATCAAGGCCAGTCACTTCCCAAGGCCCACAGGAATACTGTGTAATACTTTTTTCTACTTTCCTCAGTAATCATGCCAGGACCAGACACACTAAAGTGCAGTGTGCGAGCATTGCATTTAAAAGTAGATCTAAGCAGTTGCAGCACAATTAGAACCAGGAACAACTTCAAACAGGCTGGAATTCAAGTGTAAGCTCTGAAGTATGTTCTTCATAAAAATATGGAGTCTGGGCTTATAAAATATCGCTAAAACAATTTCATGTGAATTGATTTAGTTTAAATTGATATTGAGACCTGAATAAAGAATATTTTAGAATACAAATTAGGATGCTAATTCTGTTGTTACTAACTGCTAGGAAAAGGATATAAGTACACACAAGAAAACATTACTAAAACATTTTTTTAAATTTCTTTGTGAGGCTTAATGCTGAGTTTCATGATTTTTGCAGCCAAATATTTCTCCCCATTCAAAAAACATAAATGTAAAAAAAATCAGTGTTATTTACATTTTGCTTGTGGAACACTTCACTGTTCATACACCAGAATAAAAACTGTGTTATTAATGCAATAATGAGTTCAAATCCATAATGGACTCTAATGCATAATCAAATAAGTAGATTTAGAGAAAATATTACATAAATTATATGGTAAATACCCTCATATCAATTCTTATAGTTAATTTTTAAAATGTCAGAGTGCTCCTAGTGTGATAGGAACTCTGTTACATTCATGAATACAAAATTTATTTATTGCCCACAGTAATCATGCAAGTCATTCACTATTTGTGTCACGAATTTTCCTATGAGGAAAGCCACTGAAAGGGGCTGAGGAACTTGCTCAAAATAGTAATATTGTAGAAGGGATCGGCAACAGGATCTAAACTCCAACATTCTATGCTCTGTGTTACTTCTTTTAACCCTGGCACTGTAAGTACAACAACTAAGCTTTAATGTGATTTTTCTAAAAAAAGCCATTTCATAAACTATGATTTCAATAGGAAATACTCTACATAGGACACAAGGGATGTTGCTATTTGGGAAGGTTACATAATCTTTCTGAGGTAGAACCTTGCTGGAGGAAGTTGTGTCACCTTGAATAGATTTTGAGTTTTACTGTTGTAAAGATTCAGGTATTATGTTGGCCTGTCCCTGTCACCCAGCAGAATGCACTCAGTCAGTAGTCTGTTCAGCCCAGTATTCCATGAGTACTAGTTTGCACACAAGGTGCAAAGGACCCTTTTAAAAGGAAGACTTACTCTCTCTTACTTACTCTCTCTTTCCAGCTTTGCTATTTGTCAAGCTCTTCCCTCTCTCTCCATTCTTTTCTCTTTCTGCTCTTTTCCAATTCTCTTTCCTGCCCTCTTCCTGCTGTTCCCCTGGGGCAGATGGGACTTTTCCTGTCTCCCTCTCTTCTTCTGAGCTATCTCTGTTTCTGAGTCTTTTTCCCTCTTTTCTCTCTCCTTCCCCCTCCCCCCTCTAATAAAAATTCTCACTTAAACTCTGCCATGCATGTTGTGTTTGTACCTCTGCCTCAGTCACCCTTGCCTGCCATGGAGTTCCCCCATGGTCCCCTACACAAGGTTGCCCTTCAAACTTTATGCTTATAATGGTCTCACTCAACTTCCTTTTATCTCTCTTTCCTGGGTAAGAATGAAATGGGTTCAATCTGCTTTCTATCTCCCATGTAGGACCACTCTGATGTTGCCTTCCATTGAATGATGGACTACGTCAAAAGACATCTTTTCTTCCCTAACTTGCTTTGCTCTCAGAATATTCTATCACTGCAGCAGAAATGTAGCTAAAATGAAGGATTTTTCTCATTTATCTTTCTTTGGATGATTAACATCCACATTACATGCCTAAAGTCATCCAGTTTTATTATTTGCTCTCTCTTCCCCTCATCATTTTTACTCGTACTTACATCTTATTCCTTTACTCTAGGGCCCTGCATGGACTGCTGAGGCACCTTGAGCAAGCCTGAAGCTATTGGCTGGAACATAATGACCCAGAGTTGTTATTGGTACTCTAGGCCTTCGCCATATTAGTGGAGCAGATCGTAGCACAGCCGTTACAAGTGGAGATCCCACCAAGATAGGGAAGAAAGGATCACCTAAGAGATGACCCTCAGAGCCCAACCGCTAAGTAAGTGAATGAGGGTGTATTGAAGGTTGGGTGCTAGTAACTCTAAGGAAATGCTCAGTGGGCATTTAGTGGCCCTATTGAAAAGACAGGGCACTGGGATTAAAACTAAGACAACTAAAGAATTCATTGCCATATTAGAGAAACATAGTCCCAGGTTTATGCATTCTGGAGGCTTAAACATCCCCAACTGGGAACAGGTAAAAATAAATCTCCAAAAACCCTACAAAGAAGAGGAGCCTGATAATTTCCCTATTGCCACTTTTTACCTTTGGTGTCTAGTTAAAAATGTGCTCCTGAGCAACAATGTTAAAGTAACAGAACAAATGGCAAGAAGAACAAGATTTAGAATCTGTAAAATCTATCAGGGAACAAGAGGGATCCCAACTAGGAGATTATAGTCCTACCATAACTGATGAAGAAAATATTTTGGAAGCAGAAATTGAACAATTAAAACAAAGAATTGCTGAAGCTGATGAGTGCAAATGTCATTCGCAGTAACACAACCCCTTTCTTGTGATCACTTTAGTAGAGCCTCTACAGTGTGAGGGATAGAGGAGCAGGTCAAAGATTTAATAACTAAGATAGAAGCATTCGGAAATGAAAGACAACCTTTCCCTGTGATTGAGACAGTGGATCCTCATGATAACAGGATTAGGGAGAAAAACACACTAAATTTCAAGGATATAAAACAACTTAAAGAGGCTGTCACTGCTTATGGGCCCCATGCTCCTTTCACTCAGGCAATTTTTGGGTCTTTTGCAGCATTTAATTGCACCACTAGTGATTGGATGCAGTTCTGTAGAACCATGCTGAGTAGGGGTGATTATTTGCTCTGGAGAGGCAAATTTCAAGAATATTCCAAAGAAACTGTCCAATGCAATGCTGCTGCCAGATTTTCTGCTAGGAATTTAGATAGGCTTACAGGCACTGGACAATATACTGCCCTTGCAGCTCAAATTCTTTTTGACCCAGCAGTCTATACACAAATTGTAGTAACTAATGTTGGAGGAACTCTCAATTGTTCTCAGTAGGTCGGCTGACTGGTTAACTGCTGGATGTGTGAAGTAACACCTGTTGTGGTCAGAGTAGATCAACTATGAGGTGAATTGGCTGAAGCCTTAGCCACACAAAACACATTCAACTATCTAGTATAAATTGGCATTTTAAAACTAAATCTACAAACTACCCTCCTATAGGAACAATTGGATTTATAGTGAGAGGCCCATATGGCTTCTTGTTCTCTCTCTTTCACACATAAGTCTGTTACACCCACTAAAGTTAAGAATGCATTACTTGTAGTTACTTTTCTCCAGGGCTCTTGGAGTTATCCATTTTAAAATTATACACATGCTTTAGCCATGCAGATCATTAACATCAATGAAAGGTGAATACCACCTGTCAGTACAAGGACTTCAACGTGTGTGCAGATTAATTAGAGAATGAGAAAGCTCTCCCTCACTGGAGCTCATAGCCCTTGCTCTTGGTGCTATCTGCCTGATCTGTCTATGCAGACCAGCCTTAGACAGGCCCAGGCTAACTTTCAAACAAGACAGATTCTACTGTCTTTAGCTCAAGAGAATGCCTCTACCCATGTATGGCAGAACTTAGAGAGGAAATAATCACCAGAGACAGGTAAGGCAGAAGGGGGCAAATATCCAACCTAAGACAGGAAGGTTAAGGACCTAGGTGAACTCTCCAATGATGGGTAAGGAATTATGTTGATGGCCTCTGTTGCCTAAGACAGCTGTAAGTTTATATTAAAAGGAAGGGGGGGTCTGTAGGACCTTTCACGGACCCCATAGAAACCTTGGGCAAGCCAGAAGCTGTTGGCTGGAACATCTTTCCCCAGAGTTGTTATTGGCACTCTTCCTGTTTTGCTAATACACACATCTACTGAGGAGAAGCTAAGCCTGAAAACCCTGTTGTTTTCTGCTGTGCTATGAGTCAGTATATAAGCCCACCCCATCACCTCAAAAAACTGAATTGCACATTGCTGTTGAACGAATGACCCACTGTCTTGTCTGTTATTTCAATCTCTAGGTCTTCGCCTGATTAGTGGAGCAGATTGTAGTATAGGCGCTACACTTTACCCTTGCTTAGTCCTTGAAAAAAAATACATATATATACACATATATGCATATATTCATTATTTAGATCAATGTGAGCTGCATATAGATGCTTATATCATGTTAAAGGGTACACAGATACTAATCCTTATAAAACGTGAATACAAGAACTTTCTACTTTTCTTTGAAATGAGAACTGTGGAGAGTAAAGGGCAAATGACATGAATTTGAAAGGCAATCCACTATCCTAGGAATTCCAAAGCTTGTATAAAATAAAGAAGCTAAAAGGGAAAACAAGTGCTAATCTCTCTGTTGGGAAAGCATAAACTGCTTTCCAAGATTAACATAACAATTTGTAGATGTTAGTCAGGGGTGTGTCTAAACTGCCTGTATTAAGGTCATTCTAGAAAAAATTATCAAGTTTTAATCATTCATCCGTAGAATTCTTAGGGCAAGCCCTCTTCACCAAAGCAAAAAGAAAGAGAAATAAATGACTAAATTATAAAATATTCCATATCAATACCATCACTAGTATTTAAATATTATTTAAATATTTAGGCAGAAGACATTCAAAGGGCAATATAGGATGGGTATTTATTTTAGTTTTAAGAGAAAACAAGTAGAAGTAGAGTCATAATGTCTAAGGGGCATGGCACGGTGGCAGGAGCAGGAAGCTGGCTGGTTGCATTGCATTACCACACAGTAAGCAGACAGAGGCATTAAATAAAGAACATTTAACATGCAGTGGTGTGAAATAAAGAAACAACATGTAAAGAAAAACCCACAAGGACACCATGAGAACAAAATTCCACAGAATCAACTAAGGTGAGTAGGGACTCACAGTGATGGAAGCAGCAATTGCAGAGTCTGTATGTGTCTGCACTAGGTCCTTCCTCTGCATGTTATGAATGTGTAGCTACCAGGGTATGTACCTTGTCATACTGTAACTTATCATGCCAAGTTTGACATCCATGGGAGGCCTGCTCTTTTCTGAAGGGAAATGGAGAGGTAGATCATGGGAAGATGTGGGGAGAGACAATGGGAACAGTGGAGAGAGGGGACATTGCTTTTAAGGCATAATATATAAGAGAAGAATAATTAAAAATAAAAATTAAGAATGGGAAAATTTAAAAAAACACCCTGTTGTAGCTCAATTTCATGGAGTCTCTGAATTATGATGAGTGAATGAGGGCATCAGAAATTATTATATGTCTCAAAAAGATAACATACATGAAAAAGAGGAAAATAATTTAATTCCAGAATATGATGACATGAAAAGAGTGGACCCTTGGAAATAAACTCAGATGGAACAGTAAATAAGAGCACAGAGAAACAAAGCCTGCTAAATGAAGGGAACATTTTCTTTTAAGTACTGGCAAATAAATGGCTGTGAATGACTGCGCTATAATAAATTAACATGAGAGGGTGAAACAGTATAACAAAAATAAAACCATTTTTGGCTGTTGATTGGAGTAAAGCTACATTATAGTGCTGTTGAGATGAAACACGATGACTGTGGAAGCTCATACAAATAAGTGTTTAAGTCAGCTTACAGTTTCAGATGACCAGAGTCCAAAGTGGCTGAGCAAAGGCATGGTAATAGTCAGTTGGAACATCAGCCTTAGTGCACAACGCACAAGCATGGAATAGAGAACACACTGAGGATGATGGGGCTTTTGAACCTTTAAGCCCATCCCAGTGACACACCTCCTCCAATCTTTCAGAAGCAAGTCTATCAGCTAGTGACAAAGTCAAATATAGGGTAATAGGGGCACCACTTTCACTCAAAGCAGTATATTCCAATATTTGCTCTCCATAGACTTGTAGAGCCTTATTAAAAGTCAAAATACAGTCAATTCTACTTCTAAAGTCTTTCATATTCCCAGACTTATAATGTTCAAAGTCTCCTTGGAGAATAACATAGTCTTTTAATTGCAGTCTTTTATAAGATCACAAAGCAAATTACTTATTTCAAACATACAATGGCACAGAATAAACTACCATTGAAGAAGGAGAAATGCAAGTATAGTCAAGAGATACCAGACAAGAAACCTAGCCGGGAAAATCTCAAATCCTGTAGACAAGAGAAAAATAAACTGTTTTACGAAACAGTTTAAATATTAATGAGTCCATGAGAACCAAAAATCATGTGATATTAATATAAACATCTATGAATTAAGTAAACATAAAATATTCATAACTATGTAGACTTCATCAATTAAGAAACTATGTAGTATCCAGTGGGATGGTGAATACTTTTAATTCCAAGACTCAGGAGGCAACAACAGCAGGTGGATCTCTGTGAGTTTGAAGCCTTACTGAGTTGACTCCATAAGGACATGTATAATCAATTTCAAGATCAATAAATAAAAATTAGCCACTGCAAGTTTCTTTCATGTCTTCCAATTGTAGACCTTTTTACATATTCATAGATGACTACTAGTCTTACTTATAAAAACTAGAGTTTAATATTTAAAAGTTTTAGCTTTGTTTTCCTAAAGGTAATTATAAAAGCAATGGTATATAGTAGTTTATATAAGGTTAATTTTTACTGCAGATCCATTGCCTATTTTCTTACTATTCATTGTTTCCATTTAGAATCACTGTCTTGTGTGAACTCCACCACTTATTTTACTTCAAGTAATTAATCATTTTCTCAGTCTCTTGACCATACCTGCATTTCTTCCTTTTAGCAATGTTTATTCTGTGTCATTGTATGTTGAAAGTATGTAATTGTCTTTCAGATTATATTGTCAAACAAAATTTCATAGTAATATTCTCCTGGTCAGTATTTTGAAAGTATGTGTTTGTTTGTCTTTTATATTCAGAGCTACAAAATGATCAGAAATGATATATATATATATACATATATATATATATATAACTTATATATACATCTATATAAGTTATGAATTTTCTGTTATGAATCAGTTTTTCCATTGATTCTCACAAGGTTTATACTGACAATTGAGTGTCTGTTGAATTGTTATTAAATAATATATATATATGTGCTCCCTTTTAAAAAAATAAAATAGGTCTTCAGCTTTGCTTGTTACCAACACTATTACAATATGTGTAAGTATTTTATCAGTCATTTGTTAGGAATTTCTGAACTCTAGACAGTTTTTTTGCCTCTTTCTTCTTTTTTGCTTTTGTGCTACTTATACATTTGATCACCTTCCTTTATGATTACATTATTTTAATGTCTTATTCTTCTTCCATGCTGATTATTTTTTTTTGCATGTGCCTTTTCCCAATATTACTTTTAAAAAATATCCATTCTGCTTCTTGAGTGTTCAAGTTCTTCTTTGAATGTTCTTCCTTTATTTTTATGCCCTTGATTCATATAGAGCTATTTTAAAGCTTGGTAGGAAACTCCATTAGCCCAGGCTCTGGTAATCTTTGTGTAGGAGGACAGATGTGGATATTACACATGATCTCATGTAGCAGACTCTTCTACTGAGCTAATGGTAACTTTGGGCTCCTGGCCCTTAGGCCTCTTCTCAAGTGGCACCACACCCAACTAGTGACCTATTTTAATTTATCTTGCTTTTCTTGGATTTTCTTCATGATGACAAACACTTTTATGACTTCAGTTGTTTATATAGAATGTGCCAGAATTCCTACTTGAAATTTAGTTAAGTATTCAGGCTTAGAGCAATCTTATTTTTCTGTAGGAAGATGATTTATGCTAAAACTTAGTACTAAAACTCTTTGAGCAGTTTTTCTAGTTTCTTGAAGTATGACGTTTTACAATAGTACCCCTTCCCTTCAACCCCTTATCATACTCTATGGCCACATGGAATGGAATACTTTGAAACTTACTCCTTTCCTTTCCACAGTCTGTGAGTTTCTTCTGGTATCAGCTAATACCCTAAGTAGCAAGTGCCTCCAGGTATCTATCCAATTTCTCTGATTTTCTTCCCTGGGATTATCGTCAAATGACTCCTCATTAGTTTAATGGATCCTTGATACTTTAGAGTAGAAAAAAATAATACTAGCAGTAAGTATTTGCAAGCTTCTTAATTTAAATAATGAAGGAACTGACCTGACTTTTCAGATCCACCATTGACTGAGAGATAGAACTATATTCTAAGCTTTAATTCCTGGAAAGAATTTCCCTTTCAATTTGCACATTCTGTTCTTTCTTGGGTATGATTGATTACCTAGAGAATTAAAATTGTTTCTTATGAAAACTTACCTTTTAAAAATCTCAGTGCTAATTTAAATAAAAAACAATAGGAAGTTTTGATCTTCATTGACTCATAATACATTTTCTTTACCTATTATAATGATACTGGTTTAGTCTGTGTATGTTTAAAATGTTATTAATTGTGATCTCAATATTAGCCCTCCCAAGATTGATTTCTTGTACATTACTGATTTTCTATAACTCACTAGTATTAAAAATTCATTAAAAATATTTTAATATATACTAATCAAAGTTTATCCTTACCCTTCAAGTTATCTACAGTTTTGAGCCATTTGCTTGTCTCTATTATGCATAATTATCATTTTATGTAGGAATAATCTTGTTTCCTTGACCCTATGTATCTTTAGTCATTACATAACAACTTATTTATTGTTACGTTATATGCCTTTTCTTTTTGGTTTGAAAGTCAAAAGAATTAATTGGTGTATTTCTAAGAAATACTGATTCCTTTCAAATCACAGCCCTCTGATGATTTTCACTGAAGTATCTTTCTGATACCCTACAACTCTGTCTCACTAATGTGCTCACTCTGCAGTGCCAGGGGCAGAACACCATACTCAATATCAACATCGCATATTCTAGTTTATGCCATAATCTCCTTATGCTTTAAGCCAATATTAATTGTTCCTCACTTTTTACCCTGAAGTTTGAATCTTCCCAGGATCGTTTTAAAATCTACCTATTCATTTGTTACTGTGTGACTATTGAGTTTTATGTGAAATTTTGGCTTCCCTCCCTTACTAATTGTTAGACTACCTGAGACCTCAGATGTACTCTGTTATATTTATTTGTAACATCTAACCCATCTGGTTAATTTCTCAAAGGAAAGCATAATGGGAATCTTCTTTTAATGACCTTATGGACTCTCACATGGTTACAGTGATTCATTTGTCTCTGTACTCTTATAATCTCAATCTTGCTTACAATCTGTGCTATAGATATTCCCATGTTACTTCACTGTCCTTGTCTGTAGGCTCTTGTAGCTGAAATGGAATTACTTGCCTTTGCCCACCCTGAGTGTCTGGTAAAATGCCTGGCCCACAACCAAGACTCAGCAATTTATGGAATAAATTGGTGGGTGTATAAATAAATAGGCAAGCCGAGAATCATAAAACAACAGGAAAATGACTACCCTGGCATCACTAAAATTTGCTTAAAAGATGCTAATGGGAGAAGTTGAGGGTAATGGAGCAACAAAATTAATATTATCTAAGAATTATTCCATGTTGATGAGGTGAAAAAGTAAGAACATTTGCCTGCATTTTGACTTTGGTGGTCGCAGGGGCATAACCTCATCAAGCACTAACTCTGAAAGAGGGTATAGAAAACTCTTCTTTGTGTTTTGTCAAGATTAATTTATTGGCATAATGATTAAGTGAATACATTAAAATGTATACTATTATACTGAATAAGGCAAGAGATATTTTAAGCAATATTAGTCTGGACAATAACAGCTATTCTCAAGATAAAGACATTAATATTTAATGTATTTGCCTGTTAGAGGATTTTTGAATGCCAACCACCTAGTATATAGCTGAGTGGATTTAGGAACACACTGGCATTTAGCTGGTCATTCACACTCACTGATAAGAAGCTACTTTCTCTGAAAAGTAGTAGTAAACCACTGAGAAAAGACGGTCTTCCTGCATTGTCCTTTGGATCATTTCAGCCTTTTGAGGTTTGCAACTGTCTTAGACTGTGTTCTGCCTTTGGCATTTGAGAGGAGAGCAAGCTCATGCTGATCCAATGCAAATAGTTTCTTAAGCAGCCTCAAAATAGCAAGTGGTTTTATTTAAAATACTCAGCTTGACTTAAACGTGAGAAAAATTTAAAAAATTAATATATCTATTTCCAGGGAGAAATGACCATTGTTGGCTTCAAAACCTGTTATTATTTGGCTAGACTCTAAGATTTCATCTGTTTCACATTTTATGTTTTATGCAAGTCCCTATGAATCTACTTATTTCCCCAAACATTCTTCCTGGTTTTTAGTTTTTACTTGTTGAGATGAAAATGTAAATTACATTATATTTTAGGTTTAATGGCAAAGAACAGTTTAAATGAGTAATGGCTAATGGGCACTCACTGATTTCATGTTCATGTGGTGGCTAGAGCAGCAGTGCCTTGCTCCTTTCTACTTTTACCCCCCTTGACTTATCATTCTATCCCCTCGCCTGTGTTTGTCCCTTTTATATATTATAGTATATTTTCCTGTCAGTATTCTGGTGGCTGAGAAGATAAGGATCCTTGTCTTCAGCCTCTTTCCCTGAATTCCACCCCCTGAATGCACATGATAGAAATGAGAACTGACTCCATAAACAACTTATCCTTTGACCTTGTGTGTAAATTTCTTTCTCTCTCAGCCCTCTTCCCTTCTCTTTTTCACAAAAATAAATTTAAAAAAATAATTAATAACTTGCTGCTTACTGCAAAATATCTGCCTTTAGCATGTTACCAAAATAAACTCTATCAAGAAACAAAATAAAGTTTATACTTATCCATAAATAATACACCTCACAACTGTCCCCTTCTTTGCAGCTTTCAGTTGCCCCCCCCCCTTTGGTGGTGTGGCGTGAGGTTTCACAGGGCTTGTAACTGCTCTCATGTCCACTTCTGTGAGTTTATTTATATTAATTATGATGAGTTACTACTTTGGGTTTTAAAATTTCCCTACCTCCATCCCCCTATTCTAGAATCATTCCTGTGAATTCCAAAATCTATAAGCAAATGCATGGCTCCAACCTGCTTTGATAGGTGAAAAAGAAGACAAAATGTGTATGGGTAGAGAAGGGGGAGTTGAACTAGAAAGAGTTGGGGAAGAGAGTGAATATGGCCAAACAGAGAAAAAATTCTCAAAGATATGTTTTGAACATCAAATCCTACCCAAATACAGAGTCCTGTGCTTGTTTCTTTTTTTCTGTGCTTGTTTTTTTTTTTGTATCTTTTTTGTGTGTGTGTGTGTCTGTTTTTACATGTTGTATATGCTATTTGTAGCTATGCAAACACCTAGAACAAGTCACATGCTCCAAAGGAATGATGTTTCACAGGTGTTTAAGAATTTAGTTCACTGAACATGGAGACTGATAACCCCATTTTTCTAAAGAGCAAAGTTATACTTAGCTGGCTGGAGTGACCCCATAAGTAAGAAGGTGATTTTCCCAGGATTAAGCTTATCTATTACCATTCAGATGTGCTGAACCTGTGATTTCCACTAGTGGGGGAAATTTAACTGCATAATTTGTGATAGTAGAGTACTGTAATCATGTTATCCTCTTAAAGGATAAAGGGTTAATTATACAGCAATTTTTATTTTCAAGAAATAAAAACTTGCAATGACATGAATTAGACTATAAAAGAAAGCTTTTTGATTAGGTAGCTATAGTCTTAAATAAACATAGCTTTAAGCAAATTTGAAGTAAAGGAGGAAAAGGACTCTATATCATTTCTATAATTAAGCTTACTTTAAAACTATTATAACTCTACACCTATGCAAAAGAATAGAGTATGCATGCTAGAACAGCAATAACTATCTGGGGACAAATTGGAAGGAATCGGCCAAAAGATGTGTGGTCTCATCCAGCAATGTATTCACAGACTGACAGATTTGCCAAGTAAGAATCTGTTCTAAAAATAAAAGCATGCAGGAATGAGAATAATCAGCTGCTAGGTCCAATCAGTAACAGCAAAGGGTGTATTGACCATTAGATGAATGGGACAAGGAAAGTACCTCTGCCAAACTACTACTTTATAGCATAACAATAAGCTTATTGGAGGGATTGACTCCATTGAGAATCAGACTTGGGCATCAAATCCAAAGTATTTTCTTGAATGAAGTGTCAACATCTTATTAAACAAATATCTTTGAAACACTGGAGCATCCATTGATTCTTCCCAACAACTCGCCTCTCCTTTGGAGAAGTATAGATTCCATGTGTATTCTCTTGTAGCCATAAATATAAGCCAATAACCCTTCTCCAGTTTTACTCAAGCTATTGATATTATAACCAGTCTCAAGGTTGAAACTCATGGTTCGAAGGACATCACCAATACAAATTATATTTAAACAAGGTGAGGCAGAAATATTAGTATTAATATTTGTTTATAAATGAAAAGTCTTGCACCTTAATATAGCTCTACCTCTTAGAGGATTGTTTCTAAAGAAACTCACTTGGAAAAAAAGATATTTTTAATTAGAAAGATTACTGAGCTATGGCATATTCTTTGTACATTAATATCATCTGAAAAATACATTGGTATTACTGACATATAGCTGATTTACATGTTTTAGGTTTAAATGAACAAAAAATATTGTCTAGATAGTTTTCTTCAAGGATGTAGCTCCCGAGAGCCTGTGAGTGTTCCAGTTAATAGTCTGATACCCATGAACATTCTAGGAGAACTAAGAGGATTTAGTGGGATTTCTTTTTAGAAGAACAGATGAAATTGGAAGGAATAGAATTGGTGAATATGGGAGGCAATGGAAAGGAGGAAAAGGAGGCTGAAATTTATCAAAATAAGTTGCATACATGTACATAAATATAATTTGAATCTTTATCTGAAACATAACAATAAGTAAATGTCCTTGTCATAAAATTTTTAGGGCCTGTCAGTACTCTTCAGAAATCTGTATGACTCTCAGGTAAATCATAAGAGGGACCTGCCTCCTAAGAAAATTAAAAGCCTGTGATGTCATGTGCCAGATAATAGACTTAACACTTGACTAATAATTTTTTTCAAATCAGAAATGTCATCCTGCTCAGGTCATTGGTGTGACCATGATAATGGAAACTCTAATGAGGAAATACATTGTGCAGAGTCCAAGCTAACTTCAGACTCATGAAATAAACTGGCTGCATGGATGGCCTTAATTTTGAACATGTCACAATAGTCCCTACTGACTCAGCACTGCAGTGAATTATTTTTGTTTATGGAATAGCAACACAAATATTTGGAGCTGAAACTAATGTAATTTAATTTTATTTCTCATGTTCCTTGTGTTATTATAGCAGAGCCTGGAATGCCCAGTTGTGTAAGTTGAAACCCAGTAAGGCAGGCTCAGTCAAGAGGAGCAAAGTCTGCTTGTAGCTGAGATGAAGCTGTTTCCATCACATGTGTGTGTCTCAACAATGAAAATGTGAGTCCCCTTCCCATAATATTTACCCAAATCCATAATATTTACTACTACATCATTATGCATCACTGAGGTCCCTATAGTTCCCTGAGAGCAGTATCACTGAAGCCATATCTAAATATCTACCACATGTATTCAATGATTTTTATGATGCATCAACTTACAAAACAATTGAAGTACATATTCTCTATGATGAAACTGCATAAAAATTACATATCTTAGAAACAGGATAGAAAAGTTCACTTTGTAGACATAAGAGACCTTAACTTGAATTTCTAAATCTCTAGGGACTTAATTAATATTCTTATTTTATTCTTATTGTGCAATCTTTTCTTTTAGGTTCAGAAGGTCATATAAGACTACTTAATCACTAAGTAAGAGTTTCAGGAAACAAAACATGCATGTATAAATATATATGTATATTAATAAACATGAATATATAAATATTCATGAATATTTATAAGCATATGTATACATTATATAAAATAGATGTTCCAAAAAAATCTTGTGCATAAGCAGATACTTCTAAGGAAAGAAAGACAATGTATGATGTCAACATTTTTCTTTTCAAGTTTCATTATTTGTAATGACAAATTTGTCTTCTACCTTCCAGAGAAATCATATTTAGTATTTGAACAAAGTCAAAGTGTGGGGAATCTATCAACTGTCTTATATCATAGGGATAAATTAGCACCTGAAATTCAAAGTATTCATACAATGATGAAGCAAGAGCCAAAGTCTTCCTGGTTGTTGTTATATGATAATTTGGTTGAAAGTTTTCCATAGCTATTACTCAAAGTCTGAGAAGGTAATAGAAGGAGGCTGGAGCCATCACTCTGACCAGGTGTAGAATGTAAGAGATCTGATAGAGAGGGTGCAGGCAGGCAGAGGAAGAGTGTCTTTGCCCTTGTTATCAGTCTACAATGGTTTCAAAGGGCAATTATATAAAATTGCTTATAAAAAAAGAAATGTTTCTATCTGTGATATTAAGTGTTCTAAATATGTATTTATCATTTTAAATACTTTTGAGTCTTTTTCCAAAATCAGATTATAGCAACTGCATCCATAATCAGAAAAAAGTAAACTAAATTTTTCTTTGTTAATAAAAGTAAAACAAACACTGTTAATACTGTTTTATAATTTTAGTTATTTAGCTGCAAAAGGTTTCATTTATCTTACAAATATTTTAATAGTTATTTGTTAAAATGAAAAGATAATGTTTCTCTTTCCTAAGAGTGCTTCTGACATACCTCTGATAAAAGTTCAAGAATAAAAAAAAAAAAACAGAAAAGTTGTGCCGTGATACTACTCTCCCAATATCTCCATGGTACAGGACTCGCATATTTTAGGTAGCATCTTTACATGTTGGGAAAAAAATAGAAATCTACTAGTTTTCTGCTTTAATGTGAAATGATTTACCAAAGACATTGTATTTGTGGGAAAGCAGAACCATTAATATTACCTTAAGCAATATATATAAGAAAGTTAGAAACCATAAAATTATAGTATCAAAAACAATTGGGTCAACTGGTATAGTTTTAACAAGTTGTTTTTCATAAATTAATTCTTATGTAATGAAAATCTTACAGAAGTGGCACTAAAATAAAAGATATATGTTTTTAATACTGTACAAAATTCAGGATTTCAGAAATTGTTGCTTTGTGCCAAATCAATGGAAGATTACTATAGTTAAATTTTAATTCAGAGAAAACTTCTTTCAAAGAAAATCAATGTTTGCTACTTTTAGGAATTTAATATCCTCCATTACTTTATAATTTAATATGGTGCATGTAGTCTAGAGCCAGTGTGCAGAAATTTCTAATGCTCAGCCAACTTTAATAACTGAGGGAAACTAATAAAATTTTAGTCGTTCTCCAGAAATTACACAATGTTATGAAGAAGGAAATAACTGAAAAGCAGAGAAGTGACCTAAGTCTAAGTCAGTCACATGGCTTTGACTTGAGGACTGGCTTGAGTGGTTACTAATGGCTAACTAGGTGGATATGTTAGATTATATACCACCACCCAGCATCCTCAGCACAAACACCAACTAACTCAGCACACACAAACACAAATAAATATAATTTGATTCAAATATACTTTTATTTCCCAGAATATATAGCTACAGAAAGACAATGGAAAACCTGGATTGAAAGGATTAAATGGGGATGGGGGGATGATGCAATTAATGGAGGGAAACAGAGCAGGACAGCTAAAACTTAAGGCCATCTGAGGAAGCCTACAACAATAGAAGCATCTTAAAACATATACACATATGAAAGAAATCTAAATGTGGTCACCAAATAATGGGTGAGACAATACCCCAAGTAGAACTTTAGTGCTAGTAATGGGTTACTTATAATTGAGTTGTTGTCCAAAAGGACCCCATGGGAATCCCATAACTGTTTAGGCTACTTTCAAGTTTACTTTCCAGAGACTGATGGTAAGGAGAAATTTCTGAAGACTTACACATTCTATTGAACACAGAGAAGTTGAGCTAGTGCCCAGCTATAACCTTTGCCCCCACTGGAAGGTATTCTGAGATAGCCAAATGAGAAAGATAAATACCAAACTTGCTAAACACCTTATGATCCACAATGGTTATCTGCCTGCAAAATTTGCTGGAGCAATAATAGAACAAAAGCTGTGAGTGTAACCAACCACACTCGGATTGGATTTAAGGTACACTCCATCTCCATGAGATAGAGTACATACCTGAAACTGCTTGTGTGGCCAAGACATAAAACTAGGTAGATTTAGGACCCAGGGAAACAATACCATAGGAATAATATAAATTCTAATGCCATTCTGATATATCCATATAAAATTGTCTGTTTGGCTCAGTCATCATCAGAGAAGTTTCTTCCTGAAGTATGTGGGAACTCAGAGCTCCACAACTGGACAATGTGTAGAGAGTGAGAGACTTTGGACAATTCATTCTTAAGTGAGATGTCTTAATCAAAACCTCCCCTCAGAGCTCATGGATAAAGGAGAATAAAAGGAGAATAAAAATTTTAAGGGCCAAAGTGGATGGAAGAAACAAAGAAATAACATCTGGAACAGCAATTCTTAACCTGTAGGTTACAACCCCTCTGGGAATCAAATGAAACTTATTCAAGGGTTGTATATCTGATTTCCTTCATACAAGGTATTCACATTACCATTCATAACAGTAAGCAAAATTATTATAATGAGGTAGCAATGAAACAATTTTATGGTTGTGGTCAGAACACAAGGAGTATGAAAGCATTAGGAAGATTGAGAATGGCATCTCTAGACACAGCAGGACTGACACACATGAACTCAAATAGTCTGTAGCAACAAGCACAAGATCTACATAGATCCAAGCCAAACATGGTGCAAAGGCTGAGGGGGGGGGTTATAGACAGTTTTCCAACCCTAGTAAAAAACTATCTCTATTTGGCAACCACTTATAAAGAACAAATTAGTTTTCTCCAAAAAAAAGTCTCACTTAGTATATAAACCACACTTAAGGAAGTCCCACACCCAGGAGTAGATGGCCAATATAAAATAACTCAATGGTAATCAATGAATTCTCTAGATTATTGTCTCATATACCATTTTTGTTTCTTTGTGTTTTTGTTTTACTGGCTTTTTTACTTCTATGTTATAGTTACTGATTTTGTACTTTAATGGGTTTTGTTTGCTTGTTTGTTTGTTTTGGTGTGTATGTATTTCCAGTGCTCTTTCTTCCTTTCTTTCACTTTTTAAAATTTTGTTTTTAAAAAAGTATTAGGATTCAAGCTGAAGATCAGAAAAGCCATGCAGCCAATGGAGTAATAATTTTGCTATTAGCTCTTATCTCTACCTAAGACTGAAGGGGCTACCAAGCCTTAGACTGCTGCCTCTCCTCAGTGTGGCTGGTGAATAAATCTCAGAACGCAGCCCAAGACATTGAGCTCCTGTCTTTTATACATCTCTCTAAGGATGGGATTAAAAGTGTGAGCTCTAATTCTATTTTAGAATGATTCACTCTTGTGTATGCCTGAGTGACCTTGAATTCACAGAGATCCATCCTGAGTCCTGGGATTAAAGGTATATGACACCAATGCATAGCTTCTATAGCTCACTTAAATGATATATCACCACATAATTCCTTAGTCTTTTTTATTTGTCTGTTTATTTTCTTGGTGTCGTTCCTAATTTTCTACTTAAATCACTACATACTCATTGCAAGTAGAAAGTAACTTTGCTACATGTAAGACTTCAAAATATAAATAGCATTACAATCATTAAGTGTCATATCTTATTACTTCAAAAAATCAGTACAAATAGAAGAGCTCAGCAAAGACTTTAAAGGCAATATATATATATATATATATATATATATATATATATATATATATAAAGATAATTCATTAAAATATATTGATGGAAATCACCAACATAAAAGTAATATAATCTTAACTTTTGATCAAAATTAAACAGATTTGACTATTATAAATAAGGAGCGTGTAAGGGCAGGAAAATATGACAGTTTATTGCACAAGTACCAACATTCAAAATACCTATTCAGAGATTTGATATTGTTTTGCTTTTTGATCTCAGACAAGTTGAAGGAGACAGAAACTAATATCAAAATATGTTGTAGAAAAAAAATGTATAATGTTAAAAAACGTTTTAACATGCAATTTATTCACAGAAAACGGTAGATTATAAACTTCCATGGGTTATGTTAATTAATAAGTACAGAATAAGAGTTTAAAATCAGCTTTTGTCCCCCATTGCCAGGCATTGGCTATAGGTGAGTCTGGGTCTAATTCCACAAGTATGGGTTCTCCCCTACACCCTTCCCCGGGAAATCCCTGGGTGGGTCCAGGATCTTGCTGCCCCTGCATCCTGTCCCCACCAAGAGTACTCTTAGAGCTCCAATATTCCCCCACCAACCCCCACCAAGAGCATGCCCTCCCCCTACACTCTACCCTACCCTGCCCACTGTCCCACCTCTCTGGCTGAGCACTGAGCCAGAGGGTAGAGCCAACAATCCAGCCACCTTTGGGGAAATACCTGGAGCTGATCTGAGCAAAATAGATCTGCCTATCCATGCAGGACCACCCATAATTTCCACCTACCTGGTCTAGGACCCCCAACACTGGTCTTCTACTGGAGTTCTGGGCCCCAACCAGAGATATGCCTATCTTTGCAGGACCACTCTGAGTTCCTGTGGGCTGGCTCCTTGACCTCCATAGCAGGGTCTCTGCTAAAAGAAGCCTCACAGAGCTGGAGAGTGTCAGGTAGACCCACCTATCTGTGTGGAAACATCCTATGTATCAGCCCAGCCTTTGTCCTCCATCACCAGGCCTTGGGTAGAAGCCTTGGCTAGAGATAGACCCGACTATCACTGAGGAAACATCCTGTGGGCTAGCCTCTACCAAAGAGGCCTCAGCTCTCCTCTGCTGGGGCCTGATCTTTGACCCCCATTGTCAGGTTCCTGCCTATGGAGAGACCTCCTAGAGAGTTTGTACCACCCAGAACTACAGACTTCGAAACTCTGACCCACCTAAATCCATAGAGAGAGGGAGAAACCCCACCAACACCTACTGGAAGAAGCTATGGGAAGACAGCAATACAAGTAAACACCTAACATCAGAAAGACAAGCATAACATCACCAGAATTTAGGGAATCTACACCAACTAGAGCAGAACACAACAAAGCAAATGAATCAGAAGAGAAGAACTTAAATAGAGGCCCTCAAAGAAGATGTGAGAAAATCCCTTAAAGAAATGGATTATTAAAAAAAACAAAAAAAATTGGAAGAAATGAATACATTTCTTAAAAAAGTACAGAAAGCAAAGAAAAAGCAATTAAACAGGTGAAGGAAATGGTTCAAGACTTGAAAATGGAAATGGAGACAATAAAGAAAACACAAACCGAAGGAATGCTGAAAATAGAAAAACTGGGCAAATGATCAAGAACTACAGAAGCTAGCATAACCAACAGAATTCAAGAGATGGAAGAGAGAATCTCAGGTGCTGAATATAAACTGGAGGAAATAGATTCACCAATCAAAGAAAATCATAAATCTAACAAATCCTTAACACAAAACATACAGGAAATGTGGGACACTATGAAAAGGAAAACCTAAGAATAATGGGCATAGAGGTAGGCTGAAAACATTTTCAACAAAATCATTGAGGAAAACTTTCCCAATCTGAAGAAAGACATGCCCATGAAAGTACAAGAAACATACCAAACACCAAATAGACTGGACCAAAGAAAAAAGAACCCTCAACATATAATAATCAAAAAAATATTAAGAACAGTGAAGGAAAAAGGACAGGTAACATATAAAGGCAGGCCTATCAAAATTGCACCTGACTTCTCCATGGAAACCCTCAAGGCCAAAAGGTCCTGGATAGATGTTCTGCAAGTACTAAAGGTCCACAGATGCCAGCCCAGGCTACTATACCCAGCAAAACTCTCAATCACTATAGTTGGAGAAAACAAGATATTTAATAACAAAGCCAGATTCTCACAATATGTATCTACAAATCCAGCCCTACAGAAAGTTTTGGAAGGAAAACTCCAACCCAAGGAAGTTAACTACCCTTACAAAGATGTAGGCAACGGATAATCCCACTTCAACAGAAACCAAGGGTAAAGCAGGACAAATATATTCACAATACCACTGCCAAAAACAAATCTAAAACAAACAATCATTAATAATCAATGGTCCTTACTCTCCCTCAACATTAATGGAATAGGCTAACAGAATGGATACAAAGATAGAATTCATCCTTCTGCTGCATACAAGAAACACATCTAAGCTTCAAACATAGACATTACCTGAGGGTAAAAGGCTGGGAAAAGATCTTCCAATTAAATGGACCCAAGAAGGAAGCAGGTGTGGCTATCCTAATATGTAACAAGTTAGACTTCAAACCAAAATTAATCAAAAGAGATGAAGATGGTCATTTCATATTCATCACAGGAGAAATCCATCAAAAAAAGTCTCAGTTCTGAACATCTATGACCCAAATACAAAGGCACCCACATTCGTAAAAGAAATGCTACTAAAACTCAAAGCTCACATAAAACCTCACACACTTATAGTGTGAGATTTCAACACACTACTCTCACCACTAGACAGGACCACCAATCAGAAACTCAACAAAGAAACAAAAGAACTAACAGAAGTTATGTCTCAACTGGGTTTAACAGACATTGGTAGAACATTCCATCCAAACAAAAAAATAATATACTTTCTTCTCTGCTCCACATGGAACCTTCTCTAAAATCAACCACATACTAGGTGGCATAACAAACCTCAACAGACACAAAAGAATTGGAATAGTCCCCTGTATCTTATCAGACCACAATGCTTTGAAATTGGACTCAACAACAACACAAATTGCAAAAACCCAACAAACTCATGGAAACTGAACTATGTACAATTGCACCATGTCTGGGTGAAAGAAGAAATAAAGAAAGAAATTAAGGACTTCCAAAAATTCAACGAGAATGAGGACATCACATATCCAAACTTATGGGACACCTTGAAAGCAGTGTTACAAGGGAAATTCTTCATACTGAGTGCCCATATGAAGAAAACAGAGGATAGTCACTTTAGAAAATTAACATCACAACTGAAAGCCTTGGAACAAAAAGAAGCAAACTCACCAAGGAGGAGTAGACACCAGGAAATAATCAAATTTAAGGCTAAAATCAATAAAAGAGAAACCAGGAAAACAATAAAAAAAAATCAATGCAACAAAGAGCTGGTTTTTTGAGAAAATCAACAAGATAGACAAACTTTTATCCAAAATAACAAAAATGCAGAGAGAGATCATGCAAATTAACAAAATCAGAAATGAAAAGGGGGACATAACAATGGACACAGAGGAAATGCAGACAACTTTCAGGTCATACTTTGAAAACAGGTACTCCACAAAATTTGAAAATTCAAAGGAAATGGACAAATTTCTGGATAAATATCACTTATCAAAATTAAATCAAGAACAGACAAACAACTTAAATATACCCATAACCCCCAATGAAATCGAAACAGTCATGGAAAATCTTCCAACCTAAAAAAGCCCAGGGCCAGATGGCTTTAGTGCAGAATTCTATCAAATATTTAAGGAAGAGCTAATTCCAATACTCCTCAAATTGTTCCACACAATAGAGACAGAAGGCAAATTACCAAACTCTTTCTACGAGGCCACAATCACCATGGTACCCAAGCCTCACAAAGATACAACTAAGAAAGAAAACTACAGATCAATATCGCTGATGAACTTCAGTGCAAAAATACTCAATAAAATACTGGCAAACCAAATCCAAGAATACATCAGGGAAATCATCCACCATGACCAAGTAGGATTCATCCCTGGTTTGCAGGGATGGTTTAACATATAAAAATCTATCAATGTGATCTACCATATAAATAAACTGAAAAAGAAAAACCACATCATCATCTCCCTAGATGCTGAAAAAGCCTTCGACAAATTCAACATCCTTTCATGATAAAAGTCTTGGACAGGTCAGGGATAACAGGAACCTACCTAAACACAATAAGAGCAATATACAGTAAACCAACAGCAAACATCAAATTGAATGGAGTGAAGCATAAGGCCATTCCTCTAAAATCAGGAACAAGACAAGACTGTTCTCTCTCTCTCAATATCTCTTCAATATTGTTCTTGAAGTTCAAGCAAAACCTATAAGACAACAAAAGAAGATCAAAGGAATCCAAATTGGAAAGGAAGAAGTCAAACTGTCTCTATTTGCAGATGATATGATAGTTTACATAAGCATCCCAATAAACTCTAGCAGGGAAAACCGACAGCTGATAAACACCTTCAGCAAACTAGCAGGATACAAGATAAATTAAAAAAAAAATTAGTAGCCCTACTTTAATTGTACGACAAAGAGGCTGAGAAAGAAATCAGAGAAAGATCACCTTTACAATAGCCACAAACAACATAAAGTATCTTGAGGTAACGCTTACCTAACATTTGAAAATCTTATACAATAAGAACAGTGTGGCTATAAAAAAGAAATTAAAGAAAATACCATAAAATGGAAAGACCTCCCATGCTCTTGGATAGGAAGGATAAATATAGTAAAAATGGAAATCTTGCAAAAAGCAGTCTACAGATTCGATGCAATCTCCATTAAATTCCCAGCACAATTCTTCACTGACCTTGGAAGGATAATAATCAACTTTGTATGGAAAAACAAAAGACCCAGGATAGCCAAAACAACCCTGTACAATTAAAGAACTTCAATAGGCATCACCATCTCTGAAATTAAGCTCTACTACACAGCTATAGTTCTGAAAACAGCCTGGTATTGGCACAAAAATAGACAGGTAGACCAATGGAATTAATTGAAAATCCCGATATTAACCCACACGCCCTATGAACACCTGATTTCGACAAAAGAGCTAAAAGAATACAATCAGGGAGGAAAGCATCTTCAACAAATGGTGCTGGCACAATTGGATGATGGTGTGTAGAAGACTGCAGATAGACCTATGTCTATTGACATGCCCAAAACTCAAGTCCAAATGGATCAAAGACCTCAACATAAATCCAGCCACACTGATCCCCTTAGAAGAGTAGTAGGAGGTACCCTTGAACAAATTGTTATAGGAGACTGCTTCCTGAACATAACTCCAGTAGCACAGACACTGAGATCAACAATTAATAAGTGGGGCCTCTTCAAACTTAGAAGCTTC
Organism: Cricetiscus sungorus; assembly: GCA_030556225.1. NCBI lineage: Eukaryota > Metazoa > Chordata > Mammalia > Rodentia > Cricetidae > Cricetiscus > Cricetiscus sungorus. The sequence goes on from JANBXA010000730.1 coordinate 70,582,173, forward strand.
TGTAAGACAAAGGACATAGTGGACAAGACCAAATGGCAGCCGACAGACTGAGAAAAAAAAATTTTACCAATCCTACATCTGACAAAGGGCTGATCTAAAATAGACAAAGAACTCAAGAAACTAGTCAACAAAATACCAAATAACCCTATTTAAAAATGGGTTACAAAAGAATTCTCAATAGAGGAAATCAAAGAGGCTGACAGACACTTAAGAAAGTGTTCAACATCCTTAGCTATCAGGGAAATGCAAATTAAAACAACTTTCAGATACCATCTTCCTCCTGCCAGAATGGTTAAAATTAGAAACACCAATGGCAACTTATGCTGGAGAGGATGTGGAGAAAGGGGAACACTCCTTCACTGCTGGTGGGAGTGCAAACTCATACAGCCATTTTGGAGATCAGTATGGCAGTACTTCAGGAAAATGGGAATTAGTTTACCACAGGACCCAGCAATTCTGCTCTTAGATATATACCCAAATGACCCACATCCATGCAACAAAGACATGTGCTCAACTATGTTCATAGTAGCATTATTTGGAATAGCAAGAACCTGGAAGCAACCTACATGCCCCTCAACTAAAGAATGGATAAAGGAGATGTGGCACATCTACACAATGGATTATTACTCCGCAGAAAAAAATAACAGAATCTTGAAATTCGCAGGTAAGTGGATGAACTTTAAAGAAACCACCCTGAATGAGGTAAGCCAGTCACAAAAAGAGGAACAGGGTATGTACTTGCTCATATGGATTTTAGACCTAGAGCAAAGTATCACCAGCCTATAATTCACACCACCATCGGAACTGCGATACAAGTTGTATTCTAAGAGGTTCATATATGGTCCCTCACTAAAGGTGGAAAGAACAAGTCCCCGAGAGCACATGGGAAATGGGCAGGAGGGCAATGAATGGAGAAAGAACTAGGAGAAAGAGAAGGAAAGGAGAGAAAAGTACGTGCGACTAGTAAGATTGAGTCAGGGTAGGAATAGAGGACAGGAGAGAGACAGAGACAGAGACAGACAGAGAGAAAGAGAACACAAAAGAGGGAGCTACTATTGGCTTGAAGAGAAAACTGAACCTAAAGAAAGGTATAGAGACCTACAAGACTGACTGCAACTAACCATTCGAGCAACCGTAGAAAGGCTAACATGAATGCCCTTCCCTGATAGTGAGATCATCAACTAAATTATCCACTATCATGGAGCCTTCATCTAGTACCAGTTGGAAACAGAAACAAACACCCATTACTAAACACTGAGTTGAACTAGAATTCAGATGCAGAGAGAGGACAAGACCAGGTTGCAGAAAAACACAAAGACAGCTGACCTGAACAAGGAGGAGATAATGGGCACCCCATACTGATATCTGGGAATCCAGCATAGGACTAACTCAGACCCCCTGAATATGGGTCTCAGCTAGAAGGAATGAGCAGTCTGGGGGACCTCAGACAGTAGAACCAGGATGTATTCCTGGTGCACAAAAGGACCTTGTGGACACATCCCCCATGGAGGGATACCCCCTTAACCTAGAGACAGGAGAGAAGTCATTTTCTCTACTTCAAATGACTTGATAGATTTACATGACCAAACCTGGATAGCATAGCCCTACAAGTGGATTTGGGGTGTGATGGGAGATGTGATTCTGTATATATGTTTCTCATACTGTTAATAAAGCCCTGTGGCCAATAGAAAACTAGATAGGTGGGGCTAGGAGACTAGGAGGAGGAAGAGGAAGTAGTAGGTGGAGTGGAGATGTAGCCCAGGAAGGAGCAGGAAGCCTGCCGCGCGGCTCCCCGATAAGACGACCACGTGGAAATACTTAGATAAGTAGAAATGGGTTAATAATTAAGGCAAAGCTAGCCCATTAACAATAATGGTAACTGGCCAACAGGATTGTATCAAATACAGAGTCTCTGAGTGTTATTTGGGGCTGGTGCGGCTGTGGGCCCACGTGGCGGCAGGACCAGGAGGCCGGCGGGGAAACCTGCTGTAACATAATGGTGTCAGAAGCGGGATTGAGAACTTTCGCTTAAAACGTAACAAAAGCTTAAAAAATAGTTTTTAGAAACAAGGGAACAGAGACTAGCAAGACTTCTTGGTAGCAGCATTTTCTCGGTTGGATTTGTTTTGTTGTAGACAGAGATTTGCGCGGCTCCTTTAAGAGAGGTTTCCAAAATTAGCATAAGCGGCAAAAACCGCCTTGCTTTTAAAGAGCTCTGCTAACAATTCATTGGTGTGTACAAGAGCTGCAATGAAGGTTTACACTGTGTTTTAAAAAATATGCTGGCTTGGGAGAGAAAAAAGAAACAGGATACAATGATTTAAAAAAGAAAAAAGGAAATGGAATGGATGGGTATCCCAACACTTGGGAAACAGAGGCAAACAAATCTCTGTGATTTCAAAGCAAACCTGGTATGCAGTGAATTCCAGGACAGATAAAAGTTACACAGAGAAACCCTGTCTCAAAATATGTAAAAATAGAAGTAGAATAAATAGAATAATAAAAAAGCCACGTAAAGATGGAAAACACAGAGAGATTTTGGATATTATACGTGTTTCTGTTGTCTTTAAATTATTTGATTGCTGAGAAAATAACAACTGACAAAAGAAATGCTACTGGATTAATTCAATTTATATATTTTAAAAATGCTTTGACTCAAAAATTTAAGCCTAAGGACAAGTTACTGGGGAAAAGGATTTCTATTTTTGTTTCCACAGAAAATGAAAAGCTATGGATTCTTTCCAGACTTATGTGGTTTGATCAAGCCAGACCCCCTGAAACAACTCCCCAGGTGATCCAACATTCAAAGCAGTTGAGACAAAGCCTTGCAGACTACTGCCAAGATTTCTGCGTCTTCTTTGGACCCCCATGACAGCGCCCTCTACCAGCAGGAAGTAGTTTGGAAAGAACGACGCCCAAATTCCCAAATATTGTTTATAAATGTTTGTTTTCATTTATATGGGCTTGGTTATAAATGGTTAATGACACAAGCAATCCTTGTAAAGGTAAAAAAGGGAATTAAGGTATAGATATGAATACTTTGCTTTGGAATGTATTTTCTTTTATTGATACAATTTAAGGTCAATTTTGTGATATGTATATTTCTCCTCTTGTTTAGGCATTATGTTTATATAGCTCATTGGAAAATGTAATGTATAATTTAGTACAGATTAGAGAGTTACCTATGATAGTCAAACTTGGAGTTAAGTTAGTTAGGATTTCTAGATATGCAGAGATGTATTTGAGATGAATAGGCATTCTTCAAACCTTTCAAAGACCTACGGAATATGGCATTTAAAATGGTTTAGGGTTTTTCTTGACAGTGAGACACAACTGCTCCTGGTAACACCACCTACAGAAGAAAGGAAGATGGACATCGAAGAAACACATTATGGAGTTTGCTTCTAATATGGCAAGACTAGCCATTTGAGCAAGGTACTTCTCTTGTCTAGACGGTTTGACTTTATGTTGTAGAAACTGGACATGCAGGACCCACAAAAAGGTAACTGCTGATGCAAGATGGACATTGCTACAGGATTCCTGTTTCATGGAAGAGGCTGCCAGACAGCTAGATAGTCTACAGGACACAGAGAAAAGTTTCCTGCCTTATTGAGGAGTCTGGACACACATTATGGCCTATGGGCTGAAGATGGAACATTCCAGAAGACCTTCGGGTGACTGACCAGGCAATGCATTGTCTCTGTCATTTCTAGAGTTTATATATTATCCTTCTGTGGTCTTTGAAGGAGTTGAAGACAGATAGTTATGATTATAGTTTTTCTTAGTTAGGATTAAAAATAAGTTACATATAGGTCTTTAGACTGACAAAGATAGGATAGATGATATTTTCTTTAAGTCTTACAAAATGTTAATGGACTAAATATTGTTAACTGTGATTCTTATTTGATAACTGTTGTATGGTATATTTTGCTATGTTAAGGTTAAACCCCTTCTTTTACTTTAGACAGAAAAGAGGAGATGATGGGAGATGTGATTCTGTATATATGTTTCTCATACTGTTAATAAAGCCCTGTGGCCAATAGAAAACTAGATAGGTGGGGCTAGGAGACTAGGAGGAGGAAGAGGAAGTAGTAGGTGGAGTCGAGATGTAGCCCGGGAAGGAGCAGGAAGCCTGCCGCGCGGCTCCCCGATAAGACGACCACGTGGAAATACTTAGATAAGTAGAAATGGGTTAATAATTAAGGCAAAGCTAGCCCATTAACAATAATGGTAACTGGCCAACAGGATTGTATCAAATACAGAGTCTCTGAGTGTTATTTGGGGCTGGCGCGGCTGTGGGCCCATGTGGCGGCAGGACCAGGAGGCCGGCGGGGAAACCTGCTGTAACAGGGGTGGGGGGATGAGAGGGGAGGGTGGCCAGGGTGCATGCCACAGGGGAAAGAGGGTTAGAGGGATGGAGGGAGGGAGGGAGGGAAAAGGGAGGGAGGGAGGGAAGGAGGAAGGAGAGGAAACTGGGTTCGTCATGTAAAAAATTTAAATTATAGTATTAATAAAAAAAAGTTTAAAATCAATTTATTTTTATAATTTTTAAAAATGAATAATGCATAAATGATAGTAATAAAATTAAAATTCTGTGTATTTTTCAAATATGAATAAAACATTTTAAAGTAATATCTAGTATGTAATTAGGTCAGAAGAAAATGCTACCATGGCCAGAGGAAATGAACACACCTTTATCCCAGCACTTGGGAGACAGAGGCAGGCAATCTCTATGAATTTGATACCTGCCTGGTCTACAAGAGATAGTTCCAGCTAGTTCCAGGACAGACTCCAAAGCCACAGAGAAACCCTATCTTAACCCCCCCTTAAAAAAGACAAAAATAGAAAATAATGTCATATATCTTAACAGTAAATATAACAACTTTCTAAATATGAAAAGGACATTCTTTAAAACCACTCACATACTTTCCCCTCCCAATATTCCAAATGGGGGTCTATGGATTAGAACCATCTAACTCACACTGATAAACACCCAAAATACAATATACTCCCTGATTTTCATGCCAGGAAACAAGACAAACAGGAATCCCAGCATCCTTCAGCAGCCTCAAGGAAGACTTGCCACATGGCTTTATGTCTGGGTTCACCTGCTTCAGGATTCATGACACCATGTCTGTTCTTAATACTTCTTGTTGAATGTTCAGTATAAAGAAGTAATCATGAGTAAAGTGTTGTAGTGATAATTACAGGATTTTTGTTCTGACTTCAAAAAGCAATATGTTCAAAAACTTGACCGATTCACCACACACCATTCAGCCTTCACCTTGTATACAGCAAAATGTTTATCACCTGACTCCTTTATATATAAAAGTATCTTCATTCTTTTAGATTTATGACTCTCTAAGGAAGAAGAAATTTTCAGTGTAAGAATTCTTAGCATTCCATTCGTTAGACTGCTCATCAAGGTGATGTTCCTTAGCCCATGGAACATCAGGTAGCTCAGTTTTAATGCTGAAATATAAACTGGCAGCCTGTGATTAAGAGCAGAAGTCACAACAGTAACATATTTGGCCTCCAGTAATCACAGATGGAGTGGTGTTCTTTTCATTTGTGAGGTTTAATCCTTGTGAAAACAGACTGATGCTGAGTGGGAGGCTACTTCTACAGTTACAGGGCCATGTGCTTGCTGCCTTGGGAATGGGAACTTGATGGCTATGGGGTCTTGCTTAAAGAAAGTTTCTTTATCATAGAGCCCCACATGTCAAATTTACTCACGATTAGAATGTAGACAAGTTAATATCCCTAAGCCCTAAATTCCTCAACTCTAATGTTATTATTTAGATAGAGGCTGCTCTATAGTATTATTGGAAATATTAATATTTAACAAACTATTGTAGGCTAAACATGCATAATGCAAGTCATAACATGATCTTATATATAAATGTTCTGTGTCTACTATAGTTCATTCTTTATACTTCACCATTAGATTCTATATACTGTATACTTTTTCGTTAATAGTGTCTTTTATTTTTATGTATATTAAGTTAGACTTTTAAGAATTTCATACAATGAATTTTGTGCCTATTTATCCCTACTCTTCCAATAAATGCTTTCCAGTAAGTTATAGTTTTAGTTATATAGAGATAGAATTCATAACAAAATAAATAAATGTGAAAGTTTAAAAACATTTTTTGAAGTAAAATAAGATTTTTTTTTAACTCCTGCTCTTTTCAGAAACAAAGTAGGATTTGGTTAAGTTGGACTCACAGATATTGAAAGACCCTTGTCTTCCTACACCCTCAAATCAAAAGTTGAAAAACAACTTTTGAAAATAAATCAAGACTCAAGACTTCATACCACATAAAACTTTTGTGCCCTTAACTAGGATTGCAGAAAACTTTTGTGGCCTTTACTAGTACTGTCACAGCATATTTTCCACGGAGTGAGTAATGACCAAGCAGTTGAGAAACAACTAGATCTTTTTTGTCTGGGCTTAAAGGTCGATGTGAGCCACGTGATATTGTGTGACCTCTAGGACAAGGGAGTATTACACATGCGCACATCTGTGAGAGACCATATGCTCGCCTATGAGCCACGTGACAATGTTTAAACTCTAGGACGGAGAGCATTACACATGCGCACATCTGTGCTAGGCCATATGCTCTCCTGTGAGCCACGTGACATTGTTTAAACTCTGGGACCAGAGAGCATTACACATGCGCACATCTGTGCGAGGCCATATGCTCTCCAGAGTTTGCTGCAGAAGAATCTAAATTCTTTTGATGTGGGAGGATAAGAATGGCTCCTTAGCTAGTCACAGACTTTTAACCATCTAGAAAGTCTAAGACAATAGAAAGCTGGGAATCACAGTTGCATACTTCAAGACAAAGATCTGTTTTGAATAACTGTTTAAAGTTTGAAACAAATAGGTTTCTCCCAGACCCCCATAATTTTGCTTCAAATAGTATAATCCATTCTTAAGTTTCACAATTCCAAACCACAGACCCAAACGCCATGTGGTCTTAATAAAAATAAGTCTGACTTTAAGGGGAAAAAAAATGTCTTTTTCTCTGCTTTTAGGTTTATCTTCAACTATTTTTTTTCTAAATACATTAAAACAACTATTACTAGATTAGTGACACATTTTATTTAACTCTATTTAACATGGATATAGTATGATAGTAATCAAATTTTTATTTTGCATTTTCAAAACTTTTTGTTTTATAGACAGTATTTAAAACATGTAATATGCATGTAAATCATAGAAATTCATCAGTAAAATCTTGTCATCACTAACAAGTAACCTTGAGATTAATCTTCTGCTTCAAAATTTGTAAGGTTTAGCTGCCCACCAAGAAACCATCTGATTGGTGCCTTGCATTATTGAAATTTGAAATTTCATTTGTGGGATACAAGATCATCGGTACAAGTACAGCAGAGAGTTGTGTGTGTTATTCACATTTTTTATAGGGAAACATGTGACAGCACACATGGCCATGGGGAGACAACTTTATTAGTGGGTCTCTCCTTCCCCTGTGTGGGTTCTATTCCCTGATTCTTAGAACTGAACACTTATTTCCAGAATTGTCAATTGGTACCTTCAACAACTATCCCATATGTAATTGTAAAATGTACAATAGATGAGAAAACACTTGATATTATATAGACATTTTAGTTTAGAGGCAGCAAGTGCACAGACATGGGAAGGTCTGGCATATGTGAGTCTATATAAATGAAAAAAAAAACAGAAAAAAGAAAAAAACACTAAGATCTGAGGAACTGAACACAAGAATTACTGCAAGAATTACTGACCACTTCAATAAGATACTTAAGGGTGTGCTTTTACACAAAACAAAATCTTTCCAAACATTCAGAATAATTATCTGATAAAATAATTTTACAATATATTACATTTTTATGAACTTTAAATGAGAATAACCTCCATAGGTTTATATATTTTCATGATTGGTTTTCAGTTTGTAGACTGTTGAGAAAAGAGTAGAAGCTATGTCCTTGTTGGTGTAGTTGTGTTCTTACTGAAGGAAGTATACTGCTGAGGCTGGGCTTTGACTCCAGGCCCAATGCCAGGCTCTTTTCTGCTTGTCTGCCTGTGGATTTGGAGGTAGCTCTCAGCTACTGCTCAATGTTATGCTTTCTCCATGCTTCCCCTCATGATGGTAATGGACTACCCTCTGATCAAGTAAGCAAGCCCTCAATTACACTTTCTTTTGTGAGTTTGTTCTTTTAAAAGTCTCTTTTATAAGAGTTTCTCTGGTCATGGTGTCTCCTCACTAGAACAATCACTAAGACACATTTTCTAGTTAGCATTTAACTAATGCTTAGGTCGTGTAATGGGGACAAATAAATGATTTTCGTCATGTTTCTCTGCATTGGTGTTTTAAAGTAGAGTTTCTTCAACTTCAAGCTTTCTGTTAAAATAGGAAAGCATAATGGCACACGAGCATGAAGACCCCTGACTCAGCACATGTGTTTAGTTTCTGGCCTTCTTTCATTTTAGGAGCTATCCTAGGTCAGATACCCTTCACATGGCAAGGAACCAATCAGAAGTTAGCTGGCAGGCTCTGGATGTGCTTTATGGTGCTATAAGGTAGAAATTTTGTAAGAGTGACTTGAAGAACATAGCAACTGCCCTGGGAGGGCCTAAGGACTTAGCAACCAGCAATACAGGGCAGGCTGCCCAAGCCTAGAAGCACACTAACCCTAAAACTTTTGCAGACCCCTAAATACTCTCCTTGCTTTACCCATGTCTAACAGACAAAGGGCCCAAGTTAATGTAGTTAACTCCTTAATAATAAAAGATTCTTTCCTTTCACATCAGAATGTGTCTCTTGGTAGTTTTGGGGTTCAGAATTTGGGCACAATACCTTCTAACTCATCATTTAGAAAGCTAACAGACCCTCCACAGGCCCCTTCTCAGTCTGAATATATTTATTGACAAGATAAATTAAAATTAAGAAGAAATAAAATGATAATAATAATAAATAATACATATGTATTAACATGAGAAATTAAAATTAAGAAGAAAAATAATAAAAATTTGGAGGATGATTTCTTTCTCTGCAAATTTAAATCTGGCCCAAAGCATTGTTCAAAACTCCCCTATTTGGCAAAGGATTACCAACCACCTCTTGCTCACAGAACATATAAGGAGCTATACATAAGACTCCTCCATGAATGTACACTCAATTGAATAACTCAAATCTATAATGATACATGTTTTCCAAAATTACAGTTAGTTTCTGCAAAAATAGCTGGAATGAAACTATCCAGTGAAAGGAAGCAGCAATGCCCAATCTCCGGAAGAATTTCGTCTCCTGTCAGGCTTTGGAATAGGAATTCTTTTTTAGATATAGGAACACATTTCTTGAAGAAATGTTAGAAGACTCTGAAACATAAAACATTAAAAGTATAATCACAGGCTTTTAAATGAATTCTCAAGGTCTAACCATCTCTCAGTGATAAATAACACCAACCTTCAACTGCATGAAATGTCATGTGGGCCTGACACTTGCAGCCAACTTTCTGAGTACTCTAAGAAGTCAACAGAGTCCCCTGATTATACAATAGCCTGGCATATCTGCACAGCTAATTGATATATTTCAGCTTATGTGTAAAATAAACTTTCTAATCAAAGAATGGATAGCATAGTGATCATAACTCTTTACATAAGAATCAGAAAATCCTAGAATATATCATATATGCTTTAAGAAAATACAATTAAACACCATCTAGGAAATTAAAATTGTAAGTATTACAGAATCAACAAAATTGATTTGATTTCTGTACCTATGTTCTAACTAAAATAATTGCATTTGTTATTTTAAATATCCAAATTTAAACTATCATCATAGAACAATCTTCTAGAACTCCAATATTCTTTCTTAAAATTCCATGTGTCAATTTAACAATTTCTTCCTATTACCTTTTCAAATGTGTTTCCTCATTTTCTTTCCCCTGAGGTTCTTGTCACATTTTACAGATGACAAAATGTCAATCTGAAACCCAGGGTTTGAGTAGCTTTTAAGGCAATTTAGTAGAGTGCTAAAACAACCTAAGTTAAGAAGCTCAAAGGAGGAGAACTCAAATAATGTGCTTTCCAGTCTACAATTACTAGCAAAAAAGCTTTAAAAACAAACCTGCCTCTAGAAGTTTGAGGTTTGAAACAGATTTTCAAGCTTCTGTATGTTTTGTCTAACTGAGCAGAGTGCACTGGCACACTGGGCAGTCATTTTGCCTATGCTTGAACATTCCATCTCATTCAAGATGGATACAGTAGTTAAGTAAAACAATGAGGCCTCTATTTCCCACCACATGTTATTTTTCTAATGTATACAGAGCTGCTCTGACATATGAGCAGCTCATTTGCCTGCTCAGTGCAAGGTCTCATGTTTCTGAAAGGTTTGGTCCCCATCACTAATGACTAAAATAAATCAATTTCATCTGTGGGTTGTTTCATTCCTGGAGTTTCTTTTTAGTTTTTTCCCTTTTCTTCTTCCTTTTAAGACAGTTTTCACAGAGCCATATGGCAGCTGAGAGTAGCAAAGAAGGATCTGTGTTTTCAGGTTTTAACAAAAGAACTGAGATGGCATCATAGACTGTGAATGCATGAAGCTCGGTCATGTGTACACAGGCCTTCAGGCCTGTCACTGAAAACTAAAGGGAAGGCTGCCAGGGCAGCCTGAACAGAGATTCTAAGTGTTCTTCCGGACCTTGTCATTTGGGCCACATCTCTACACAATTGTTGAATTCCTTCCCTGGGACTTAATGTCAAAATCCCATTAGCTACATAGATGACATGTGTTTGGAGAAGTGTGTAGAAGGACAAGAAAAGAACCAGAAGAGTTTTCATTATTCTCATTGTTGAAACTTGTATCAGAAGGTACAAGGACCCACACAGAGATGGCACCACTCTTGTTTGCACCACTCTGAATATGCTATGAAAGAGAAGCTGTAAGAACAGCAAGCTCTTTTCACTGACTCTGAATGGCTTGTCCGTTCTCTTGGAGGAGATGGACCTCAAAGCAATTTAAACCAGCAGTTCTCGACCTGTGAGTTCCAACCCCCTTTCTCCAAAAACATTACATTGTGATTCATAACAGTAAAAAGCTACAATTATGAAATAAAATAAAATAAGTTTATGGTTGGAGTCAATACAACATGGGGAACTATATTAAAGGGTCACAGCATTAGGAAGGTTGAGAACCAATGATTTAAACAATGTAGCACACTATTCATATTTACCTTTTGAGTAATGAATTTTCATACAGATATGCTATGAAATTTCACAGTCATGCTGTGCAAATACACAAAACACACAAAAGTTCATACGTGTGTAGGTAAACATATCACACGCATACCTACTTTCCTTTTGTATATTTTGGCTCAATATTCATTTAAACATTTGTACATTTAAACAGTAAATAAATAAATACATTGTAAAGGTTTCAAATCTTTGTAAAGTGTAGAGTGCTGCGAAGTGCCACACCTTAAAGATGGCGCTGGCTTCCACCTTCCACTTCCCCGAGGATGAGTGCTCTCTGGCATAAACAAGCCCTTATTTGGTTAAGTCTGTTCAGCCTGTCTGCTTCCTCATTAGAGTAGCCTATCTGCAGGGTCCACGTAGCTCACTGGGGGTGGTTAGCCAAGGGGATGTAAGCCTGTGGAAGCATTTCCCAGGTCCCATGGATCAGAAGAAGCATGTTCAAGGACCCTGATTATAACTGCATGAAGAAGATCTTCCCAGAGTCGTGTCTTCCTTGCTGGCTAGGGCAGGCACACTACAAATGGTGGCCCTTACAGGGAATCTTCAGATCAGAACTTCTTGCAGTCAGGGCAGCACTGATAAGTTCCCTAGGTAAGTTGGGACCAAGTTAAGGCCCTCGGTAAAGAGGCAATAAGGTCTCCTGTAAGGAGCAATAAAGTCCCAGGTAAGTTGGGACAAAGCTAAAGACCACGGAAAAAGCGGCAATAAAGTCTCAGGCATTGAGGGAAAAGTTCTAATGAACCGAAAGTAAAATTTTTAAAATGGGGACTTCTCAGCTTCATCCAATTTTTCTGGCTCTTCAGGAGCTAGCTTTGTCAAAGAAACTTAAAATAAAGAAAAGCACACTAGAAAGATTCCTGAGCGAGTGCGATGCCATTGCACCTTGGTTTGATGGGAGATGTTATTCTGTATATATTTTTCTCATACTGGTTAATAAAGCCCTGTGGCCAATGAAATAGCAAGATAGGTGGGGCTAGGAGACAAGGAGGAAGAGGAAGTGAGTAGGGAGGGGTTGAGATGTAGCCCAGGGAAGAAGCAGAACGCCCGCCACGGCTCCCCAATAAGACGACCACGTGGAAATACTTAGATAAGTAGAAATGGGTTAATAATTAAGACAGCGCTAGCCCATAAATAATAATGGTAATTGTCCAACAGGATTGTATCAAATATAGAGTCTCCTGCGTGTTATTGGGGGCCGGCACACCAGACCAGCGGCGGGCAGGCTGGCTGGAAAACAACAAGCTACATTGGTTCACAGTTTCAGGAGACCTCACGGTAGCATGCTGGGATAAGTTAGGCAGGGATCTTGATTTTGCTTGGGAACAAGGCACACTAAAGTCCAGAGTCCAACCTGTTTGGAAGTTAGTGCGTAGCTGTATTGAAGACCAGAAGTACTGTAAAGAGGCGATGAAAAAAGGGAAAGCTGCGCTAGAAATGTTACAAGAAGAAAGATCAGAAGAGGTTGAGAGCTCAGGAGAGTCAGGTACAGACAAAACAGATTCTGAGGAAGAATAACAAGCCCTTGTAGAAAAGGTTCAGAAACAATCACTTAAGGGGCAGAGGGGGAAGGGAGAGGAGAAATGGCAATGCGGGGAGGGGAGGGACCCTCCTAGAACAATGCCTTTGGCGCCTTCTCTTTATCAGAGTGAGGAAGGGCGTGGCTGAGTTTGGGTCAAGGTTTCTGGTCAAAGATTGGGTAAAGCAATTATATAATCAAAGAGACTAATCAATTTCGCAGGTAATATTGAAAATAGCAGGCCATGATAGCATAAAGATAGTGATAAAAATGTTTTCAAAAAGGAATAAAAATGCAAACTTTTCTCCTTTTTATCAACATAGCCTCTTCTCATATATAAACTTATTTTCACACTGGCACATTATTCATCAGATGGGGATACATAAATGCCTCTTCTCATTCTCTATTCTAACTGGAAAGAGAGGAATGAGAGATAATAATTCCTGCCTTTAATTCTCACACTTTTCAGAATCTTCTTCTCCACTATGACTTAGAATAGACCTTAGAATGTAGAATTATTTCTAATTCTATATGCCTTTTTGAAGTCTTTACTCATTAACTGACTATTAGAACTGCTATTTAAAGAAGTATTGTACATGTAGAGTAAGTGGTACAAATGCAGGATGGAGCAGAGAATTCAGTTTTCTACAATAAGGAAAAGGAAAACAACTGCAGAGAAAAGCTGCCCTGTAAAGCTTAGCATTAATAATGATAGTTTTTATAAAATGGAGGTGGGAGTAAGTCCATCTTAGGAGTCTGTGGTACTGTGGTAGATGATTCATACACTGAGTGGCTCCAAATAACAAACAAACAAACAAAGATTCATCTTCAGTCATTGCTAATGTTTCTACAAAGAAAGATTTGCATGAATAAGTAAAAAAGAAACTGAAATTAGAAGAGAAATAGAAACACTTGAATAGAAAATATTCGTAATTTTTGAAAAAGTTAATATAAAAATTATAGTGTTTTCTCCCATAGATTATAATTATCAAAAAATGTGCAGAATACAGCCAGAATAGTAGTAGCTATTTCTTTTTATGTGCTTTGAGAGAGAGCATGAGCATATATAAACCTACATGATATGCTGCTATTGATTGGAAAAAGAATGACGTAGTGTTCAATAAAAACAGTAAAATAAAATGGATAAATGAAAAGGAACAAAAATGAGTGTCAAGAGGGAAAGCAGTGACAAACACCATAGATATTAATCCCATCACATCAACAACCAATTTGAAAAATCATTGATATGCTAGCAAAAAAATTAAATGTGAATTATTTTTAGAATATATCAAAGAACAAGACTCAACTTAATTCTCCTTCAAGAAACATTCTTTAATTATAAAGGCAAATACAGATTAAGGTAGCAAGTGCAACTGAATATTAACACTAACACAAAACATTAGAATCATTCAAAAAATTTAGGTAAAGAAACCTTCAAGTCAATAAAAAGTTGTCTAGAATAAAGAAGGGCAATTGATAATAATAATAATAATAATAATAATACAGTCAATTATTGGACTGTGGAGACTGCTGCATGAGTATGAGTGCTTGCTATGTAAACCTGAGGCCCTGAGTTCAAAACCTCATTGTCTACATGAAAACCAGGTGTGTTCCTGTAACCACAGCACTTTGATTGACAGAGGAGGAAAATTGGAGCTTGTTGGCTATTAAACATAAACAGAAAGAAAGAGAGAGAGAGACAAAGGGACACACATAAAACAGACAGTCAATTCTGAAGAAATACCCTGGTCTTCTTATTTATATGTTTACAAACACAGTGACAAACAACTCAAGACAATTTTACATGAAGAAATATATGACTCTTATAGTACAGTTGAAAATTCAACATGCTTTTGTCAGAAAAAGATACAACAACATCACTAAGAATAATAGTGTTCGGCACTCTCATCAAAAACCCAGATACACTGATATTTCTAAGTTACTTCTTCTGGGAATAGCATGTGCTTTCATCTCAAGCTTGTATGAAACATTCACTAGCACAGATACAGTCAGTATCATTAAATACTTGTTCTTATGTTCTTATACCCACAAATAAATATATTTCTCACCTCTCTTCAAAATGGAGAGCTTGAAGTCCAGTCTCAGTAGATACATCTACAAAATGCTCCTGTACCTAAGTCTCATAGAATGTGTGGGAGAAGGGGGTAAATTAAAAGATCTACATGATCAGAGAGTTTCCTGCGCCGTCATGTCTCCTAGCAACATCAGAAGCTACACACACAAAGTCTCACTGATATGGCTACCCAAATGTAAACTGAAAACAGACTGCAAAAATGGACATCTAAAATTATACAGAATAAAGTCAGTCAGGCTTCAGCTTCACACACACACACACACACACACACACACACACACACACACACAAAGAAAAAAAAAAAGAAAAAGAAAAAGAAAAAAGAAAAAACAGAAAAGTAAGTAATGTTGAGTGTGGGAAAAGCAGGCTTCCTCATAGAAGATCAAATTGGATAACCAATTCGTTATCCAATGCCAAATGATCAGCCCTGGAAAATGCAGTCAAGTAATACTATACAGACTAAGCATACTATATTTAGTATAATATGTGTAATATATGTATAATAAAAATTAGTGAAAACTGGGCCATGATTTCAGACAGAGCAAGGAAGGTTATATGGAAAGGGGTAGAGAAAAATAAAGAAGAAGATATGATGTAATCATATTAAAATATCAATAAAGATTTAATTTACAAAATTGATCATAAAACCTTCTAAGCCAAAGAAATCTTCCAATGCTTGGTCTCATATCATACTAGAATAAAATGGGAGTTGATTCAGAATGATTTGATCATGGGTACATATGTTTCTTTATTCCTTTTTCTTCTTTGTCGATCTTTGATATGAAATTGGAGACAGTTGAAATCATGAGGATATTTTACTTAACAAAATGAAATAATTTGCCAAACCATAAATCTATGTTCTTGATCACAAGAGGCATGAGACACATGTTTGCCTCTTATTTTAAGAAAGCACATCATCAAGTTCATGTATTCTCATCATATTTTGAAAACTGTTACATTCTTATCTGTTTACTTAATCCTTACACGTCAATTTTACCTATTAATTTGGGAAGTCTAATAACTGGTAGAAATCCTGCCAGTTCCCTCCCACAACCTCCAAGTCCCCCTTGTCCTGTACAGTATAAAATACAAGGTTTAGGGTTGGAAAAGCTAGGAAGCAAACATACAGAGATTGACAGCTGTCAGAGGGAAGGGAAGGAAGCCAGTGCATTCTCAGTGTCTATTTGCTTTGGTGTCTGTGCCATGTACACCATTTGTGCTTTTATTTTTCTCAGGAAAATAATTAAGTAAGCAACTTTCTTCTGTCTAAACATTTTTAAACTCATGATGTCCTAATATTTTCTTTTATTTATCAGTTCCTTTTTAGCTGAAGTTTTCTTTTCCTTAACTTTATTGCAGGAAGTCTGGAGAAGCAAACAGAACCTTCAATTCCAACATGTCTCTGAAAATAGAGTTAGTGGTCTGCTTCATCAAGTGAAAATCTCCACACTAGCTACCATGGTGTTAAGATTCTTAACACATAATGACGCCTTTGTTATCTCTTTTCCTAACATGTCTTAATTTTATCAGTGATAAGTGTTATTGTCAGGCTTCTTTTAATAGCCTGTTATTTCTAGGTATATTACAGCACAACTTTATCTCCATCACTGGGAAGAATGAATAAAGAAGATCAAAAACTTTGAGGCCTCCATAGGTAGCATACAAAGACTATGTATCAAACTACATAAGTAATCATTAAGTAGTAATTGAGCAGTTTTTCTTGATAGTGCTTATTGTCCTTTTGCTTTGAAATGTTTCAAATTCATTTTTCTTCTGGTCATGTATTCACAAGGTCACTGTGGTATGTGTGTGGGTGCCATACTGTCACAACTACCAAAGTATTCGCTTACAATCCCAATACCAAGCAATGACTTCAGTCACTCATCTTTAGTCTGGCTATGGTCTATGAGGGTCAATTTACCTATATCTCATTCAGTGTGAGCTGGTGAGGTTAAAAAATTGGAGGTGGGAGTCATGAGAGCACACAGGCTATAATAGCAGGAGTAGTGTTATCCCACAGATTTCTTGGTTTTCACTGGTGTGTGAAATCAAGGGTCTATCAGTCAGAAATTCTAGTTCCTTTAAAAATGGCATCTTGATTGGAGAGGGCATTTTTTGGATTAGGGAGAAACCTGGTGCCAGGAAAACCTCCAGTAGCCCACAAGGATGACTCCAACTAAGACTTTCAGCAATGGTGCAGAGGGTACCTGAACTGGCCACCTACTGTAAGAAGATTGTTGTCTTTCCTAATTGCCATCAAAGATACTTAATCTAGTAGCTGAAGGGAGCAGAGGCAGAGATCCACAGACAAGCACTGTGCTGAGCTTCAGTGCCTTGCAGAAAACAGGGGGAAAGGGATTGATCAGCTAGGGGGAATCATGATGGGGGAACTCACAGAGACAACTAATCTGAATTCCTGGAAGCTCATGGATGTTGGGTCAACAGTCAGGGAGTCTGAATGGGACCCATCTAGACCCTTTACATGTTTGTAACATTCTTGTATTTTGTTCTCTTAGTAAGACTTCCAGTAATAGTGAAAGTAGGACATCTCCTTGGTACTACACTGGCTTTTGGAAACTTGTTCTAATGCTTTATTACCTGGCCCTGCCTATGACATAAGAGAGGAGCTTGGTCCAGCCTCATCTTGATGGGCCATGCTTTGTGCAAAGCGATGGGAGGTCTGTCCCTTTCTGAATAGAGATGGAGGAGGAATAGATGGGAAAGTAGGTAGATGGGAAAGGGGAAAAGAGGGTGGGAAGTGAAGAAGGAGGGAAAACTTGTTGGTAGGTAAAATAAATGAAAAAAAGATGTTATTTAAGTCAAAAAGTAAAAAAAAAAATGGAGCATTAGAGATTAATTTCTGCTAGGGTTGAAATCCAGTGTAATCAAAGAAAAAATAAGAGTACTTCTCAATTGCAAAACAACATTTAAGACAGACAATATTATGATAACTCTTTCCTTCCAATCTGGTCCCACAGCCATTTAAACCCTGAAAGAAAACTCAGAAACTTATATTAATTATAATACTGTTGGTCAATGACTAGGCTTCATATTGGCTAGCTCTATCTTAATTACTAACCAAATTCTATTAATCTAAGTATTTCCACGTGGTCTTATATTACCGGACCTGTTTCTCCTCTGATGTCCTACATGGCAACTGCTCTCTGCCTACCTCCCAGAATCCTCCTCCTTTCCTACACCTGCCTATTTTGCTGCCCTATTGGTCACAATGTTTCATTTATCAACCAGTAAGATAAACATACACAAGAGACCATTCCCCATCAAATGTATGTAGTCATTTTGAAATATGGTCAGGCTTAAAAAGACTTCCTTAATAATGGGAGAGAACAAATTTATGTTAGATGAAGACATTATAATCAAACTACTGTAACATATTCTGCAAAAGATACATGTTGTATACTTCTATTTTAATATGTCTCTCTTATTAAACTATACATTTCATCAGGATGAGTTTTATTTATATTGTGATCCCAATCTCATTCACATAGGCTGCTAATATTTACAAAATTTTCTTGAGGTTATTTAATTGTACAGACACTAAAGCAATAGGAAGAGAAAGATTATGCCCAGTTTATTTAAAAATGGCATCTGATGTTGTTAGTTCCTGACCACAGTCACATGGGGACAGAACTACATGTGCATGATATGATCTTGAAGCCTGAAGATGTGTATGTAAAGACTACTCAGGAAGTGTGTGTGTATGAGACAGAGAGAGAGAGAGAGAGAGAGAGAGAGAGAGAGAGAGAGAGAGAGAGAGAAATAGAATGTTTATGCACATGTAAGTATTATGAAGTTAATTGAAAATGTAGAAAAATATAACACAGCTCCCTGACAACTTCAAGGCTTTCTATTGGCAAGCTTTGTCCTCTCTCCAATTTCCTGATGGAACACATTTTTAATATCCTTGAACTTGTGCTTCAGGGCAACTTGGAAGAGGTAAGAATGTTTTAAATCAGGTAGTACATCATGACATTAGTTCAATCTTAAATGAAAGACCATGAAAAACAATATCTATATGAGAATCACTCAGGTAATATATCCACAAAGCTTACAAAATTCCAAAATATAATGACTATGAGCTTGGCCACATTGTGTTCACTAAAAATAAGACAAACAGCAAGCACTATTATCTAATATATATTTCTCTATAATGACATGCTTTTAGAGGATGTTATGCATACAATTCTATTTCTTCTAGAGTATAAATTCAATTATATATATATATACATATATATATATATATAGCATTTCCTAGCAAAAGGAAAATCTTTTTTCCACCCTTCTAACAATTACCTCATCGTCTATGGACTGTACATGGTAAATCCTGGATTTGCAGCAACACCTCAGATAATTACATCATTTTAGGCACACCAAGTAGAGGAAAAACAGCTACTTGTCTGCATAATGCCTTCTTTCTACAATGATCTCATTAGAACTTGATGGTGGAGGTTAACTAAATGTACAGTGTTTTTTAAAAAAAAGCAAAGTTTATATTGTTTAAAGGGTAATTTTCTTTTAATAGGTGAACAAAGATACAACAAAAAAATAAAGCCATATAAAAATTGGAATAAATGACTTTAAACCATTTTGTTATTTGAAACACAATTTTACATGGTACATTTCTTGACTAACCCTCACATAACTCTTCAAATAGCTTTTGAATTCAAGCTGTCTCAAGGGTGAAAGTATAAAGTTCAATGTTTCTATGGGATTTACTTGAGCTCAAAGAGCATCTGGATTTGTTGGTCATGGCATTCCATCATAAACCCCCATGTGTCTGTCAGGCCCAGTTACACCAGAACAATTCAACAATTCAAGGTTTTTTTAGCTATGCAAAAACATCTGTATATGTGGTTTAGATGGGAATTACTAGAGCACATTATCATTTGTTAAAAACAGTAACAAGATAGTTGTACAGCTTTTGTGTGAATTATCTCTGCTTGGTCCAATGCTTTTAAAAACTGAGGAATATAGCCTAACAGTTTTTGGTCTCATCATTTCTAAATATAGGATTTAAATACTATACTTTATGTTTTTCAGGGGCTGCAGTGATAGCTCAGTGTATGAATTGTCTACGACATAAGCCTAAAGATCCATGGTGAGATGCCCAGACATAATGGTGCTCATCTCTTACCCAGTGTTGCAGGAGGGCAACAGAATCAAAATGATCACAAGAAGCCACTGTTCAGCTAGTCTAGCTCAAATGAAGAGCTTCAGACTCAATGAGAGAATGATAAACACACACAAACACATACACACACACACACACACACATACACACACACACTGTTCACAAGCTACACTTTTGTTTATACACTTAGTTTAATAGTTAACAGTGCTATTCACTCAAACTTTTATTAAAATTGTGCTTTTCAGGTTAAATATTCTTAACATATATAACATAAGCACAGAATAGACACTTGGTGTTGAAATTTAACACTGATTATAGTTCTATGCCATGTTTGATAATATCCCTGGTAATATATATGTCCAAACTTTAGAAGGTGAACACATGTGCTTTCTATGTATAAATTCCATCTCAAGAATTCTCTATAGAGGAATCCAAAATGGCTGAAAGACACTTAAGAAAGTGCTCAACATCTTTTCCCATCAGGGAAATGCAAATGCAAATCAAAACAACTGTGAGATACCATATTACTCCTGTCAGAATGGCTAAAATCCAAAACACCAATGACAATTTATGCTGAGAGGATGTGGAAAAAAAGGAACACTCCTCCACTGATGGTGGGAGTACAAACTCATATAACCACCTTGGAAATCACTATGACTGCTCCTTGGGAAAATGGTAATCAGTCTACCATATGAGCCAACATATCCATTCTTAGGCATATACCCAAAAGAAACACATTAATGCAGCTATGTTTATACCACAATTATTTGTAATAGCCAGAACATGGAAGCAACCTAGATGCCTCTCAACTCAAGAATGGATAAAGAAAATGTGGTACATTTATACAATGGAGTTCTATTCATTGGAAAAAAAAATCAATGGAATCTTGAAATTCACAGGCAAATGGATGGAACTATAAGAAACCATCCTGAGTGAGGTATATATTCACTCACATTTTGATTTTAGACATAGAGAAAAGAATCATCAGCCTAAAATCCATACCAACAGAGAAGCTAGGAAACAAAGAGGATACTGAAAGAGACATATATTGTCACTCACAAAAGGGGAAAGGGACAAAATCTCCTGATCACATTGGGAGCAGGAAGAGGAAAGAAATATAGTGAGAAGAGGAGGGGAGAGGAGAACTTGAGGGCTCAAGAAGATTGAGTCAGGGGAAGAATAGATGATGGGGATGGGAAGGAGGTTATATGGGGGGCATGGGGGGATGGAAGGGAGAGGGAACTGTGATCAAAAGGTAAAATGAAAAAAATATTAAGCATAAAAAATAGACAAAAGCGAAAAAATTTACATGTTCTGGACCACAACAGGAACAATTAGAAGATATAAGACTCGGCTTACAGAATGGCTGTCATCAAGAAATCAAACATCAGGAGGATAGAGAGATAGCTCAGTAGTTAAGATCATTAACTACTCTTCCAAGAGACCCAGGTTTGATTCCCAGCAGCCAGTTGATGGCTCACAAATTAACTGTTATTCTAGTCTGAGAGAATCCAACACAATCTTTTAGATTACATGGACACAATGTACATACATGTTTAAGTCATATACAAATAGTTAAAAACAACCATATACATAAAATAAGCTTTAAAATGCAAATGAAAAAAGAAAGAGAGAGAAATGTGAGTTGGCTGGAGTTGATAGAAAGCATGCTGCCACCAAACTACACTACAACACACACACACACACACACACACACACACACACACACACACACACACTTATGAAATCAAATATTAGATGTTGAGAAAGATATAGGAAAAAAAGGCATGCTGGGATACTACAGATGACAATGCAAATTAGGAAAAAAAGTTGGGAACATTGTCTTAGATTATTTCCTATTTCTGTGATAAAACAAAAAGGAACTTGGGGTATAAAAGGATTCCTTTAATTCCACACCTTATAGCCCATCACTGAGGAAAGTCAAGGCAGGAACTTAAATACAGGAACTGGAGAATATAGAGGAACTCTTCATACTGATTTACTCTCAGAATTCTCAGCTTCAAGGTTCTACCAAAATTGTTTAATCTCTGAGCACTCAAGGGCTTTTGAACCCCATAGTTACACACTTCTTTCATAATACCCCCCAAACAACACAAAATCATGAACCAAAAGGTTATTTAGTTTACATGCCATGATCACAACCCATCATTGAGGGAAACTAAGACAAGAACTCAAGCAAAAGAGGGGATTGGGTATCAGGAAAAGAAGCAGAGCTTTTAGAGGGGTCCTGTTTACTGTCTTTAACTTGTTCACTCTGCTTTCTTTTACAACCCAGGACCATCTGCCCAGGATTGTACCCCTCATAGTGGGCTGAGCCCTCAAATATCAGTCATGACTTTGATAAAAGTATATTCTCAATTGTGATTCCTTCCTCCAAGGTGACACACACACACACACACACACACACAACCACACACACACATCTACCCCCACACACACAAAATTAACTAGCACAGCTATCAATAAGAATGGTTCTCAAGCACTGAACATTGGTGGCTCACCTCTTTAATTCCACCACTTGGGTGGCAGAGGCAGGTGAAACTCTGTGACTTCAATGCCAGCCTGATGTACAGAGTGAGTTCCAGAACAGGCTTCAACAAAAAAAAAAAAAAAAGAAAGAAAAAGAAAAAGAAAAATACTGTCTTAAAAAATGTTTCTCAAATATCAAATATAGACTGGGATATGGCTAAGTTGGTAATTGTTATGTACGTTTTTTTTCTGCCGGTCTGGTCCCACCACTGTGCCAACCCCAAATAACACATAGAGATTCTGTATTAGATATAATTTTGTTGGCCTGCTATTAGCACTTTTTATTGGCTAGCTTTGTCTTAAATATTAACCCACTTCTATTAATTTAAGTATTTTTACATGGTCTTATCTTTCTGGAGAGAGGGCCCAGACCTCTGTTCTCTCAAGTCTCTACATTTGACCCTCCCTACTAATTCCTCGAATTCTCCTTGTCTCCTGGTCACAACTATCTTGATTTCCTATTGGCAAACAGTGCTTTATTTATTAACCAATGTGAGAAACATATTTACAGAATGACATCTCCAAACATCTCCTCTTTTCTGTCTAAATGAAAAGAAGGGTTTTAACATTAACATAGCAAAATATGTAACAAAACAGTTATCAAATAAAAACCACAGTTAACAATATTTAGTCCATAAACATTTAGCAAGATTTAAAGAAAATATTTTATTATCTGACCTATCTTTGTGAGTCTAAAGTCTTATACATAATTTATCTTTAATCTTAACTAAGGAAAACTATAACCATAACTATCTGTGTTTAACTCCATCAAAGACCACAGAAGGATAAACTACAGAAATGACATAGACAACTTGCCTTGTCAGTTACCCAAAGTTCTTCTGTAATGTTCCTTCTTTAGCCAATAGGCCACAGTGTGTCTGGAAAATGCCTCAGCAAAGCATGAAACTTTAAACTGTCCACCTACATTGGCAGTATTTTGGTCACTTTACTCAGTGTACTATAAACTGTCTCGCAGACTCTTTTATGAAGCAGGAATCATGTAGCAATGTCCATCTTGTATTAGCAGTTATTTTCCTGTGAGTCTTGCATGTCCAGTTTATACAGCATAAAGTGAAACCATTCAGACAAGAGTAGTATCTTGTCCAAATGTCTAGTCTTGCCATACTGGAAGTAAACTCCATAACAAGTTTCTTTGGCCATGAGTCTTTATCTGGTAAACAGCAACATTGTTAAAATGAAAGCCATCGCTGTATTAGCCGCAGTCTATCCAAGATGGAGGCAGGTAGCTTTACCGCCAGAACTGAGAGCTGTGCTCACTGTTTGGTCTATGCTGCCATTCGGCAGCATGTTGTTGGTTTGGAGATGTGGTTATTGTCATTGTTAGCTGTCGTATATACCATTAAGTTGTTACTAGAGCTCTTTAAAAACCTTGTGTTTTTTTGCTGCTTATGTTGAGTCAGGAAATGTCCCTTAAAGGAGTCGAGCAAATCTGTTTGTTTCTAACAAAACAGAGCCCAATTGAGAAAAATGATGCTACCAAGAATCCTTGTTTGTCTGTGTTTTTTTTGTTTGTTTGTTTGTTTGTTTGTTTTTAAAACCCCTTTTTAAGCTTTTTCCAAGTTTTAAGTGAAAGTTCTTTGCCACACGTTGGCTGACATTTTGTTATGGTAGGTTTTTTTTTTTTTTTTTTCTGCCAGTCTGGTCCCACCACCATGCCAGCCCCAAATAACACATAGACATAATTTTGTTGGCTTGTTATAAGCATTTATTATTGGCTAGCTTTGTCTTAAATATTAACCCACTTCTATTAATTTAAGTATTTTTACATGGTCTTATCTTTCTGGAGAGAGGGCCCAGACCTCTGATCTCTCAAGTCTCTACATGTTGACTCCTCCCTACTACTTCCTCGAATTCTTCTTTTTTCCTAGTCCCATCTATCATGCTTTCCTATTAGCCAACAATGCTTTATTTATTAACCAATATAAAAAACATATTTACAAAATACACATCACATCAGGTAATGTTTTTGAGGAAAGGCCTTTGTTTAATCTCTAGAATCACATAAACTAAACATTGCAGCAAATACCTGCAATCCCAGCAGTTGGAATGAGGAGGCAAAAACGGTCATTAAGATCAGTAGTGTAAGATCATCCTTGATTACAGAGTGAGTTTGAGTCAACCTAAACATGATGACACCCTATCTGAAGAGAAACTAGAATAAACTATATTATCCTATTTCAGCACTCACAGCTATGGATTCGAAAGTTTCATAGTCCTCCTACCATAGAGAGAACTGCACTATGTTTTATAATTTACTATTGAACTATTCGCAATAGTCAAGATAAGCAATAAGTCTAGATGTCCATCATTAGTTGAATGGATAAAGAAAATATAATATGAAAAGTTAAAACATAAAACCTTATAACTTTTGTATAAAATTGATGGGACTGGAAATCCTTATATGAAGTGAAACAAAATAGGATCTGCCCATGGCAGAAATAACCATATCTTTACATAAAGGTCCAAGGGCTAGTATATCAGTGTAGACATAAGGAAACAATAACTGGATAAAGCATTTGTCCCTGGAAAATTGTCATCTGTTATCGGGAGTTCTTGGTGCCAGCCATTCAGTTGTGCTTAGTTTCAGAACTTCTGTAGCTGCCCGTTGCTCTTACAGGTTCGTCTTTTTACATGAGGATATTTGATCAGTTACTTGAAAATCCTGTATTTTCTTAGGCAAAATTGTGAATAATTTTTCTCATTTCTCGGGAGTGAACCAATGATTATTTTTTCTTTCCTAAAATTTTAAAGCACATGGTAATTCACTGTGTAGAGATTTCTCTTCTTCTATCTCTTCAATCTGAGTACTACTGATCCTTGATGAAATCTAAACCATAGACCAAATCTCCTCTTCTTCACCTTGAAGGCTTTTCTCTCATGTACCTCAGATTCTACCAGTGACATGGGGATGAGAGTATAACTGAGGGAAAAGATTTTCCTGTGAAAGATCTCTATTTTCATTAAACAAGTCATTCCCCTTTTTCTCATATCTTTCTTAAACTGGAACATTTTAAAATCCACTTTATTATCCCATGATTGCCTAGAAATTTGCAGTTGATGGTGAGAATGTGGGTAAAAAACACTTAATTTATAGTCTCTATGAATAGGTGCTACCAATTCTTTACACTAAATTATGGTAGAGATTATTAGTAAAAGAATGTATTAAATGACAATCCAAAATATTTGAAATGATATCCTGCTGTAGGATCAAGTGGTGGAAGGCAAAATCATCTGTGCACTCCAACGGAGGAATGCTAATACTAAGAATATGTCCTAGAATGAGGAAGATCTGCTATACATTATCGGGACACAGAAATAAAATTAAAGTTCATTAAACCACTACAGGATCATTTCTAGAATATATATTGTAAGGCCATTTCTGTGGTAAGCATTTCCAAGACAGTTTGATTTTATTTCACTAATAAAAATAAATAATTATTTTTTTTCTTTTTTAAAAAATTAATTAGTAAACAAAATGTTAAATTCTATTGCTAAAATAAGATACTTAGCAAGGAAGAAATTTTCTGCCAAGGGATTTACATAGGAGAAAGTAATTTTTTGTCAAATTGTTATTACTGTTTTTCACAGATTAAGGAGCTTTATATTAGTAATGTCATAGTTTAAAAAAAAATTAAAAATTCAATCATTGTGGATGATCTACTAGACACGTTTCCTCCAATGACCATTTCACAATCTGCATTTTACATGGTCTTGGAAATACAAATATATTAAACATTTTAGGCATAGATATTTATCAGTTCTGTAGATCACACAGCCTGTATTTAGAAAAGGCAAGATGGAAAAATATTAACTAAAGTGTTGCAAGTTATTGTGGTAGGTTATTAAAAGATACAAATTATTTTAAAAAAGATGAAAAGCATTTTGTAACCTGAAAAATCAATGCATCACAAGTCACAAAATCACAGATGATATGGTTGTCATTGCCAAAAGTAAGGGAGGAGGACCATCTCTAGGCCTTGTACTCAGTTTTGTGTCTTTGGGTATCTTTAGGTCAAAGCATCCTTTCAAAATCTGTTAAGTGCTTTTAATTCACTGAATTTTGTTTAATTAACATTTTTCTAGTGAACAGTAAAAAGGCAATATAGTAAAATTACCATATTTTAGTGTAAAGACATGGTAACACTGTTGAATGGAAACTAAAAATTCAGGATTTTTAACCCAATATTTTCACCATATTTTACTTGCATACATGCACACCCAAAATAAAATGTTGTTATAATCATTTTTGACATATTCCTACATATACAAAATGGCTGTGGAATTTTTATAAAAGACTGGCTATAAATTTCCATTTCTTTGTTTATCCCACTGATTCTGCTGGCTTTTGCAGAGAAGAGTTTAAATGACCAATTCTATGATACATAAATGTTGCAATGGAGTTCCTTCATTTTTGTCTACAGAAATTTCATTTGAATACAGTTAGTTAAATATAAAGGAATCATAATTTATAAGTTGGTATCTTAAAGTGAACTATTGTTGAAGATAAGTACATAATCAACAGTATGATCAATTAAACATCAATTTTTAACTTTATTCTTGGAGAGCAATGATAAGTTTTCCACAATGATAAGTGGCTATGTGCTGTTTCCTTTTCATACTGGTTGAAGACAGTGGTATTATTGTGAAGTGATACACAAGTACACTTCAGTGCAAGGCTTAGTAAAACCTGATTTCTAAGTGTTTTATAGAAAAAATGAAATGGTAGAATCCCCAGGCATTTAAGATTCCATTTTATAAAACCCACTTTCAATATATTTTCCTTCTTCTGTGTCCTATTTCCAACAACATGGCAAAAGTGCAAGTCTAGCATCTTAAGTCTCTGTGGCTAGAATGAATTATTCCCAGCTAGCTGCAGATTCATTTCTGCTAAAATTCTATTACTCTAAGCTATTTCTCTCAAGGATTGCACCAAACTTTTTCTGAAAACAGATCAGCAGCTTTCAGTATAATCTCACTTCATCTGACGGGAGCAAGGTCCGTATTTGGAAAGCCCTGTCACAGAATGTGACAGGAATAGAAAGACTTCTTCCAGTAGGAGGACAAAAGAAACCTGCAAAACATGGTATCCTTCACCATTTTTTTTTTTGTCTTGTGAACATCTTAGTCATAATTTAGCCTTTTCTACACTATAGTCAATAATTTTAAGTTGTAGCTTTGATATTTTAAATTAAAATAAAATTATAAGAGGATTATGTTTAAAATACCTACTGAGTACAAAAAATAATAGAAACAAAGACATTTTTGTAGTATTCCAAAGTTACTACATTCAAATCAAACAGTTGAAAAAATAAATGTTGAATCCTATGTTGAATGCTGACTATAGTACTAAGGAATGCAATAATATACAGATCATGCCTGCCAGAAGACCAGTGAGGCTACCTATGAACCCAATCCTTAGGGTCATCCCTAGTACTAAAACAGAATACTACATGCAGCTTCCCCTGTCCCTTGTGTGTATTGTTTGAGAGAAGATTTTATTTTCAATTACATAAAATGTAGAAATAATAAATAAATAAATAAATATACAGAGGCACTTAGTCTCACTCACATGCACATACACACACACACACACACACACACACACACACACACACAAAATCAGGTGTTCTGACTACAAATAATGAGACTAAAAAGCTAGTAATAATAGCTTTGACCTGGTTTAGTGCTTGAACAACAAGACAAGAGAAGGGTTGTTCAAGACCTAAGACCATAGTGAAGAATTAGCCATAAAGAAGATAAACAATCAATTTTTTGAACTGTAACCTACAAAAAGTTGATAAAATAGATACCATTCAGCTCAGTCAAGAAAGTTAATTTAAAGAAATTTGAATTGAAACTTTAATTTAAATGGGAAAATCAATTGGAGAACAATTTTCCCTATGGGCAGTTAAATTTGCAGAATAATTAATCATACCAATAAAAGACATTTAATTTATCTAGCCTAAGATTACAAAGACAGAGAGTGATACCACACATCTGGGAAGATCCCCCAAAAGGAAGAAAAGTAATAGATTATAGAGGGTTAACATAATTTTTCTGTTGTTGGCATTTACTTTCACTTCATTAAAACAAGTTCTGGGAATGTTAGTCATTTCCTACAATGCCTTCATTATATGTATCTCCAATGATATGATGCAGAGTTCTTGTTGGTTTCAAGGACTATGAAGAAGAAAGTATTCAGATGATAGAGAAGTTTCTTAATCTCCTCTTCTCTTATAGAATAATCCCTTCGTACACTGTGACTGGTTTAATAAATGAGCTGACTGGCCAATAACTGAACAGAATAAGGTTAGGCAGGTGAACCAAAATGAGAATGCTGGGAAAGAGAATGGCAGTGTCAGGAGTCTCCAGGAGACTCAGAGGAAGCAAGACATGCTAGACAACAAGTAAAACCACAAACCACCTTGTAATACACAGATTAATAGAAATTGGTTAACTTAAGTTGAAAGAGCTAGTTAGTAAAAAGTCTGAGCTACTGGCAGAGCGTTTATAATTAATATAAGCCTCAGAGTGTTTATTTGGGAGCTGCTGGTGGGATGAAGACTTCTGCCTACACTCTTTATCTATTTCTTCTACTCCCTTCCCATCTTTATAGCCATGACTGCCATTCTTTTGGTTCTTGACAGTTCCATTGTCACTTCTATCTAGTGTTTATTTACATATGGCATAAGATTAGCTCTCCAAAGATACTATACATTGAAACATAGATTACTTCTATTCATAAGCAAAGAAATTCAAGACAGTGTGGACAAGAAGCTAACAGTGGTTCTCTTTTCTCGATTCTTTGCACTGTACCACAATAGCTTTCATCTGGCATAAAAAATGTATAAGAAACAAAAGCATACACTATACCACTGTAAACAGTTATTTTTCCTCTGAATGTTAAAGATTATCTTATTTTTCATGGCATAAGCTTTACAATATTAAAGGAGAAAATAGGTTGAATATTTACTAATCTTGTCAAAAGTCTACAATTCTCGAAGACAGAGAAATAAACCACTACTATGAATTTCACAGGCTTCTTCAAAATTGCTTTTCTGTGTTGTGATGGTGTCATAAAGAGTGAACGAGGACTATAGTGGTTTGAAATGCTAATCAAAGGAAATTACATTTCAATGAAATCACCATACTAAATTATTTGTCAGTAGTTTTATATTAATTAGTTGAATAAACCTGGCATTAAAATAAAAATCAAGAATCTAAGAATATCTAGAGAATCGTTTTGAATAATTCTTCTATTTATATTAGAAATTGTAAATATGTGTCAGATCATTAAACATTTGCATAATTGGCAGTAATTAAAGATGTTTAAGTTATATACTATGCATACCACAATTGCATGATAAAAATCACAGTGTAGGCATACAATATATATCACAAGATAATGGAGCCAACAGGAGGATTCAACTGTTCTAACAACTTACATAAATCAAACAAACATTATTTAAAAACAAAATAGAAAGTATGGAACCAGGAAATATTTTAACCAAGTTTGTAAAAACAAAAGGTATTATAGCCAAGTCCACAGTTAATGTATTCAATGTGTATAAATAATATTCTTTCCTATGAAACTAGTGACCAAAATCTGGTCAGAGTTGAGTCAGACTAGAAGTGGTTAAGAGTTTTCCATTTGGGATAGGCATGTCCAGATCAAGAACCCCTAGTGCTTGGCCCATATGATAAAGCAGACTGGCTACACGTGACATTGGAGTCAAGAAAAGGTACAAGTAGATTTTAAAGAATATGTCAGTGGAAGGAGTGGGTGTAGGAACCTGTATCTAGAGTTGGGTTTATCTGAAGTGGAGAATATTATATTACCAAATATTTTTTTTCATGTTCTTAAGCACTTGGAATATGTGATGCTTAGAACCTAGGACACAACATGTCATTGTTTATTGAACTCCCCAATGCAAAATCAATCATGTTGATAGGACCTAGTTGTAACTATGGCAAAGGACTACAACGTGCTGCACCTTTGTGCAAATATGAACTAGAACAGAGTGAGCAGTTTAGTTTCCTGAGCAGAAAACCAAGACTACAAATCAATAACAGACTTGACTCGATACTTTTCTTATGCATTACATTTATGGCAAAATTAATGAACAGGGAATCTCATCTAATACATTTAAAAAAGAAATATTAAATGCCAGTGCTTCATTTGCTGATAAAATGATTCTTATGAAGACTGCTGGCTGCTAATAGAAATGACTACATTTCTGGCTCATTAAAGAATTCCAAGTAGAAGAAATATTTTTAATACACAAGCCTGTGGATAGTATATCTAATATCCAGTTAATATGAGCAAAATGCATCCCAGTATCAGATTATTTGTCAACCCCAAACTCTGAGCTCCTGGTCAAGAGCCTAGAAGAATAAAAAAAAAAAAAAAAAAAAAACAAAGAAGAGCAGGTCTGAGATGAAAACATATGATCTATGTATGGAATGTGTATAAAACATGAAGCGTTTCTACCAAAGAATAGTGTCAACGAGAGAAAAGATACCTTTGAACAGACACTGATCATCCAAATCAACAAATGGTTAAGCCAGTGAATACCAGATACCCTTCAACACTGGCCATTCCAGAGCTATTGTGTTGGGTTAACCAAAGAAATAAGTGACATCAATAGTAGTGAAAAAGGTCTTGCAAGTATCCAACTGTATAATGTCCTGATTTCCAATCTCAGTGCACTGTTGCATTTGCAAGTTGATGCATTGTCAAAGGATGACTCCTGATCCCTAGTGCAACAGTAATCTTCACAGAGTATAAAAATGACTGCATGAGCTACTTCCATCATGGTAGGATTTGATTCTGGCTATTCTTGGCACAAGTTAGGTTTTTACATCTATACATCCTCACCAAAGTTGAAAAATGTGGAATATTAGAGATACATGACAGAAAGTCTAGAAGCCAACAGCCCTTGCTTTATAGCACAAAAGGTTCATAATTTTTGCTGTTTTATAAAATGTGATGTTGTACCACAATTTAATTCATTAAAGGACTGGTAGAGCTTTATTCTTTCTATTTTTCTATGATAATGAATAACATTTAATGGAGTTTGTAAAGGGAATATACTCTTGTGTGTGAACTGTTTTGCAAAGTGTAAAGGAAACATCTCCTCACACTGAGCACTACAGTAAATGGTGTTTCTTTAGAATGCCTTTCTAGGCCCTACACCACCTTAGTGACTCTTTGAGTTTCTGTTCTAAAATGTTGTGTCCCATGATACATGGTATGTTCCAAACTACTGTGTCCCCTAGTACATGGTATGTTTTGCTGTTACATAAGTCAGCTAATATGTCATTTATTCTCACATAAACTGTACCATACACAAATGTCTAGAAATTATTGAGATTGAATTTTGTAGACATTTCAATAATCAAAATGGCATCTATATTAATATATATCAATTTCAATCAATTATCCAACTAACTTTCTTCAAATTATCCAAACTCATTTCTCCTTCCTGCCTTTATATGAAAACGCTGACTTTTATTATGTATTTATTTACTTGTGGAATCATTTAAGTTGAAGAAGGAAGTAAATGAATCATAGGATAACCTGGGCTACATAGATAGGACCTATCTAAGTGTTTACTATGGAAAGGTATAAATAAATTAAACATAACTTTCCATAGTAAACACTTAGGCAATATTTGACACTATTCTTCCATCTCTGAATGAAATTTTAATCCTGGGTCAAATCTCCACAATTGTCCAGCCAATTAGCAATTCTCCTCTCAATACTTGGCTTGTTTTACTTAACAGTGTTCTCTGGGTTAATCCATATTGACAAAAATGCAAGGATTTCATTATTTTTAAAACACAATATTCCATTGTTCTTGTAAATGTGTAACTTTTAGTTCACTCATACATTAATAAACCCATATTTCTGGTTCTTCTTAACTGTGCAGTGTTGTAATGAGCACAGGAATGCAGGGTCTTTTCAACACCCTGTTTTAGGATCCTACATATGCCCTGAAACTGGACTTAGAGATGGTTTGACTACAATGTGGCTGCTGGGAATTGGCTAGGGAACGGAACAGGGTCCTCTCCAAGATCAATAAGTGACTTTAATCACTGAAGTACCTCTTTAGCCATCTGAATCTACATTTTTAATAATCTCCAAGGTTTCAATTTTCTCCAATTGCTTTATTTGGGATATAATATGTTAAAATTATTATCAAGCTCACTGAGTTCATAAAAACAAATACATATAAAAGTAAGATACACTATCTTAATAAATCACAGATTCAAATGTAGAGTATTTTATCAAAAATAACAGTTGGTTTTTTTTTTAGGGCACATGAAAGCAATTTACTCTACTTAAATTTAAATTTCCTGATAACAAAGCAATTTCCCATTTTAAAAATAATTTTATAACCTCTCATTTTAGGATGGCATCCCTAAAACAAATGTTTACTTTAATTTCTATTTATTTCATTATACTTAAGAATTATGTATATCACTAAAAGTAAAAGTGACTGGGTAATTTGAATTCATAAATATAATTCTCACAGGATATAACAGGACCACTTTATTTGAATATTGTTATAGCTTCCTTACTACAAGGGGTATATAAAGAGTTGTAACCTCCCAAATCTGAAATAGTCATTCCACAGTCTAAAAGCAAACAAGCAAACAAAACCATTATAACTGTTTGTTCCTCTTTCTATATATTTGAACAAAACAAACTAATTAGAAGGAAGTTAAGTCACATGACTGCTCTAAGTGAAGTGTACATTTTGACCCAAATATTATAAAGGTCTCTTCATGTCATTTGGAATGTTCAAGTATGCAATTTTCACAATTAAAATGTGACACATAAATCCTTTAATATAATAGGAGCTTATACAAATGAGAACTACCATACATGTGGTAATCTACAGCTATATAAAGAATGACCAAGTTTGGAGAGTGAAAATTATGCCTTTAAAATAAAAAAGTAGATATAATAAATTATATTAAAACAGTAGGCTGATTGATTTAAATGGAACATTGCAATATAATGCCTCTAGATGATTGGATATTATCCATTATTTTTCAACTTTGTCTTATCTACTTATATACATGTACAGATTCTATGCACTCTTTTTTTAAATACATTTTTATTTAAATAGAAAAGAATCTTAAGGAAATGTTCAGAGATCTACAACTTTAATCCAACTAACAATCTAAGCAATAGTGGAGAGGCTACCTTAAATGCCCTTCCCCAATAATAATGAGATTGATGATTACCTTATATGCCATCCTAGAGCCTTCATCTAGTAGCTTATGGAAGCAGAGGCAGACACCCCCAGCTAAACATTGAGCACAACTTCTAGAATCCATTTGCAGAAAGGGAGAAGTGATGAACAAAGGGGTCAAGACCAGGCTGGAGAAACCCACATGAACAGCTGACCTGAACAAGGGGGAGCTCATGGACCCCAGTCTGAGAGCTGGGAAACCAGAATAGGACCGACCCAGACCTCCTGAACTTAGGTTTTAGGAGGACTGGGTAGTTTGTGGAGCTGCTTATAGTAGATCAGAATTTATCCCTAGTATATGAATGGACTATGGGAGTCCATTCCACATAAAGAGATACTCTGTCAGCCTAGACACATGTGGGAAGGCCTAGGCCCTGCTCAAAAAGATATGACAGAATTTGAAGACTCCCCCATGGAAAGCATCACTCTCCCAGGGGAAGCAAAAAGAGGTTGGGATAGGGGATAGTGGGGAGGAGGAAAGGATGAGGGAACTGGGTTTGATATGTAAAACAAGCTTGTTTAAAATTTAAATTTAAAAAAATTAAGAAAAAGAAACCCTCTACCAATCCCACTATCCCTCCTGTCCTTCCATGCCTACCACCAATCCCCCAACTCACCCCTTATCCACTCCTCTGCATGGGTGAAGCCTCCAAGAAGAGAACATCAAAGTCTGACACATCATTTTGGCTGGACCTAGGCCCTCCCTTATGTATCTAGGTTGAGAGAATATCTCTTCATAGGGAATGCGTTCCCAAAATACATTGTTGCACTAGGAATAAATACTGGTTCTACTGTCAGAGACCCCATAGACTGCACAGGCTTCCCTATTGAAATCCACATACAGGGGACCTGGTTGAGTCTTATACAGTTTCATCAGGTGTCAGACTGGGGTCAGTGAGCTCCCACTTGCTCAGGTCAGCTGTTTCTCTGTTTTTCCCCAGCATGGTCCTCCCTCTCTATAAATGGAATCAGGAGTTAGGCTCAGAGCTTGGCTGTGAATCTCTACATCTGCTTCCATCAGTTACTGAAAATAATCCTTTGAAATACTTCCTACACATATAGGCTATAAAATTTTATTTCCTTTAAATCCATAAAAATTGTTCTAATATTACTATTTATTTCATTAATTTTCTTGTTATAGTACTGGAATATTCAGTAACACAATATGCTTAATTAATCTTATGTAAGAAAAATATATCAATATTTACCAATGATAGCAAAACATATAATTTTAGATGAATATTAATTTATAAATAATTAGTTATAAATATTATACATAGGTATATAGATAGATGATAAATGTTAGGCAAATTGATAACTATACATTTGCACATATTTATAAGCAGTAAACTCAAGAAAAATTTAAGATCATAGAATCATGGCCAATTATGAAGGCTAATAAGATCTGAAAATTATTTTAATTTAATATAGGTCATTAATTTTGAGATTAACTTAAGAACTGAATGAATACATTAATATTTTTACTAATAAGAGCAAAATAAGTGCTAAAATCTTTAAAGCTGAGCAATTCCTTCCCTATGGATTGTGAAGAAAATAAGGCTAAAGAGATCTAGTTTTAGAAATGTCCCATATTGTTTTTACAATCATTACACAGTTTCAATATTTCTTCTTAGAAAAACTATAAATTACCTGATACATTTTAAAATAGATAACTATAATGATACCATTAGCAATTCATTGACAATATTTGTTTCTTAAATATGGCATGCAATATATATGCATTTTATACAATATAACAGAGAATTAACAGAGAAGCTGGCCAACTATATAAGAATTACAACAAAATATTTTAAAATCATTCTTTTATACTTTTTTAAAAAATTATATCATTATTCATTTTATTCTTTGTATGTAAAATAATTTATATCAGCAGTTTATATATACTATTAATTTGAAGAAGGCATATATATTTGAATGCATATAAATTAAATAGGTTTGCAGTAAATTCTCTGAAATTAGTATTGATATATAATATAGTAACTTCTCTAAGAATCAAGGATTTCTTCTTTATTTTTTGTTTTCTTATTTTACATATGAATCCCAGTTCCCTCTCTCTCTCTCTCTCTCTCTCTCTCTCTCTCTCTCTCTCTCTCTCTCTCTCTCTCTCTTTCCATTCTTCCTTCCCATGAACCCCCAGGGAGGGTAGTGCCTTCAAAGAGGAGTCAACAAAATCTGTCTGTTGGGAGATGTTATTCTGTAAATACATTTCTCATACTGTTTAATTAATAAAGCTCTGTGGCCAATAGGAAACAAGATAGGTGGGGCTAGGAGACCAGGAGGAGGAAGGAGGAAGTAGTAGGGAGGAATCGAGATGTAGCCCAGGGAGGAAGGAAGACACCCGCCGCTGCTCCCCGATAAGACGACCACGTGGAAATACTTAGATAAGTAGAAATGGGTTAATAATTAAGACAGAGCTAGCCCACAAACAGTAATGGTAACTGGCCAACAGGATTATATCAAATATAGAGTCTCCTGCGTGTTATTGGGGGCCGGCATGCCAGACCAGCGGCTGGTGGGCTGGTGGAAACATACATGCTACATCTGTCAAGTCATTTGTATTAAGGACTAGGTCCTCCCTCCTGACGCTAGGTTAAGGGAGTACTCCTTCCTGGTAAATGTGCTCCCAAAAGTCCTATTGTGCACTAGGGATACATCCTGGTTCCACTGTCAGAGGTCTCTTAGATTGACCAGACCTTCTAAGTGAGACCCATGTTCAGGGGGTCTAAGTCATTCAAAAACTGGTTTCCAAGATATCAGTTTGGGGGCCCATCGGCTCCTCCTTGTTCAGGTCAGCTGTCTCTGGCTATCTATAGCCTGGTCTTGTCCTCCCTTTCTCTTCCTGCATCAGGATTCCAGTTTTGCTCAGTGTTTAGTTGTGGGTGTCTGCTTCTGTTTCCATCAGTTACTAGATGAGGCCTCCATGATAATGGATAATTTAGTCATCGATCTCATTATCAGGGAAGGGCATTTATGGTAACCTCTCCAATGTTGCTCAGCTTGTTAGTTGAGGTCGGTCTTGTATGTCTCTGGACATTTCTCTAGAGTCAGTCTTCTCTTCAAACCTATAATGGCTCCCTCTTTTATGGTATCTCCCTCTCTCTTTTTGTTTTCTCTCATTTATTCCTCCCCTGACTCAATCTTTCTAGTCCCATGTGCTTTCCTCTCCTCCCCTTCTCTTTCTCCTAGCTCCCACGCCACTCACTGCCCTCCCCCTACTCCCAACATGCTCAGGCGATCTTATTCCTTACCCTTCTGTGAGGGACCTTGTATGAATCTCTTAAATCCTCTTTGTATCCTAGTTTCTCTGGCAGTGCGAACTATAGGCTGGTGATCCTTTGCTCTATGTCTAAAATCCATGTATGAGTGAGTACATACCATGTTTTTTACCACATTCAGAATGGTTTCTTCAAGTTCTATGCATTTGCCTGTGAATTTCAAGATTCCATTTTTTTTCTGGAGAGTAGTAATCCATTGTGTAAATGTGCCACATCTTTTATCCATTTGAGGGGCATCTAGGTTGCTTCCAGGTTCTTGCTATTACAAATAATGCTGCTATGAACATGGTTGAACAGATGTTTTTGTTGCATGGATGTGAGTCACTTGGGTGTATGCCTAAGAGTGGGATTGCCAGGTCCTGTGATAGACTGATTCCCAGTTTCCACAGGAACCACCATATTGATCTCCAAAATGGCTGTACAAGTTTGCACTCCCATCAGCAGTGGAGTAGTGTTCCCCTTTCTCCACATCCTCTCTAGCATAAGCTGTCATTGATGTTTCTAATTTTAGCCATTCTGGCATAGTAAGATATTATCTCATAGTTGTTTTGATTTGCATTTCCCTGATAGATAAGGATATTGAGCACTATCTTAAGTGACTCTCAGCCTTTTTGATTTCCTCTATTGAGAGTTCTCTATTCAGTTCTGTATCCCATTTTTTAATATGATTATTTGGTGTTTTGTTGACTAGTGTCTTGAGTTCTATATATATTTTGTAGATCAGCCCTCTGTCCGATGTATGATTGGTAAAGATTGTTTCCCAGTATGTGAGCTGCTGTTTGGTCTTGTAAACTGTGTCCTTTGCCTTACAGAAGCTATTCAGTGTGAGTAGGTCCTATTTATTAATTGTCAATCTCATTTTCTGTGCTACTGGAGTTATGTTCAAGAAACAGTCTCCTGTACCAAGTTGTTCAAGGGTACCTCCAATTTCTCTTCTAAGAAATTCAGCGTGGCTGGGTTTGGAACCAGAATTTAAACAGTTAAAGCAAAAAATTTCTAAAGCTTATGAACACAAATG
The DNA here is from genome assembly GCA_030556225.1 of Cricetiscus sungorus. Classification (NCBI taxonomy): domain Eukaryota; kingdom Metazoa; phylum Chordata; class Mammalia; order Rodentia; family Cricetidae; genus Cricetiscus; species Cricetiscus sungorus. The sequence goes on from JANBXA010000730.1 coordinate 70,620,330, forward strand.
CCATCTTGTATGCATGTAAGTATGTTCCCTATGTGTGATGTGGCCACACAAATATGTGTATGAAGTCTGATTATGAATGTGTAAATACTAACAAAAGATACTATTTAAACTGTTTGGAATATAGTAAAAAAAAAAGAGAGAGAGAGAGAGAGACATCAGGTTAATGTCTTAATTTAATTGGAAGGGTTGTGGATTTGCAACTCCCACAGCTGGCCCTTAGAGCATGTCTCAGGGAAATGGCCAAAGCCATCATGCCCTGAGAACCAAAGGAATCTGTATGGATGATTCGATAACCTTTAGTAGAGGAATGGGTACCGCTGTGACTCCAGAATGTAACACTCAGCTTCTTAAATAGTCAGATGCTGAAGGACATAGAGGCCTCTTTCAACCTTTTGTGTTAAGTCATATCCTTCTTAATCTTTGGGGAAGAGATGTGCTTCAAGCAATGGGAGCAGTGATTACTACTGAGTCTTTTAAAAATATCTAGCTGACCAAGATTATGTACAAGGAAGAGGACTGGGTAAGTTCCTCCAAGGTAACCCTCAGTGTGTTGTATCCAAAAAATTTAATTATCAAAAGAGCCAGAGATCACTCTGGGTTGGGAAATTTTCCTTAGGGGCTAGTGCTGCACAGCCTGTTCCCATTCCTATTAGCTTTTGTTCTTTTGTAAATAAATTTTAATGCTATGGGATATGTCTATATTATACATGGTGTTACACTTCTATTTAAAATTTCAACTTAATTAGAATTTCAAAGTAGAAGTACTAGTAATTGTAGGTTGTGGTGTATATCTCTAGTCCCAACTTTGTGAAGACCTAAATTTAGAATTTGGAACTGCCAAGCAAAACCTAACTTAGAGATAAACGGATGGATGAATGGATGGATGAATGGATGGATAGAGGTATAAATTACATCTGCTCATATCTTTACTAATCAAATTCACATTTGTTTTAGGCCAAGTTTATCAATGTTATAAAACCCGAATGTACAAATTTCTAAGATGATGGACCTTTCATAAATCTACTTCTGTCTAGCTAAAGAGGCTGCTTTAAGATATCCAACATTATTCTTTCAGGGCTTCAGTCACAATATAGCTAATCAGTTCTAGACTCCATATCTTTTCTTGTACATCTTTCTCATAACCTTTAATTTATAAATGTTTTTATAAGTTAAGTCATAGTGGTGTTTACCTTTGATCTCAGCACCTGTGAAACAGAGGCAGGCAGATCTCTGAGTTTAAGGCCAACCTACTCTACAGAGAGAGTTCCAGGACAGTAATGGCTACACAGAGAAACCCTGTTTAAAAAAATAACCTGAAGAAATATTTTTATAAAATTATAAAAATTAAGTGTTTATTAATATCCCTGTCTTTAAAAATGCAAAGTTTTTTCTTCTGAGTTTGTATTGTTGGTTTCTGTTGCAGTATTTGAGTAGGTGTATCCCCCTATCTGTTGATCATTTTAATTCTGTATGTTTCAAACAAACACTGAATGTCTCCTTCACATTACTTAATCAAGAAGTGATGTTCTAAGGTGAGCTCAGCATAAATGTTAATTTTTCCATTTAATTCTTGTAGAATAGTATATCTAACTTTGGGTTTTCAAAGAGTAATTTCTAAAGTTTTACATTGAACTATTAAATGAGCATTCCACGAAGTAATTTGAAAGCATAGCTGAAGTTTTGTTTTCTTCCTGTCTTCTTGACCGTTTTGCAGCACTAAGATAACAGGGATTGTAGGGGAATACAGATATCCTGTTGTCTTGTTTACATGAATCAACATTTCAATAGAGTGGCAGGGGAGCAGCATTAATTCTTCTGGAACAAATAATACTTATTAGAAGCCTCTAATAAGTAATCAATGTGTTTTAGTGCTAAGCATGAGAAACTGAAGCCTGAAGACAAGTCATTGTACTTTTGTTTAGGTCAAACTACCAAGCATCCTTTTCTTTTGAACAACACAGGAAATGATATGAAAAGGCACGCTCACTTACTCCATCTAGCTCATGAATGTCACATACTGTGAAAGTTAGGGTTCATGAAAAAATTATAGCTAATTTGTCTTGAAATACATATGTTAGTATGATAAAAGAAAAAGTAGAGCCTACAGACATGTCTAAAGAAGACATATTTATTTGTACATATTAAATCTTAAAATGAAAAAAATATTTTAAAAACTTTTAAAATGTGTGTTGTTGAGTCATCATTGCCATGCAAAATAACATCTGATAATATTTCTTAATGGGGACAAAGAGTAATTTTTAATCAAAACACTTTTTTGTTTGTTTTTTTTTTTACTCAAGGATATGCAGGCTTATATAGCGATAATATTAAGGGCTAGACAGTAATATTCTTGATAAATTTGAGGTATCAACAATTTATCTTGAAATTCTGCTTTGCTTATTTCAGTTGAATTCAGAAATTGATACAACATTAAGCAGATTTTTGATATTTATCTACTATATTGCATTATTCTAAGACTGCCATAGGCTTCATTTTAAAAAGTAGGTCCTAAAACAAAGTCCATACAGAAGAAAATCTATAGAAAACCTGCATCTAACTTTCGTCTGTCTATATCTTTTTCCCATCCTGATTAGTCTGCACATTAACATAAGTTGCTTTACTTCTGAAATCTTCTGGCCAAAGGAAGAATTATTGAATCATTTTTTCTTACTATCCTTCCACTTACTATCCTTACTATCAAATTTATCTAAAGTCTGTGCACATATAACATCATACATTTTTCTGAGATCAGCTAAGTAGGAAAGGTTGCAAATTCAGAAAATACTGCTGAACCAAGCTGCCTATGGGCTCACCTTCAGGCTTGTAGATACACATATGTTTTCCAAATCTCATTTATTTGAAAATGTGAACTGTTGCCTGTACTTTGGGTGAGGCATCTGTGCTGAGATAAGAGCCCTTGAGTCCAGCAAATAGAGTACTACTATGAGGAACAGCTTCCTCTTTAAACCCCTAGGATTATACTGAATTATATTGCCATTTGGAGTTTAGCTATAGATGTAACAATCAAAATTAGAATTGTGGAAGATGACTGAGGAAAGGTGAACAACAACAAAAGCTTATCTATTGCTTTTCCTATATTTATAAACATTGGGAAACATTTTTAAAGGTGATTCTCTTATACATTCTATGTCCTTCATCTTACACTAATAGGCAATATATTTTCTAAATATGGTGTGTATCCCTAAAACAGCATCACCATGCTTGGTAATATTTGCATTACCATGCTTAAATTGAAAGAATTATAATGCATGACCACCAAACTAAATCTGAAATTGTTTCAACAGGAAACTGGTCAATTGAAATATTTCACATTTCAATCAGTGTTCTCTTGAACTACATCTTCTGAGGAAAATGGATGGAAAGTTAGTGTGTATTTGGGGGTTGGCAGATCAAATGTATTAAAATTTGTTACTAATTCTTAGCTTAAAGGCAAAATGACAGCAGCTGGTTTGATAGCTCACAGGGTAAAACTGTTCACCATGAAAGCCAGAGAACCTGAGTTCAGGCCTGGGACCCTGTGGTTGAGAGAATCAAATCTACAATGTTGTCATTAACCTCCACATATAAGCCATGTTATGACCATGTGCAAGTACAAATACACAGACACACAAACACACCTGCACACATACACACACAAACACACACACGCATGTGCAAAAAAAATAAATAAACCCCACAAAATATCCAATTGATAAAAAAGTAGTAGTACACATTTTTTATTTAAATTTTCTTCATACAATACATACTTACTTACCTAAAGATATTACTATTCACAGCCATTACTTTACATTCCCAATCTTTTTAATTTTTTAGAAACGTTTTTCACAAAATGCATCCTAAAACATTTTGCCTCCCTAACCTCCTCCCAGATCATCCTTACTCACCCAATTTATGTTCTCTCAATCCCCCATTTCTCTCTCTTTCTCTTTTTCACTCTGTGAGGTATGTTTCTTTTAAAAAACAAACCAATCAAAGACAAAAATATAAAACAAAACAAAAAAAACCTCAAAATAAAAACAAATAAGCAAAAGACAGATAATATAATATTTTCCAAAGTGAAACAAAAAGCATGCACACTCAAATAAAAACACAAACACAAATACAAGGCAGAATCCATGTTCTGTTGGGCAAAACAGAAACCTAATGCAAGGTAAACTCCCTGGACTCTACAGAGATGGCCCCAGCTAAGACTCCTAACAATTGTTGTATAGCCTGTGGATATGCTGATTGCCCTTGTCCTGTTACCAGGCAAGACTTTCAGTGGAGGGATTAGGGCACCAACCCAACTGCATAACCTTCAACCTACAGTCTGTTCTGTATATGGGATGTGCTGGAGTAAGGATAGAACAGAGATTGTGTGAGTGGCCAACCAATGATTGGCCCAGAGTGAGACCCTTGCCACAAGAGTGAGACCACCTGGCCACTGCTTAGAGTGCCAGGACCCAGAGCCCTACCTGGGATGTCCCAGAAACCTAGTATCGAACCAAATAGATTGAAGGGAAAAATGTAATGATATTTAACCATACTCTACTACACTTATAGATTGTTGCCTAGCCTAATAGTCATCAGAGAGGCTACATCCAGAAATGGTGGAAACAAATGCAGAGACCCACAGTCAAACAGTAGGCCAAGCTCAGAGAATCCTGCTGAATAGAGGAAGGAAGGATTATGCCAGAGGACTCACAGACATAAAAAGAAAACCTGTAGAAATAACAAGCCTGGCCTCATAGATCTCATAGACACTGAACTGCTAATCAGAGAGCCTGCATGTAACTGACCTAGGTCTCTGCTTATATATTACAGTTGCACAGCTTGGGGTTCTTATGGGTATCCTAACAGTGGGAGCAGTGTGTCGCTGATTCCTTTGCTTGCTTTTAGAACCTAATTCCTTATACTGAGTTGCCTTGCCAGCCTTAATATAATAAAGGTGCTTAACCTTACTGCAAATTTATAAGCCATGTTTGGTCATTATCCATGGGAGGCCTGCTCTATTCTGAATAGAGAAGTGGATGGGTGGGGTGATGGTGGTGGTGATGGTGGCAAAGCATAGGGGAGACTGGGTGAAGGAAGTACTAGAAGTACTAGGAGGAGAGAAGGAAGGGGAAACTGCAGTCATAATGTAAAATAGGTAGATAGATAGATAGATAGATAGATAGATAGATAGATAGACAGACAGATATTAATCTTGATTACTTGAAAAGAACTCATGAGTGTGGTGAGAACTCATGAAAGTCTCTCATCTATTTTAATTGGCTTTGGTACAGGAGTTGGCAAATTTCCCCTTTTCTTTGCAGGCATGGATTGTACCTTTGTCTAGGCGAGTAAAATGTTTGGTTAATACTCAACTGAAATGACATGAGTAACAAAAAGGCCCAAAGGTTTCATTTTTCTTTCTCTTTTTTTTTTTTTCCGGTTTTCTTTGACTAATCAGGATACATTAACACTGGAAAAATATTCTGAATAAGATATAATTTTTCCTTTTCAAAATTTGAGTTTAGAGCAGCTGGTTTTTCATACTACACACCTGCAAGGTATTATGGAATTATGTGTTTTTAAAAGGAGTGCTTCAAAATCCTATATTCACTACGTGCTTCCCGATCAGACCCTCGCCCTGCCTGCCGAGTGTGTTCAGCAGGCCCTCTTCACTGGTTCCCTGACCCTGGTTGCCTAGTTACAAAATCCTCTTTGTGATTTCTGAGATGCTCGTCCTGATGGAGAGCAATGGATTTATTTTTTTCTAAAGTATACTTAAGAGAGTTTCTATTTCAGAGGAAAATATATTTAAAGCCAGAAGACCTTGCCAAATTTAAAACATGTGCTTCTTATGGAGAATGCTTATCAACTGTGGTTTTCTTCTCTTCCAAAATCTGTTCAATACTGCCAACATTTTTTTCCTGCTTCAACAGAAAACAACTATATGGACCCTTTAAAAAAATGTGGCTAGATTATAAAATGAAGAATAAATATTATACTATTTTATAAAAAATCATTGTACTTTCACTGAATTGATGATTTAACATCTCAATGATTCTATCAATAAATGAGAAAAACTATACTGTGAGTAATTGGCATGTAAAAATTCTAAATGATATGACTTTTATTTTATTAACAACAGTGTATTTCAGTTTTCAAGTCTCGTAACTCTCTTCTAGTGTCTAAACATTACATATCAGACAAGTATTTATAGACACTGTTTAATTTTTTCTATAGCATGCTTTTCTTTTTATTAAGAAATACAATTATATACACATCTTTAAGTGATGATTCTTTTGTGGCACAAAACACATTCATATAATAATAATTGTTGGTTACAAGAGTATGGGTGCAATAATTCTAAAGAGAAGCCAACTGGCAAGCCAAGCTAAGCACCACAGTCCAGTTATGAAATAACTAGCCCATTATGTCATAGGTCCTGCTTGCTATTCTGACACTTGAGCATGTACACCCACTGAAGTCAGTATAATTGGTACCAGCTGTTTAACTGTTGCTCTTTTTCTTTTAAATTTGGACAAGAGCCAACCTGACTTAAAAGCAATAATTCTAAAAGGAGACCCAAGACTGCTGCCAATGTATATGTATATCTTTCTTTCAAGCTGTTTTGCTGAAATAGTTCATTCCAAGGCCATGATGAAACAAAGACAATAAAACAGATACTAGAGAAACGGGCTATTTAGCTGCTAAAAGGCAGCTGGACAGAGAGAAGGCAAAACAAGTGAAGTAAACATTTTCATTTCTCAACTTTTTTATTTATGAAGTAACAATTTCCAATCAATGTTATGAAAAGTGATTTTTTTCATCCTCCAGATATTTTTTTTTGCAACAAATATTTTTAGTGAACATGAACAATGGGTTCAGTCTTTCTCATTTTTTATTAAGTCATTTAAGAAAAATTGATTTTGACTGCAATATAAGTATGATACAATGTCCTTCGCCTGACATCTAAAGTGAGAGTGAAATAAAGAATCATATACCCGATATCTCTGACACTGTAAGAGAAGTTTATTAAAAAATTAAAAACTAGTTTGTTACTATAAAATATATATTGACATTGGCCTTCTCAACTACTATGTAAAGCAATCATTTTATTTTTGTTGCTTTTAAATGTAGTAATGTAAATAAAATATACAATATCTATGTATTAGAAATATGGTGATTAAACTGAATTGTGATGACCAGAAACTATTCAAGTTTCATCTCAGAAAAGAGTAAACTCTCAATTGTAGGAACAGTATTAGAGAACATAAAGACTGTTAGAAAAGGAATCATTTAGCAGCAGGATTGTCAAATGAATGTTAATGTTGAAAATAGACATATGGAGAAAAATTATGGGAATAATGTAAATACTTTCACACAGATTATCTGAGAAAATAAAGATAGGTTTAAAATCTAAAGAAGAAAAATCAAGGTTTCATAGAAATGAGATGGAAGGGAAGCAAGATATTGATCCACTCTTTATATTAGATAATAAACATACTAATCCAACAAATGTTTATTGAACATATAACACATATCATATGTCATCCCAGAAGAACACAAACAATTATTTTCAAGTAGTCATGGTAGACTACTCCATCTGTGCTCATAAACTCTTAAAAATGTCTCCTCTACCTGGGAATCAAAAATTTAACTCAAATGTTTGTATCAGTAGTAAGTCCTTTCTTCTCTATGGCTGAAATAGTTTTAAGATTATATAGACAACCATATTGTTGACATTTTGTGACATCAGCCCTATCATGTCTAAAAGATGCTATTTGGCAGCAAGTTTCCTGGTCCTTTAGTTCTTAAAATCTTTCTGCCTCCTCTTCTGTAATGTTTCTGGGTACTAAGCCTATTGGTTACACCATAAATAAACCAATTGATGAAGGGAACTTAATGTATGAAAATATATCACGGTGCTACAAAACTTTGAAAACAATTCTTTGTATTGGTGATTGTATTTTAGTGATTTAAAACCCCATGTCTTATATTATCAAGGGTCAAGCTTGGATCATTTGTGCCTGCCAATTTTCAAATGTCTTAGATTTTTTAAATCAATTTGTGTAAAATGTGCTGCTAATTTAAGATTCAAAATTATTGTTAATCAGTATTTGATTAATGTTCATCTTTAGGAAATGACAAGATAATGGCTAATGTTCATAACAAAAATTATTTTGATAGCTTTTCTATTTATTGTATTTAATGTCTTTGCAACTAATCTATGGATCATAGGTTAAAACTTAAAGTTTTATACCATGTCAGATGTCTGTATTACTATCAAGAAATTTGTAGAATTCATGCTCATGTTCTTTTGCATCTTTGATATAACAGTTCTCAATGTGATGAAATCGTCCTTGCCTTCTGCTATGGGATGTCATATAGAATAGAGGCATAATTGATATTTTTATTAGGTCACATTATTCAAATAAATGTGTATATAATAACAATCTCAAGTGCTTACTCTTTGGTTTCTGCTTTCCCAAGACAATGTGAAAAAACAGTAGAAATTTTTCAAAAGAATAATGAGGGGCCTATGCTATAGGTGTGTTTGTTTCACTGTTCATTTGGTGGTACAAGGAAGACTTACACATTTAAATTAGCTTATAAGTATAATGTATGATTGTATGATCTTTAGCAAGCTGAAATGATGTTTGAGACCTAATTGACCATATGATAAGCTACACGTACTTCTCTGATGTTTTTTAGAATTCTCATGTCATTTCAAACTACAGAAAATACACAGAAAAGAAACAACTCTGTTGTAGTAATACTGCAACTCTATTGTATTACAATTCTATTGTATTCCATATTTCATTAAAAATAAAATATGAAAAAGCATAATTCTATAACTAATAGGTTGCAATATTTGAAAAATATTACTGGAATATTTTTTACAATGGAAATTTAACTTTCAATTGAAATGGTTGTTAGAGAAATAAGAAAATAGGTATATTTGTTTCCTAAAGAGAGTATTTAAGTTCCATTGTTCTCATGCTGCAACATAGGCATATGCCCATGTTTTAATGGAAGCCATATTTTTACCACTCTTCATGATATTTTATCATTTCACATAAAATATTGATAGTTAATTCTCATCATAGATTAGTACATGGTTTATGATGTATCAATGAAAGTAATTTTATAGTCAGAGAGCATCCCCAACATGAGGAGCTGTACTAAAAGTTGAAGTATTAGGAAGATTGAGAAACACTAGGTTAGTACTAATAAAGAACAGAATAATATTTACATTGGTGGTCAACATCATGAGACCTAGCCTGCACAGTGTTTGGGTAAGATCTCTGTTTATGATATGGTCCTGCTTCTCCTGAATCACTAAGCATGTATTTATCCATTGTAGGCATTTTTTTTTTGTCCCAGATGTCAGATCCAAAATCAACGACAAAGAGACTTATTACTTATGAAAGACTGGTCAATAACTTATGTTTGTTACTAACTCTTACAACCTAAATTAACCCATTTTTATTAATATGCATATTATCAAGTGGCCTATGGCTTTACCTATCCTCTAGCATGTCTTGCTCTCTATGAATATCCTGACAACCCTCTTCCCAGAATCCTCTGTAACTGCCTGGCCTGGCTATACCTCCTCCTAGCTAATGGCCTTTTTGCTTTGTTATTAAATCGATAAGAAGGTGCCTTGGCAAAGACATATCTTCTCAGTAAACTTTCAGACAAAACTATGAATATTTCAAAGTAAATATTTAGAGATTTGTAGGGTCTAACCATTTTTTTTATTTAGAAACAATCTATTTTACATATCAATCCCAGTTCCCTCTCCTTCCCAACCACCCGATGACCCCACCAACCCTCCCATATCCCCCATCCACTCCCCAGAGATAATAAGGCCTTCCATGGGGGATCAGGAAAACATGTCATATTAGTTGGGGGATGGCTTATGCCCTCCTCCATGTATCTAGGCTGAAAGAGTAACCCTCCATGGGGAATGGGCTCCCAAAGTTCAGTCATGCACTAGGGATACATACTGGTTCCACTGTCAGAGGGCCCACAGATTTCCCAGGCCTCCTCACTGACACCCACATTTAGAAGGTTTGGATTGGTCCAAAGCTGGTTCTCCAGTTTTACAACTGGGGTCCATGTGCTCCTACTTGGTCAGATCAGCTATTTCTGTGGGTTTCTTCATCCTGTCTTGACTCCTTTGCTTATCACTCCACCGTCTCTACAACTGGATTCTAGGAGTTCAACTCAGTGCTTAGCTGTGGATGTCTGCATCCAGCTACTGGATGAACTCTCCAAAATGGCATATAAGGTAGTTACCAATCTTATTATCGTGGAAGAGCATTTAAGGTAACCTCTCCATTATTGCTTAGATTGATAGTTGGGGTCATCCTTGTCGATCTCAGGACATTTCCCTGGTGCCAGTTTTCTCTTTAAACCTATCATGATCATGGTTCCCTCTATTAACATATCTCTTTCTTTGCTCTCCTCTGTGTCCTCCTGACACAGTCTTCTTGATTCCTCATGTTCTCCTCCACATTGAAAAGTTTCTATAAGGCAAAAGACACAGTCAACAAGACAAAATGGCAGCACCCAGAATGGGAAAAAGTCTTAACCAACACCACATCTGAGAGAAGGCCGATTTCCAAAATATACAAAAAATTCAAGAAGCTAGTTACCAAAACACCAAACAATAAATATAAGAAGTGGGGGTATAGTACTAAATAAAGAATTCTCAATAGAGGAATCTAAAATAGACACCTAAGAAATTGCTCGACATCAGGGAAATGCAAGTCAAAATAACTCTGAGATACCATCTTACACCTTTCAGAATGGCTAAAATTAAAGACACCAATGACATTTTATGCTGGATAGGATGTGGAGAAATAGGAATAATCCTCCATTGCTGGTGGAAGTGCAAATTGTACAGCTACTTTGGAAATAAGTGTGGCAGTTCCTCAGGAATGCGATGTGGTATACCTCAAGATCCAGCAATACCCGTCTTAGCCATATACCCAAAGGATACACTTTCATACAACAAGGACATCTGTCCAGTTATGTTCATAGAAGTTTTATTTGCAATAGTCAGAACCTAGAGGCAACCTAGATGCCCCTCAATAGATGAATGCATACACAATATGTGGTGCATTTACACAATGGAGTACTACTCAGTTGAAAAAAAGAATAAATCTTGAAATTCACAGGCAAATGGATGGACCTAGAAGAAACCATCCTGAGTGAGGTAACCCAGTCACAGAAAGACAAGCATTCTATGTATTCACTCATATATGGATATTAGACATAGAGCAAAGGATCACCAGCCTATAATCCACACCTCCAGAGAAACTAGGAAACAAGGAGGACCCTAAGAGTGTCATACATGGTCCCCTGGAGAACGGGAATGGGACAAGAGCTCCTGAGCAAATACAGAGCACAGGAAGAGGAGGGAAAAAGATAGGAGAAAGGGAAGAAGCTATTTCTTACATATATATATATATATATATATATATATATATATATACACACATATATGTGTGTGTGTGTGTGTGTGTGTGTGTATGAAAAGATACTCACAAAGAACTTAAAATCATAAAGGGTTTTAGTACGTAAAAGAAGGGAATGGACAGCATTGGGGAGGAAAGAGGTTGATGGAGGGAATTATGGCAAGATGTTCAACCAAAATAAACTACGAAGATAATGCTTAATGAAACTGATTATTTTGTATATCAATTTTAAGTTCCCCTTCTCCCCCTCTCTCTATCCCTCCGTCCCTCCCTCTCATTCATGCATGCACATGCATGCACACACACACACAAGATTTTTTCAGCTGGTAACTGGGTAATATTTTTTCTATTACAGAATTTTCTGTGGGAATTTATATTTTCAATGGAAGGCCAGGTCAAATTTTTAGGTATTTTGGAAGCCATCCTTTTAAAGTAGCTCTTTGGTGTACTTTATGGACTCAACAAGTGCTTCTGGGCTTTAAATTTGGATTTCGTTTAAGGAAAAGATGGAACTCCTTTAGAACCAAGACTCATGAATAATGTAAGTGATGAAGTTGTGCTGTGCCATTTTTAGCTCTCAAATAGTCTGTGTTTTTAATAGTTCTAAGATTGATTTTCATTTTTTGCACAATTCACAATATATTTTTCCAAATTCTTTGTGTAATGGAATAAATAGACTCTCTACAAAAATGTCCTTTTAGAGGACAATGCCACGTTGATAAAGGTAAATTTAGACATGTTATCCAAAGGGATTATTTATAGTCATGCTTTGTACTCACTTCAGAAAATTTAGGAGCTATCACGATTTTGTAAGGATGATATTCAGACTTATGGATAGCAAACAGTTATTTCAAGATCTCTAAAGATGGATCTTAATATGGTATTAAATAGTTAAGTGACCTGGGGAGAAAGCAGTATATGTTCAAATCCTCAGAATCCACATTAAAAGTCCTATAAAAGAACAGCACATTTATAATCCCAGGGCTCTGGAGATTGGTAGTCAGATCCTTGGGACTAGCTGGCCGTCTCTTCTAAATGATGAACATGAACTTCAAAAGCCCATGTTTATGACACATGTGTTTGACCTCTGGCCTTCATGTTTAGATGCACATACATGCATAAATAGCCATATTTTTAGGAACATTCACACATACAATAAAAAAGATTCATAAAATTTTCAAAGGTTACTTTCACTCCTGTAATCTGCTGTCATACTACCCAGTATACCTTGCTTCTTTTGAGAAAAAAAAGTTGTAACAACAATACACCTTTTGTTGTGGTCTTTAATCTTATTTTGACTTTCTTACGTGAACTTTAATAATCTTAAATTGCTTCTGAATTTTTGATGCTGAAACAGTTAACAGTAAGCCAGTATTTTCCCATTTTCCTCACTCCCACTATAAACAAGAACTGGGCATTTGGCCAATAAAGAAATTGTTAGTTATAAATCCCAAAACAGAAAAAAAGAAATACATCTTAGGGCTTTTTTTTTTCTTTCTTTCTGTTTTTGCTTCTTTCAACTGAGAATACAAAAACGACATTTTGAAATTGAGTCCAAATGTTTGTAGGAAACCCAGCAAAGTGAGGGCTGTTCCTACAGAGGTTGTAAATTCAGCTATAACTGGACAACTGTAATTTGGGGGATTTATTTCCATGGAAAATTAGAGTGTCTCTCCAAGCTCTTGTTAATTATACATCTCAAAAAGGACTTCTCCATCTCTTGAGGCCAGCTTGCTGCTGCCTGGAACAGTGGAAGTTTTGAGTCACAGCTCCTTTTAAAGTCACATTTTAGGTATGTGCTGACTTTCTTTAATTCTTCTAGCCAATAATTGGGATTCATAGTGAATCATGTATACAAATATTTTATTATTAAAGTAAAAACTAATGAAGTATCAGTTTTCTGTTCCTGCCTTAAGTCGTGCCATTTTTTGCTTGAATGTAGTGCTAAATATTAGATACACAACTGAGAAACAGGGAATAGAGAGAGATGATTCAGTGGTTAAAACTGCATAATGCTTTTCGCTCCTGTATCCAGAGTCTCAAACTCCCTGTAATTCTAGCTCCTGAGGTATCTGTTGCTTCAGACCTCTGAGGACACCTGTAATCACTGGCACATACCATTATAATTAATGGTATGTGCACATATAATTAAAAATAAAAATAAATCTTAAAATCTGTGAAACAGAATATCAACAGTCTCTATTGTAGATATCACAGTTTATTGAAATCAGTAAATTACTTCAGATAATAATTGTCTTAGTGCTGTACATCTCAGGTAATTTCTAAGTACTCCCAGAAAGGTAAAGAAAGCCAGTAGCATTATCATCTATAACACAGTTTTTAAATTGACCTGTATATTAATGAAGATGTATGTAAATATTATTTTTAATAATTAGCCAGAGCCATAGAAAATCATGATTGGATAGCCCCATGCAGTGTTTTTTTGTTTTAACTTTATGTTTTGAAATTTAACTTATGATTACTACTTTGCTCTTGAACTCAGACTGTTCAATACCTCATGCAAAGGTATTTTTTCTTAAATTAATACCTCTTTGATAATTTAGAATTAGAGTTTCCAGCATGTATAAAGATGATCCATTTATTCCTCTATGATACTCTCTGGACTTCTTGCAGAAATTGTTTCTTGCCCATCGTTTATAGACTAGCAACCATGAATCCATGGAATCACACTCAGTTTTTAGTTCTGCTAGTGTGTAAGATAATGAAGGGAAATGGAGAAATGGTATGACCATTCAGAGCAATAAATTACTGAGAAATGTTTTAAAGAAAGTCAATTAGGAATGCATACTAAATTTGCATTTAGATATCCAGTTTAAAAGGCATACTTTCAATTTCATAGAACCATAAAGATTTTTTCCATATTTTTTATTTTAACTACAAGTACTTATAAGTACCTTTTAGAATACAGCTAAGTTAACTTGAGGTTGAAAAATACTGTATTTTTATACATCAGTACAACTCAGATTTATTTTAATATAATCATAAACTTTGGAGAAATAACATTACATGTAACATTAAAGAAAGAAGAATTGTAGAATTCTTGTGATACCGTATTTTTAAAACGAGTTTTTAACTTATAGTAGTTAATATATATGTTAACATATTAACATTTATTAAGACTTATATTACCACCACATTATTAAATATTGATAAAGTTACATCAAAAACTGTGAATACAATAAAAAATGTGTGGCATTAACTCATTTAACTGAAAAACTATTTTTTAATCTGTAGAATGACAATGTAGTGGGTTGATAAATGCAAAATACTCATATAGTTAGTCACAATCTGTGGACAAATTGCAGTATATTATTTGTAGAATGCAGATATTCTTGAAAACAATTAACAATTCTAGATATGGTATTGTAAAAATATATAGAAATAAATTTATTCCCCTAAAAAGTCCAACAAATAGAAAAATAGATATATCAAAGCCAAAAATTGTATGGTTATGTTTGCTGTTTCCCATTATAATAAATGAAGTAATCCCATGTAAGCAATGAACACCAATATAAAACACAGGTCTTATTTTTATGGAATTTATGAACTTTTAGAGGATTACATGTATTTTGATGATATTCTGGAAACTGTTAAACAAGTGATTAAAAATTCCTTAGCTCTCAAATCATTTTAGCTTTCATTCATAAATATACAATATGTTGTATATAATAATATGCAATTCCATCATCCTCAGATTGTGGCTGTCTATCAGCATATTTCACATTTATCAGCCCAGTGCCTTGCCGTTTCAGAAATATGAAAACTTACTCTTCTTTGAAATTACCTGATACCATATAACATCTTTCATAACTAGCTATATGACATTTAGCAATATAATTATACATAGGCATAACTAATAAATATATCTGCCAGCTTTTATATAGCTTCTACCATAAAAAATTTCTAGAATTATAATCTGATAAAATTGTAATTTTGCATTAACAATTAAATCTGTCAAAAATTGATTCAGGAATGTACTACAGCTTATACATTATATATAAGAAGCCAGGAAAGCATAATAATGACAGATATCACAAGGTAAATCAGATATTAGAAGTTTTAAGGGGAAAATTGTTAATATTTGTGGGCTCACTAACAAATTTATTAGGAGCCATGGACTACTATTGTGTACTTCACTGCTAGAGTCACCAAGATAGAAATAGAGATTTGAGTGTCATTTTATTTAAGATAGTAGACATTCCCATACTGAAGAACATGAACAAAGAAAACATTTACATAAAAAAAAATATGTGACTGGTCTGCTCTACAAAAAAGCAAGGAATTGTAGTATTTAATTTAATTTAATTTAATTTGTCAGTTTTATTTTTTATTTTAATAACTATCTAGAGATTACTACAGTAATGTGAGTCTCAATCAAAATTTCTAAATTTTAAATACTACAGATAAAGGAGTAGATGTTTTGCTTCACAATGAAGAGCTAATACTCTGAGAAAAACAAACTCATCCAAGCAGAAGAAAAAGTAAATGACTGGTCAATCCCATAATATCTGTGCCACTATTGCATTAATTGTCCTATCGTTATTATAGCTCACAGAATTTCCATATGGATAAGACCACTGCTACCTTATTTTACTCTACTTAATTCTCCCTGCTCTAATATTCACCTTCCCTTTTCCACGTCACTTGTGTTCTGTCCTCTCTCTCTCAATTGAGATATGCCCCCATGAACTCTCACTAATTTCTTGAGTCCTAAGGATATTCCCATTTGAACATCCATATCTAAGCTAGCATCAAGATGTGAAAGGCAACATGTAGCATTTGTGCTTATGACTCTAGGTCAGTACTTATCAAAAGACAGGTTTTAGAAATATTGTTTAACTGTTAATATAATGGCATCTTCCTCTTCTTGAGTTTCTACTATTTGATAAGCACTCCAGTATATCCTTTATCCTGATTTTATCAAATCTGTGCAACTTATCAAATCACCCACTATGTTAATTACTTATAGTGAAGGAAAATGACAAAGATCTAATGTTCAGATTTTATTTTAATTTAAAGGTGGATAATAAAATTAAACTCTAAATCATTGTAAGTTCCCCTGTCCCTATAAGTAATTGTACTGAGACTGTTTATTGCCACTTCATATTCCCTTCATTCTTTTTATTTTCAAAAGAACTCCACCGCATAGAATACCTTTCCTATCAATCTTCTAATCTCACAGTCTGGTTTTCAACCTCAAAATTCAAGGTGCCTTGTCCCATAATTTCTGCTGTTAGTCCCATTTACTGGTTATGTGAAGTCTTCATACATGCAGTTTTTTGGTACAAGTCTTTGTCAATTGCCATGTGGATCTGTGTTCATGTAGTACTACTTTCGAGGAGAATGATCTATACAGGCTCAGACATATGAATTCTTGGTTCACTGTTGTTGGATTAAATTGGGTAACATTAGGAGGCATGGCCTTGGAGGAGCTGTGTCTGTGGGAGTAGACTTTTATATTACAAAGACTATGTCACTCCAAATTTGCTCTCTTTTCCTACTACTTGTAGATAAAGATGTAAGCTCTCCATGCTCTAACCTTCTAGAATTACAAAATTCCAAAAGATTCTTCTATAAATTAAATTGTTCATGGTGTATCTTCACAGTAATAGAAAAGTAACTAATAAACATGATCAGATGAAGAACATAAAAGATAGTTGAAAGATTCAAATTTAAGATACTGAGCTAATATCTTGACCAACAAACAACATTCAATGGCCTTGCAAAAAACACTACTTTGCTTGTATTGATAACATGAATTATTAAGAGTATAAAAAATTGCCAAGTAGTTTGTGTTTCATGGTTTGACCTTAAAAAATCATTATTTGAAACTTACAGAAACACATTGTTTTCCAAGATTAATAAGGAAATACACAAGATTGTCTTCAACTGAGGGTTGAGAAGCAAAACAATTTTTAATAGGTAGTAGTCCTATGTGGATAATGAACTTACATACTTGAAGTTTATGATATAGGCAACAATACAGTCTTTGAGGACTAAGGAACAAAGTAAAAAAAAAATGGGTACCAAGGAATCATTTGAAAATATCTGAACACAGCTCACTTTTTAAATTCTATACATGACTCATATTTCTTCACACTTTTAGGCATATTATTGTTTGAGTTTTTTCTGAACTATTTTGAAAGGATGTAAGTTATTTTTTAAACAGTGCTCATTACATAGTGCATCTTCGTATAAAGCAAATAGCATGACTACTTGTAGAATACAAAAGACATTGATTCCCTTAGGAGGAAAGAAAACTATTATTTTTATTTATTAAATATTTTTCATAAGTGTTTTCATGTCATTGATGTATGTGGTTTTGAGTTTGCATTTTCATGAAATATTTTGATTATACAACATGATAAGTGTGAAAATTTTAATTCTGAAATCTTTATACTTTTAATTAGCAAGATTGACCCAGATATTCTTTCCAACAATATATGAATTTCGATTTTTCCATTTGTTAACAGAGTTACTCTCTTTGTACAAACACACAATTGGCAGTAGTTATATTGTATATGTTATTCTAAGATACTAAAGGCATTTTCCCCTAGGTAAATATCAAAATCAAGAGATTCACTACAAGTTTTGGAAGATAATATAAATAAAATGAAAAATATCCAAAATGTTTAAATCACAGCACAATAAAGGAAATTTGTTTAGGTAGGCAATATTATAATTTTGCTAACATTTTATGGCTCTATTGATTAGTCTGGGAACTGTCTTAAATGAGGCAACAAATTCCCTTAGAAAAGAAAAGAAGATGATTGAAAAGAATAATGAGTATATTCATGTGCAAAGTTTCATACTGAGTCATTTCAAATTATGTTGTGTTTTAGAGCTTCCTTTTCTCTTTTTTAAAATTATGCCTTGCTTAACATTCATTAACCATAGCCCCGCTAATAGCAAGGAAAAAAGTTAACAAACACCTGGGTGAGAAAGAATATAACAGACTTAAAATCACTCTGAGATAGTTATGCAAAGACATGTTTTTTTTCAACTCTACTAATTAGAAACATATTACCAAAGGAGGTTATACATTAAAATATTATATAAGTACATTTGCATGTACCCATTAAATAGTTGAAAGCAATACATGTGTGTTTATTTATGAGAGGCAATTTATGTGGCTATTTCTGTATAAACACATAGTACACACATATTTTCATATTATATACACATATATAACACATATATTATATACACATATATAACATATTTGCAGCATTAATCTACTAAAGTTAATATTCAATGCATTATCAACAAATTGATCCTAGTTGCAAGCATTCATAATCATATGTTGAATCTCTGTGAAAGAGAAACTATTTAAAATTTGTCCTGAAATAAAAGTCATGACTTCTTAGGCTTTGTGGGAAACAAGGGTCCTTTCATATTCTATAATGAACATTGCCAACTATATTTTATCATGTATACATTATTCTAAATCTACACCTATATATTTTTCTCTGTTCTCTCATTTTCAAAGACTTACTTCTTCATACATTATTCAGTTCTCAGCTCAGAAGTGTATTTCATCCATCTTTTTCTTTTTCCTCTGCTGGAAATCACTGCCTCTGCCAGCTTCTTCCTATTATACTGTTACCATTGTGAGGCTCCAACTTTTAAAATGAAGGTCTTTTGATTTGTGATCTCTGTTACTTCCATCTCCACAAATGGAACAGTTTACATCTCCACCAGCATTTGGTGGGTCACAGTGATCTAGCATCCATCCTGACACTCCTAAGGAATGTACACAATGATAAAATTGCCAGCTTCAGTGGAGCTTATGTTTATCTAGCCTAAACGAGAAGAATTTAAGTATCTCTTCATATATATACTTCATCCATAGAACCAAGGACTGTGTTACCTCCTGGTTCTTCTAACTCAATTTTGATTCTTGCCTAGATATTCTTTTCTTCATCTGAAAATCTTTTTTGTGTCTCTTAACTAATTATTTAGAAAATGGTAGCAAATATCATCCTCTTGTAAATTTGAAACATCCTTTTCCCTACTAAATCTCTTTTCTATCACTACGGTTCCAGAGTACAGTGGGTATATGTTCGATAGTTTACTAAATATCTCTACTGGATTTTGTAGAAACATCTTGAGTACACCAGCTCTGAAGTTCAGCATATCATCTTTACCTTCCATCTGCGGTTCCAGAACACACTTAACTTCTAAGAAGAAGAAACCTGACTAAATGGTTCGCAGTCCCAGTTTCTCACACTAGGATGGCTAAATCTGCCAGTAGATTTTCTTTCTCATTTATCATTTACATTCATCATTCTTTCCACTTACACATCAACTTAAACTTCACCTAATAATCTATTATATTCAACATTATACAAAAATCTGAATTTGTTACTAACCATACCTTTTTCAACCAGTTTATTTTCAATTTCTACTATATTGATCCACATAGAATACAACTTTATCTTGACTAGTTGAGAGTAATGATGTCTTTCATCTTCTATTTATTTTAAATGTAAAATCAACCTTCTTTAGCCAGCTAAAAAGTATCTCCACAATATAGTCCATAGAGAAACACCTTGCTGCATATGCTTCAATTTTATTTTGTTTTAATGGAATAAATAATGTCATAGTCTGTTATTAAATATCTCACCCACATTACATATTGTACACTTATTTTTCCAGTCTGTGGTGAAAATGGAAGAAAAGGAAACTTTTAGGAAGTAGAGCCTATTGGGGCATGTTAGGTTATATGATCAGTACCCCTGGAAATAATGCTGAGACCTAAGTCTCTTTCTTTTCTCTGCTTTCTATCTACTGTGGAGTAAACAGTTACCTGCCACAATGTTCTGCTTTGATACACATACCAAAAGCAACTGGAGAAAAAATGGTGGTCTAGTCAAACCTTGAGCCAAAATTATGTTTCCTGTACTATAAAATATCTAGTATTTTATTAAGAAATGGAAAAATATTTTTTCCACACACACACATACACGTGCAAGTACTCAGGTGTGCCAGGATTCCTAATAAACTTAGTATGTAAAGCTAGAAAGATTTCAATTACTCACAAATATATACACTTTCTGTAGTTGATTGTGACTCTTATTTTACTGGTGGTTTTCAAGATTGAACTAAGGGTCTTACATATACTGACAGAGCTTCCTTTAAGTGAGCTGTACCAAACCCTTTTGAGTGTGATTCTTAATTAATTTTCATGGTGAGCTATTATCTACCTGACCCTCCATTAGTGTTTCTGCAAGTGTGTCCTGAAAATGAGTATGCTACTTTTTCCTGCACTGCTTACTGCTAGAGACACCAAAACAACATCTAACGTGAATAAGTGAATGAACTAACTTTTTTGAAACGTGATATGATTAACTGCTGTTAATAAAAGGTGAGCCATCATCAAAATATATACTAATAAATTTCCATGGGAAATTAGAAGCAGTCTACTGCCTGGTTTCTCGCAGAAATATTGAATTTGATACTGCCTCCCAGTTCCAATCTGTCATATTGTCTATGATAAAATTTTCACAAGAGATTATTTCTGAATTAAAGCTATAAGTATTGGTGAAAACATGTACAATAATCATCTCATCTTAGATAAATTTGGAGATTCTACATTTTCATTTGATTCATCTCTTTAGATTCCACTGTTTATTATCAGAGAAATGGTATTGGTGGGCTATTTTTCATTTGTCTGTTCAGGTAAAAAAAAAAAAACCAAGTCTACCCATAAAATATTATGTTAAACTTTTTTCTCAGTTGACATTTATTATTTGTGTTGAGTATATTTAAATTAACATAGTTTGCTTAGGAAGAGCTGAGACCTGTCATAGTCCAGTATTCTTTAATCAGCCAGCTGAATTCCTGGCAAAAGTAGAAATTGTTTTGAGGTTTCTATATTCCAAAGATAGAGTAGGTCTTTGAAGAAGTGGTTAGATGTGTTTGTGTCTCTTGAGTTAAAACCCATGGAATTAAAACTCACTACAGTTTTCTTTTTGTGTTAGCTTTTCTTTTTGCATTGGGTATTGTGGGGAAATGCAGAAGTCAGTGACACATTAAGGGCATTTGAAAAACTGTAAATGTCAATGCTTCCAGTTGTCCATTACACTGAGTGAACAATACATAATAATAAGGTATCAAGAAGTGTTAGCCAAGGATATTGAACATGCACTCTCAAATGGTATATTAAGAATATTGTCCTTAAGTCAGATTCTTATAGAATTTCCTGAAAGCTATGGGCATTCACTATAAGAAATGTGACTAGACAATTGAAGGTTAAAGTATGTGCAGGAGGACAGCTCTCAGAAGACTACTAGAGTGTATCTCTCCATAAAACTGACTCAAAGCTATATAGCAATTCCAAAATTGAAACAAAACCTCACACAAATGCTGTTTTAAAACTTGATATGCAATGGTTTCATTGTCCAATGTATTGCCAACTCCTGAAACAGTAAGACTTAGAGTTACTGTATTTAAGGGATACAAGAAAGCTCAAATATTACACATTAGAAAGCTTTATATTATATGTCTAACAGAAAATCACTATCATTTGAGAAAATTTTACTTTTTGTTATTCTATCGCAGGAATCCATAATCAGATAGTATTAAAGAATGACCACACCAATGACAGAGCTCTACAAAGATGCGAGGTTTCCCGTGTCACTGACCCACAAGAAAGTGGTGTGTCAACTTTGGCATGCTGAAAATAATAATTTGGCCAATAAAAAAGTCAAATTACAATGAAATTTTAAATTAAAAGTTGAAAGTAACAGTTTCCTTTTATGGGAGCTTTTTGTTTTTTTGTTTGTTTGATTTTTGTTTTTTGTTTTCTATTTTTCGAAACAGGGTTTCACTGTGTGTAGCTCTGGATTTCTTGTAACTCATTCTGTACAGGAGGCTGATCTGCAACTCAAAAAGATCCTCTTGCCTCTGCCTCCCAAGTGCTGGGATTAAAGTCATGTGATACCATTGATAGTCCCTTTTATTTTCAAGATTCTTTCCTTCTGTCTTTAACATAATTTCTTTATTGATTCTTTTGGAATTTCATATCACATACCCCAGTTCTGCTTATTTCACAGTACCCCCTACAGCATATCAAAAGAATTTAAAAAAAAAATCAAACCAAAACAAGCAAACAAGTAAAAAAAAAAAAAAAAAACCAGAACAAACTAACAAAAAACTTTCTTTACTCCTTCATCTTTCCCACTTCTCCATTACTTCTTTATTCATCCTTGATGGCATTGGGAGCCGCAGTGTGTCACATATCACACACTTTTGCCCAATCACCTTTACTAGCAAGTGTTGATTGCAATGAGAAATTGATGTGGTTCAAGGCCTCTGACTTTTAGTACACCATCATCACTGGATTCTCACTGAAACTTCTCTCTGATATCCTGAAGCTGTCCTGAGTCATGAAGATCCTGTGGGTACCCTTCCATAAGACCAGTTCTCTCAAGAGATCCAGCAAGTCCTAGATGGGATAGATGTTAGGGTGGGCCAACCCAAGACCTGGCCTGAATGGTAACTGGGTTGGTCAATCTGTGCCGCTGGTGTCACCCCACTACAGGTGATGCAGCCCTCCTACATGCATGTTATCAGAGACAGTTCTACCTCTTACAAGGAGAGTGGTGGGGCCATCCTTCCAGAGACCAAGAGCAAGCTCTCCTGTGTGAAATTCTATCAGGCAGGCAATGGATCTCAGATGATTTAAAAAGAAAAGAAATGGAAAGAAAAGGAACCTTGGATCTCATGCACACTAAATTGAGTGTAACATTGAACCACTACCTATTCCCTCTCTTCCAAGACTATAAGATCATTAACATTATGAAGAAACAAAGTATTTACTGACAATATTCAAGATGCTGTGCCTTAGTATTTTCCTTTTCTAAATCTGAAGAAAGTCAAGCATTTAGAATTCTATAGCACCTACCATTTTCCTTCCAAAGAATGAAATGAAGGTTTTATGTTCCTGTCTACACACAGATATACACAGAGAGAGGGAGAGACAGAGACAGAGAGAGAGAGAGAGGACAAATCCACAAATATGTACATGGAAATTGATTATGTAAATTAATTCTAAATGTAAAGATTGTGACTAGAACCTAAGAAAAATAAATTCACAATCTGAGGAAACATCTTTTGGTTCATTTCCTTCTAACTCTATCTTTTTGTTGGGACTATGCATAACACATTGTTTATCTACAGATCTATTTGATCATCAAAGTGTCCTATGCTATTAACCACTTCTATATTTCTTTGGAGGAAAGCCTTCTGTCCATAGCTATACTTATTATGGCGATGGCAGTTTTATGGCTTCTTCTGTGACTGTGATGCCAACCCACTGTTGTTTCAGAACCAGTAATCTCCTAGAGAAAGAAGAATATAGCACTGAGATTAACTGACTCTCAGGTTCTGGATCATCTTCTGCAGATCAGTTAACATTATAGTGGAGCTGGAACTCTTGTCATGGTTCACTACCATATGCATCTTCCTCATTCCAGGTAATGTTACTTATTGTCTGTGCTTGCAAGTGTGTATGTGCATTCAGATGCATGTTTATGTATGTGTGTGGCAGAGTAGACAATGTGTGAGAGTACTTGGAAGACTAAGGACAATGATACGTATAGTTCTTCACAAGCTTCACAACATAGTTTTCTTGATGGTGGTAATGGTGCTTTTGGTGGTGATGGTATTGATGGTAGTGATGCAGCTTATGGTTGTAAAGGTGCTTATTGTGGTGATAGCATTTATGATGGTGATGGTGCATATGGTGGTGATGGTGTTTATGGTGGTGATGGTACTTATGGTAGTTATGGTATTGATAATAATAGTGTTTATGGTAGTAATGATGCTTATGGTGATAATGGAGGTAGTGGTGATTATGGTGGTAATGCTGCTGGTGTTGGTATTGGAGTTGATGGTGCTTATGGTGGTGATGGTGGTATTGGTGCTTATTTGTATGTTCTTTGAGGCATGAACTCCGAGTGACCTAGGACCCTCCAAATAAACTAGGCTGACTAAGCAGTGAGCCCTGAGGGGAGGGGTGCCTGTCACTGTCTCTTCAGTACTTGGAATTCAAATTTGAGTCTTGAAACTTGCAAGGCAAGTGCTATGCCAACTTACCTGACTCTCCAGCCCTGACTTGCCATACTAATTATAATGTGTCTACCTCTCACATTCCTCTTATTCTTTCATCAATCTACTCATTTTCATTCCACGCAACACAGGCTATCACTTTGATTAGCTTACTCCCCCTTGAGTATCTCTTCTGAGATATTGAATGTTGTATCTTTGGAAACTACCTCAAAGAAGAAAATTGTTTTATATCTTTTTTTGATCTGACTTCCTTTATGGAGTTCTACTCTCAGGTCTATTGTGCCTTATGGGTAATTTTTGTCACCTTTTGGGTAGTGTTCCTCTGTATCATCTGACAACTGACCTGGCATCTGGGAACAGAGATGCTAATAGGAGTTGTCCTGAGAAAATTCCTCAGTGCCCTTTTACAAGCAACAAACATGTTTCTGCAAGGGAAGACTACACTCTGAAATACTTAGGGTCTGAAATACGAATGTAGGTATACAATCCTTGGGTCAAAATATGCATATTCCATCTTATTTCAGGGTCCCAAGTTCAAAGTCAAGTCTGAAAGTAACACTATAGATCCTCTGATACAGCATTTAAATATCCCTGGAACAGCAGAATACTGCCCAGCACTATCTTTTCTTCTACTACAAGAAATAAAAGCTTCTTTCCAAGTTAACAAAATGACACTCTGACTCTTACTTTTAGCCTTTAATTGCTGGTCCTTAGCTTTTTGTTACGCCTCTGCAAGCTATCAAGACAATTTGATAGTAATGGACCAGTGTCCTAGACTTTGGAGTTTTGTTCACTTGTAACTTTCATATGCCTGAATTGTCTCACTTTTGAGAGCTTTCTTCTCCACTAGAATGCATTTTTGAGGTTTCTACTGCTGAGGAATTTATCAGTTGTGGTAACAATCTTTTCCAAGTGCTCTCCTGCACATCCCTCTCACTGTAGACTCACTGTGTTTAATCAAGAAAATCACATGTTCTATGTTATCTGGAAATATCTTTATTAACCCTATGGTCCCTGCATAATTGTAAATGTTTTCTTTCATGAAGAGCCTGTACATACACAAAAAAAAAAAATGTGTTGTCATCTGAATCTAAATACACAGGTGGGTGTTTACTAGTCTCACTCCTGTGAGTGAACATATGACAGAAGTATTATAAAAGGAGGAAAATTATATTTTGGCAAAGAGTGGCATAGATATTTCAGTCCTTTGCAGTGGGAAAGCCATGGCAGACATGTTCTCTGGTGGCAAGAACATAAAGACAGTGGCTTCTCATATGAAAAAGTACAGGAAAAGAGGCCAGAACCAAGAACATATATAAATCTCAGAGGCCACAAATCCAGCAGGACATGATTTCCCAAAAGTTTTATAACTTCCATAAACAGTGGACCACAGAGAGACTCCTCACCAGCACAAATACAGCAGCGTGTGGCAGCTGCCATCTTCCTGCATTTTCCTTTTATCATGGATCTGTACTCTTAATATTCCTGGTGATAATTCCATTGTTTATAATGTTCCATGAAGGGAGATATCATTTTGTAAATATGTTTCCCTTATTGGTTAATGAATAAAGCACTGGTGGCCAATAGGAGAGCAAGATAGACAGGATGAGGAGACAATGAAGATTCGGGGATAGATAGAAAAGGAGAGTCAACATGTAAAACCAAGAGAGCAGAGGTCTGGGCCCTCTGGTAAGATAAGACCATGTGGAAATACTTAGATCAATAGAAATGGGTTAATATTTAAGACAGATCTAGCCAATAAGAAATGCTAATAACAGGCTAACAGCGTTATGCTGTGGGACCAGGCCTGTGGGAAAACATACTTGTAACAGTTCCACCTCATAAAAACATTGTTGTATCACATCATTCAGAGCAATTTTAACTTAATGTTCTAAAATAAAGAAACTGAGAATGGCAAGGCCTTAATAACTTACCAGATACTATCTAGATGGTAAAGGCAAGGCAATTGACGTAGCCATATCAAGTTGATTCTGAACCCACAGTATAGTGACTCTGGGTGTGCATCCCTGTTTATTATGACACTCTCAAAACGACTGATTGAGAAATGTTCCATGACTCTCAGTAACTTTTCTGGAATTTAATTTGCTCAACTGAAAAAAAGTTTGCAATACAAATTATAGAATGGATTTCAAGTCTAACTTTCTATGATTATGCAAAAAAAGTTTCTTTTAAAATAACAAACTATAGAAATGATCACATCATCAAGTTTGTTTTGATTTTTGTCAAAAACAGAATATACTCAGTCAAAATTATAAATTCTTTTACAAGGAGCTGACTAAAAGATTTCATGTGAAGGTTATCAGTTTGTGCACTTTCCTGCCAGCCTGGTTCCTCAGCCACATCAGCCCAAAAACAGAACATAGAAACTCTAGTGCTGTTATAAAGCTGTTGTTCTTTTACTCTCATTTCTTATTGACTAGCTCTGTCTTAAATATTAATCCATCTCTATCAATCTAAGTGTTTCCATGTGATCTTATCTTACCAGAGAAAGGGTCCTGACCTCTTCTCTCACAACCTACATCTTGACTCCTCTTTACTACCTCCCCAAGAATCCTCCTTGTCTCCTAATTCCACCTATCTTGCCTTCCTATTTGCCAACAGTTCTTTATTCAGGAACCAATAAAAGAAACACATTTACAGAGTGGCATCTCCTGTCAGTCAGCCAAATTTCAGCATATGAACCTTTACAAAACGTGCTTCAAAATGAAAGTGGATTAAAGAAATCTATTTTCCATTTTCTTCATTCAAACTGTGTATGGATTATTAAGTATTTCTGTAAAAGTCAAATGCAAATAACAGTTACATAAGCATACTGAACAGGCAAATAAAAATACATGAAACTCTAAAAATTTTAGACAAAGATGTAAAGGCATGGGATGAAATATATTCTACAGTACGGTAGAGACCATGTGCTCATTTGAGAGACACTGTATCATACCTGACAAATTATTCCAGAAGGAATTGATGGGACTTTGTATCAACTATAGTTCTTCTGGGTATATATGCTCATCATCTTATAATGGAACAAGTCTATTTTGCATATTCAGTCTGAAGATAGAATAGAACTGCAAATTCCTTCATAGTCAGTCTTTCACATATGAGCAATATTGTATATGGGGGACAATTTTCACAATCTTTCCTTAGTTTCTCATTTTTAAATTAAGGACATAGTTTCAAACTGCTTCCCTAACCTTCTATCCTTACTCTTAAAAAAATGACCTGAATCCTAAGTCTTCACTTTAAGACATCTCCATCTGTGTAGTAAGTTCAGAAATTCCAGTGAAGATTTCCCTTGTATGCTTGATTTTTCACAATTCTTTGTATATAATCCAGAGGCATTGTTAAAGGGTATGTGATATGTGATGAAAAGAAGAGGTCAATGAATTTAAAAGGATTTCTTGGTACAAAAGAGAGTGGTTTGAAATGGAGACAAAACATCATATGGTATTCTTCTTTAATAGAGGTGTGCGATAGGCCATCAACTTCTGTGTAGATAACTGATCTGAAAAAAAAGCTCACAAAATTCAGCAAACAAGAAGTATTTCCACCTTCTCTAAGGTAAATGGAAATATCACACAAGAGAGCAGTTGGGGCAATTCCTAGTAGAGGTAACATGGTTCCCAGTTAGTTTGGAATTTCACACTCTTTGCTAGTTATGTCTGGTAGCTTCAGTGAGTGCATCTGAGCCCTAAAAACCATGGTTTTATCACAGCACAAAGGTATTTTGGAAAGTTTTCATTATAAAATAGATCTTTATGACTATGTGAGACAAAGAAAGACTCTTAAAATTTCCAACAGAGAAAATAGTCAATTAAGTTTCATTGAGCTCAGCTAATTGGTTTTACTATTCATTTTAAGTCCTTGTAGCCCTTCAGCTTTTGTAAATCAGTAAGATTTTACAGTTTGTAAAAAAAAAATAATATTAACTTGTTTATTTGATTAGGTACTGCCACCTCCAAGGAGCTATCAGAGTACCAGTTAGACACTTTCAGATATCTAGGCTAAACAGAAATTCTTAGAAAGCTATGTGCTTTTGTTATCATTTTGTCAATCCCTCATTTTCTGTCTTAATATAAAAAATTGAACTGTAAACTATATAAATGCATCCTTTTAGTGTATTTGCCATGTGGAAAACAATACTTATAATGTAGGTAGAAGGTCGGCTGACATCCACAATTGCATACAAAGAAAGAATAATAGAAATTTAGTTTATAAAAGCTCAACAACAATATGTCTAACAAATATGTTAAATTGTAATTTGTTTTTATTCATATTGCAAATTTTCAGACATTGTTATTTTACCAACTCTAACATATAAACAGTCTGTGTATTTATTTGTTTTTCAAGGACTGGATAAAACAAGTTATATGTACTTGCAACAATCCCTCTTTAAAAGAAATATGGAAGAAAGTGGTACATAAATACGACAATTTACTCTAGCACAATATAGATTCCATAGAAAAGTCAATCTTCAATTAAAAGGAATCTACTGCCAACATTGCATAGTTACATGTGTTTGTTATATATTTGCTTATGATAGGATATTTTGAGAGAAGTCAAGCAAAAATTTTCCCTTTGTGATAGAGCATCTGCTGTTTACTTAATTATCCAAAGACTGGCAGAGAAAATAGTATTAATTATGTTATACATAGTCAAAACACTTTAGTCATTTCTGCACTATTGTGACCAAAGTATCTGCTAAAACAACTTAATAGATGGGAGATTTGTTATGACTATTGATTTGAGTGATTCAGTCCACCACGACCAGAAGACATTGAGGAGTTTATGGTAGTGTGTGGATGTCCTTCAAGTTTGTTCCCATGTTTCTTAGTTAGGGTTACTATTGCTGTGATGGAACACAGTGACCAGAGGAATTTAGAGAGTGTTGGAAAGCTGTCCAGGAATAGAGGTGTTGATGAGAATTTGAAGTATTTGTTAGAAAACTCAAAGAAACCAAGACAAAAGTGTTGTGTCTCAAATTTCTTGAGAATCAAGAAATTATTCTTGGAATATGCTTCTATGCCCCTCCCCAGATAGTGATAGACATGAGGTTAGTTCAAGTTACTCATTCCAACTTGTTACTGTTTTTGTTTATATGTGCCTGTGGGGAAATATGTTTGGGCTATGGGCACCTTGCCTGCCACATCTAAATTTTTTCCTTGTTATTGTATACTTTATTCATGTGGCTCTTCTTAACCCTCAGTGTATAAACTCTCTGACTCTATGAATGAAGTTGGCTACCACATGAGACTTTGTCTCTTTTATCAGATCAGCTCCATTCTCCCAGGTGTCACTATCTTTAGAGAGTAAAGCAAGAGAACAAAGTGTTTATTCCACTCACACTTCCAAATAACAAACACCAGCAAAAGCAATGATGACACAAACTCACTAACACAGAGCAGGAATCTAGAGGCAGCAGCTGATGTAGAGGCCACAGCAGAGTACTGTTTAGTGGCTTGCTTTTGCTGGTTTGCTCAGCCTGTTTTCTTATAGAACCCAGGATTGGCACCATCCACAATGGGATGGGTCTTTCCCCATTGATCACTAATTAAGGAAATGTGTCACAGACAAGTCTTAAGAAGGCATGTGAAGTTCTCTCCTCTGTGAAGACTCTAGCTTGTGTCAAGTTGACATAAACTAGCCAATAGAATATGGCAGCAGAACAGGAAACGGAGGCAACTACCAGAGGCAAGGGTAAGGCTTCAAAGTGCACCTTCAAAGTGCAGTCCTTAGTGACATACTTTTAGGGTTCAGGCCCTACCCTCCTGAGGCACAATCATTTCTCAAAATAGTATCAACAGCTGGGAAACAAGTGTTCAAAACATGGGCTTATTGGAGCTATTTCACACTCAAAATGTAACAAGCCCCTTCCAGAAATAAATGGGATGATCAACACACTACGTGGAAGTTTATCTTAGATGCTACTATAGCCTGTTTTAGGAAACTCTAATTACTATCATTAATTATATCTAAATTTAGATTTTGTAAATTATAAACCATGTTTATGTAGTTATTTTTTATTGTTTTGCCATTATCATCATCAAAATAACACAAAAATAGATTATTACTTAACCTACCAATATTATATATAGAATCCCATTAGATATAATCACTGACAATTAGCGATAAACTGACTGAATATACTAGAGTACACTAGTTTGTATTTCAGTTCGTTAGTGGCTTATCAATTTGGGCAGTTTGTTAGGTCAAATTATTCATCCTTACACATATGAACCAAATTTAAATAAAGTTTACATACTTATATGGGTATTCTTATTTCACATATTACAGAAATAATTCAGTTTTTATTATAAATAGAATAGCATTGGTCAAATACCTCCATGGATTTTTAAATATAGAAATGTTCTTGAAAAAAATATAAGGCTAAAATCAGACCATTATGTTGCAAGTTCAAGTCATATTTAACTCAGGTCTACTGGTCCTCATTGCTTCCTTTGCTTTGGTCTGCAATTTTTCTGCCTCTAGCTTCACTTACAGAATTACAGATTAGTGATTTTCAAAATTAGAGGAAGATTTATATGAAGAGATATCATTTTTCCCAAAGACTTCTGAGTTGGTTATAAATATCATGCAACAAGCAAGACAAATGAACATGAAGATGGGGAAAGATCACTGAAAGTGAACTTGAACTCAGACAGAGACTGCAATCTGATCCAAAAGCTAATAGCCACCAGAGGAAAAAATAACCATGTGGAATTATCATTAGATTCCTGGGAATGTGGAAACATGGCTTCACATGCCAAGTCCTGTGAAGAGAAGCAGTCTTCAACAGCAAGCTGTCTGGCAAGCACAGTATTATTTTATAAATTTTACAACTCTTTCTTAAGACTCAACTTTTTCAAGACAGAATCCTTATGATCCAGGGAAAATACTGGTTTGTATCCCCTAAAAAGGGGGCATTATTCAGAAAATTGGAAGAGTGCTAATTAGCTAGGTAATTCAAAGAAACACTTTTGCCCTGAGAAACAAAGGGGAAAAGACTGTCAGGAGAATCTACATTTAGGTGTGTAACAGTGGTCTGACTCAGGAAAGAATGGGCTCCTGCTTTTTGAATGGAAGCAGAGGTAGCAAAAGAGACTAGCTTCACACACCCTAAGCAGGCAGGCTCAAAGTGTTCTGTCTACTTCAGCTGCAACACTATTCACGTTTATCCACCCAACCAGGTTTTTCCATTATAAAAATGAAAATACTTTCAAATGAACTGAAACATCGCTGTATTCAAAGTGTAATCATCAGGTTCCTGTATCACATAATTGAGATGAATCTGGAATAATGTTTGAAAATAATATCCTGTTCATAGGACCTTTCTATTTCCATGTTTGCAAAAGGATGAAGACAGTCATATTCCTAGTGGGGTTTTTTCCCCTTGGATGATTTTTTTTTTATTTAAATTTGCAACAAGCTTGTTTTACATGTCAATCCCAGTTACCTAACCCCCCTTCCTCCCTTGTCCTCCCAACCCTCGTCCCATCTCTCTGCTCCACAGGGAAGGTGAGGCCTTCCATTGGGGAATCTTTAAAGTCTGTCATATAATTTGGAACAGGGCCTAGGCCCTCCCCCAAGTGTCTCAGCTGAAGGAGTTTCCCTGTATGTGGGATGGGCGCCGAAAGTCCATGTGTATACCAAGGATAAATACTGATCCACTATCAGAGGCCCCATAGCCTGCCCAGTCCTGCTAACTAACACCCACTTTCAGGGGGTCTGGGTCAGTCCTATGCTGGTTTCCCAGGTATCAGACTGGGGTCCATGAGCTCCTGCTTATTCAGATCAGCAGTTTCTGTAGGTTTCTCCACCCTGGTCTTGATCCCCTTTGCTTATCACTTCTCCCTCTCTGCAACTAGATTCCAGGAGTTTGGCTCAGTATTTAGCTGTAGTTTGTAACTCATTGTTTTTCACATTTTCATTCAGCTTTTATAAATAATTCTCATTTCCTCACACTAAATCTGAAAATTTCAATACATGATCCAACCATATAAGTATATTATATGTACTTGTTTATGTACATCTGTACATGTGTATGTGTGGAGGCCACAAGTTAACTTTAAGTCACTCTCTACCTTTTGTCCTTTTGTCCCAGGATCTTTCTGAATGTGGTACCCCTTGAATAAACTTAATGAACTTCTGTGATCAACTTGTCTGTCTTACCTACTAATGAGTTTGAACATTTATGCCAAGACACCTAATTTTTACATGTGTGTTTGACACTGAACACATGTACCCATGATTGTAATAACAAACACTTTAACAATTGAGCCATTCTCTCATTATAAAGAACATAATAAACAATAAAATCATTAGCATATAAAATTTACATTTATCCTAATGAACAATTACAGAATGTGTTAGTCATCAAACAATAAAACAGACATATTTTAAAATTATGGAAAAATTTCATCTTGAACCTAAGTCATAATTTCATTATAATACCTACATTTGGCCCTAATACAAAAATAAACACAAATAATATAGATGCTACAATTAAGGAAACTAAGATACAGAAACCTGTTCTAGCTACTGCAGTGGTACCAACTGTATGGGATTCTAGCTTATAATTAGCATTTCACCTATGTCCTTTGTCTGCACACTTTCACTTTCTTAACATACATATAATACTAACTTTAACTATTGATATTACTACCTTTTTATTTTTTTTCTCATATTTTCATTTACTCCTAGTGAACTCCTTTCTTTTCTGCTATTCTTTTTTTGTCCCACCACCATTCTTCTCCCCCTTGCTTTTCTTTATTTCTCTTTCTCTCTCTTTGAACTTGTTTTGATTTCAAATTGAGCACTCCACTCATCAGACTTTGAGAACAAAGTTCATTTTAGTAATAGATACATACTATTTGAATTAAACCTTTTTACGAACCTTTGGAAATACTCTTGATTGTAGACAGAAGTTTCCAACTCTACAGGTCCCACAGCACTTTAGTCCCAAATAAACACAATTAATTAGAAACTGCTTGGTCTATGGCTCATGTATCGTGGTTTAATAAGGATCAAGATAAATAAATAGGCTGAATAGATGTTTGTTCAGGGAGATATAACTTACAGCATAAACAGATGAACACCAGCAGGCGCCACCAAATGCTCTCCTGTCCCACCAGCAAGAGAGCTCTCCCGGGCTCCTCCTCAGACTTAGTTCCCCAGGTAACTTCCTCCCTTGTGTCCTCCTCCAATGGGCGTGGTTAGTGCCACAGATGCAGACAAAGTGAATATCTCACTACACTCAGACTTCTTATTGGCTAACTCTCTCTTAATTATTAATACATTTCTATTAAACTATGTATTACCAGAAGGCTGTGGCTTACCATAATGCTCCAGCATTTTATTCCTTCGGTGGCTACATGGAGTCTCTCTGGTGACTCTGTGTTCTTCTTTCCAGCATTCTTCTATTCTGGTAGTCTTGCCTATACTTTCTGCCAGGCTACTGGCCAATCAGCATTTATTTATAAATCAATAAAAGAAACATATATATATATACACAGCATAGAGAAGGACATCCCCCATCATTTGATCACATCCATTATCTCTGAGCAGCTCTCTGTTACCAATGTCCTGGACTCCTGCTCTAGGTTTCCCTAGGCCTGTTCCTAGTCTGATGCTCAAAGGTGTGTTACCACAACCAACATAGCTTGGTCCTGACTAGGGTGGCAAGGTACCCTAGAGGCCACACACACACACACACACACACACACACATACACACACACACACACACAGAGATACAGGAATGGAAAAGCTGGAATCCGGTGGGCTGTGCTTGTTCTGATGTGGGACCTGGGCTTTTCTGATGAAGCATGCCAAACAACAGGAAATCTCAGCACATTTATTAAGTGTGGCAGAGAGGGAAAGGCTTAGCTAGTCTTTGTAGCAGATCTTTGTATATGAACAGTATCAAGGCATAAGCACCTAGGAAGAAACTGCAGTTGCTAGTTTTTACATACACTTCTTAAACATTTATGTTTTATTCCTTATTTATTTATTTTAGTTTTACTTTTCTTATTTTACATAACAATCTCAGTTCTCTCTTCCTCCCTCCCATGCTCCCTGACTCTCCTCTCATCTCACCCCCCACACACACACACACACTCCACAGGCAGGGTAATGCCTTCCAGGAGAAATCAACAAAATCTGTCAAATCATTTGGAGTAGGGACTAGGCCCTCCCTCCTATTAACAAATGTAGTTGTACACACTGTTAGTATTCACACTTGGAGCAGAGAAAGGTTTTAACAGTGTTGAGCATGACCCATCATTGTATCATCATCAATCCATATCTACTC
This sequence comes from Cricetiscus sungorus, assembly GCA_030556225.1. NCBI lineage: Eukaryota > Metazoa > Chordata > Mammalia > Rodentia > Cricetidae > Cricetiscus > Cricetiscus sungorus. The sequence goes on from JANBXA010000730.1 coordinate 70,655,228, forward strand.
ACGACTTTCATCTACTTGTTCAAGTATACTCAAGACTTCCTTGGTTCCCACCAGGCAGTCACTCAAAATTTACCCTATGCTACCACTATTTGATTTCTTACCAACCCATTAACTGAACAATAAACACCTCCATAGCTCCATACTAGACCTGCATCATGCTAAATGTATACAGCATGAAACATAAAATAAAGACTTTTAAAGTGTTTTGTCTCTGTGTCAACCAAGGAAATCCAATTAAGAGGTTCTATGGAAATTTTAGTACCATATTGTGTCAATTAGGTATGATCCTTAAATATTTTACATAATATTAAGCAGACAGTAAGGTTGTTTAATATTCATACATTGCAGTTGGAGTATGTATTAGGCCTCTCCAGATTGTGAGATAAGAGCAGGTCAAGACAGAAAGTTCCTCCAAACCACACCTTGAACTTTGAACATTACTTACTGTGCTGCCCTATGAAGTCTAGTGAGATCAAGCAGACTATCTCAGATATTTGATGCCATAGCAGAAAGCTAAGAAATTAACCTAGTTCTACTTCTGGGGTCCTATTCAGAGCTTCCTGAGGCCTGCTGCTCAGGTGAGCTCAGCCTATCTTCAAATACCCTGATCGGAGCCTATTGAGATCTGGGGTCTGCATACAAGGGAGCCTGTCCCTGAAAAATGGCCTATCCAGAGTCTGCCAGCATCCTGGTTCCACCTCCAACCATGGTAGGAGATAAGCTTGGGTCTATTTCCAGTCTGCCTACTGGGACCCTGCTAGAAGCCTCTTGAGGACTGGGGACAGTGCACAGGGTAAATTGTCCCATTGGACCAGCTCATCAAGAGTGTGGCAGCACCCTAGTTCCACATCTACCCACTTGAAAAGGAGAGCCATCAGAGTACTGGACATGTTTGCACCTTGGCCAAGTATCCATCAGGAGGGGGAGAGAACACACCAGTATGTACTGGAAAAAGGGATGGGTAGATGACAGTATAAGAACACAGTCAACAACAGAAAGAACAATATGACTCCACCAGAATCCAGGGGCTACAAACCAGCAAGACCTGAACATCACAGCACAAATGAAGCAGAAGAGAACAACCCTCAAACCAATGTCATGAGGATAATATAGACCTGAGAAAGAGGACATGAGAAAATCATTTAAAGAAGTAGAAAAAAAGAAAAACCAAAAATTTCAAGAAATAATTCAAACACTGCAAGGTTTGAAAGCTGAAGTAGAGAGAAAGACAGACAGAGAGAGAGAGAGTGAGAGAGAGAGAGAGAGAGAGAGAGAGAGAGAGAGAGAGAGAGAGAGAGAGAGAGAGAGAGAACAGGCTGAAGGAATGCTGGAAATAGAAAAGCTAGGTAAATGATCAGGAACTACAGATGCAAGCATAACAAAAAGAATACAAGAGATAGAAGAGAGAATCTCAGGCATTGAAGATACAATAGGAGAAACAGTTTCAACAACCAAAGAAAATATTAAGCCCAACAAATCTCTAATACAACATATAAAGGAAACATAGGATATCATGAAAAGGCCAAACCTAAGAATAATAAGTATAGAAGAAGGTGAAGAAATCCAATTCAAAGGTGCAGAAATATATTCAACAAAATCATAGAAGAAAACTTTCCCAACCTAAAGAAAGACATGACAAAGAAAGTACAAGAAGCTACTAACTTATCTGCCAACATAGAACCCTCATGTAGTAGCTGATGAAAACAGAAGCAGACACCCACAGCTAAACACTGAGCTGAAGTGGAATCCAGATGCAAAGAGTGAGGAGTGATAAGAAAATGGGGACAAGACCAGGCTACAGAAAGCCACAGAGACAGCTGACCTGAACGAGGGGGAGCTAATGGAACCCACAGACTAATAGCTAGGAAACCAGAATTGGACTGACTCAGACCCCCTGAACATGAGTCTCAGTTAGAAGGCCTGGGAAGCCTAAGGGACCTCTGACAGTGGAATCAGGATGTATTCCTGGTGCAGGAAAGGACTTTGGGAACACATTACGGGATACTCCCTTAACGTAGAGGCAGGGAGGGGTGCCTAGTCCCTACTCCAAATAAGTTGACAGGTTTTGTTGACCCCTCCTGAATTGCATCACCCTCCCTGTGGAGTGGGGGGGGGGAGGGAGGTATGGGAGGGTGGTCGAGGAGCATGGGAGGGAGGGAGGAAGAGGGACTTGAAATCAATATGTAAAATAAGAAAATAAAATAAAAACAAAATCAAACCCAGATATGCATGCACCCAGCATTGGTACTACTTAAAGATAACCATCATTCATTATTTAAGGCCGAATTAACTACATTTTTATTGTATTTCACTTAAAAGTTGACTACCCAGTAAAGTTTAAACAAAGCAATACAATAATTTCCTGAAAGAAAGAAAGAAACTTACAGAACATCAAATAGAGTAGACCACAAATAAAGTCCCCTCACCACATGATAATCAAAACAACAAATCTGCAGCAAAGGAAAAAGGATAAGTAACATATAAAGGCAAACCTATCAGAATTACACCTGACTTCTCCATGAAAACTTTGAAGGCCAGTAGGTCCTGGATATTCTACCAACAATAACAGACCATGGATGCCAGCCCAGACTGCTATACACAGAAAAGCAAGCTTTCAATCAATATAGATGGAGAAAACAATATTCCATGACAAAACTAGATTCTCAATAGAGGGATTTAAAATGGTGCAAGGTCCTGGTGCACAAAAGGACTTTAGTAGCACATCCCCCATGGAAGGATACTCTCTTAACCTAGAGACAAAAGGTAGGGCTTAGTCTCTACTCCAAATGACTTGACGGATTTTGTTGACCCCTCCTGGAAGGCATCACACCCCCTGTGGAGTGGGGGGGGATGGGATGTAGGGTGGTCAGGGCATATGAAAGGGGAGGAGAGAGGGAAGGAGGGAGAGGGAACTGGGATCTATATGTAAAACAAGAATAATAACTTAATTAATTTTTCTTATTAATTAAGAAGGAAGAGAAAAAATAAAATGGTGAAAGGCACTTAAGAAAGTGCTCATCATCATTAGCCATCAGGGAAATGCAAATCAAAACAACTCTGAGATACCATCTTACACCTTTCAAAATGGCTAAAATCAAAAACACCAAAGACAGTTTATGCTGGAGAGGATGTGGAGGAAGAGGAACATTCTTCCACTGCTGGTGGGAGTGCAAACTTGTACAGTCATTTTGGAAATCAGTATGGAGGTTCCTTAGGAAAATGATAATCAGTCTACCACATGATCCAGGAACTCTACTTTTAGACATATACCCAAAAGATGCACATTCATGCACCAAGGACATATGTTCAACTATGTTCATAGCAGCATTATTTGCAATACCTAGAACCTGGAAACAATGTAGATGCCCCTCAACTGAAGAATGGCTGGAGAAAATGTTGTACATTTACACAATGGATTATTTCTCAGTAGAAAAAACAATGTGACCTTGAAATTCACAATCAAATTGATGGATCTAGAAGAAACCATCCTGAGTGAGGTAACCCAGTCATAAAAAGACAAATACTGTATGTACTCAATTCATATATGGTTTTTAGACGTAGAGAAAAGGATTACCAGCCTATAATCCACACTGCCAGAAAAGCTAGGAAACTAGGAGGACCCTACAAGAGACATACATGGTCCTCTGGAGAAGGGGAAAGAGACAAGATCTCCTAAACAAATTAGGAACATGGCTAAGGGAGTTGAAGAGGAAGAGGAGGGGAGAGGTGGGCATGAGGGAACAGGAAGATTGAGTCAGGGAAAGTACAAAAAGAGATACCATATTAGAGGGAGCCTTTTTAGGTGTTAAGATAAATCTGGCACTAGGGAAATGTTCAGAGATCTACAAGCCGGACCCCAACTAAAAATCTAAGCAATAGGGGAGATGTTACCTTAAATGCTTTTTCCCAATAATGAGATTGATGACTACCTTGTATGCCATCCTATAGCCTTCATCTAGTAACTTATAGAAGCAGAAGCAGACACCCACAGCTAAATACCTGAGTTGAACTCCTGGAATCCAGTTGCAGCAAGGGAAGAGTGATGAGCAAAGAGGTCAAGACCAAGCTGGAGAAACCCACAGATCCTATGGACTTGAACAAGGGGAGCTCATGGACTCCAATCTGACAGCTGGAAAACTAGAATAGGGCTGAAATACTCACTGAAGATGGGTGTTAGTTAGGAAGACTGAGGTCTATGGGGCCTCTGGTAATGTATCAGTATTTACCCCTATAATAATGGATTTTGGTAGCCCATTCCACATAGAGGGAGGCTCTCTGTCTAGGCACATGCTGTGGGAGGGCCTGGACCCTGGTCCACATGACTCCCTGTGGAAGGCCTCACTATCCCTGGGAAGCAGAAAGGGGGATGGGATCATGTTTGGGGGAGACAGGAGAGGAGGAGAGGGTGCAGAAACTGGGATTGAGATGTAAAACGAGCTTGTTTCAAACTTAAATTAAAAAGCTATCAAAAAAAAAGTAAGAAAGAAAGAAAGAAAGAAATAATGAAAGAAAAAAAGAAAAGAACCTAGTATAACTACCTAAATACTTCAAGCATCCAGGGTGAAATTTTAGTAGAAAATATTCTGGTCAATTTATGAAATAAGTTTGCCAGTACTCTGTAGATGCATGAAGTTCAAGCCTGACAACCCCACCAGGAGATTTGCTTGATTGTCAAATTGCTGAGATCTTCTTTCCCTACCACTTAGTTGGTTTGGGCAGTAAGAATCCCCCCCCCCCCGCACTCTTCTTACTTAAGAAGAAAGTGCCTCCCCTTTAGTAAGGGAAGTGGCAAAAATTACAAAATAGAATCATAAAATAAACTCAGAAAAGCAAGCGAGCTCATGAGTTCCTTCCACTGTGGGTGATTAAAATGCATCTATGAATAAACTCGTGTTTCCACACAGTTTTCAGGAGATTTTACCACAATGACCATTACAGTCAGGTGTCTCATTGCCATTTTTACTGTTGCTAATTTGGGTATAATGAAATCACCTGCAATTAGGACATAGGATTCAAACTTGGCCAGGGGTTTGTTGTGAGGATCCCATTGCAACTCCTTCCGTTGCTCACTAGTTCATGCAAAACTCTTTTTTATTAAATTTTTTATAATATTCATAATTATTTACTGTGGAATGATATGTTTTTATTAATGGGAAGAGATGCCATATTATAAAAGGAACTCTCTTTCTGTTTCCTTGGTCATGTATACCTAATAGATTGTGCTCTGGCTTATTATAGGGACATTCTTTTAAAAGTAACACTTTATACAGATCTAAGATATACTTCTAAATCTCTCATAATGTACTCTCATTCACTTCTATCTCTTTGCATTACTGTTATTTCTGTTTAATGTATTCTTCCCATCTCATTAATTTTCACAGCTAGCTGTATCCTTCTACCATTGTGAGCAATTAAAGTGTCTTATTTTTCTGGCTATAATTCTTCATGTATAAAATGCAAAATGAGATATATTTAAGGGCATGGAGTGGCCACAACAAACCAAATATATGATGTGTTTTGTACCATCTGTTTTCAAGACTGGAAGTATCTCTATTCTATGTCAAATCCTTTTGAAGTATAGACTGTATAAATAAGTAAATGCAAAAATGCCAAGCTTAATTTATAAGTGGGACATTAATTGAAATTGCCACACTTTATTCTCTATTTCATAGGCAGAAACACAATGCCAAGAGAACATTTCGCTTGCAAAGGCAACATTACCCTCCCTTAGAAATACTGCTTTGGCCCACACATCAGGAGACACAAAAGGCTATTAGGCATAAGAAAGGTTTGGAATAAGAAAGGGCTTTACAGCATGTCCTGGCTGCAGTTCAAACAATTCTTAGCCTAATCACAGAATCTGCCAGACTCTGGAGTTAGTGAGACTAACTCAGTGGGGAAAAGATATATGTGGTATTTATAGCAAGACCCATGAGACAAACACAATGCAATCACTTGAGGTTTGGCTATGAAACTGTGTCATCTGCACCAGGCAATTACAACTACATACCTTGTAATAGACAGCTCCATGGGGGGTAAAAACCTTTGGTAGAAAGAGAAAGTAGTCTACAGGGCAACAATTGCAAATGCACACATATATAATCTTGGATACATATAATGCTATTAGGTTAAAAGGAGCTGGGTTGTGTCAGCAAGAAGGAAACAACAGCAATACATTCTAAGAAATAAATGGGATCTGAACAAGGGGGGAAATATTGAACCCCCAAACTGATAGCTTGGAAACCAGCATTAGACCAACTCAGACCTCCTGAAATTGGCTCTTAGTTAAAAGGCCTGGGCAGTCTAAGGGACCTCTGACAGAAAGCAGAATGGATCCCTGGTGCAGGAAAGGACTTTGGGAACACATTCCCCATAAAGGGATACTCCCTTAACCTAGAGGCAGGAGGAAGGGCCTAGTCCCTACTCCAAATGACTTGACAGATTTTGTTGATCCCTCCTGCAAGCCATCACCCTCCCTGGAGGGAGAGGGGGAAGTATGGAGGGTGGCATGCAAGGGAGGGAGGGAGAGGGAACTGGGATGGATATGTAAAATAAGGAAAAAAAAGATATAAATGGGGCATGAATGACAGATCTAAAGCATATGACTGGAGAAAGTATGCTGATGAAGTAATAGGTAAAATCCCCACACCATGTGCCTTGCCTACCATCCCATCTGTATCCAAGAAGTGACCAAAAAAGTTAGGTACTGAAGTCTCAAAATGCATCATCCTCTATATTAACCAACTTAGGCCATTACTTCAAATTTCCAAACAATAGCAGATACCACATTGTATATATTCAACCTCCACTGTTTAATAAGTATTCATAGTGTTGCATAAAGGTATTTCATACAAGTTTGTAATGCACATTGAACATATCTGGCTCACAGGCCTGTTTATTCTTATTTCTTATCCCTCCCATTTTCAACTAATGTCCACTACCACTGAATACAAGCTTACCACATTGAACACTTCCCATCCTATGAAGTCAATGATCTCTGTTTCCTGAGAATAGGTTTTATAGTCTTTTCTATGACACACAAAATTGTACCTCCCTAGGTGCTGAGAGAATGCTTAATATATGAGGGGGCCTTCAGGTCTTCTAACCTATTTCCTGACCACATTCAAATCAGTAAATGCTAACAAAGTAAAATTATCTAAGCAGGGTAGGGGTCACTCATCTATGTCTACCCTGTTTGCAGGACCTCACTACTCACAATGTTTGTTTCTCTTGATGCCCTGAATTCAGCATTTTGTTTCCAGACAGTGGGAACTCCTAACTGTTCCTCTAGCTTCTTCACTTCTTGCCTACAGTATTTTGCCTCTTTCTGCTTCCTTTTCTTACCTGGAGGTAAGCATTAGTAACATTCTACCTCATGGAACCCCCGTGCCTCCTTCAATTCCCCTCTGTCTGTAATCTTGAATGATAGTTCTGGCTCTCTAGCAACTTCCAATATTATACAAACTGATTGTTTCCTGATTCTTTATATGTAATTCCTGTCATGAAAGTCGTACAATATATCAGTAGGTGTCAATACCTTCCATGTCTCTATTAAAACTCAACAATTATTCTACAATTATTCATATATAAATTATCATTATAACTTTCTATAATACACTGAACAGCAATGATTATTTAAAGCATATCCTCTTCTACTTTCAAACTCAAATATGGAAAATAAATATCAGAAGATAAAAAACAATAAATAAGTATGCTAACACCTTTGAGTTCATAGCATGTTACACAAATGTCTTTAAAATACATGTATAAATGTATTTATAGTGACCTTACGACCCTTCACAGTTTCTTCAAATAAACCATCGTGTTTCTATAAAATCACAGAAATCTGAATGTACAGTGCAGTAGTGCTGTGAGTGACACACAGATCTCCTGAATCTGGGCTACAGTGTGTGAGCATCATCCATTGGTGTTATGTAGCAGGGAATAGGCATGTAAACAAAAAAGTTCCCACCTGGTGCTCAGGACCAAGGCCAACGTACAGCACAAGGTACAGTGTAGGCAAGTGCTGCAGGAAACACCTTGGGCTCATTAAAATTTTTATTTAGTTTTTGTTTATTCTGCATTAAGAAACTTCTCATTATTATCAAAATTTCCTTAAATCCTACGTCAAATAGCCCAATGGGGAGTTGCAATCTACAGTTTAAGAAGCTGAGGTTAAAATAATTAATTTAATAGCTAGAAACATCTTAATCAATAGAGACTATCATTGGGCATTTTCAATTTATATCTTAAATATCTATTTTCAGATAACTCAAATATGTCACTAAATTCTAATGAAAATGGAAAGGACTAATACTTATTTTTAAGACAAAAAGCATAGTACTGTAGTGAGAGCTTTCTCTTCCCCTAGAGACCATCCTAGATTCTCTGTTGCAGTGATAAAATACCAGGTCAGAAAACTGATGTGGGAAGAGACGTCTACTGCTCATAATTCCAAGGTATTGTCCACTATCTCAGGGAAGTCAAGAACTTGAAGAAGCTACTTACAACACATTCGAAAGCAGGGAGAGAGAAAGTACACGTGTGCTTCCTTCTAAATTTTTCTACTCTTAAACAGCCCAACTTTTGGAAATGGTTCTGCCTCTTTTTAGGCTGGGTCTTCACTGTAATTAAGAAATCCATACAACTCCCATAGACAAGTCTATGAGCCACTCTGATTTAGATCTTTCCTCATCTGCACCGTCTTCCAGGGCATTACACACTGCATCAAGTTGACATTTTAAACTAACCATAATACCACCAGACACAGACCTAATTTTCACTAAGTTTTTCAACTTTGAAAATTTCCTTGATGTAATTAATACTGTGTTTCAGATATCCAGATCTATTTAAAGACAAATAGAATTGTCATTCTAAATTTGATAAATTGTTTCATTCATCTATTTGTTTAATGTGTTTGTTTTTAAACAAATCTGAATACTCACAGTGTGTGTGTGCTTGTGTGTGTGTGTGTGTGTGTGTGTGTGTGTGTGTGTGTGTGTCCCCTTGAGGCCAAGAGAGAGCATTTGATACCCCTAAAAATAGGTTTATAGATATTTATGAGCCACTGTGTAGTGCTAAGTGCTAAACCTGGATCCTATACATGAGCTATCAGTGGCCTTAACCACTGACTCAGCTTACAGTTATGATTGTTTTTATTCTACACCATAAACTAAAGAAAGAAAAGAGAAAGTATGATCAGTTAATAAAAGTTTTTAATGTCATTATACATATCTGAAAGGCAGATTTTCAAGTGCAGTTTGAATGATTGTTTTGTAGCTTTTCTTTGAAAGTTCCCCAAAGGAAACATTTGATCAGACTGTTTAAATATAAAAGGTCTTCCTAAAGAAGTCATTCAGTTTGAGTCATAACTCAAAGCATCCTACATCAATGACATGGTTGGGTAGGACCCATGCATCGTCAACTAAGCCAAAATAGATCTTTGGGAAAAAGCTACCAATAATGGTACAGATTGATACCATAGAAGATGAGCAAGAGAAGATATAAAAATCCAGGAGTAGCTGAGGTACAGGTGTGTGATGTTAAAGCTAAATAACATAGCATTTTAACTGTGGTTTGCTTCCCATGCAACAGCAAACAATAGCAGGAATGTCTGCATTCTCCTCTAAGGAGATGGAATGTTAAAGAAAGCCATTCTATGGCTCCTATTTTAACAAGGGGGTTTTACAAGTATTTAAGAGACAAAAGTTAAAATGATTTCCCCAGCCAAGTTTCAGGTGTATTGAACCCTATTTCAATGTTGCTGACTACTTTCAGTATGGCTTTGAATAATTCATGTATCCATCTCTGTTTTTCTCCAGAAGCAGACATGGTAAAGAAGCCTGCCTTAATCCATTGCTGACTCACTCTGCCTTCTTCCTATCCATCTGAAAATATGTTACTAATTGGATTGTATAGTCAAATCAGCTTGTTCAAAAAAGCAAAATAAAGAAATAAATAAATTGAATTAATCTTACTTCAAATATACTGCAAAAAATCAAAATTCAAACATTTTGAAAATTTAAATGAAAAGAATGTCATGTTCATGAAGCAACAAATATTGAATCTTAAAGCACAAGATAGATTATTATTTTCTAATATAACTCTTTATAATGCACTTTGCTTTTTAACCTAGCTAGATGGGTGAGAGAGCAAAGCATTCTTGGTAGAACTCTCATAAAATGACACTGAGCATGATACAATATTATGAAAACTCACATTGTTCTTCATTATTTATAATATCAAAATTGAAAAGTTGGAACAAATTTATTAGAACTCATTTCCAAGTAGTAGAAGCTTTTAAAATTTTCAGTGTTATTCATAGTTTAATGGACTGCTCATAACACTTATAGCCTTCCCCTGTTGCCTGGCTTCCATATTAAACAGTTAATCATCTTAACCATCAAAACAGCCTTTTGCTACTAGGCCTATTTGTGTTCATGGCCCGCAGACACTTAGTCACTGGGTCTTGTTGCTAGGTATTATTTTTAACTACTTGTCCTGATTTTGTTACCAACACACAGTAAGGAATGAATACTATAAAGTCTACTTCTATTCCTTTTTGAGGGATTCCCCTCAATTTGTGTTTTCATACCATGAGTCAAGGTTTAGACTTTTATTAATTTTTACCTAGGAAATAATGACCCCAGGCATGATTAAACTTGTTCCTTATTTTGTAAATAAACCTATCTTCTCTCTTATACCTGTCTCCTCGGGTTAGATATGAATATCATCTTAGTACATCAAAGCAGCTGTGGTAACCCACAGATTGCCCTCTGGAGATCAGGGATGCAAGCAGCCTCTGGTATAAGGAGAACAAAAGATTGCAAGGCTCATGGGGTTCATTTTTCTTCAAAGACTTTCAAAGGGCCACTTATTCCTTCATAATACATAGGAGGTCAAGATTGAATAGGGTAGAGTAGGATTACGCTAGGATATTATAGCTGTCCATAAATTGCTCAAAGAACTTTTATCCACCAATGGTATACAAACTCTGCAAGTTTTGTGAGTTTTCCATGCATGAGAGAGACTATTACTGATATAGCTGCCCACAAGCTGCTCAAGTGACTTCTGATAGTGTTGTTTTGAACATTCATGATGCTGTAATTAACTGAAACAAAGGAGAACTTATATGGAATGCTTTTTAAATACATAGCATCCTTGTTATATAGAGTTAATACACAGTTTTAGTCTCTGCAAGAAAAGCCCCATAAAAATATTTATCTAGGTTTGTTCATTTACAGATCATCTGTAGCTGTTCTGCAACAACATAATTAAGCTGTTGCCATAAAGATAACATAACCCATAAACCCAAAACACTTAATATCTGAGTTTTTAAAGAAAACTTCTGTCAACCAGAATAGTATTAAATGTATCCTAATTAACATCTGCATCTTTACACTCCCTTCATACTGTCAGTGACATTATTTTAAGACATTAGCATTCATGATAGTCTCATTTTCAACACATCTAAAGCTGCCTAGTACACAGAAAAATACATCATGCTGAGCCTGTGGTTAAAAGCCCCACAAACCTTGAAACCTGACAAAGATTTGGTCTCGTGAGTGGGTATGGTCTTGCACTTGTGAAATACACATGGAATAGCCATCTTTCTCCTACAGAAATATGGCAGGCTGTTAAAAGCTCATCTACAACAACCTCCATGAGAAATTTTTCATTAATCTAACTACTCAAATCTGTCTTGCCTAAGTTCCTCAGGGGTTTTTCCTTAATCTGCCCCTTGCATTAGTCATTTGTCTGCTCCCCTTACTAAATTTCAAACTTACTAGAAAGAGAGGCTCGCCTTGCTTCTCTTTCATATGCTGGTGTATTTGGTCTGTTTGCTTCCTTGCACTTGTTTAATTATTTAGAAAGCATGTGTTTTGCACTTTACTGGGCCTCAAGCACCATGCTGGTAAAGGAAGAAGCAAAGTAAAGAAATATCTCTCTAGTCTTCAAAGAAGTTACTCCTCATTCCTTAGATTTACAATTTAAGTTGTGGACAATAAAGTATAACAATGTAACATGTTTTATGTAAAGGCACACTCAAGAGAAAGATAAAATTTTACTTGAGTCAGATAAGAAGGCAAGGGACAAAGTCTCAGTGAAGACTGAAACAAATTCATTTGTTTCAAGTAGTAACTAATTAAAGAGCAAGATCGAGAAGACCAGTTTGGGCTAACCATACAGGGGCAGTGATTGTGCTTGCATACCCTAGTCCTGATGCTAAGTCCAATGACATGAGTTCAATTTCTGGGGACCATATGGTAGCAAGACAGAACAGACTCCACACTGAAGCCATAGTGCCTGCATGCACAAGTGCACACACACACACACACACACACACACACACACACACACACACTTGTGTACAATCCCAAAAATAAAATAAATAACAGAAGAGAATAATTTTTGAACAAAAAGGAACATTTTGGTCAAAGTGAACCATTGTAAAGTAGTATGAGGAAAGTTTGGTAAGTGTGAACAGTCTACAGAGATGTAGTCCAACAGATTCTGGGATAGTAGGTGCAAAGGGTGGAGACATAAAAGAAGGAGAGGGGGGATATCTTAAAATTGAATCATGAGTCAAATCACGAAATTGGACTTCATATTTTAGGTAATTATTTCATTTTCCAATGATCAGTAGGTTTGACAGAAGCTGAGAATTTTTAAGAAGAAAAAGGAGGTCTTTTAAGAAGAAAAAAGTTAGTCAATTAACCTTGGCAAAGACCTGGTTGAACAAAAGTAATTAACATCTTTTTCTGCAGAGTTTTCAGGGAAAAGCACTACATAAGGGAAGGATCAAAAAGTGATCCTGATTTCATGAAGTTACCATAACATCCATTTTTCTCAAAACACCTCCAGAAACAGATAAGGTTTAAAAAAATTATAGGACACTACTCAGAAGTTACAACATCAAATTTAGACATCCTCTCAAGGTGTAGTGGGATTAAATAAATGCCTGATACATAATTGAGGTAGGAAAATAAGGCAGTATCACAGTAATTCAAGCAAAAAATGAATAAAAAATAACAGAAAAAGAGAGGACCTCAAGTGATATTTAAGAAGTAATAAATGTAAGGTTTGTGGATTAGATGTGAAATTAGGTGTATTTTGCAGTGGAGAGATGGCTGAGCACTAACGACACTGGCTAGTTTTCCAGAGGGTACAGCTTCTATTCTGAGCACCCACAGACAGCAGTGTACAACCATCTGTAACTACAGTTCCCAAAGATATGGCACGCTCTTCTAATCTCATTGGGCACCAGGCAGGTATGCGGTACACAGATGCACATACAGACAAATACAAATAAACATGAAATAAAAATAAACAAACAAGTACATAATAAAATAAATTAAAAACTTAAAGTGACATATTGGCTATAGTACTCATTTAAAATCTGCAGATAATCCCCAGTTTCTCAGAGAAACTTTAAAATTTCTATCATTGAAAGTGTTCTCTGCTTCTTGATTCTCCTTGATCTCATCTGTCACCTCACCCCCTTTGACTCCCTCCCAACAAGCATCTGTGTTGTTTTATCTGCTTCACTTTCTCTTTTTCCTCTCACCTCACTCACTGGGCTCCTGCAGTTCTCCACATGGAACTGTCCCTGCCAGCCTTTCAACCAGTTAAAGCTACACTCAAGCTTCAGAGCTTGCCTCAAAATCCCTTCTTCTTACAAGCCTTCCCCAGTTTACATGATGAGGTCAGTTTCCTGATCCAATTGCTTCTATGTCTAAGCTGTTCTCACAGCTGGATTTTCAGATTTTTTTCTGATTATTTGATTAATAGTATCTTACCACCTTAAATAAAATCTCCAGGCAAGCATAAAATGTGTTCTTGTGCAAAAGAACAATGGTTCTGATAGAAGAGTAAGACATCAAAACAATCTCTAGATGTATAATTTGATAAGAAGAATACCATGGTCTATTCATTGAATGGTATATTGAACATTAAAACTATGGGAGACATGATTAGTACTTGATTTTGGCTCGTTGGTTTGGTTTCGTTCAGGGAAACTATTTAATTAAGATTAACTGTACAGAATAAGGTGATGTGGAATACACTATGAAACCTAGAATGATAAATCATGTGATGAGCCTATTGTCCTATTGTCCTACTCACTTTTTCAACTATGGTGATTACATATATATGCTAACCAGCATGGCTTATTTTTACTTCTCTGTGTAATATTTTTACAATGCCTAAGCAGTTAGAATGTAAATATTAGGAGAAAAACTGTGTGCATTAACAATAGCAATTGGCATTTGGAGTCCTCATTATAACTATCAAGATAACTTAGGAGACAAGATCAAATAAATTGAAAGTCCAAGAATAGCAACCTGAGGAATAATTGTGTGATGGAAAGGTGGCATAAGAAAAGTGTACCAGAAATATAATGATGCCAAGTTCTCAAAAAACAAGCAAGAGAATTTGCAACATTATAGGTCAATACTGAAAGAGCTAAACCTACATTGATATGTACTGCTATTTATTTGTCAGTCATTTATTTCAATGAACATACACACGGGGGTACATAGGTTTGCGTTCATCAAGGATGTAGATTGCTTAGATATTTTAAGATTCTAGCACTGATTAGAAAAGAGAAAACATCATATCACCCAGAAGTCATAGAAATTCCTGAAATATGAAGTGAAATGGACTGAAAATTAGCTGAGTAAAATCAACTCAGATAAAGAAGACATCATATGTTTAAGGCTACCTATATTACTTTACCTATTTCTAATCTCTTGGAGTATTTCCTTGATATATGAGATGCATAATAACTATTCTTTCATACTTATGTACTTTCAATACATATATAAAATTTATATATATATATATATATATATATATATATTTTAATTTATAGTTTATGTGATATTTCTATAGAAACTGAACTCATTTACATAGTTTAAAGATCATGAAAGGTGAAAGTTCTGGACTAATCATTTCCAACAATGGAATCTTGAAAATGTTTGGGAACTGTTTACTGTGATGTGTTTAAAAAAAAGTGACATGGCATATTCAAAGAGTAATGCAGACTGTTCAGTGCTGTCCAGAAAATAGTGAACAACACCACAACACCACACTTTCAGTATATAACAAGTCAAATCAAAAATGTCAGCAGATGAACAAGCTGCAGATAATTATATGAATGTATAGACAGATGATGATGTTAGATAGATATACAGAAAAATAGTTTGATAGATGGATAGATTAATGATAGATGGATACACAGACAGACAGAGAGAATCACCAAATATAAACTAACTGGGGAAGCCCAATGATGTAGTCAGCAGTCAGCTGAACTTCCTGATAATGCCTCTGGCAGAATTAAGTGTACCTTTGGGTGAAGCTTCCAAGTAAAAGGACAAATACCAGCATACACGTAATGTTGTCAAATCAGCCAGTAACAACACCCAGCACAAACTGACTTGGCAAGACTGAACTTTCTGATTGAATTTTCTCTCCACAGATGAACTTTCAACGACTGAACTTCCAACTTCTTTCCTATAACAGGCACTTTTATATCATGAAACTAAGCAATAATAACTTTTATTACACATGGGTTGCTTCTAGCTCTTACTACGCATACAGTATTTTACACCTGAGCTGTTCTGTCATTTGTTCTCTTCCCTCCTTGTCACAGAATTAAGAGTATCAGTCCTACCCAAACACAAGTGTGCATAGATCTGAAGTGCAGATGTTGAGGTATATAGGGTCATGAGGAACTCTTCTAGAACCAACTAAAATCAGCTTCTAACTGAACTCAAAATACACATGACAACTTGCTAGTATAGTATATATTAAATATATTAGCAGGGTCTATATAAAAGGTCAATATAATTAAGAGAATCTGTTTTATTAATATAGTTATCTATAAAAATATAAGCAAATATGACTCAATTAAAAACAGATTATAGGTTCTTCATATGGTGTTAATAATCACCCTCATTTAGCCTTATAATCACTTAACAATGTTTCTTAAAAGACAGAAAATTTCCAAGAAATTAAAATTCAAACTGATGGATGTTTTACACTTCCTTTTGGCATTCACAAGGTGTCTATAACAAAGAACCTCACTTTTTCAAAATTATCTAAAATTCAACCCAGCCTCAATGAATAACTAATGCAAAGAAAGAACTTCAAAATTGTATTATTGAGGGATTTCTTTATGAATATGAAATTTAGAGTTGGGTTCCTCTTTCAGTACTCTTACATGCTAGGCAAGGACTCATCTGAAGATTTTCAGCACATGTGCATGACATAAAGGAATCTGTGATAACATACTTTGGGGAGATCTAGACAGTCTTTTTTTGATGACACTCAATATTCACCTGTAATGTTGTATTTGTCTACATTTTTATTCTAATATCCCTCAAATGTCATGTATGAACTTCTTTTAATTATTTTCTCGAAGTATAGCATGAAATATTATAACATTTTTAAAACATGTATTAAAATGTTTTAGGATTCTGGAGAAATGTCTATCTAAAACCTGGAATTGTTTCTTTCACATCCACAAAATGTCTTTTATAATAAGGGAATTGTTAACATTTCATTTGAAAATTCAACATCAAGTATCAAGAAAAAAATCATATGTAAACTGCTCATTTCATTTTCAAGAGAAGATAAAATTCATTTCATTTCCAAATCCACTTCATCTTCTATTCAACATATTGAGTTCATTCATAAAACATAAACACAAGGGAAAATATTAGTAAGAAATATTTCTGTAGCTCTATTAGCCCTTCATGCTTTTATTCAGGAAAAACATATGTTTGTTCATTAGCAGACATATGTTTTTAAGCCCTATCTATGAACTACATATTGGTAAATAAAGAAAACATGACCATCAATAGCAAAACAGTGTATAAAAGAGGTGTCATGTTTTATGAAGGCCAAAACTAGGGTGTCTTCTTAGAAGGAACAGAGTGGTAATTTCTATGTCAACTGACTAATGGAGAAAGTAAAGAGGACAATTCAAAGCATGTTCCTTTTGCCATCTTTGAGTTGTAGACTAAGCAAGATAGTCAGTTTGGTCTTCTCCCTGGATGATATACAAAATATATGAAAGCATGATAAGCAGGTTTATATATGAATTCTTGTTTTCATATATGACTTATAGTTTAAGGAACTGACACATGATATTTTAAAACATACTAAGATCATAAAATTAAAGGATAAACAAAAGTGAGGTTATTAGAAAAGCATGAAATTATTTTGAGTTAAAGACATTGGGATAAAATAAAACTCATCACTTGTAATAAGTCATGCCTATAATCCTAGCATTTGGGAGGCAGATGCAGGAGGATCAGAACTCAATGTCACCTTCAGAAATGCAGAGTTTGAATAAAACAATACAGCTACATATTTGGTCAGCACACAAGTCTCTGTCAAAAATCAAAAAGAACTGGGTCGAGTGGAAGGCCTTAAATCCTAACACTGTAGGTGGAACAGGCAGAAGGCTGGGACACTGAGGCCAGCCTGGCTCCACAGCAAGGTCCATGTCAAACAATGCTACATAGTGAGATTCTGGGAAGGTGGGGTTATTTTCAGAAGTCACACATTGATTATACTATTTGAGTTTTAGATGATTGTTTTTTATAGTCAAAAAGGATTATTGCCCAAATCAAAGAAAAATTTCCCAATATTTTTGTGCAAACATTTCATGCAATAAAGAAGAACCAAATATGTAGCTATATTGTTTTGTTCAATGCATGGGTTGAACTGGTAGGGTTGAGATATCACTGAGCCACACAACTATAGCCAAATAATGTATAGGGACAACATCTGTTTTTATTATTGTTTGGTATTTTCAATATAGACTAACTAAAATTTGGTGAGCAGCCTGCAGATATCATCATCACTAAGCAAGCCATGAAATAAAATGGCAGTTACTTGCAACATGATACATATTTATATGTGCAAGTTTGGAAATCAGTGAATAACTTAGTACAGACCTTAGAAAGATTTATTTTCCCATTTGACAAATTTTTGTTGTACTGGGGAAAAAAAGAATATATTCTCTCTGAAATAAAGTTTCCATTTAGGTACAATCAGTACAGCTTAATTAGAAAACATGAATAATTGAGCACACCACTTTCTCCAAGCAACAAACTCAAGGGTCATGTAAAAGTGAATTCTTATAAGACAAAAAAGGCACACTGCAGAGAATCTGCTTCTAACATTTTCTTCTCTTACAACAACGTTCCAATTAATAGTGCAAACAAATTCTCTGAGCAAATACTACTAATACAAGTCTTCATTTAAAATGCAACAATCAAATGAATCAAAATAAAAGAACAGCAAAAGCTCCCTCAACACCATCTCAGGAAGAAAGTTTGTAAAAGCACAAGGATGTGAGTTGGAATTCTCAGCAAACACTCAAAAAGCTGAGTATGGGGCTGCAGAGATGACAACATAGTTAAGAGCTTGTACTGATCTTGCAGAGAACTCAAGTTCAATTCTATCATCCATGTCCTGTAGCTTTCAGCTGCCTGTAACTCCATCTCTATGGGATTCAAAGCCTCTGACTTCATTGGATGTCTGTACTCATGTGTGCATAAGCCCCCCACACACACGTACACAAACACATATACCACAATATACCACCGCACACACACTGAAACACACACACACACACACACACACACACACACACACACACAAATATACATACACACACACACAAACCCAAACACACTTATAACATAACTCTTAAGACACGAAGCTGGGTATGGCTGTACAAGTTCTTGTCTTTACCCCTAGCATTGAGGGACTAAGACCACAAAATCCTGGCAGCTGGTTGATCAGCCAAGGTAGCTGAAGTGGTGAGCTTCAAATCAGTCTTATACTTGTTTCAAGGCACTCAGACAGAAGGCAATATACCAAGACACTGGAAGCCCTCCTCAGAATTCCTTATTCTTGTTGACAGACCATAGCATTAGCAATCTCTATAGGAACATATATTTCTGAAAATACCATGAACAAATAAGTGAAGACATTGAAAAGATTAGACAGGAAGAAACCAAGGTCACTGAGTTCTTCACATAATTTGCCATTCTGACAATAGTGACAGAGGCCGGGCCACACAGAGTCACTTTTATCACACATTATGTGCATACGAAGTTGTTTCTAATAGTCTCTGACTCCTTCTCTAACAAGGTAGTGGCAAACCACCTGCTGAATGCACATGAAATTTCATTAGATATTTATTTTAAATTCAGTAGGTTTAGGTGAGGGGACTAGGAATGACTCCATGGGTAAGCAGCATATACTAAGTGAACAAAAAAAAGCTACTTTATACTTTAAACAGTAATTTAGATAAACGCAAGAGAATCAACGTGCAATTATTTAGGTAACTTCAACAAGCACTACCTATAGTTCCTGGAGTCTTATTTGTGTTTAGCTATGTCTTTGTTTCACTGTTTCTGAGTGAACTTAACACTAGTACTTGTTAGCTGAGGGGGGGCATTGACAGATGCCCACCAATCCCTTTTTTTTCTTTTTAACCTGATCTTGCACTTGTAAACTTGTAAGTTTTGAAAGTTTTCCTTCCTGTGTTTGTAGTCCTTTCTGACATTCACTCTTTCTGCTTTTCAGCACATATCATGCTTTGCCTTGAGACCCCCACGAAAGGACGAAGGGGGCATTAGCCCATCCCATACCCTGGCCTCAGTGAAATCTGTGGGCAGATTCCCTTAAAGATCAGGATAACTACCCAGGCAGAAGTCATCACCATGGAATACTCTAATTCTCCATCATCGTTTAGTGCCTCTCCCAGCCAACTTGTCATTTGAAGTGACCCTCCAGAAGTTCTTGTTTATGACATAGCTTCTGTGTTTCAGGTCTCTACTGTCTCTAGGGTGAAAGGGTTCTAGTTTGAGGAGACATTATAGCATGTTGTTCTTTGTGGGTAACAGTTTTATTGGAAGCATCATTATTGCCTAAGGTGGACAGCAGCATGATATGGATTCGGAGGAGAGTTGAGCACACTTGACTGAGCAGGTCTTCCTTCTTAGAGGCTTCAGAGGAAGTAGGTTAGGAAGAGATTAACTAATTCCCTCAGTAGACTTGATGTTTGTTATTGCTAGGGGTAACCAAGTGATCAGGTGATTAATAAACACTGAATGGCCGCCCATTACTTGCCATCCATAAGGCTGAGAAGGCAAAAATATAGAGAAACGTGATGCTTCTATTTCTGTAATTGTTAATGTTTAAGCAAAATGGAAGAGGTTTACAAAGGGTTTTGTCCTGGGACAAATGGGGCAGCGTCTCTAAAGAGAGCATTGTTACCCAGAAAGATATAAAGTCTTTCCAGGATATTAGAATCATACACAGTGAATTCCTTACTATCTTCCATGTATGTGCAGTTTCTATCAAACACTTTATGAAAACTTTGAAAATGATGATCCAAGACCAAATGTAATGTGGAAAAGCATAGTTGGGAACCTGGACTCTAAGTGAGATTGTATAACATTCTGATGACAGGGCTACACTACTGTGTTATGAGTAGTTTAGCTGCCAGCCTGGTCCCAGAGCATTGCCAGCCCCAAATAACACAGAGATGCTGTATTAGATATTAGATATAATGCTGTTGGCCTGTTACTAGCGTTTCTTATTGGCTAGCTCTGTCTTAAATATTAACCCATTTCTATTAATCTAAATATTTCAAAGTGGCCATATCTTACTGGAAAGAGTGTCTGGACTGATGCTATCTCAAGTCTCTACATGTTGAATCTCTTCCTACCTCTCGCTAAATCCTCCCATTCTCCTAGTCCTGATGATCTTGCTATCCTATTGGCCAATAGTTCTTTATTCATTAAACAATATGAGAAACATTTACAGAATGACATCTCCCATCACTCCCATAGCTCTGCAGAAAGAACCATTTAATGAAGAGGAATCTGGGTTATGGTAAAATTATTTAATTCTAGTGAACTATTTCTATACAGAAATCTATTTCTCTTTACTATCTACATTTCCTCTAGTTGCAGTTCATATATACCAAAGCTGTCTTTGGAGTTGGATTTGGCTTTCCTCTCTAAATTCAAGCATGTTGTTAAGACTAAATTCAAAGTTTCTGCCTTATATCAAGACCCCAATTGTTGTAAGGCAGAAGAACACAAAATCTGGGGACTGTCATTTGCCTAAACACAGTTTTCTCTCTGAAATCCTAATTTTCCTCATATACATTTTCATGTTTATTGTCGCCTTTCCCAATATGCATACCTTTATGTTGATATTGATGTTTAAGTTTTCCATGAGGAATAATAACAATTCCTAATAGCAATATTTCAAGTCTCTGGAAAGAAGATTGGGCCCTACTTCATCATTCCACTTTACTCAATCTGATGCATCTGGACTACAAACATCACCCTAAAACCAGTTTGGGATTATTATGCTCAAGACAACTCCTGACTAGCTAGCTGAAATGGAGCACCTTCTTATTACACCCTGGCCAGAGTTTCAGAACTCCAGTCAAGCATTTCCTGCCACACAGAGACTAGCTACATATGTTACATGTATATATACATACATAATTATATCGTTTAGGTATTTGTACCTGCTTTATTCAGGGAAGTTTCAGTTAGTTTTATAGCTAGGTTCCTGAATATTACACCCATGTTTCTTATACCTATGAGATTAGTCAGACATGGATGCTTAATCTCCAAACACTTCATAGACATGCAGAACATGGCATTTAAATGTTTTAATATTAGTACTCCATTGACATGGGATACTATTGCTCCTGAAATGCATCATGCATTTTTCCCAAAAGTGTGTTCGACACTGATGTTGTCCCTTCTGGAGTCCATCCTCGCATCAGCCAAAGGCCTCTTAGGCAAAGAACTGCCCCTACTTCAACTACTGACTTGGACATGCTGTCCTATGTGCTTATAGGAGACAAATATAGAAAACAGCTGAACCTTGCCAAGTCAAAGTAAGACAGCCTTCCTACCTCCCTGCTTTTTTTGTGGTCTATTAGGTACTCTAGGCCTTAGCCAAAACTGGTTGTACCAACATTTCTGTGAGACTTTGGGTGACTGTCCAGGTAGCCTGCTGTTTCTGTCCTTGATGTACCGTTTGAAAGTTGCCCATCCACACTTCCTGCCTAACCTAGTATTGTTATCTTTCTTCTCAGGTCTTTGATGAGGATGAAGATTAAACCATCACAATTATTATTCTCTCTTCCTTGTTAGATATATTAGGTACTAGACTTAAACTTTACAGCTTAGGACAACTCTATTGTAGACTTTCCTATGCCTTCACCCTAGGACTAGATTCCTGGGTCTTAAGTTGGTATGCTCTTGATTTTACTTTTCTTAGAGCACACTTGTTATTCACTGTTTTGCATATAGCTTTGTATCAAGCCTAAATCTTTTTTTTAGACTAAAAGGGGAATTGTAGTGAGATATTCACTTTCTTTTCACCTTTATCACTGACCATGCCCATTAGGGGTGAAGAACAGGATAGGATATAACCTGGGGGAACTAGGTCTGGGGATGGGGCCCTAGAACGCTCTCTTGCTTGCAGCATGGTGACAGAGGAGCATCCAGAGGCATCTTTGGGACCAGGAACCTACTGGTGTTCATCTGTCTCTGTTGTAAGTTATTTCTCCCTGAATAAATGTATATTCAGCCTATGTGTTTTTCCTGATCCTTACTAAACCATAATACTACTGAGCCATTATCCTTCAACAAATCACTTGATGTCTCTCTACCTCAACTTCATATCTACAAAACTGGCAGTGTATAGCTGAGAATCCCAGAAGTAATAATTGTGCTAATTACTTAGGAAGATGAATGCCTCATAGTAACTACCCTACCAATCCCCCAAGCCAAATGCTGGTCCTAAGTGCTGTTACCATAGAAATGTTGGCAGATAATTGGCCATTAGTTCGACTGTCTACAAATTCCCTTGAAATGTTTTAAAATACATTTAACTATTAGCTACTTATTTTACTCTTAAAAGTTGCCAGTTAATATATAAGGTTCCTTTTAACACTAAAAATCAAAATGAACAGGATTTTCCTCTCATGTAACTATGCCTTTGAAGCTAAAGCAAAGTTGTTCTTAAGCTACTTGAAATTTAGACTAAGAAAGGCTGCCTGACATTAGGTATTATAGATATTTAGATACTATCAAATAAGTATTTTAAAATTTTATCTATTATATACATATTTCAGAGAAATATTTGATTTTAAATATTATAGATGAATATATTTCTCATAGTTTATTACATACTATTATTGGTAAATACATTGTTTACTTACAATTGCTGTTTATACTTATTTCTACAAAAATAACATTTTTAAGAATTTTATACTTCTCTAAAATTGTGTTCTATGTATAGAGAAATCTAAACTTAATTTTCAATTCAATTAATTTCACATATGGTGCTCTACATTCTGAAGACTGAACAAGAGTTGAAAATAAAAATGTGTAGTCCCAAGGTTATAGAAGCCATGGTAAGCTTCCTATGAGGACTGAGAAACTTTAAGAAAATAGCATCTCAGACAATATTTTCTCCAAGAAATATTATTAAGAAAAAAACCTTAAAGTAAATAGTCAAATTTTCACATACCTTATTAAGCCATTGTAGAACATCTTGATTGTAAATACGCACTGCCCTGCAGTACCAGCAAAACTAGGGTTGGCAACATATCATTCTTCAGGCCTTCCTTCATTTCACTGAGTTTCTGAAACACTCACATCAAAAGTTGCCTTAGTAACATTTCCTTTAAGACATGATGCTTCTGCCATCTGGCAGAACACATTTGTTTATTGTCTTCAGATATTTCTTATCATCTGACTTTGAGGCTCTACCTATATTTGCCTTTTCTTTCATCATCATCTTTCGTACCCTTTTGCTTTGAAAATCTCAAACAACTTCAAAATCCTATCTTATATATAATATATATATATTGCATAAGTGTTGTTCAGATGAATATGAGTGCATGAGCATACTAAATGTGTGCACATGCACAATCTCAAATGTTGCTCTTTTGGAGTTGTTCATCTTCTGTTTTGAGGCAGGTTATCTCACTGAACCTCTCTGCAGGTAGACTGGTTGGCCAGCAAGTCTCAGTTTGCATCTGTCACAGTCTCTGCATCTCTGGTATAATAACATCATGTAGTTTATGTGCATACAACTATTCTTCATACTTTCATGGCAAAAACTTTAATAACCAAGAGATTTCCTCATTCCCTTATTTCTTTTAAACATATAAGAGGAAAATATGAGTTTAATGAAAAACTTTGTAAAATATACATTTGGCTGCATTACTTTTATTTTTCTGTAGTGGTGATAGTGACTGCATTCCAGCAATTTACTTTGATTTTAGCAGCCACTGAAGCATGCATATTTTTAGAGAAAAATTTAGAAGAACCTGCTTTGTTGGACACTCAAATCTAAACCCATTGTTTCCTATACTAATGTAAAGTACTCTGCCACTTAAATTAAAATCCAGGCGACTACTTTTCTGGTTTAATTTATGGTTAGATTTAATTTCCCAAGATTTCTGTTATGGGACAAATCACTATTATAAAGTACAATGAACTTGGTGTGCCAGGATGGTAAAATTAGAAAATAGAAAACTGACCAGTTTAAACATATTCAAACTCAGTGAAACGGAACCATACAAATGTTTTCTTGCCAATTAGTGAATAACCAAGCACATTAGATGAATTCCAATAAGAAGCAAATCTCTCCTTAACCACTGAGGTCTAAATTGAGAAGTGCACACCTACCCCTTTACCCACTGAAGAGGCACAGCTATGTGTCATATCATTAGAAAGACAGATGCTTGGAAAATGGCACAACAGTGTGTCCCACTTGGATTCCAGATAATACAACAGGGGTTGCACCCAATTGTGAATGTGTATGGCAGTTTGATGTAAAAATGGAAAGAAATGGATTAAATCCAGAAAAAAAAAAAAGATTTTATCAACAGGAAAAAAAATGGCCACTGCACTGATGTTAGTAATAGTGGTGGTGGGGATAAAGAAATGGGATATGCTTTGATAGGATAAACTTAATATAAGATAATAAAAATCACAAATGAGAGATTTTGAAGAAATATGCTTCATGTCTTGAATAAAATGCTCTATAATTGAGTAATTTATTTTAGAATGAAAAAAGAGAAAATATTCTATTCTAAGCAGTTTGTGTCATTCCCCAGATTTATCACATTCTACAGAAAAGTATTTAAAATTCATAAGAAAAACCTGACTTGTATGTGGCTAAAATCTATCTTGTATTTTAGAGTTTATTTTAATGAGAAATTGTATATTTAATGGAAAGATCATTTATTTCCTGCATTAATAAGAATTGTATTTGTTTTATGATACACTAGACAAAAATGGAGATTTGTATCCCATACTTACACTTGTTTGATGTAATCTAGTAATAAATGTGTGACCTTTTAGATAATGTAGGTAAACATTTTCAGTTAAATGAGATCAAAACTGTCTAAAGGGTTCCCATATCATTCACTGCTATTTACAGGTGAAATGTACACTCTCTAGTGTTAAAAATCCAAAGACCAATAGGGTTTCCATGTGACAAAATGACCATAAGACTTGAAGACAATTCCAGAACTAATCTGGAACCTTCTTATAACTTGCAGGAAAACTCTGATTCTGTGAAATCCTTCACACACCCACACATACAGGTAAGTCTGATTCTGGCTAATCTCTGAACAACATTTGGTTTGGAATCACAGCCCAGGCTTTTAATTCACATGTCAGGAAGGTGATATTGGCTCCATACATAAGACTTTAAAATGTTTTATTTTCTGACATTGTAATTTAATTAAAATATTTCTTGCTTCTCTTTCTTCTCTCCAAACCTCCCATATACTCTCTCTACTCCCCTTCAAATTCATAACCTCTTTTCTCACTAATGGTTATTGCATGTGTATGCATTTGTTTATACAAATACACTCCTGAATATAACCTGTTAAATCTATAATAATGTTATTTGCATGCATGTTTTCATTGCTAACTATTTGGCCTTAGAAAATGAGTTGCTTTGCTCTTCCTCGAGAAGGCCACCTCTCTCATTTCCAGCTTGATTTTTAAAAGGATTTAAATTGTACATGACATTAAACTGATATTCTTAGCTACCTCAGTCTGTCCATGATGTGATCTGGAGAAGAGAAATGGTCAACACTAAATTTGCTTCACTAAAAGCACTTTAGAAAAGCTTTAAATGTTTTCAGTGAAGAGTGACTTTCAGGGGAGTCATTTGAAATTGCCCTCATAGTCTATCACACTCCCAGGAGGATGGGTCACTAATTACTAATAATTAGCATTAGAATGTGCAGTTTGAAAATTTTGTATTTATCTATGCATCAGGCCACTAGAGTTTTGTAAAAGCTATTATCTGACTTATTGGGACGGGCATTTCTGTCTCATAAGTACAATAGATGCATAATGGCAAAAATAACAGTAATTTCTCACTCAGAGTATTTTATATAAAGACAGTAATTCAACAGAAGAAATTTTAATTTACAAATATTAATTACAGTATTATTTATGATGGCTTCAAACCACTATAAATATGCTAAATGCCTAACAACAGAGAAATTAAGAGTTTTGAATATTTACTCAGATAAATATTTTATTGGCATGAAATATTAATTATGCAGATAACTTAATGGTGATTATAAAATTTTTGTGAAATAACGTGAACTGATAAAAGTACATTATAATTTTAATGATGTGAGAAATAGGCACATGAAATTGGTTTAGAACAAATTACTGAGACAGCAGAGGAGTTTGTAAATCTAAATAGAATTATGTTTTTTTTAAATCTTTATATTATGAAACACCTTTAATTTTATAATATATAATGAGATGTAAGTAAGAAAAACTCATCAGAAAAATGATCAGCTCTGTGTACATATTGATCATGGTTCTGGGTCTGTCCCAGGGAAGTATTTAACTCTCTTTGTTTTACAAAAGTGTGTCTGAGCCTAGAAAATGAGATGCAATGAGAGTCATATGCTAAAAAATCAAACTATGTGAATGATTGATAGAACCAAAATTGTTTGAATAAAATCAAATTTACTGTTATTACAGGCGTGTGTGCTTGTGTTGGTGTGTGTGTGTGTTTGTGTGGTGTGTGTGTGTGTGTGTGTGTGTGTGTGTGTGTGTGTGTGTGTGTTATGGGAGTTATATACGTGCATGTGAAGGTTAGAGCACACACTCTAGAGGACGATCCCAGGTAACTGCTCCATCTTATTTTCCTGAGATGGGTCTCTCACGGTGAAGGTTAGTTTCAATTGCACACTTGAGAAAATGATGAAAGACCTGGCAAGAGAGTTTCAATGAGAAACTGTCCAGAATAGGTTTGCCTGTGAACACGCTGGAGAAAGATCGTCTTACTTCTTAACTGGACTGAGATAGGAAGCTCCATTCTGAATGTAAGCTGAACCATTTCATGGGCTGAGGCTGAGCCTAATGGTTAGAGCTTAAAGGGAGCTCGGGCACGTCATTCATTATGCTCTGCTCTTGACTGTGAATGAACTGTGATTAAAGCTACTTCGAGCTCCTTGCTATGAGCCAAATAAATTGTAAGCCAAATAAACTGCAATAGTAACAAAACTAAGGCATGTAGAGAACCTGGAGCTAGGCAAACATCAAGAAGGACCCAGAGATCTCCCTAGCTCGTTTCCTAATAGCGCTGGGTCACAATCAGCATTTTTAGTGGAGCACTAGGATCTATACTCGAAACTTCCCTAAACTTATCCACTGAGCCATCTCTCCAACACCTGACTGCTGTTACTGAACGTATTTGTGCCCTTCACTGGCCCTTACAGTTAGCACGGGACTTATTTAATTGGACAATTCTAAACTCTTTATTACCACTAAAGAAGGTGGTTCTTAAATGCTGACATGGTTTTTGAAGTGAATTGGTTATTAAATGTCCTCAACAAGCAAACTGCATTGAGCACAAGATCCTTGTACTTTACTCCTTCTGCAATGCACCCTAGTGGAAAGGCTCTCTAACCCTGAAATGAATAGTTTTTTTGTTTGTTGGGGGGTGGGGGGATGAACCAACACTGCAGAGACTTCCAGACTGATCAGGAAGTAATTTAAAGCATTAAAGGTGTCAAAGAATGATAAAGCAAGCACAGGTTTTAAATAGAGGACAGTCATTAGTAGATTGTAATTTTAAAAGAATCAGGTAAGATGAAAGGCATATAGAGATGTAAAGAAATGAAGAGTAGATATCTGTAGGAGCGACAGTAGAAGATGCAGGTACTTAACATTATGACCACACTCACTCTGACAGTACTCATGTTGAGTAGAGGTGAATGAAAGAAGCAAGTTACCTAACAACAACAAAAGGTCAGAAAAGGAAGAAAGAGAACCAGGTACTACATCATGAGACAGACTCGGGGCAGATACTAAATAAATGAGTCATTAATATTGCCAAGTGCACTTAAATGTCAAGGAAGATTGGAAATTAAAATGTAAGTGGATACAGGGACAGACAATTCAGTATAATGGCAAATGATTTTTGACTTCTTTGTTTTTATATTTTTCCAGGGACTTGGGAGCTGTTCTGATTATAACCAGATTTCACTTATCTGCTGTTCCTTCCACTTTTATATTTTTCTTTTACATAACTATTAAAAATTGTCATTGAATTTGGGAGTAATTTATAGGAATATTCCCCCTTTTAATAATGTTTACTTCTTACTATAACTAGTAAAAACAATATATTATCAGCCAAATGAATCAAAATAACCTCCAGAAATTTTGGGTCTTTCTTTGTGTTATATCAATAAGACAAGTCCTAAGGTTATTATTTGAAGGGTGACTACTTACAGAACTAAAAAGATTTCCAAATGTAAAATGAGAAGATCAGTAAGCCTTCCTTCTAGAATGTTAGGCTTTGACTCATAAACTACCCAAAGTGATTTATCTCATGTATGTCTTAAATCACTGATCCCCAGTTGGTTGTTGAATAGCTAATGAATGAGAAATTTTAGTTTCCTTATCAAGTGGATAAAATTAAAATTAAACTGATATTTATGTGTTTTTTCTGTGAATTCTAATCCATAAATAATTTATGATACTTCATCCCACTCTTTAATCATAAAATATATCATTCTTAGAAGAAACATCATACCTCATTTATAGATAATATAGACAACTACTTAACTCACTGAGTCTCTAATTATTTAAGTTAACACTTTTGGAAGCCTGTCCTGGAACTAGCTTTTGTAGACAAGGATGACCTCTAACTCACAGAAATCAGCCTGCCTCTGGCTCCCAAGTGCAGGGATTAAAGGCATGTGCCACCAACGCCCAGCTTAAGTTAACACTTTTTATGGGCCTGTGAAACACCTCTTCAGGCAGAAGCACCTATCACCAAGCCTAGTGATTTATATCCCATCCTCATATTGTAGCTGGGACAACATGGTGTGAAGAGAGGACCAATTCTTTCAAGTTGACCTCTGACTTCCACATGCACATATGCAGACAGAATGAATAAAATAAAATAAAAATGTAAATTAACAGCTTGTGAGTTTAAACATTGATTTTCTTATTTGTACAACTTATTAATAATTCTGAATTTTCTTCCTGTTCCTGTATTTTCTGATAAGTTGTTCATAAGTCATTAGTGAATTTAAATATCCTTTGGTAAAATGACATATGAATTACACTTCTGATATACTGAATATGTTTACATATCCAGTAATGTACTAGTAGCAAAGATAAATTATTGGCATTTGTAAGTAAATAAAAGCATGTGGGAAACAACCTTATAGAATTTGTGTAATGCCACATAGTAAAGATTATACTGCTGAAGTAATAGGAAACACCAAAAAAAAAAAAAAAAAAAGAAGAAGAAGAAAAGAAAGAAAGAAAGAAATTAATAAAGACACATAGACACTTCCCCACTTTGAGGGATTAAAACATCCCATTCTTCATCAACAAAATAATATTCATAAAACTGTTACTATTAGCTGGGTATGGTGGTGGTGCACACCTTTAATCCCAGCACTGGGGATGCAGAGGCAGGAGGCAGATCTCTGTGAGTTCGAGGTCAGCCTGGTCTACAGAGAGAGTTCTAGAATGGCTCCAAAGCAATACAGAGAAATCCTGTCTTGAAAAAAAACAAGTAAACAAACAAAAGATTGTCACTTATTTTTGGATTTCTTTTGCTCTTAGATCATTTCTTACACCTGCTTTGGAACCTTCCGAAGTCTCTTGTGTGTGTTACTACTGCTATCATTTCCAGGTGAGTTGATAGCACACATTATGTCACAGATATTAAACTCAGCCCAATAACTCAACAAGCTACTTTTCAGTTGATAATACTAAAAAGTACATTACAAAACTCTCACAAGATTTAACATATAAAACACTATAAACTATGGGCAAAGGCTTCTGGGTGCATGCACTAACATGTGTGCCTGTCTCTTGAGGTATAGAATACATGTAACTAGAGATGAAAAACAAACCTTAAGACTTCATTTTCCAGTGAGATCCAACATGAAAATTGTGGGGTCTATGTTTTATTTTTCTAAATATAAATATATAAAGATCATGTCAATACATACACTGTATGACACTTTATGACAAAAGGATTTTTGAAGGGGAGAAAATACCTGTAAAAGGCAACAGCCAAGTTAAGTTTCTTCTTTACATTTGTCTCTCTCATTTATCAACTTCCCATATTCTCCATTTCTGAAATTTCCTCTTTCTTCCTGCTTTCCTCCCTTTCTTCTTTTCTTCCTCATTCCTCCCTTTCTGCCCCCAATCTTTCTCACTCTCTCCTTCCCTCCCTCCCTCCTTCTCTACTTCTACTTTTCCTCCCTTCCATCCTCCTTCCGTCCCTCTCTCCCTTCTTCCTGATCTGATCTTGTGGCTTGGTCTTCCAATAACTCTGTAATACAGACTTGCCCTGAGCTCCTTATTATTCCACCTCCTATGTGCTGGAATTACAGGGAGAAGCCATAATTCTCGGCTAGAAGCTTCTGACTTTATAGCATTTTAGGGGAAGCTGATGCTGTTTTGTTTCCTAACTATTTTCATCAAATATTTCCTGAGCATAATTGATCAGATCTTCTATTAGGACCTGGGAATGCAACAGTGAAAGAAAGCAAATATGTCCTGTCCATTTATGTTACTTTTTTCAGCCTGTAAAGAAAGCCATTATATCATACATACTTGTACTCCAAATTTCCTTTCTGAAAGGAATGCCTGGTTATTTAGGATAAATGGAAGAGTGTGAGTGGGGGAGTGGCAGAGGCTGAAATATTAGCTGACTACAGGAAGCAATGCATCTACTCTGGAGAACTGTCTAGCAGACGGAATCAATGATGCAAAAGGATGTGGGCAAGACATTTATAAATAATTATACTTTTTCTGGACAAAGAAAAAATATAACTTAACCAGTGAAGTGGTTCAACATGGATCACAGAGAGCTTCTTGGAATAAGTTACAGATATTGCTCTTATGACAATTTAATTGGAAAGTACTGAGAAGTTTTGAGCAGTTATAGAGTTTGGAGAAAGCCACCATGGCAGCAGAGTGCATAGCAAACCTTAAATAAAACTATGTAGCCATGGATGAGGCGGATGCAGGCTGTTTCATGGGGTTTCCAACTTAAATGTCATTGTAATTTCAATTAGGCTGATTGGAAGGCTCCTCAAAGGATATAAGGATGTGGAGGTGAACTAAAGAAATGAGCCATCAGGAAATAGCAACGATTTCAGGAATTTTCAAATGTCTTTGAGGCTCTCAGAATTCATGATTGTGGCTTGGTAAGGTTACCTGTGCATGTCTTCATTGTACTTCCTAAGTGCTTAGGTCAAGATAACATCATTCTACCCTCAAGAAGTGATCAAAAACAACACATAAAATCCAGACTGATCTCTGAGTATTTGGTAGACATGTTCCTTGGCTCAGAGCCATGCCTATCAATAGGATGCACCTGGAACTGCTTGTGCATATTATAAGAGTGCAAAACTTCCTAAATAGTTTCATGGCCCACACACCGATGGCAGCTAATATTTTTTGAAGTTTATCAGGTCCTGGCCTTAAAGACAAAGAAATTTCAGTTTTACTTTCTTATCACCACCATTTCTGCTTCTAAATAAAAAGTGACAATCCATCCTAAATAGTCACATTATTAAATTTAATTAGGGGGTCACAAAAATAATTCTGAACACCAACTCTCTATGTTCTGTTTAGTTCTTTTCTTTTTCTTTTCTCTTTCTTTTCCAATCTGACACAAAGGGAAGAGATCTGTCACCTAGGAAGAGAAAACAACTGAGGAAATGCATCCATGAGATTGCTTTATGGACATTTCTGAAGGGCACTTGTTTGATTAATAATTGATATTAGAGGGTCCAGCACACTGTGGGTGGTGCCATTCTTGCTCAGGTGACCCTGAGTTAGAGAAACAAGCCAAATAAACCATGGGAAAAAGTAATCTAGCAGAGGTCCTCTATGCTCTCTGCTTCAGTTCCTGACTTGAGTCCCTGCCCTGACTTCCCTTCAGTGATGGACTGTGATCAGGACATGTATATCAAGTACAAATTTTCTTGCTGTTATTAATCTCTCCATCACCCATCTCCCACTGTATTGCTCTCCCCTGTTAAATACCCCCACCTTTAACATTTCCCACTCATAATACCATTGTGTCCTGCTACTCCTCGTTCTAAAACTCTCCCTTCCTTGCTCCCTTTTCACTTTCCCTGTTTCATCATTTATACAGGTTAGAGACTCAGATCTAAAGATTTGAAGCATTAGTACTTAGTGCAATGGAAGTTAGAACTACCCTAGAGTTCATCTTATCCCAGTCAGAATTGTTAGAAAGAATGAAAGAAAAAAAAAGAGAGAGAGAAAGAAAAAGATCCAGCATCTGACGACCATCAGAGCATTGGCCCTGAACCGACCAGGAGAGGGGAGCACATTTCCTCTCCCCCTTACCCTCCTCATTGGAGTCCCTTGACCAGGGCAAATCTACCCTACCATGCCCCAACAGACTTGGGGGCAGCCCAAATTATCCAGCATCTGCCACCAATGGTGCTTTGGCACTGCACCCACTAGGAGAGACCCCATCTGTGCCCACTGGAGGAAGAGATGGGAAGACGACAGTGTAAGAATATATTCAACAGCATAAGCAATAATATGACACCACCAGAGTCTAGGGGGTCTACACCACCAAGACTTGAACATCCCAACACAGATGGAGCAGAAGAAAATGACCTTAAAAACAACTTTAGGAAGATAATAGAGGTCCTTAAAGAGGAAATGAGAAAACGTCTTAAAGAAATAAAAGACAAACAAAAATGGGAGAAATGGAGGAAAAGACTAACCAAAATAAATAAATAAATAAATAAATAAATAAATAAATAAATAAGCAAGAAATCAACAAATCTCTTCAAGAAAGTAAGGAAAGCCAAGAAAAAAGTTTCAAAAATTGAAAACCAAATAGAGGCAATAAAGAAAACACAAACTGAGGGAATGCTGAAAATCAAAAATATTGGTAAAGAAACAACAGATGCAAGCATAACTAACAGAATACAAGAGATTGAAGAGAGAATCTCAGGTGTTGAGATACACTAGAGGAAACAGATTTTCCAAGCAAAGAAAACATTAAGTCAAATAAATCCTTAACACAAAATATCCAGGAGATGTAAGACACCATGAAAAGAACAAAACTAAGAATAATAAGTATAGAAGAAGGCAAAGAAGCAGTACTTAAAGGTGCAGAAAAACATTCAACAACACCGTAGAAAGAAACCTTCCCAACCTAAAGAAAGACATACCTATTAAAGTACAAGGTTACATAACACCAAATAGACTAAGCCAAGAAAAAAAAAGGTCCCTTGTAACATAATGTTCAAAACACCAAACATACAAAATGAAGAAAATATTAAGAGCTGCAAAAGAAAAAGTCAAGTAACACATGAAGGCAGACATACCAGAATTGTACCTGATGTCTCAATGGAAACTCTAAAAGCTAGAAGGAACTAAGAGAGCACCGAGGCCAGTCCAAACTACTATATTCAACAAAATTCTCAATCACTATAGATGGAGAAAAAAAGATATTCCAGAAAAAAACCATATTTAAACAATACATATACACAAATCCAGCCCTACAGAAAGTTCTGGAAGGAAAACTGCAAACCAAGGAAGTTAACTACACTCACAAAACAATTAGGCATTAGATAATCCTACGTTACCCAAAACACACAAAAATGGAAAAACACATACAATACAAACAACAACAACAAATCAAAAACTAACAAGAATCAATGAACAATGGTAATTAATATCCTTTAATATCCATGGTCTTATTTCACCTATAAAAAGACACAGGCTAACAGAATGGAAAGGAAGACAGAATCTATCCTTCTGCTGAATACAAAAACAATACCTCAACTTCAAAGACAGATACTACCTCACAAAAAAGAAAGCATCTTCAACAACTGGTGCTGGAAAAAACTGGATAGTAACAGGTAGAAGACTGCTGATAGATTGTATCTATCACCATGCACAAAACTTAAGTCCAAATGAATCAAAGACCTCAACATATAAATTCATCCATCCTGAACCTCTTAGGAGACAAAGTTGAAAATACTCTTGAACTAATTGGTACAGGAAACTATTTCCTGAACATAATACCAGTAGCACAGACACAGAGGTAGACAAGTAATAAACGAGAACCCCTAAAATTGAGAAACTTCTGTAAAACAAAGGACACAGTGAACAAGACAAAACAGCATCCCACAAAATGAAAAAAAAATATTCACCAACTCCACATCTGACTGGGAGCTAACCTCCAAAATATACAAAGAACTCAAGAAGCAAGTCACCAAAACACAAAATAATCCAATTATAAAGTGGTGTACAGAACGAAATAGAGAATTTTCAATAGAGGAATCTAAAATGGCTGAAAGACACTTAAGAAAGTGCTCAACATCCTCAGCAATCAGGGAAATGCAAATCAGAACAACTCAGAGATACCATCTTACTCTTGTCAGAATGGCTAAAATAAAAAAAAAAAAAAAAAAAACCAACTATGACAGTTTGTGCTGAAGAGAATGTGGAGAAAGGGGAACACTCATCCACTGCTGGTGGGAGTGCAAACTTGTACAGTCACTGTGGAAACCAGTATGGTGGTTTCTCATGAAAATGAGACTCAGTCTACCTCAAGATCCAGCAATTCCACTCTTAGGCATATACCCAAAGGATGCATAATCATACCCAAAGGACATCTGTTCAACTATGTTTATAGCAGCATTATTTATAATAGCCAGAACATGGAAGCAACCTAAATGCCCCTCAACTGAAGAATAGATAAACAAAGTGTGGTATGTTTACACAATAGAGTACTACTCTGAGAGGAAAAATGAAAAACAAACAAACAAAATGAACTCTTGAAATTCACAGGCAAATGGATGGAATTGGAAGAAACCATCCTGAGTGAGGTAACCCAAATACAGAAAAACAAACATAGTATGTACTCACTCATAAACTCATATTGGTTATTAGACATAGAGCAAAAGATAACCAGCCTAAAATCTACACCCCAAGAAACTAGGAAGCAAGGAGGACCCTAAGAGAGACATACATGTACCGCACAGAAGGGAAAAGGAACAAAAAACTCTTGAGTAAATTGGGAGCATGAGGGAATGGAGAGGAAGGTGGGAAAAAGAGAAGAGAAAGGGAGGGAAGGATATCATAAGGGATTTGGAAAGCTGAGTTGGGAAAAGAACAGAGGAGACCAGGAAAGAAATACCTTAAGAGAGGGGGCAATTATGGACTTAAGGAGAAATCTGACACTAAGGAAATCTCCAGGGATACACAGGATTAACTCAGCCAAGAATCTAAGCAGTAGTGGAGAGGCTACCTTAAATGTCTTTCCCCTATAATGATATTGATGGCTGTCTTTAAATGTCACCCCAGAACCTTCAGTTAGTAACTGATAAAAGCAGAATCAGAAAATCACAGTTATGAATTAAGCAGAACTTCTGGAAACCAGTTGTAGAGAAAGAGTGATGAGCAAATGGGTCATGACCATGCTGGGGAAACCCAGAGAAACAGCTGACCTGAGCAAGTGGGAACTCATGGACCCCTGTCTGACAGCTGAGAAACCAGCCTAAGACCTACCTAGGCTCCCTAAAAGTGGGTGTCAGCTGGAGGCCTATGCAAAAAAAAAAAAAAAAAAAAATATATATATATATATATATATATATATATATATATATATATATATTGTCTCTGGCAGTGGAAGCAGTATCTATCCCTAGTGCACAAATGGGCTTTGGGAGCTCATTTCCTATGGAGGGATACTCTATCAGCCTAGATACATGGGGGAGGGCCTACATCCAGCCCCAAATGAAGTGACAAAGTTTGATGATCCCCCTTGGAATG
Source organism: Cricetiscus sungorus (assembly GCA_030556225.1). NCBI lineage: Eukaryota > Metazoa > Chordata > Mammalia > Rodentia > Cricetidae > Cricetiscus > Cricetiscus sungorus. The sequence goes on from JANBXA010000730.1 coordinate 70,691,647, forward strand.
CCTCACCCACTCTGAGGAGTGGATGGGGGATGGGATAGGGGGTTGTTGGCAGGAATAGGAGGATAGGAGGGAAAGTGAACTGAGTTTGATGTGTAAAATAAGAAGAATGCTTTTAGTTTATATAAAAATTTAAAAGGGAAGTAAAAATGAAAGACAGAAATTGACAACAAACCTTGGTAAGATGTTAGGATAAAGGAATGCTCACTCACTGTTGAAAGGTTTGTATACATGTGTAGTCGCTGGAAATGTGAGGATTCTCCTAAGCCCAAAAATAAGTTTACCACATGAACCAACTATACCAATCCTTGGCAATGCCCAAGGGACCAGACATCCTACACCACACATACTAGCTCAGCCATGATCTTTGTTACTCTATTCGTGGTAGCTAGGAAATGGAGGCAGTTTAAAATGGCCTTCAGCTGATGAATATATAATGAAAATGTGTATAGTCAATGGAATATTATGTAATTACAAAGAAAAATTGAAATCATGAAATTTTAGGTAAACAGAACTAGAAAGTATCATACAAAGTGAGGTAATTAATCCAGACCCACAAATACAAATGCCTTATGATTCCTTTTATTTTTGGTTATTAACTCTTGATTTTTAGTTATTTTTATTTAACCAAACCCAAAAGAGATTCTAGATGTTTTTCAAGAGAACTTGGACATTTATTGCTAGAATTTTTTTAAAAAAATGTGGGACTTTAAAAATTATGCTGTGATATTAATATATGATGTTAGGAATAAACAAGAAAGGAAAGTTTATGGTTTATGTATTTTTGTGTCATGCTGAAAAGGGGTCACTGTGCTAGTTAGTGTTTTTGTTAACACATTTCCTCTAATGGATTAGCATACAGGCATGTCTATAATGTTTTTGTTTTGATTTGTTTTGTTTTAATTGAATAATGCAAGAGAGACTGGAGTAGACTAAACCAGGCCATAGTCATGGGAAGGTGGACCTGGATTGTATAAGAAAGTAGGTGCTCTTGAAAGCAAGCCAGTAAGCAGCATTTCTCTGAGTTCTCTGCATTGGTTTGTGCCTCCAGGCTCCTCTCTTAAGTTTTTGTCCTTACTTACCTATATAATGGACTGTGAGCTGCAAAATGAAATAATATTTTTTCTGCCATTAGTTGCTTTTGTTCTTAGTGTTTATCATGGAAAATGAAAGCAAAATAATACACCTTGTAATTAGTGTTAATATTGAAGAAAGATTATCCTAGTTTAAAATGGTTTACATTTAAATATGGAAGGTACTATGACATGACTGAATATTTTCTGAAAAACATGTGTTCAACATATAAAACAAGCACGCAATAAGTCAAATTTTCTTCTCAAAACTTCCATATGTTAGAAAGTTATTGAAATATAACTTAATTGTATGACTTTAATTTCAAACCATACATACTACATTTACATTTTCTGCCAAAGATGAAGTAAGTCACAAAAAATGAACATTCTTATACAGGGAGAGTCAGAATTCAAAAATGCCCATGTGGCAGAATAATGATAATCAATTTACAATAATGGAAAAATTATTTAATAAAGCACAGGGTGAATATTTATGTACTTTTGTGCATTTGCTTCATTCAATTCAGTCAACACTAAAACACACACACACACACACACACACACACACACACATATAAAATCAAGTCGTGAATGTCCAAAAGGACATCCTTTTTGTTTTTAAGACATACATCATTAAAACTATCTCTGATTCCTCCAGGCAAGGACAATCTGAAAAAAGGGCTGCAGATGACTGTGGAATTAAGTATTATGTTACTTAATCAAGAAAAATAAAAAAAATAACATTCCAGTTAGTTTTCTTAAGTAGTCAGAGTGTAAAGCAAATTGCTTTTCTTGTAGTTCTTTTCAATTAAACTGCATTTTGCTTCCCTGGGGTGTAAACATGTATCAAGCACAAAGGAAAAGAAAACTTGAACAAAAAGGTTTAACGTACTTAAACTATCACAGTTGAACAAACAAAACCTCTACTTGAAGATCATGCACAAAGCAAAGCAATCATTTATTTCCAGGCTCAATTGGAAACATATACACTAAGCTATTAATTTGATTTCTTTGGTGGGTTTGATCTTTCTTAGTTAATCTCTGTTTTAAAAGGGTATGTCAACTATATTCATCAACAAAAATATAATATAAAATGTTTTATATAATAATGATTAATAATGTTAGTTTTAAAAGATGCATGAATTGTGTTCATAGTAAGTGGATATTATCAATTTGTGTACTGTATGAGAAAATATATTTTCAAAACAATTAAGTTAAGAACAAAAGATAAATGTTGAATAAAAACATATTTTGTGATTTTCAATGCAAGGTGCCAGTAATATCAAGCTTTTTCCATAAGGCAGAATATTAGACACTTCATTACATGGCTAGCATCCAAGTCATTATTCAAAATACATAGGAACAGAAGAAGTTAAAATGTCATATTTGGAGGAGTTTGGGAATATTTGTAATTATGTAGTGAAATATCATGGGAGATAGAATCTGATTCTACACGTTATCTTTGAATGTTTTATATAGTTCTAGAATACACTGTCTGATGATAATTTAAGACAATAAACTCAGAGTGGTTGTACTTTAACTCCAACTTAACATGCAACATCAAATGTAGACTTTCTCATTTCGAGAATCACCATACTAAAAAGCTTTCTGATTTGATACTATTTATGATTTCGGATGTAAGGGACTTGGGATGCTCTACCTGTCTAAATAAGTCATTCTTCAATCCTGCTCCTCTGTCTGTTGATGATGACTGGCATTGTGAAGCAAACTATGTGAATGAAAATAGGCCCGTTCTTAAAGCAACAATTGCTTGTGGTAACCTGAACCACTTCAAGCTCTATCTTATTACCCCACACTTTGAGTTTTAGCTGCTTTATTTCTGATTATTGCAATAAAACTACTTGCCATGTGTTGGTTCTTATAATAATAAACACAGCCCTCATAAAGTGTTCCCTTCTTTTAAGGCAGGCCACAATTAAATAATTCTGGTAAGCTTTATTTACAGACAAGTTCAGTATCCCAGTGTATCAATCAATGAAGGCCTAGCTGGAATCATATCCCACAGCCTGGTCCTTGAGTTCCAATAAATAAATATGTGTCCATCTTCTTGACCTACAGAGAAACTCTACTTCACTTCTGATTAGCTGTTGCTACCGCTTTGACTGCAGAAACAAAAATAAAGGTAAATTGAGTGCTGTTTCCTATCAAAACTTTTCTTTAAGATTTCTGACATAAAAAGATGCAAGAGATTCAGAAAATATCCTGATTTTGGTAGTGTCTTTGGCTTGAATGCAAAGAAAGCTGTACAAGATCTTACAGCAGGTCATGGTTGATTTGAACTGATACTTTAATTTGAAACAGAAGAGTGAGAGTAAGGGGGAAAGGAGGAAAGGGAGAAAGTAATATTTGGGGGTTTGTGGTTATTGTTTTGTTTTGTTTTGACTTACTAATCTTTACAAAGTTCATCCTGCTAGGGAACTGCAGGACACATTAAAAGTAGGACAGTTGTACCAAATACAAATATAGAACAAATTGGATGTCCCCTCAGGCCTTTAAACTGAGTTGAAGCTAAGACTGTGTACTGGCCTTTCATTTAATTTTGTCCTCAGCAGAAACACACATTCAAAGGAACAGGACCAGTAGCTATAAAAGGCGTGGATGAGCACCCTCACTGTCAGTGAGCTGAAAAACAGAAACTGTTTCTGACCTGTAATTACTTTCCTTTCCTGAAGGCACTGTGTACCACTCTTGTCTAGGCCTCAACTATCTATTGCTGTAGGTGCTACACAAAGTCCTTTAGCTCCAGAGCATAACTGATTCTTCAGGCCTAGACCACCATAAAGTTTTCTCATGTGACTGTGAGTGTGTATTTGTGTAGAGAGCAACGTAGTGCCACACCTTAAAGTGGTGCTGGCTTCTGCCTTACACCTTCCCGCTGGTAAAGACTCTCTGGGTAAACAAGCCCTTAATTGGTTAAGTCTGTTCAGCCTGTCTGCAGGGTCCACATGGCTCACTGGGGTTGGTTAGCTCAAGGGTATTTAAGCCTGTGCAAGGGTCCTCTCTCTCCCCCTCTCTCTCTCTCTTTCTTCTCTCTCTCTCTCTCTCTCTCTCTCTCTCTCTCTCTCTCTCTCTCTCTCTCTCTCTCTCTCTCTCTCTCTCTCTCTCTCTCTCCCTGCGGGCCAGAAGCAACATGTTTAAAGGATCCTGATTAAAACTGCATGAAGAAGATCTACCCGGAGTCGCATCTTCCTTGCTGGCGAGGGCAGGTGCGTACAATTTGTTTGTCAGGATTCCCATTGTGTCAATGTGAGTCTACACATACATTTTATTACTACTATTTTACCATTATTATCCTCTTCTATAAATTCATTTCCCTTCTTTTTCCAGCTGTCCTTTCTCTTCTGGTGATTATATATGTCTTAGTTGTGTTTTTCAATGCTGTGAAGAGATACCATCACCACAATAACTCTTATGAATAAAAACACCTAATTAGTGTAGTGGCTTATAGTTCTGAAGTTCAGTCCATCATCATGGTGGGGGATATGGCAGCCTACAAGGAATCATTGTGCTGGAGAAGTAACTGAGAATCCTACATATTTCAGGCAATAGGAAATAAGCTGAGACAATAGGTGGTATTCTGAGCATAGCAAAACTCAAAGTGGCACACTTTCTCCAACAAGACCATTCCTATTCCAGCAAAGCCACACCTCATAACAATTCCACTGACTATGAGAATATAGAGGCCAACTACATAAAGCCTACTAAAATATCATTTTTTCCAATGTCATAGGAAAGGCTCTGGCTTTATATACAGGAAAGCTGTGAAGTTTGTGGAACATCCATGAAATTCTTGTGGGTATGGGAATTAAAATGTATGAATCATGTACCAAGTTTCCTAATCTCCTTTAAAAAATATATATATATATATATATATATATATATATATACATATATATGTTTGAGATTATTGCAATAGTTCCCTCTTTCTTTTCCTCCCTCTAAACCCTCCTATTTACCCTTTTTTGATCTCTTTCAAATTCATGGCCTATTGTTTTTTTAATTCATTGGTGTTACATGCATAGATGTATATGCACATATCTTAATTATAACCTGCTCAGTAAAAAAAAAATAAATAATTACTAACTGAAAAAAAGAAAACATTTTACAATGTTCTATAGGAAATATGATGAAAAGCTTGATGAATAACTAAAAAATCATGACACTGTATGATTTGTTATGAAAAACATAAGAAAACTGGAATAAAGGAAATCTGAATCTTTTTATTAACGTTTTTATTATTCAAATAAAAGATATGTACATTAAATAAAGAAAAATAGAAGATAGCCTTTCTTAAATATGCTGATAGAGATATCCTTCTCAGTAATGTCATTCGAACACAGAATGCCTACTGAATTTTTAAAGTTAGTTCTCTTAGTGGATTCCAGGTATATTCTATGCATATGCATGACAAGAGCTTTTCTACCAAGAAATAATGAATGCTATATTTTCCATAGTTTAGGAGGGACACAAACTGAATGAAATTTGGCATCTCCTCTCTAAAACAGGCCAGCATCTACCATGGGAGCATCTATTTTAAGTCAGCATGTTTAGGATGTACACAGGAAATCATAGTCTGTGAAGTTTTCAATGATGACAAGACACATGGATTTGAAGTAAATAACAGAATACATGCTTTTCTATCTCTAGATTCTTGGACTGAAGTGTTTTATTGCTGTTGTTTTGTTTGTTTGTTTGTTTGTTTGCTTGCTTCAAAAGTGAAAATTGAAACAGACTGGAGTTCTTTCAAATTAACCCAATTAAACATGTCATTTACACTCACTTGATAACTGAAAATACTCTAAACCCACATGTATCTAAAACTTTTGCATCCATCTGGGTTAAGAACTCTGGGGTTAGCAGAACTTTTAGTGTAGACAATAGGTACCTACAGCTGAAGCTCTGGGACACAGACAAGGCGACCTTCAATGTCTGATGAATTATGTGCCAAGCCAAGGCACACGTAGCAGCAGATGAATTCACACTTATAGAAATAAATCAAAGAATTAATCGGCTTGTCAGTAAAGCAGGTGTTTTGACTGCTTTTGTCTTTCTTTTTCATGCAAAAGGGTTGTGGGAAACAGAAACCACAAGGGATTGTAAAGAACTAGCACTGGCTGGCAAGATTCCACCCAGTGAGGGGCCAAAATGGCCCATCTTTTCATATTGTGGAAGGTATCTCATAACTGTGCTCTATAAAAGCTGAAGTTCCACAACAGACTATTTGTGTGCTCAAGAATTTCTTGGATTTTCTGAGGTGTGTGTGTGTGTGATTTCTTTTCTTTTCAGGATAAATTATTACAGCAACCGTAGCGGGTTCAGGATGTTAAAAGACCATGGAGCACAAGACCTGACAAAAGAAGCCTTTGTAAGGGTTTTGTGAGCAGGCCATACACACTTGGTAATCAGGTTCTGAAATGGAAAAAGAGGAGAAAATGAGGAAGAAAATACTTCATCCCACCCCAATTTTATATTCTGGAGTAAAAATAGTCACTTAAAAGGTCAAAGAACGTGAGGTTTTGCAACTTAAAACTAAATTCAGAACCATGTAAAAATTGGAATATCAAATAAATTTGGCATTTAATTTATATAAATGGCAATTTTGATTTGTTATTTCTTAATATACTATTTGTTGAGTAGATGGTAACTAACACAACAAAGTGTAAATTGAAATGTGTAATTAAAATTACAATTGTCATTCATTTATAGATTTCATGACTATTCATCTATGTAAAACTATATAGATTTGGATATTCCAAAACAATATGCCAACCGGTTAGCTAGTTTATTCCTGAGTTCTTAGTGTATTCTGGAAATAATCTAAGCATATTATATTTGCAGGACTATTGTTGGTTGTTTTTACTCTTTACTCTTCAGGGGGACCTGCCACCCAGCTTCCAAATAAATACACAGCTTATTCTTTTTTATGAATTCCAGCCTTAGCTTGGCTTATTTCAAGCCAGCTCCTCTAAACTTAAATTATCCCATTTATCTTTTGCCTCTGGTGTTTTATAGTTCTTTGTTTCTGTATACCTTTTATTACTTCTTTCTCTGTGGCTTGCTATGTAGCTGAGTGACTGACCCCAGTGCCCTCTTCCTTTTCTGGCCTCTTGATTCTTCTCTCTTTCTATTCATCCTCTTTGCTAGCCAGCCCCTCCTATCCTTTCTGCTGCCTTACTATTGGCTGTTCAGCCCTTTATTAAGCCAACCAAGTGTTTTAGACAAGCAAAGTAACACAGCTTCACAGATTTATACAAATGCAGCATAAAAGAATTCAACACATCTTTGCATGACTAAAACATATATTCCAAAGCACAAAAAAATATGGCACATCTTAAAATAATATTCCATAGCACATTACCAATAACCCTATGTGGCAAATACCATTATTTTCTCCCTAACTAAACCCACACACAGCAAACATAAGTTATTTGTTCTAGGCTATATGCCCTGTAACTAATTAGAATCTGAACACAGATGGACTCCAGAGTTTGAACACCATCTACAATACTCTTTGCCTCTAGAGAACAAGTTCTTAGATTCTTGTACATATATCTGTACATTGAATTACCATCATATATATATATATACATATATATATATATATGTATTTTTAATTATTTATTTTATGGGCAATGATATTTTGCTTACATGTATAGCTGAATGAGGGTGTTAGGTCTTGGAGTTATAGACAGTTATTAGCTGTCATTTTGGTACTGAGAATTGAACCTGGGTCTCCAGTGCTCTGAACCACTGAGCCATCTCTCCAGCCCCATTTAGGTATTTTCAAAATACACAGTTCTTCCATAAAAACTGCATGCTAAGTAAGAACAAAAAGTCTTCATCCAAACTATGTTTCTCACATTGTTTTACAGAGACTATCCAGGTCATACAGAAATCTTACTAAAGAATTCCTAGTTTCTTATCTGAATTTAATTTTAAGAAAAATTGAATCATTTAACAACTTATTAATTTCTATAAATATTCTAAAGCTAATTTTGATGGAATCAGAGGCCTTATGTATAAAGAAATTTAAAGGTGGCTTGAGGGAAATAGCACAACTAGTAATTTCACGAGCATTTTAGTTAGTATCTGCTATGGGACTGCCAACACCTATGAGGATACATTTTTTTTATTATTATTTAAATCTGAAACAAGGTTGTTTTACATGTCAATCCCAATTCCCTCATGCTCCCATTCTCCCCAATTACCCCCACCAAACCCCAACCCATCCCCTTTCTGTTCCCTTCCATGGGGAGTTGTTACAGCATGTTGTTCCTGCCGGCCTCCTGGTCCTGCCGCCATTGTCCTGCAACCACATGTGCCCCAAATAACACTCAGAGACTCTGTATTTGATACAATCCTGTTGGCCAGTTACCATTATTGTTAATGGGCTAGCTCTGCCTTAATCATTAACCCATTTCTACTTATCTAAGTATTTCCACATGGTCGTCTTATCGGGGAGCCGCGCGGCAGGCTTCCTGCTTCTTCCCGGGACTACATCTTGACTCCACCTACTACTTCCTCTTCCTCCTCCTAGTCTCCTAGCCCCACCTATCTAGTTTTCTATTGGCCACAGGGCTTTATTAACAGTATGAGAAACATATATACAGAATCACATCTCCCATCATCTCCTCTTTTCTGTCTAAAGTAAAAGAAGGGGTTTAACCTTAACATAGCAAAATATACCATACAACAGTTATCAAATAAGAATCACAGTTAACAATATTTAGTCCATTAACATTTTGTAAGACTTAAAGAAAATATCATCTATCCTATCTTTGTCAGTCTAAAGACCTATATGTAACTTATTTTTAATCCTAACTAAGAAAAACTATAATCATAACTATCTGTCTTCAATTCCTTCAAAGACCACAGAAGGATAATATATAAACTCTAGAAATGACAGAGACAATGCATTGCCTGGTCAGTCACCCGAAATTCTTCTGTAATGTTCCATCTTCAGCCCATAGGCCATAATGTGTGTCCAGACTCCTCAATAAGGCAGGAAACTTTTCTCTGTGTCCTGTAGACTATCTGGCTGTCTGGCAGCCTCTTCCATGAAACATGAATCCTGTAGCAATGTCCATCTTGCATCAGCAGTTACCTTTTTGTGGGTCCTGCATGTCCAGTTTCTACAACATAAAGTCAAACAGTTCAGAAGAGCAGTACCTTGCCCAAATGGCTAGTCTTGCCATATTAGAAGCAAACTCCATAATGTGTTTCTTCGATGTCCATCTTCCTTTCTTCTGTAGGTGGTGTTACCAGGAGCAGTTGTGCCTCACTGTCAAGAAAAACCCTAAACCATTTTAAATGCCATATTCTGTAGGTCTTTGAAAGGTTTGAAGAATGCCTATCCATCTCAAATACATCTCTATATATCTAGAAATCCAAACTAACTTAACTCCCATAGGTAACTCTCTATAATCTGTACTAAATTATTACATTACATTTTCTAATGAGCTATATAAACACAATACCTAAACAAGAGGAGAAATATACATATCACAAAATTGACCTTAAATTGTATCAATAAAAGAAAATCCATTCCAAAGCAAAGTATTCATATCTATACCTTAATTCCCTTTTTTACCTTTACAAGGATTGCTTGTGTCATTAACCATTTATAACCAAGCCCATATAAATGAAAACAAACATTTATAAACAATATTTGGGAATTTGGGCGTCGTTCTTTCCAAACTACTTCCTGCTGATAGAGGGCGCTGTCATGGAGGTTCAAAGAAGACACAGAAATCGTGGCTGTAGTCTGTAAGGCTTTGTCTCAACTGCTTTGAATGTTGAATCACCTGGGGCATTGTTTCAGGGGGTCTGGCTTGATCAAACCACATTAATCTGGAAGACATCCATAGCTTTTCATTTTCTGTGGAAACAAAAATAGAAATCTTTTTCCCCAGTAACTTGTCCTTAGGCTTAAATTTTTGAGTCAGAGCATTTTTAAAATATATAAATTGAATTAATCTAGCAGCATTTCTTTTATTAGTAGTTGTTATTTTCTCAGCAATCAAATAATTTAAAGACAACAGAATCGCGTATAGTATCCAAAATTTCTCTGTGCTTTCCATTTTTACGTGGCTTTTTTTATTATTCTATTTCTTCTACTTCTATTTTTACATATTTTGAGACAGGGTTTCTCTGTGTAACTTTTATCTGTCCTGGAATTCACTCCATACCAGGTTTACTTTGAAATCACAGAGATCTGCTTGCCTCTGTCTGCCGAGTATTGGGATTAATGGCGTGTGCCATTACATCCATCCATTTAATTCCTTTTTTCTTTTTAAACCATTGTATCCCGTTTCTTTTTCTCTCCCAAGCCAGCGTATTTTTTAAAACACAGTGTAAACCTTCATTGCAGCTCTTGTACACACCAATGAATTGTTAGCAGAGCTCTTTAAAAGCAAGGCGGTTTTTGCCGCTTATGCTAATTTTGGAAACCTCTCTTAAAGGAGCCGCGCAAATCTCTGTCTACAACAAAACAAATCCAACAGAGAAAATGCTGCTACTAAGAAGTCTTGCTAGTCTCTGTTCCTTTGTTTCTAAAACATTTCTTAAGCTCTTATTAGTTTTAAGTGAAAGTTCTTATAGCCATGTTGGGCACCATTTGTAGACACCATTATGTCACAGCAGGTTTCCCCGCCGGCTGCCGCTGGTTCTGCCGCTGGTTCTGCTGCCATTGTCCTGCAACCACGTGTGCCCCAAATAACACTCAGAGACTCTGTATTTGATACAATCCTGTTGGCCAGTTACCATTATTGTTAATGGGCTAGCTCTGCCTTAATAATTAACCCATTTCTACTTATCTAAGTATTTCCACGTGGTCGTCTTATGGGGAGCCGCGCGGCAGGCTTCCTGCTTCTTCCCGGGCTACATCTCGACTCCACCTTTCCACTTCCTATTTCCTTCTCCTAGTCTCCTAGCCCCGCCTATCTTGCTATCTCATTGGCCACAGGTCTTTATTAACCAGTATGAGAAAGATATATACAGAATAACATCTCCCATCAGGGAGTCTTCAAAGTCTGTCATATCATTTGGAGCAGGGCCTAGACCCTCCCTCATGTGTCTAGGCTGAGAAAGTATCCCTCTATGTGGAATGGGCTCCCAAAGTCCATTCATATACTAGAGATAAATACTGATCCATTACTAGAAGCCCCATAAACTGCCTGGTCCTCCTAACACTGCCACATTCAGGGGATCTGGGTTGGTCCAATGCTGTTTTCCCAGCTATCATCAAGCACCCCCTTGTTCATGTCAGCTAATTCTGTGAGTTTCTTCAGATTGGACTTATATACAGATTTCTAAACTACTTATTTCCAAAGGAATTTAATTTGCCACATCATCTGAGCCATATATTAGTGTCATAAAGACAATCTTCCCAATAAATCTGACCAAATCTAGGGAGATGTTTGATTCCCAGAGCAAGAATTGCCTTACATACTGAAAATGTTTTGTGCCATTGAGCCAAGATATCCCATACATACATAAATAACTGTGCAGGGGAGGTAGAATGAGTAACTCAAACCTATTTCTCTATATCATGATATTTTGTTTATTTGTCAAGTTTTATTTGTAAGGTCATAAACAAAATATCACTACATCTCTAGGTAGTTCAGCTTTCATTGCAGTATAGTTATTTATCAATCTCCTTTTATTTAACAAAATGATATAGTAGGTCTTAGGATTATAAGCATCATATACAATCACAACAGTCATATTATATTGGAGGAGACATAGTTTGACAGATCCAGATTTTGTATATTATTTATTTATTTAACATTTATTTCTTGTTGTTATTGTTGGTAGTGGTGGTGGTGGTGTGTTTATTTTCTCATTTTCACCCACTCCCACAAGTCATGGCACACATGTGGAAATCAGAGGGCAACTTGCAGAAGTCAATTCTCTGCTTGTACTATGTGGGTTCCTAGGTTAAAACTCAGGACTCAAAGTAACGAGCCCTTTTATCCACTGAGACATATCACAAGCCTTGCTTAGGATACTTAATGCAGCCATTACTGCATAAATCTAAAAGTGCCTCTGGTGAAATTGTCTTGTTAACTGCAATGAAATTTTGTATTTATACATTAGACTAAGAGTTTATGCATCTTGTTAAGAGAAAATGAAGCATAAAGTCCATCATGTTTAGAGGTTTTTAAAAAGAAAAGAACATCTAACTGTAATAATTCTGTAAAACTCTTAATACACTCATTGTGGCACTAATGCATGATTTCAGCAATGAGACTGGCCAACACTGCTCTACAAAGTAGAGAACAGAGATCTGGATAATGCTGGAGTCCATCTATATTTGCATTCTCATCAGTTCTAAAACATATGGCATAGAACTAATGAACATAAAACATTTCCATTCTAGTTTTTGTGCATACAAAATATACAGAGAAATTCAAGCTCATGATTTAGGAGAAGCGAAGGCACCTCCCATTTTTTTCTTATTAATAAATAAATAAATAAGAAAAGGATGCTGCTGTGGAATATTTCTTTAAACTGTGTGAATATATTTCATTGTGATTGGTTTAAAAAACCAGCTGACTGGCTAATATCTGAACAGGACAGAGTTAGGCAGGAGAGCCAAACTAAGAACGATGGAATGAAGAATGGAGAGTCAGGGGTCACCAGCCAGATACAGAGGGAGCAAGAGATGAACATGCCATGTTAATAACAGTTCCACCACAAGGCAGAAAATAAATAAGGAGTATGGGTGAACTTAAAATGTAATAGCTAATTAGTAATAAGCCTGAAGCTGTGTTAAGTGTGTTCACATTCGTCTGAAACCACATTGCTTTGCCAACCTCCAAAGCTTCTTCATCATTCCAGGGGTCCTTCCAAGTGCTTTGATGGTTCTCTCCATTTTAAGCTTGGAGGATATGAAATATTATATTGCTTTATTTCAGTGTTTATTGTTTCTCCAAATGAAAATTGTTTCTTGTGCATTAATTAGTCTAATATTGTCTATAAGACAGCCCATGAGAACTTCCATTGCATTTTGAAAATTTCTTCACCTAAGCTGCGCTTACAGGAACTTGGTTCAGAAGGATAGTGTTTTTTAAGATCATCAAGTCAGAAATATGAATACTGTCTTAAAAAGAAATAAACTTTATTTAAAAAAAAACAAAGTAGGAGTATATTAATCTGAAAAGCATAGTATATTAACATAAACCTTCTGCTCATATTACCAAAGCGAAACGTATTCCTGCCTTTTTCTGTTTTGTGATTTTGTAAAGTTTTGTACGGTTATAACATCTAACTGATCTATAAAGTTGATTCTGGTCTAACTTAAAAATCTATTTATAAAAGTGCAGTTATTGAAGAAAATATTTCCATTCTAGTTTTTAGTACACAAAATACAAGGAAAATAAATCAAGTTCATGATTTATGAGGATTGGAGGCAAGCCACAGGAAAGGCAGTAACACATTTACTTGTAAATGTGATGAATGCATTTATTTCACAGGTTTGCATGCACATAGTTCCCATCATTAAGGCTGGAAGGGAATGAAGTTTGGAAATTTGTTCTCATAAAGTTCCTTCTAAGTTATAAAGGGTGTGGTAAATCATCGGCATGTCTCTGAATACATTTCTACAGATAAGATTGTGGGACTAATTTGTTTTTCTAATTTTATTTAATGTAAAATATAACTGACCATGGTTGGATGAATTAACATTCCTAACTGTACAAATAGCACCTAGGTAAACTCAACTACAAGTTCCTTGTTTGAAGAAGAGGTATGCATTAACTTTGAGTCTATATTTGAACATTCAGAGAGTAATATACACATATTGAAGATCTTAATGCTGATGAATCAGGAATGTAATTTATATCATCCATTCAAGTGGGCTTCTAATATGTATTGCCTATCAATATTAGTAATAAATTTTAAACTAAAGAAGTTAGTTTTATTTCTTACCAGAACATATTATTCCAAGATCAAAAAACTGATCAAAAATGTTTTAGAAAACACACTTACAAATATTTAGGCTTTCATCTGAAAAGGAACACCATGTAATCAATGAAGACTTCTCTTAGAAGTACCAGGGCACAGTCAGAACATATTCATGTCAGTCCAAACCTAAATCCCTCATGAACATGTGCCTACCTCACCACCTATCATTGTTGACTTACTCAAACAAGAACAATTTAGAACTCATGTTGGCACCAAATACCCCAGGCTGTAGTTTTTCAACTGGGTCCAGCAGTAGCTATTAAGTACACTTTTAATCCTAATTTTCAGCAAATCAGTCTGTAGTCTTTGAAATGGAATGCTATCTGCTATCTGCTATTATAGTTACTGAGGGTAAAACCACAAAAGAACAAAAGCCAATCTGCCCAGGGTACTCAAAGTTGGAACCACAGATCTACTCCTGGGTTTATCTCCTGAGGCTATAGTATCAAATTAACACACCCTCAGCATCAGAGACCAACAGAATTGTCTTTTCCTTTCACAACTTCAAACTAAAAGCTGTAGTCACAAGATGCTGGCAAGGTTGAACTTCCCCCAAAGACCCTCAGCAACCATCTTTCCTTACCCCTTCTGCTTTCTGATGATTGCAGCCTTTTGATTTCTTTCAGTTAAATGGCTCCCTTCCCTCCCTGTCTATAGTTAGCCTTCTTTCCTGTTATATTCTTTTGTCCCTCCTGTAAATAAACATGATATTGGATTGAATTACTCAGCCCACCTGAACAAGCCAGCCTGATCTCTTGCTGAGTTACAAACTAAATGACACCTTCAGATTCACAAATTGCAAGGATTAAAACAGGGGTACCCAATTCTGCTTGTGTGCATGATTTGCAGGAGAACAATTTAACTCAATCCAACTATCATCATGAATTGAGCTGCTATTATTGAGCTGCCTGTGAATTGATTAGAGATATTACATTTTCATTTGCAATAGTTGCCTGCTAGTCTTCTCCAAAACAGTGGAACATACACAAGAAGTAAAACATTTGAGGATGACTGTAATAAGTGATAGTTAAATGATATTGAATTTCATATTCCATACATTACTCCTTTCTCAACATGATTGCTCCTCACAGTGGCTCCTTGAAGTAGATAGAATTTTGTGGGTTTTACAGATGATGAAGCAGATTCTAAATCTAATTTGTCTTAATTATACAGGCAAAGATGACAGTAGCTGGAATTGTACTCCAAGCAAGATAACCTCAGAGCCCTATTGATAAACGTTAGTTACAATAGGCTTTACTGTGATTTAACTGATACTATCTACAAAATTATGTTAGTCCTCATATCAGTTGATATTTTTGACTAGTCAAGTTTCCACAATAAACAGATTTTCATTCATGAACCATTTGTCATGTTTTCTGTGCCAACCTCTTAGGATAAAAGGGACAGATTCCCTCCAATCCCTGGGCATGACATCTAAGTTTGTATTTACTTTAGTTTATGAAAGTGTAGACCTAAATCTAAAGACATCAGACAGGCTCTGTCAGAGTTCCTCTCTTAAGTAAATTGCTTTGAAGCAGAGTATGCCTGTGTTAACCTTTCCTCCCTCCACAACCCTCTCTGCACACACTTCAATTGAAAGTATGCATTGTTCCTATCTGTACTTAGTAAGCTTGTTAACTTTCATTCACTCTCCCATTCTGAAATTATTGTCTATATTATAATCAAAGGTGTTCCTGAGAGATTCCTAAGCCAAACAGGTGGGATATAAATATAGTTCTTAATTGGTCTAGATATCAAAAAATAGAATCAAATATAGAGGGAAATGAAGAGATATCAGAGAGAAGGAGCAAACTACAGCACACCTTACCTCCTAAGTGCTACAGCAGAGAAGAGAGTGATTTCCTGTTTGTCCCTGCTTATATCCTGTTTCTGCCCAGCTACCTCACTTCCTGTTTGTCTTATAGACCTCCAGACCTCTATAGTTACTAGTGGAAAGCTCCATTCTTTGTCCCTCAGACAGGCTTTATTTCTACAAGCAAGATATTACCATATATCTCCTTTTTGTCTAAAATTTAATGACATTATAAGTAATATAAGAAAAACTATATACATTAAGTATAATAATTATATATAATATATACATGGTAATAAGTACATTACCAATGTCCAGTCCATTAGCATATGACAAATCTTAAGAAAATACTCCATTATCTATTCTTCCTTAGTGAGTCCAAATTTTTTTAACTAATTTATTTTCTATTCTAATTTACATTATCAAATTATCTTTTAATGTCTTTTAAACCTATTACACTTAACACACCTTTAGTGAGTTTCTTTACTGATTATGGTAAACAATGAAAATTATATTTATACTTCAACACCGTCAGAGACCCAAGAAGGAAGTAATATTAACTGAGTAAACAGGAAGTACAAGTAAATGATTTCCAAAAATGTGAGAAATGACAGAAACAGCTGGTTGGCTGGCTGGACAGTCACCCAAGATTGCTCTGCAACATTGGGACATCCATCTTTGACACATAGGCCTAGCATATCTGACAGACATTTCTGTGAACCAGGATAATTTGAAAGACTGAATTACCTTTTCTTGGCAAGGTTTGCAGCCACCATTTTTGGTGTCCTCTTTGTCCAATTTGAATAGCATACTATAGCAGTTGAGGCAAGGGCAATTTCTTGCCCACTGGCTTACCTTTGCCACAAATAATGTAAACTCCATGTGGAGTTTCATTGAAGCCCATCACTTTCTCTGATGTAGATTGGTGCTACCAGGAGCAGACATGTCTTGTGGTCATAGGAAAAAAAATTATGTTATTAAAACATATTAGATGTCATGTTCTATCTATCTCAGAAGTGTGTAGAGATGTCCTGTCTTTCTAATATATCAATACGTTGGCATGGGAGACAAAAAGAAACAGGATACAATGGTTTATAAAAGAAAAAAGGAAATAGAATAACTGGATGTGGTGGCACATGCATTTAATCCCAGCACTCGGGAGACAGAAGCAAGCAGATCTCTGTGAATTCAAAATAAACCTGGTATGCTGAGTGAATTCCAGGACAGATAAAAGTTACACAGAGAAACCCTCAAATATGTAAAATATGTAAAAATAAAAGTAAAAAAAAAATAGAGTAATTAAAAGCCAAGTAAAGATGGAAAGCACAGAGAAACTTTGGATATTGTATGCTGTTCTGTTATCTTTAAATTGTTTGAATGCTGAGGAAATAACAACTACTGATAATATAAATGTTGCTGGATTAATCCAATTTATATATTTAAAAAATGCTTTGTTTCCAAAATTTAAGTTCAAGGACAATTTACTGGGGAAAGGATTTCTAATTTTGTTTCCACAGAAAGTGAAAAGCTGTGGATTCCTTCCAGACTAATGTGGTTTGATCAAGCAAGACCCCCTGAAGCAACATGGAACAATGAAGACTTGCAGACCACTACAGCCAGGATGTCTGCATCATCTTAGGATCCCCCATGACAGTGCCCCCTACCAGCAGGAAGCAGTTTGGAAAGAATGACGCCCAAGTTTCCAAATATTGTTTATAAATGTTTTCATTTAATTGCGCTTGGTTATAAATGGCTAATGACCACAAGCAATCTTTTTAAAGGTAAAAATGGAATTATGGTATAGATATGAATACTTAATTTTGGAATGGATTTTCATTTATTGATACAATTTAAGGTTAATTTGTTTATATATATATATATATATATATATATATATATATATATATCCTCTTGTTTAGGTATTGTGTTTATATAGCTCAGAAATGTAATGCATAATTTAGTACAGATTATAGATAGTTACCTATAATAGTCAAAACTTGGAGTAAGTTATTTAGGATTTCTAGATATGCAGAGATATATTTGAGATGGATAGGCATTCTTCAAACATTTCAAAGACTAACAAAATATGGCATTTTTAAGGTGTAGGGTTTTTCTTGACAGTGAGGCACAACTGCTCCTGGAAACACCACCTGCATCAGAAAGAAAGATGGACATTGAAGAAACTCATTACGAAGTTTGCTTTCAATATGGCGAGACCAGCCATATGGGCAAGATACTGCTCTTGTCTGGACTGTTTGACTTTATGCTGTATAAACTGGACATGCAGGACCTACAGGAAAGTGACTGCTGAAACAAGATGGACAGTGCTACAGGGTTCCTGCTTCATGGAAGAGTCTGCCAGACATCCTGCAGGACACAGAAAAAAGTGACTGAAAAACTGCCAATACATATGGACTGGACAGTTTAAAGTTTCCTGCTTTGCTGAAGAGTCTGCCAGATACACTGTGGCCTATGGGCTGAAGATGGAATTTTATAGAACTTCAGGTAACTGACCAGGCAAGATGTCTCTGTCATTTCTAGAGTTTATATATTATCCTTCTGTGGTCTTTGTTGGAGTTGAAGACAGATAGTTATGGTTATAGTTTTCCTTAGTTAGGATTAAAGATAAGTTACATATAAAATTTTAGACTCACAAAGATAGGATAGACGAAAAAATATTTTCTTTAAATCTTACTAAATGTTAATGGACTAAATATTGCTAACTGTGATTCTTATTTGATAACTGTTGTATGATATATTTTGTTATGCTAAGGGTAAAACCCTTCTTTTTTATTTTAGACAGAAAAGAGGAGGTGATGGGAAATGTCATTCTGTAACTAGGTTTCTTGAATTGGTTAATGAATAAAGCACTGTTGGCCAATAAGAAAGGAAGATAGGAGGGATTAGGAGACAAGGAGGAAAGAGGAAGTAGTAAGGAGGAGTCAACATGTAGAGACTGGAAAGAACAGAGGTCCGGGCCATCTCTCCATTGAGATGAGGCCACATGGAAATACTTATATTAATAGAAATGGGTCAATATTTAAGACAAGAGCTAGCCGATATGAAACTAGTAACTGGCCAACAGAATTATATCAAATACAGAGTCTCTGCGTGTTAATCAGTTTGACCTTGTAAATATACCTAAAGTGACTACAAATTTGATTTTAATAGTTGACTAATTATTAAACTACATTTTCTTATTGTCCTATATACAAAATAATACAACTTTCAAGGACTAGAAATTTTCATTACATTGTTAATGATATGTATAGATACAATACCTTAAATATTAAAAACATGCACAATATGTTTTAGCAAAATTAATATCAAATTTGTATCAATTTACAACATTTGTATACTATATACTAAAGTCCAATCCAATGTAAAATATTTAAGACTCTGTCTGTAGTCGAGCAGACAGTACTCCCCATGTGGCTCCCAAGGTCTGACAAAAGTTTCTTAATTGAGTCTTTATCAAATATATGTAACAAACCAGAAAAGACAGAACTTTTTGTTTAGGTCTTCTTCTCATCTTCTCTCATAAACCTGAGCAGTTCCAGCCCAGACCGATTTCTGTGAGGATCACAGGGCAAAGCATTTGTTTCCCAGTTTCCTGGGAAAGTATATATTCATATATTATGTTCTCCTATATTTTACAATTTTTTACAATTGAAATTGGTTTTATTGTTTGTGTGTTTGTTTGTTGCAATTTTCCTAAGATATTTGTATAGCATATCTTTTTAACTGCTGATAACTAAGCACGGGCAAATAATTATACTGGGAAAATCAATTAAATATTTACATAATGTTAAATTTAAACAGAAAACATAATAATTATATCTTGATTTCATTTTACTTATGTAAGTATTATTATATAGAGGATGTGGCTCAACAAAACATCCAAGCCTAGTCATCTGATGAAACAATTAAGATCAAAAAATCTCTTACAGAAGTTAGTATTCATAATTGTGTACATTTCATCCAAGATTGTTTTACAATAACATGTAAATCAGCTCATTTTTCATAAGATTATGTACAATAAATATCCTAAACATTGAAAAGTTACCAAAATTAGTCAAAAAAAAAAACTCTATCCAATTAGATAGACAGTGACATACCATGGGATACCAATGTCCCCAACATGTTGTTTATTTTTGAGATTTTAATTTAATTACAAATTTTCGTCACTACCTCTCTTCCCTCCAAAATTTCACATAAACCCCTCCCATCTCTCTTACAAATTCATGGTCTTTTTTTTTCACTAATTGTTTTACATGCCTGTCTGTATACATACTTGAATGTGCATTCCTAAATGTAACTTGTGGAGTTCACATACAGTTTCTTGTATACATGTTTTCAGGGCTGATCATTTGACACTGGACAAGCAACTGGTATTCTCTTACTTGGTGAAAGTCACCTCTCCTTCTCCTAGCTTTACTTAGTTGCCTATAGTTCTTTGTGTATGGCTGAGACCTCGTAGGATTTTTAACTAAGGACATCAACACTGTACTACCTGCTATGAGTTAGGCCCCTCAGTCCCTAGCTACTTCCATTTCTCCATATAATATGTTACATCAAAGCCCACAACAAGAGTCAATAGAAAGTTTCCTGTGAGACAGAAGTTGTAGTCTGATTTACCATGCTTACAGGAGGGAGTGACAACCAGTATCTGTATAACTTATTGGTTAAAACCAAGTGAGAGACCCACCCACACTGAGGAGGCGAACTCACACCTATACACCTACAAAACAAAAAACCAGTAACCATGCGCTGCCTTTTTCTCAGTCAGCCATAATGGTTTATATGATAAGTAATAAAAACAATAACAACAAAAAAGTTAAAAATGACCAAGACAGTTACTTGGTCTAGGGGTCCACAATATAATAAACAATATATGATAATATACAACCAATCACTCACTATCCTACTAAAATATTATCATGCTTTTCTGTGGTTTATGAGTTATGCAGAGAGCTGAAATTTCTGAATAACTAGCACTAACTCTATCACTTCACTTTCCCAAAGTGACTGTCAAAATAAACAAGACTAATTGAGCAAGGAACACAGATCCTTACTCTGGAACCACACTATTGGGGAAATTAAATACCACAATATCAGCCACTATGCAATTATAATTATTCTGTTACTCATGATTCCCAGCCCTACACATTGTGAGAGTGCAAAAGAAATTGAGAATCTGCAACAAAAAACAGTTCCCTAGATTTTGAGCTCAGACAGCCTTATTCTAGAGATAGTAGAAATGCTTAAGTCCACAGACATGGGATGAACAGTCTGTTTACTTGCAGACCTACCCCATTCCCTCAGTCCTCTGTAGCTGGTTTCAACAGATTGTGTTTCTGTTGCTAACAAATATCCTTCAGAAAGTCAATTATCATATAGGCTAGTGAATCTTTGATGCTGTCAATATTCCAAATCCTAAAGAGAATTCATTGTCTCCTATTCTGCCAGCAACCTTTCTCAATACATTCAATTCACTAATGGTGGTACACAAATGCAGGGCACTTCTTGCTGATGTACATGGACTTGAGTTCATTTCAAAATCAGGTTACTTGGCTCATTTTGGGGAGAATTTCTATAGTCTACAGTAATGCTGTATAATTATTTGACAGGACATAGAAGTTTTTAATATTTTCCCTATAGAATTGTCAGCTCATTTAGCCAGTTATGCATTTTCTTTACATTAAATCCCTTTTATTAGACTCCTCAATTTCTAAGAGATATGTTATTATCTAATAGAAGATATATATTTATTCTGCATGCTGTTTTAGTTCTTACCTTTGCATTATATTTTTTAATAAACTCTACTATATTGTTACCCTGTAAAAGCCATAGAAAACTCTCCTTTAAGAATGTTATTAGGAAGCTTCCTTAGTTTCTGTTTTAAGTTGGCCCAGGAGATACATTACCCAAGTCCTGTCTGAAGCAAACAATAATATGAGAGCAATGTTCCAATCTATTTCTTTTTTTCCTAAAGGTTAATAGCCTAGTTTCTGAAATAGCCATTTAGAAAATGTTAACTTTATGCTGATTTAAATTGTTCTCTGAAAATCTGTCTTAAAATAACCTCTTGCCATTTTCACAGTATACCTGAAAGAAGAAGAAAATACTAGTATTCCCATTATGGGTCTGGAAAATAGGAAGTAAAACACTTGATAGATCTGCAAAACAGAAGGCCCATTAGCATTAGAGCTGAGTTCACAAACACATGACCCTTTCTTCCGACTGTAGAACGTGAAGATAACTTCCATTCACAGAGTCCACATTTCTGCCTCAATACTCATGGTGAAAAAAAATAAACAGACTTAGAAAACAGATACATGTTCGTTAGGTAAGATGGGGTTCATGGCTTGAATGTAGCCACTTAGACAGCTGAAACTGAAGGAATTCATGATTTGGGCCTACTTTAGAGTGTGTATTCATTTTTCTTGTGTTCTTTGAAAATAAAATGAAATAAAATTATTAGTAATGCTTTCACGATATGTCAAGGATCTAGGAGATCAAGATAAAATACCTTCCAATGGAAAAGAGTCTGGTAAGTGAGCTCTCACCCATGCTCCTTTAAGTAAGTCTCATAAACTAATTGGTTCACCTAACAAGACTTAAGGGAAATTGCTTCTTGTTCTGTTGTGGGTGACCTGAGTTGACTAAACATTTTTTTTTCTTCATATATATCTAGAACTAGTCACAAAACACAGTAGAAATATTAACAGGGGTGAAAAGAACCAAAGATAAACCACGAATTAATGGTTACATGGCTTCTGTGATAATTTAAAAGTGCAATCAAGTCTGATCCATCTATAGGTGAAACACTATTGAGGCCATTTCCATATGGCTACCTTCCCAGTGTGGGATGAGATCCTGTGTCTCTTTGCTTTAGTGATGGGTGCATACCCCAGCCACAGATGATAATACATGCAATGGAGGCAACACAATGAGAAAACTGGGTATCTTTTGAGGTGAAATTAATGACTCCTAAGTGATTGGCAAATAAAAAATATCACAGTTTCTGAATATAGCACATGTCAGATGATATAGTACATAGGTTGTGATAACCACTATGTGGTCATTGTTATGGGCAATAACACAACCACCAAATAAAACATGGTCTGTCTTAACAGACAAGAATTGCCCACATGAAAGATAAGTTTAACAGGAATATACATGAGATTGCTCTCCTCTCCACTGGCTTCCAATTAGTATGGGAATATGTGGTAAAGATGTTCGTTTATTGTTTCTTGCAGCTATCAGGATGCAAGCGAAAAGAGAGTTCAGGATATATCTGTTCCAAAAAATCCATTTTGGAATCCTGGGACTTAAAATGATTGAAAAAAAAAAAGAAAAGAAATGATGAAGATGGAAACATGAGGCAGAGTGGTAGAATATACTCTCAACTTTAATACAAAGGAAAAAAATTCAGTATTCAACACACATTTTTACAGCAGAAAGTAGTAGAATCTTATAGCTGGTCTTTATTCAATCATAAGGATATATGGTTGGATAATGCAAAATTTAATGACATTATTCAATAAACAAGATGTTTTTCATTGGTCTATCTATCTATCTATCTATCTATCTATCATCTATCTATCCATCTACTTGATTTTTTTGGTGAAAGGTTTCTCTGTGTAGTCCTGGCTGTACTTGAACTTTCTCTATAAACCAGGCTGGCCTTGAACTCAGAGATCCACCTGCCTCTTCCTCCTGAGTTCTGGGATTAAAGACATGTGCCAGCACCACCCAAGGATATGTTTATTTAAACTTGCCATGCATTTGTAAACAACCCCAGTAAGCTCTCTGCTTCCCCCAAGGTACGCGGATGGAATCATGTCATTGCTTCATCAGGTGCTCTATCAAGTATAAAAAATGTGTGTTCATGTCTTCTCAGAAGACATAATACAATAAACCTGTATGCAGTGATACCAAGAATGTCCCTGTGAACTGGATAGTATGTTTAAAGCAATTGATTCCATTCAGTAGAGCACAGCAACATCCCATCATTTAGTAGAGAAACAAGACTCAGAGCAAAGGTGCTAGTGGAGAGGAGACAGCTGGAGAATACACAGAAGAATCCTTAGTTACTTTGCTTAATGCACCTGAGTGGATATAAAGCAAATATTTTCATGCTTTTTTTTTTCATCAAGAGGTAAAGTCAATTCCTCCCATATTTCGTGTTGTTACACTTAGTGATTTCCTCTAATAAATGGATAAAGTTTAAGTATGAGTTATGACTTGGAAGACTTGGTTGAAATAGTGTCCTTCATTTTTCAATTTCTCCTGGATTATTTTCTCTGAAGGCAGTAAGGCATAATGTTATGAGGATTTATGCAGAAAAATTCTATATTATCCAGAGAAACCAAGCCAATACAAATGGGTTTGTGATATGTGTATAATGGGGTTCAGTGTAATATATATGAATGTGTGTATGGACGTATTTCAAGCCAGATTTCAAGGGCCAAAACCTTGGGAGAACTCATTGATACACATGCTAGTCCAGTAGGAGAAAACTGAAGTCCAGAGCAGTAAGAAAGAAAGTAAGTAAAAGAAGCATGCTTTTCCTTCTTCTTTCCAGATCCTCTATAGACCTACCACAGGTGAAGACAAAGGACTTGAATGCAAATACTGATTAAAATGTCAATTGTTACAAGGAATATCCAAATAGGCACATCCATAAACAATGTCAATTTGAACTCCATCAGGTTAAAAAAAATAAAATTAACAGTCACATTGAGATAACCAGGTAGAATTTTACTTAAGTTAAACAGGGAGTAAGTATCATTTTAGAATTAAGACAAAAGATTCACATCACTTATAAAGGGAAGGAAGTTAATCTGGGTTTTCCATTTGCCAGAGCATCAGTAAAAGAAGAGTATGGTTTACCAAGACCTCCTCCCAAGTAACATCTCTTAACCTAAACACACTCACAGCTTAGTCAAAGGCAACAGTGGCAAAAGAGGTAATGGTAGGTAACAACATAAGGAACATGAAATAATGTAAGAACAAAGTGTTGACTATGACTGTATAAGTGGAATAGCCTTAAAGCTTTTTAGAGCTTAATTTTAGCATCTAATTGTGAAAATTCCTTATACACATGCCCAGGGGAGGGCCTTACTAATCTTCTAGGCTTTTCAAATTTATAAATCAAGATGGCATCAGAGACAGCTCAGTGGGTAAAGGAATTTGCCATGGAACCTGAAGACCTGAGTTAAGTTCCTTGGACATACCTGTGTGTGTGTGTGTGTGTGTGTGAGAGAGAGAGAGAGAGAGAGAGAGAGAGAGAGAGCACACAAATTCCTACAAGTTTTCATCTACCTATACACTATAGTACTGCTACCTATACACTGTAGTACTTTTGTACCCACACATAAACAAATAGATGTGCACACACATGCACAACAAAATATTAAAGAATATTTAAACAAATGATTAATCATCACAAATAAACAACTGGTAAAACTAACAATTGTGCAATAAATTATTTTTTCCTGGAGATATGGTAATAATGTAAATAAAATAAATAATTTCAGTAACAATGAGTCTATATGCTATTATGAATGACACCTGTAGACATGGTGAATTCAAGTAGACTTTAAAAAGCAACAACCTCAGTCTAAAATCAATTAGAGACACACATGAACAGACCTCAGATGTAGAGCAGGAAAACTGAAAAGCCAATTCACCATTTAGGAGACAATTTGCTAATAGCTGTTGCCATATGGTTCCACAGGGGATTTTTTCCAAAATGTCAAATAACAGATAGCTGCAATTAAATTTCAGTTGTTGAGAGCATAGAGAAAATAAAAATCAGGAAAATTTCCTAACTACTTAACAATGTACATAATATATTAATGCCAAATCTGTTAAATGCACACACACACACACACACACACACACCACACATTCATATATATATATATATATATATATATATATATATATATATATATAGTTAAAATCAAAATAACAGAACCACAAAGTTCCTAAAAATATACAGGGAAGTATATCAGGGAAGTATATTTCCCTTACCCATTATTTTATACTTAACAATCATTAAAACAACTTGATACTAAGGAACAGGCAATCAGTGTACTGCTAAGCACA
Source organism: Cricetiscus sungorus (assembly GCA_030556225.1). Lineage (NCBI taxonomy): Eukaryota > Metazoa > Chordata > Mammalia > Rodentia > Cricetidae > Cricetiscus > Cricetiscus sungorus. The sequence continues at coordinate 70,717,636 of JANBXA010000730.1, forward strand.
ATAAACACTGCTGTGGTTATATTATCAGACTTCTATAAAATCTGAAATCAGCTACTCAATATTATGTCATTTATTTCAAGCAATAGATTCAAATGAAAAGCACAGGTAGGGGCCATGGTGCAGGACCCAGAAAATACAAAATGAAGAAAGTGTTCATAAGCAATAGCCTGGGCCTGAATTAGAACCAAATAAAATGAAGACAGTGGGAAGAGTCAAGTGGCGATGGAATCAAATCAACTTTCATCCTGAGCAGAAAAAAAATGATATTCAGATATGACATCCCGAGGAGCGATAAACTTCTGGAGGAGTGGAAGCAGAACAGAAAATTGTAAGAGATTTAGAATGGATATTGTCATTTCTTTAAGAAAAGGTGCTCATCAAGAAATGAAATGAACTATTCTGTGTCACAAACTAAATCATTACCAAAATATGAACAATTATTCTGTAGTTTGAATTTTATTGTTTTCATTGAAATTCAGAGGGGTTCATATCAATAGAGAGTTTTCTTGTTGAAAAAGAAACCATTTCTTTAAGTTAAAAGACTTTTATGAAAATACTAGTTCTGAAGATGCAGAAAGCTCACTCTAACTTTGAGCCTGGTGTACACAGTAGACCCTGTCTCATAAAAGACTGAAGGAAGTTAGAAAAGGAAGGAAAGAGAAATGGAGGTAAGAAGGAAGGAAGAAGTAGTGAGAACAGGAGGGATAAAGAATGGGGGATGGAGGAAGGGAGATAGGGAATAGACTCCTAGAGAAGTTCAAGACTTCCCTGCCTTCTTTGCATTATGAGTTTCTTCTTCAGGTGAAGCAACAATTTCAAATGCAGCATATTTTGGTTTTATTATACTGAATGCATTACTATACACATAGGGGTATGAATGGGAGACTGTTCTGTCTTTTTGGCTTATTCTGTTTATTTACTTGTTGGTACAACAAACAGCTAATGCATTGTTTCAGAAACTTTTGTAATGGCATATAAATTTGGTGCACAGATTTTCAGCAAATATTTTTGAATGGCATCTCCATTTCCATGTGTATTTTCCATCACCCTGCATGAGTGGTTAGGCATCTGATGCATGATGTCTAAACTGGAAAGCTAGGGACTACTGTACATTCTGACAGCTTTCCTCAACCTTCCCATATGATTTCGCAGGATAAATTTTGTTGCTATTGAGAATCTTCATGTGATTGTTCAGAATGAGTCTTGAACTTCTATTGTAGGTCACAAGAAGCTATCAAAATGTACTTTCAGAATACTGAGAAACATTTCTGTTTGTTGTAGTGTGTGTGTGTGTGTGTGTGTGTGTGTGTGTGTGTGTGTGTGTGTGAAAATTAGGACAGTGGTTTGCGATCTCTTTCTTCATGAGCATCAGCTATCCTAGAAGAGCATACAGGTCTCATTTCTGTGACAGCCAACAACATGGATTTCTGTCAAAACAAAATAAAAATAAGAAGGATTTTTCTAAATACAGGAAGAATGAAATGAAGTTTGGTTATCAGTGTTGATAGTTTCCTCAGCACTGGCATCCTTGTCACAGCTGATGCTACAGTCTCAGCCATTAGCCCTAATTAGATGTTCTCTTTCTGGGAAGCCTGAAGCTACAAGAGCAAGACAGGAGGTGAGGTCACAGAGCTGAATGGCTGCCAATACAGCCTTCAAAATCTCTTGGAGGGGATTTCTCCTGAAAAGGGTTTTCATTAAATTAGAACTAAATTAATATGATTTGTTGAGAAGTCCTCATATTCTTCTTTAATTTTGCAATTTTTTCCTATATTTTTAAGTTCATTGTTCTTTTTTTAATCTTATAAAACATAATACATATTAAATAAAATATGCAGAGATTAAAACTGCACTTCCACAAGTTTTGATAAATATGACATGCTATTCTCATCGAGACAGAACTTCCTTAACCTGAAAAAACGAGCCTCACTTAATAGGCAAACCCAAGCTTTTGTTTTTACAGCATCACAAGTGAAACAGCAACACTTCTATGCTATCCATCTAGACTTTGGAAAGAATGGTCATCTTTGTCTTAAAAACCCCTGGTCCTAGGAATCACCAGATCTTTATCCTTCACACTGGGCTACTTACCCATGTACCTATCCAAAATTGGAACTTACCCTATAGGATCTGTGTAGGTTTTGAATCCTGCTGCTTTGTATTCTTTTGTTTTTTTTCTAATTCCTTTAGTTAGTCCTTTACTTAGTATATATGGCATGTCAAAAATAAACTAGTCTGTACACATAAATGTACAGAACATAAAAATATACTCTCCTTTCTATCAAGGTACTCTACAGTGGATCTTAAGAGAAGTGATTTGTGAAGGTGGGGTTTAAATGAGTCCACAAGACCCAAGACAAATTATAAACAGGTGTTTATTGGGGAAGCACTTGCACAAATAATAGTAAATAACTGTTGGGGTCTCTCTGCTCCAGAAGATGCAGTCTCTGCCCTTATGATGCTCTCATCACAACCCAAGAAAGTGAGCCAGCCCCTCTTATTCCTTATGAAGGGTCACATCTGCACACCTGAAGCCATGCCCATAAGATGTGGCCACCAACACAAGTTCACTGGCAAAGTAAGATGTCACTGTAGATCTGAAATCATGGTAGAGGCTGAAGGAGGTACTCTTCCAGAAGACCACAGTTCAACTCCTAGGACTCACATGGGCACTAACAACTACCTGTAACTTCAGTTCCAAGAGATCAAATGTCCTCTTCTGGACTCTCTTGTCACTGCATTATTTTTATTTAATATGTATGTATTTAATGTGTATATATGTAGGCAAAAACCATACATATAAAATTAAAACAAATAAATATATTTAAAAAATAAACTTACTGTAGAAATAGCATGTGATTTATAGTGACAATTTAGATGTGCTAGAACTCCAAAAGATCTTATTGCACAGTCAGCACAACTTGGCAAATTTTATACAGAACATGTCATAGGATCCTTGTGTGGTCATGTGATTGTTTATAGCTAATGAGAAATCCCAGGAGAAATGTCATATGTCATGTGACATTTTTAGATCTGGAACTTAATGATTATTTATATTACTTCTCCATTTTGCCTTAATTCAGGATGGAAGTGAAATTCTTCTAGAATTATCAGTGAGTGGCAGTATGCTTTCTGGAAGATATATGCCTACTCAATGGTCCCATGGAAGAAAGGGATACATTTTTAATTTTATGTTACCCATTTTGAGTTTAATTTTGCAGCTGTTAGTCCTCATCAGTTAATATAATATGACCCATAATTTATTATCTTTTAAAATGTTTTGTTTTCAATATGTTTGGTAAGATCTCAAACAGTTGCTTCTCAGGTTCCACATCTAAGCTGATGAGCTCATTCACTAAAAACAAACAAACAAACAAAACACAAAGGACATAAGGAAATGGAATATTTTGTTACAAATATTCCTAGATTCTTCTAATATAAAGACTGTGTTTCCAACTACCTATTGCATATAATAGTCCTATGAGGAAAGGAGTCCTGCCTAGTTAGTTACATTACTGTATTAATCTAGAACTCACATTGTCCATATACCATATGACTGAACCACACCCACTGCCAAAAATGAGGGAACACCATCTTTGAAATTTCAGATGCAACAGTATAGTGGGGAGAATGCTCAGTGTAAAACTGTACGCGCCTGCCCTCGCCAGCAAGGAAGACACGACTCCAGGTAGACCTTCTTCATGCAGTTTTAATCAGGATGCTTTAAATATGTTGCTTCTGGCCTGCAGGGAGAGGGGGGAGAGAGAGAGAGAGAGAGGGAGAGAGAGAGAGAGAGAGAGAGAGAGAGACAGAGACAGAGACAGAGACAGAGAGACAGAGAGAGAGAGAGACAGAGAGATATTGAGAGAGAGACAGAGAGATATTGAGAGAGAGAGAGAGAGAGAGAGAGAGAGAGAGAGAGAGAGAGAGAGAGAGAGAGAGAGAGAGAGAGAGAGAGAGAGAGAGAGAGAGAGAGAGAGAGAGAGAGAGAGAGAGAGAGAGAGAGAGAGAGAGAGAGAGAGAGAGAGAGAGAGAGAGAGAGAGAGAGAGAGAGAGAGAGAGAGAGAGAGAGAGAGAGCGCCAGGGGGACCCCAGCACAGGCTTAAATACCCTTGAGCTAACCAACCCCAGTGAGCCACGTGGACCCTGCAGATAGTCTACTCTGCGGAAGCAGACAGGCTGAACAGACTTAACCAATTAAGGGCTTGTTTACCCAGAGAGCCTTCACCAGTGAGAAGGTGTAAGGCAGAAGCCAGCGCCACTTTAAGCCCTGGTACTACACGGCTCTCTACATAAAACGAGTGGTACACAAATAGGAGCACTTGAGTTTGGGTCTTTAAAACCCACATAAGGTCAGTCAAGGTAGCACTCATCTCTGATTCCAGTGTTCCTACAGTCAGAGGAGAGATGTAGTGAGGAGAATTCTTAGAAAATTCAGACCTAATCACTCACAAAGTTCATCCTCCGAACTCCATGTACAAGCCCTGATCATACACATTAGTAAAAATAAAATGTAACATAAAGTATGTGCTGCTTATTTTGTATCAAATAGATACAAACTAGAGTTGCCTGTGGGCATATACATGGGGCATTTTCTTGATTAATAACTGATGAAGGTAGATGCAACCCACTCTGAGTGTCACCATCCCTGGGCAGGTGGCCTGGGTTGTATTAGGAAGCAAGCTGAGCCAGCAATGGAAAGCAAACCAGAAAACAGATTTCCTTCATGATTCTGTTTTTGCCTCTAGAGTTCTTCCTTGAATTAATACCTTTTCCTCTCTGGATGATTTACTATAACACATGAGTCAAATAAACACACTCTTCCCAAGTTAATTTTTTTGTCAGTGTTTTATCACAACTACTGAAATAAAACCAGGACAAACTGCAACTATCTCTCCTGGTCTATGGAGGAAAAGAATGCACTATGCCTCCCTTCAAAAAAAAAAAAAAAAAAAAAAAAAAAATGCCAGTTACTGCAGAAAACCTGGATGGTTCTCAGGAATGTGAAAAAAAACAGGCATGTATGCTTTTTTTCTGATCCTAGTTTTTCTTGACTTCCCATTTGTGTTGTAGACAGAAAACACTGTTTGTTGACAATTAACTCAACCTTAGGCCCGCCAGGACTATCACTCAAGCATGCTTGCAAAAGTATATCATGTAATGTTAACAGTGCATCTATTTCTCCAGAATATGAGTTTTAAAATGTGCAATCGTTTATTTATAGTATCAATGCTGGCTAGTTTTATGTCAACTGGAAGTAAGCTATAGTCTTCTGAGATTAGGGAACTTCAATTGATAAAATTCCTCCATAAGATCAGGGTGTCAGCAAACAAGTAGGGAATTTTCTTCATTAGTTATTGATGTGGGAGAGCACAGCCCATTACAGATGGCTGGCAGGTTTGGGTTCTATAAAAATTGAGCTGAAAAAAACATGAGGAGCAAACTTGTAAGCAGCACTCCTTCAAGGCCACTGCATCAGCTCCTGCCTCCAGGCTCTTGCCCTGTCTATGTGCCTAACTGTCCTCAATGATGAGCTATGATTTGCAAATATAATCAAAATAAACTCATTCCTCCCCAAATTGCCTGTGGTCATGGTGTTTCAGAATAGCAATAGAAACCTTAACTAAGTCCTTGTATTTCAAATGTTTACAGAAAATCTATGGGCCAAGGGTTATTCTGGTGCCTTGGGGTGCATTGGTTAGTAGAGCTGAGTGTTTGGGTCTTGTCTCTATCTTCCTGAATTTCATGACATCAGAGGATAAACTGGACCTGTACTCTGGTACCTGTGCCCTCTCCCACTGTGAATGTGATCCTGATGGACTTTGCTGGATTTCTGTCTATTTGATTAATTTGTTTATTGTTGTAATTTTAAATTCGAGATTGTTGTGTGACAGTCAATAAATGCAAAGGGCCTATGGGTTAAGGATAGTGGGATTCCATGGTTCCATGGATGCCTGAATTCACCCAGGGATAAAACTGGGGTACAAAAGGCACATGGTGCAGACGTGTTGGGTCCATATTATGGCTGGTCCTCTGAGCCCATTTCCATCGGCTTTCTTTTGTCATGGATAGGTAGTTTGGTCATGTATTTGCAATCCTGCCCCTCTGCAACCAACAAAATTCCATAGGGAGAAAATTGACAATAAGCATGGTTGCCAAACACCACTATAAGAAGCATTCCCCAATGGCCAGGTGGCAATTAAACAGGCTTTTCTCTGGTTAGAAATACAACAACATTCTCTTTTGCACCTTTTCACCTATATCATCATACATGTCCCAGTTTGCTTTCTGTTGCTGTTATTAACACCATAACCAAAAGCAACTTGGGAAAGAAAGGGTTTATTTCACCTTATAATTTTTATTCATTTTTATAGTTTCATATATGAACTGCATTTACAACATTCTCTCCTCATTCACCTCCGTCCAACTCCGTCAGTGTCCATCCAGCTCCTTTTCAATTTTATTTTCTTACTCTTTAATTATAATTGTGTGTGTTTATATGAATAGAACATTCTGAGATTATTTCTATTTATTATATGGGCTTAGAGCTGACCTGTTCAATTAGCTATGACTGGTTCTCCATCTCTCTACAACTACCAATTGCTATTCTTCTTGGAGTAAACTGTGTGAAATCTCCCTCATTTAAACTGGTACTAGACAATTGATGTTGTTGTTATTTTAAATCTTGTTTAGGAAATCATATTGTTGAAATTTTCTAAGTTCAGTTTCTATTCTGTAGCAATAGCCCACTGTGATGGCTATTCTTGACTGTCAACTTGACTACATCTAGAATTAACTAAAACCCCCAAATGAGGCATGTTTTGATTAATGTGAGATGGGAAGACACACCTCTAGTTTGAACCGTACCTTCTACTGAAAGTCTATATAAGGACATAGATGTGTTCAGACTTTCTTTTTGGCTGCCATTGTTGAAAGAACTGGGCCACATCCTGTAAGCAGGTGGATCTCTGTGAGTAGGAGGCCTGCCTAGTCTATAAAACAAATTCAAGAACAGCCTGTTACATAGATAAATGTTGTCTTGACAAAACAAAAATAAAATAAAAATGAAAGAAGGTTGGCTTAATTACAGGGAAAATTCAAGTACTAGCTTCAGAGAATGCCACTAGTTAAAATAAGGCATTAACTGAAAAACAATGTGGATGTGTAGACTCTATTGAAGCTTAAAACTTTGAACCCTCTCAAGGGTTTACCTTACCTGTGGTAGTAGTCTCCACCATCAACAGAGGATTGATTCACTCTCCCACCCCTTGAAATATTGCCTTTCCAATGTTTGGCTGAGGATATTAATCCTTCATTGTCTGCTAAAATTCTAGTGAGTTTTTTTTTTTTTTCTGAAGGAAATGC